>JANXHW010000002.1:201630758-202312008 GCA_026170595.1 Plestiodon gilberti rubricaudatus
GGAGGGTAGGAATTATAGTGATCAGTGGAGCTTTGGTTATCTGCGTTGCTCCTTTATCCTTTCCACAACTAGCAGATTAACAGCCCAGTCCTGTGTAAGATACGGCGCCCGGCCTAAAGGGCTGGATGCCATATCCTATCGAGTTCCCGGGCTACCCCGGGGCAGCCCAGGAACAACTCAGGAGAAGGGGACAATCGTCCCCTTCCCCCAGTGTAAGCAGCGGGAGGCCCAATGGACCTCCTAGCTCCCTGCACCGCCGGTGCTATTCCACACAGGATTGTGCCGTAAATGATGCAAAACATATTTTATACAAATTGCAAAATTCACCTTGGTGTAAAAGTTGGTATTTTAAGCATAGCGTATACTGCTAGAGTTCAGTTTTCGACTTTATCTGCCCATGTGCTGTGTGGCATAGAACCTCAGCAGATATAGAATTGGATTTTCCAAGTAATGTGGTCCTTTTTTTTTTTTTTTTTTTACACAGAGGCAATAGTTTTGACAGCCATAAGGGCTCTGAGAAGTCCATGTCTGCTAAGGAACTAGAAGGGCTTCCAATAGTGAGGACATGGGGGGTTTGTACCTTATGCAGCTTTCCATGGCTTCTGCTATCCCCATGCCATCTCTCTACACATGATGCTCAACCTACCGCCACCCTTCCCTTCCACTACCATTTAATCCATTCCAAAATATTGTGAATTCTACAAACTTGCAAATGTGGAGATTTGAATTTTAGTTTGACAAATGAAGGAAGTAGCATAAATACCTGTGTTCCAAATGTGGATTTTGTAGCCCAAATCTGGGTCTCCTACTTTCAGAATTTGGATTTTTATTGGTGTTATAAAATACTGCCAGTCCTCATTTTACATCCCTTGCTTATATGTGCTCTTGGGGCTCTGCTAGGGACTTGAGATGACTCTCGGGATAGCTGCCGGTAGCCAATGTTGTGAATGTGTCCTTGTATGCAACCCTGGTAGAATGAGCTGCTGTTCTGTAAGGAGCACAGGGTTTGCTTCCTTTGTAGTCCTCTGTAAGCTGTTGCTTCTTGGCTAATGTGCCTCTCCCCTCTTCCTACTTTGTTAGGTGCTCCTACTCTTTCCCGCCTTTTAGAAGCTGGTCCAGCGCAATTCACCACATCGCTTGCTTCCTTTTCTGCTGTTGCCAGTGAACCTCCAGTCAAACTCCTGCCTCCCCCTGTAGAGTCCGTGTCTCAGGCAACTCTAGTCATGGTACCCACGCTACCAGCACCAGCTGCTGTGCCACCAGCTGCAACTCCAGAAAGTGTAGCGACAGGTGCGTCCTTGCACTCATGTGTGTCCCAGTACCTTACAGAAGACTTTTGCCCTTAGATTTGGTGGAAGGGCTATATGAATGCGGGCTTTGGGCATCTGAAATCTGCAGCAGGGTGGTTTGATTTTTGGGACTCCCAAGAACATCGTGCCACTGTGGGGCTAATGACAAGCCTGAGATTGTCAAAAAGAGACACTCTGGGTTTCAGTAATAGTTCAGGAGCAGAGGAAGGAAAGATAATTTGGGGGTCAAGGCAGTGAGAGGGCTAGGGGCTAGACTAGGTTGCAGAGAGGTGGCTCCTGTTCTGAATCCATTTATTGTGGGGGGAGAGAAGGGGGCACCAGCCTGCATGTGCCTTTGTCTGGGTCTGTAGAATGCTTTTTTGATTTCTTGATCTGACCCACGCTGCTGGTTGCTGCAGCTGCCAGGCTTTCACTTGACTTGTCACTCTTGTCCAGTGAGTCAGCCCAACACCTGTGTTTCCATGGAGGCAGTGCCTGATCCTCACACTGTGACAGTGTCAATGGACAGCAGTGAAATTTCCATGATCATTGATTCCATCAAGAAAGATTGCCTGGGCTCTGGGGCATCTGGTGCTGTAGGTACTTCCAAAGACCACAGCATGGATGGGAAGGAAGACCTAGATCTGGCTGAGAAGATGGACATTGCAGTTTCCTACACAGGGGAAGAGCCTGCCTATACTGGGGAAGAGTTGGACTTTGAGACTGTTGGAGACATCATAGCCATCATTGAGGACAAGGTAAACTAACTAAAGGCCTGTATTGTCAGTAACTGCTTGCTGCAACAATTGGGGATTCTCTAGTCTAAACATTTCTTCTTGCTTAACTTCTGCCTTATGTTCTTATGCTCTTATGATGAGCTACATCATAGAATGCTTCCAAAGTGCATTCTATGAATGCACCTTTACAGCGCAATCCGACCCAACTTTTTTGCCATTGTAACCAGCGGCCCAGCGAGAACGAGAGGCCCCAGAACGGAAAAGGGATTCAAATCCCCTTTGAATTCCTCTTTTGGAGGGGATTTTAATCCCTTTTCCGTTCTGGGGACTCCCGTTCTCGCTGGGCCACTGGTTACAATGGCAAAAAAGTTGGGTCGGATTGCGCTGTTAGTCTGCTAAATCAAGGGATCACTGTATGCAACAAATAAATGCTGTTTTGTGCAAGGAAAGGCCAGTGGCATATTGTGTGTGGAAAGTAGCAAACCTTAACAGTCATGGCGCTGTGTGGCCAGAAGTGAGAATAACCTGTTTTCCAAGAGAAGATTCGTACCCGTTGTAATTCTTTGTAGGTCCAAAATCTCTGAGGTTCTTGAGCTCTTCAGCATCTCTGTTTTGATAGCATGCCTGCTTTGGGAGACCTTGAGAACGAGAATTCTTTCAGTCTTTGCTCTATCCTACTGATCAGAAGGCATGTTGTCCCTTGCTGACATCAGTGCAAAGGCCTTACACTTCTGTCCCTATCCTGGTCTATTATTGTTGTGTTTGTAAAGGTGGATGACCATCCTGAAGTCCTGGATGTTGCTGCAGTTGAGGCTGCTTTGTCTTTCTGTGAAGAGATTGAGGACTCTCAGTCACTGACTGGACCCTGGGAGCATCCACTCCAGCGAGAGCATCCCATCCAACAGGAGCATGAGAAGCCAAACCAGATCCCCCAGATGGCTGTAACCGTAAAGCAAGAGAGGTCAGACTGTGAGGAATCTGATGCCAAGGGAATCAGAGATCTAATAAGCATTGGAGATCTGGGGACAGAAATAAAAACAGAGCCTGCTGAACAGGAGCAGATTCATTTGAGTTCTGAGGAAGCTCTTCCACTCGCAACCAGAACAAATGAAGCCACTGAGCTTAGGGGCCAAATCCCTGAGGATGAAGAGACAACAGTTGCTGGTCTGGAGAGCTCTGAAATGGAGATGGATTCAACAAAAGTTGAAATGGATCATGAGACAGTAAAGACAGAGGTATGTGGGTGGGCAGCCTTTTTGGAACTCATTTGCAGATGGGGAAATAGGAGGAAAGTGAGGCCCCAGGTTTGAAGCTGTTTTCAGTCATTTTGCTGCTTGTTCTATTATATTTTTATCCTGCCTTTTCTCCAAGAAACTCAGGGTGGCATATGTGGATCTCCCATCCACCCTCATTTTATCTCCAAAACAACCCAGTGAAGTAGGTTAGGCTGAAGCTGGTCCAAGGTCACCCAGTGAATTTCATGAGCGAATGGGGATTTGAAGCTGGTGGTTCCCAGTTGTAATGCAACACTCTAGCTTAGTTCAAGTAACTTGCGCAAATTCATTTGTTGACCATATTCACAATTGTGTTTACTCCATGCTAAAATTGCTGCACCCAGGCAGTCTTAAATTCTCACCTCTGTAAAAATTATGTACGTTGAAAAAATTTGCATAACTTCTTCTGGTTTTGCTCATTAGGACAGAAATGAGGAGCACTAAAGTCCTGCTGCCCAGTACTCTGGACCTCTTATTCAGCCATCTCCCTTGCTTCTAAGACCACTGCAGACATTGCCCACACACTTTCAAGTATACTTTTGCAATCATAAGACTTTTTTTTGTATAAAAGCTGAGATTCTCTGCAGACTAAATTCTACACTCAGTATCATATTCTCTGCTTCAGTTGTACCATATGCATAGCTGTGGAGTGATTTGCCTGCACATGCAGGGATTGGCTGCACATGCAGCTGTGCTGTCATTGTGTCATTCTAGCCTCACTGTCTGCTTTACAGTCCTGATAGTATTTGATGGCTTTAGGGTGAGTTGTGCATTCCTTTTCTTTCTAGCTCCCTGGTGATGATGAGACTTCCTCTCCGCATGCTCCAAGTGCGAGTGAAGACTCCTCACAGGCAGACCTTCACCACAAATATGAGCTTTCAGGTAACTGTATTGGGTTGGTAGGGAGGAGGAATAAATCGTAGCAGACTGCTAGGGAGGGAGGCAAGTGTCTGATGGCAAGGAGCTAGTAGGACAGTGACCTTAAAATTAGGCTGACTTATTTTTTTTCCCTTCCTAGACTCAATGAAGGAAGAAGCCCAAGCCCTTTTTGGGAACCAGATTAAGGTATTTTGCTCTGACCTTAAATTTCTTGACACATGGTGAAAGTATTGTTAGCTGTCCACATCTGAGTCTATAGGCAGAGGAAGCCAGATTTGATGCAGGGCACCATCCCAAGGCATCCTGGCTGTCCAGAAAGCAGAGACTGGAAGAACAAGCTTAATCAGCCTTCTGAAAGCAGGGGTCCAGGCTTCTTTTCTAGCTAAATGGGGAGTTAACTGAAGAGACTCTCTCTCTCTGAGCGTGTTCTAGCTCCATTATTAGCTATATAAACCACTTTGAACTTCATTAAAAAACAGTAGATGAATATTCTTATTAGGGGATGTTTGACTGCGATTCTAAAATGACTTAACTGTAGCCTTTGCTTTCCTTGCTACTGCCCTCCTCAGAGGCTTAAAAGGGTGCTGTTATTACCAGCTGCATATTGATCATACTGATTCCTGGGATTTTAATCCTGTATCTTGGGACACTCAGGGTGAAGAGGATGAGGACGACGGTGCCAGTGAGGCTGCTAGTCTAGAGGAGCCCAAAGAGGAAGATCAGGGTGAGGGGTATCTCTCAGAAATAGACAATGAGCCCCCTGTGAGTGAAAGTGATGATGGCTTCAGTATCCATAATGCACCTCTGCAGTCTCACACACTGGCTGACTCCATCCCCAGCAGCCCTGCCTCCTCACAGTTGTGAGTATTGGTGAAACTACAGTTAATCAGTAGATTTTCCAGACCATGCTGCTAACCTGGTGAATGGTTCAGGACTGACTTTGTTTGCCCCTGGGTAATGTAAATTAATTGGGACATGGGTCATTGTAAGGTCTTTTTATTACTCACATTGCCATTGGAAGATTTGGACTCGAGCTGCTAGACCAGCTATCCTCCTTTTGCTAGTACTGTATGAAGAAATGTGGGCAGATAGAGGATGTGATTTGGAGTCGTGGTTAGTTGCCTCTGCTTTTGCCTCCTCTGACGCATGCATTTTTTCTTTCCAGCTCTGTTTGCAGTGAGGATCAGGAGGCCATTCAGGCCCAGAAGATCTGGAAAAAAGCTATAATGCTGGTCTGGAGAGCGGCTGCCAATCACAGGTAAATCAACAGTCCTGGGACTTATCTCTAATGTCCTAGGAAGAGGAGAATCTGCTAACCCCAGTGTTTAGAAAAGTAGAGAGAGAACTTTAATCATCCAGTTCTTCAGTACTGTACTAGAAATGTCCGTGTGAGCCCTTAGCACAAAATCTGTGAAAATACTGAGAATGAAAGCTGTCACTTTTAAAAATAAACTAAAAACAAAAATCATTCTGAGAAGGTGTTGGCTGATTTTTCTACATACAGTACTTCCGAACCCAATGGGTGTCTGGAATGCCAGTGGTGAGGAAGTGACACATCTTCACTCAGTGTAGCTTCCGGTTCATCTGACTTTCCATCTCTTCTGCAGCTCAGTATATGTGTTTTATCTCCCAACTCTGCTTTCCCAGTTTGACAGAGCTGGTAGAAATAAATATGAAATTGAATAGAGTAAATGGGCACAGTGTTTTCTTTGTGCAACTCAAGCCACAGAATGTGAGTGTTCAGGTTGCAGACTTTCCCTTATTGTGTCTTGAGCAAATGAGCAGATCAACTGTTCAGTGGTTTTATAGGTGGAAATTGTGGTACTACTTTTGGCCTAGACTAGAATAGAGCCTACTCGGCCCTTGGCAGCCTCTCTGCATCTTTTTATGAAGACTGACTGATGCTTTTTTCCCCTTGTACAGGTATGCCAATGTCTTCTTGCAACCTGTGACTGATGACATAGCACCAGGTTACCACAGTATTGTACAGAGGTTAGTAACCAGTTTTGCATGGATGTTGAATCTATAGATCAGCACCAGTCCTCGGTCAGCCTGCAGATTTCAGGATAAAAGTAGGGCACTGCTGCTGAAACAGTCTGTTCATCTTAGCGCCGATGTAGTGGAGTTATCTGGGGTAATGAGTCTTGACATAAGAGGGATGAGCTTTTCTTCTTTTAAAATGTGTTTATTAATACAACATACAACCTACTTTAGAAGCTGATAACATTTGGTGTTTCGTTGATAGGCCAATGGACTTATCAACCATTAAAAAAAATATTGAGAATGGGCTGATCCGGACCACAGCAGAGTTCCAACGTGATATCATGCTGATGTTCCAGAATGCTGTCATGTACAACAGCTCTGACCATGATGTGTACCACATGGCTGTGGAAATGCAGCGAGATGTCTTGGAGCAGATCCAGGTAACAGCACAGTCTGAAATTGTTGGTGAGGCAGTGTTCCTACCCTGATTTGGTATGGGAGGTGCCAAGTGCATTAGAGAAGAGGCCTGCTCCTTGTGGCATCTTGAATGTCTCATTGGCTTGTCAGATCCCCATAGAAAGATAACCGTTAAATTGCTGAGTCTGGTTTCTATCGCAGCACAGGATTTGCCATTCCCAAGATCAAGTGAAAGGAATGCAGGCTTTGAAACAAACCAGTAAACTGAAGTTGCCTCCAACTTTGTGGTAGCAAGTTACTAACTTGCATTCATGTTGAGAACCCTAATAGCTATTATGTGGTTTCTTGCAGCAATTTCTAGCCACACAGCTGATCATGCAGACGTCTGAGTCTGGGATCAGTGCAAAAAGTCTGCGTGGACGAGATTCCACTCGGAAACAAGATGCTTCAGAGAAGGTGGGGGCTAACGAGAGCTGGTGAACCTTGGCTTTGTTTGGGGGAGATGGTTTTGAGGCATTTGATATATGCATCCACTTGAAGGGGTCTAGAGCAGCAGTTTAGATTTAAACAAAAATCCTTTGTTTAGACATTTCTCTAGGAATAGAAACGTGTTCACTTTTTGGCTTGATCAGTAAGGAAGAGGGCTGTTGTAGTCTCCCACCCCAGCAGTAACCTGAAAGGTTAGTTTGATCCTTGAAGTTGAGGGTTGATGTCAAATGAAATGGGGCTGGTGGCTCAATATGTGAAGAGCAGCTGCTGCTCACAATCTGACTGGTGGGCGTAGAGCCAGTTAAAACCAGAGAACTTCCACCTACCAAGAACCTGAAACTAGAGAACACCACTTGCTGGTACTGAACCCACCTTTGCAGTTTAGACTGTTAAGGTGGTTTTGATATGTGATGCAGGATAGTATCTTATGAACTTGCTACATCTACCCAAGTGCAAGTGTGAACTGGCTGAAGGAAATTCATTGAGCTTTTTCTGCAACCAAGCTAATGGCCCCTGGAATTTGATACTGTTTGCAGTAGTTCAGCATGTCTACTGTATGAAAAGAGCCTCGTAGAGGGGAAGGGAATGAATTTCAGATGGTGACCACTATGGTAGTTTCTCTGTGCATGTTCTTGTCAAATCTAATCACTGTTTGTTTTCTTTTGACAGGACAGTGTCCCTATGGGCTCCCCTGCCTTTCTCCTTTCTCTCTTTGTAAGTACTTAATGATGACATTTTTCACAGCATAATAACTTACTGGGGACATTGTTTGCATGATGAAGCCTTCCTAACATTGCAGTAGAGTTGTTGTCACATCAGCATTTCTGAATCATAATAAATATCTTTACCCCTTTTTGTGCGCCGGGGTACTGTTGGTGATTGTACTGTTGGGAAAGAGCTTTTATTTAACATGTTGTCCGCATGATCTGTGTCCTACCTTTCTGACTTTGTGTAGAACACAAAAGTTTGTGACTTCTGTATCAGAGGGATGTATCTTGATTAGAAGGTGGTAAAATTGCGCACGGAAAGCGACATTACTCAGATACATCCTTGGCTTGCAGTTCTTTGCCTGAACTTTCTCTGGATACCCGTTTCTGTGTGTGTTTGTGCCCCATCTTACTAGCCCACAAGGTCTCAACATTGCTTTCAAAAGGCTGTAACAGTACAGTAAAATTACATTGAAATAACTGGCAAAGGTCAACGCAATAACTAAAACGTAGCAGCCACACCAACCTCCAGCATGAGTGATGTCTGAAATTAGAAGGTATTGGATAGCCTTCTAAAAGGTGGCCTCCCTGCGTAGGAAATGATAAAGATTTAAAGCTTCCTGCTTAACGTTGGGAGCCTCTCTAGCATGCAGGCTGCTTGCCTGCTCTGTGCAAAGAGTTGGCTTGTCGTTTGCTTTAAAGGAAAAGACGCACTGACTTCGTGCCAGCGCTGAACGCTGAATTAAGGTGCGGGGGGGGAGCACGGGGATAGCGTTCCCTCGTTCGCGGAGGGAGCAGGAACCTATTCTCTGCAGATACCGGGGGGGGGGGGTTGTACTAATTTTGTTCTGCACAAGTTCTGTCTTTATCAAAAGATCTGAGCGTTTGACATGTCTTCAACAGCTGTCTCATAACTAGTTGACAGAAAGGCAAAAAATGTTTAAACAAGTGTAGTGAATTTCTCTGCCTACCAACCTCTTAGCCATTGGATGCAACTGTATACATCACCAGACTATATTCAACTAAAGTTTATCTGCTTGGGTCTAACTTTCTAACTGTCTTTATTTCTTTCATAATCTTTACATTTTGAATTTTGTTCTCTCAGTTTGATTTTTTTATTCAGTATCCCTATTAATCTAACAAGATGTGCATCATGAATTGTGTGGCTTTGTTTGGGTTGCTTCACACGTGGTTCTTTCCTACACAGGTGCAGGAAAAAAGTGTATGTGTTGTGTGTGCCTATTGTCTATTCTTGCTATTTTTGTATTTGAGTTGAGAACCTATTCCTAATGGCTTCCCACACAGTAAAATAGACAAGGACATGGTTTTTGAATGTTTTCAGCTACATCTGTGCAGGAAAAATAGCATACCCAAGTAGGCAGGTGGATTGACTATGTGGCAGGGACCGGTCATCTAGCTCTCGACCCAAGTTCCCATTTATAAAATGGAACTAACCGTTACCTACCTAATTTGAAGTAGCATTTGAGAGCTGTATAGAAAGAACTCATAGGAAGGGATATCTAAATAACAGGCTTTTTAGCTCCACCTTGTTAAAGAGCAAACAAGTTACATATGATCTGCAGTTTCTTACACACCTTTCGCAACAACTTGTGTTCAAGTCCTGACCCCCTCTTACCTCTCTTCAAACTATGGGTTGGTTTGACAGTGTACACAACAAGAAAGGGAAAATACAGTGGTTTGTTCATTTTTCTTCCAGAAATATGAAAGTAACCATGTTCCTGCATTGAGAAGTCTATCTGCTAAGAAAGTGTGTCAGCAAGTTCTTCCTCTGCCTAAGGGAATGTGGGTAGGGATTGTTTTCTAATACTTGTCTGTTAAAGGCAGAAAAGCGTATGAGGAAAGGCAGCCAAATGGAAAGAGCAGCAGATGGAAGTGAACTCTTTAATTGCCCTACATTGATGGAGAGCTACAGTGAGGAGATGCTAGGGAGCTAGTGCCAGGGTCATGCACCTGGAAGAGAACTTCTGTAAAGATCAGCAGTTGATCAGGTATGTTAGCCAGCATCTCTTCTGCCCACTGGAAGAAATAACTTGGAACTTTTCACATGGGGCAAAAGCAGCATTGTGTACCGTTGCCAAGAGAGTCCCCAAATAGGTATGACGCGCACCTGCCCATTGCCCTTTTCTCTCCTGAGTTGATACACAAACCACACATTTAGTTTCCTAAGGTAGTCCTCTGTGTTTTAGGAAAGAGAGCAGCATTGCCAGCCTGTGTGCTGCATCTCTCCTGGTAACACAGATGACAGCCAACCATCTTTGACTTTTCTTCAAGCCTTCCTAATTTCCCTTTTCTTTGCATTTTGATTAGGATGGGGGAACAAGAGGGCGCCGTTGTGCCATTGAAGCAGACATGAAGATGAAGAAATGATGCTGAAGACAGGAAACAGCTCAGTCTTTTCCAACTGGACCCAGGAAGCAAAACACAAAACTTCTTGATGCTGAGGGGGAAATGACTGCAGACAGGGAAGGTCTGGCCTGTAAGGTCTGGCCTGTCTGTACTTGACAGTATTGTTCTGAAATGTGTTACCAGGGGAAATCCTGGGAACAAGATAACAGTCCCACTGCCTGTTGTAGGGCAGAAGTATTTGGGCCCTGTTAGTGTCCTCATATTAGCTAGCAACTGGTGGCTAGTGTGTACTGTAATGTGAAGTGTACAGACCTTTTTGTATTAGTGAAGTGTAAATGTGTACAATAAACTGTAGTAGAGAATCCTGTATAGCAGTGTATGCTTAATACATTGATTTGTACATTGCCCTTTGTTTGTTCAACTTATCCTGATTTCATATTTGTGAATATAGTACATATATTTTGACTACACAGGCATACAACACCTCCTGAATGTAGTCCCCTTCTGGTTGAATTACTTCAGAGACATATATGTCTTCGCTCCGTCAATTTATGGTTGGGGATGTAGCGCCATCTTGGACTAAGATTAGCGATATTGAACCTCAATCTTCCAAATGTGGCTGGATTCAAACATGCAGTAGTAGTACATGAAACAGTTCTTCCTGGACTGTGTCACTTACTGTAGTTGGTGGCTTGTGTGTTTGAATGTTCAATTTTTGCTCGTTTGAATTGACGCTGAGACTCTTGGGATTCAAAGCAGCATGCTGGACAATGAACCATTTTCCTTATACGCTAGAGGAGGGCTTCTCAAACTGTGGGTCGCGATCCACTTGGTGGGTCGCGGCCCGATGCTGAGGTGGGTTGTCAGTTGAGCCCCCCCTTGGCTACAAATTGGAGCCAAACGGAAGCAACCAGAGGCCACTTCTGGGTTACGATTCACCTGTTGGGCCGTGCCTGGGGCGACCTCCGTGGGCCTCGAAGGCCTCTGAAAGTGACCTCCAGGTCACTTCTGGATCTGCCCCCACGACTTCTGGTCATGTCGGAAAGCCTTTCTGAGTGCCACGGAGGCCTCTGGAGGCTGTCCCGGTGGGTCGCGATGGGAGCAGCTGCAGAAGGTGGGGCATGGTGGTAGGGACTTTGAGAACCACTGAACTAGAGGATTGGGTGTATTAATGATGTATCCAGCCTGTCTTGTGGCCGTCATCCCTCCTCAGAAGAAATGTAGGGTTACAGAAAACATATGACTTTGTCATATAGCATTAGTCTATCTGGCCCAGTATTGTCTGTCCTGATTGGTAGAAGCCAAAGCTATATGCTGTGACTTCCTTGACTTCCTTCCTGCAGCATTTTCGCAGAAAGAAAACTTGAGCATTTACACAAGTAAGTGTTATGTACTAATGCAAGGGAAAGTAGCCCTACAGCGTTTTCTGTCTGCTCCAGAGGAGTATAAAATAATATCTGCTACAATCTCATAGTTGCCAAAGCACTTCATGGCTAGAACCAAAGCTGTATCGGACCACATGCGTTCTCGCTTTGAGTTGATTCTGATTGGCCCGAGGCATTGCTCCGCATCCCACCCCACAACACCAAACATGTTGGCCGAAGGTCATTCTGGTGTGTTCCAAGTTGAATAAATTGGGCTTAGGCCGATGAGAGGCCGCGTTTGGCATTGTGGGGGCGCGACGCGGAGCAATGCCTTTGGCCAATCAGAATCTACTCCAGGACGCGATGAAGCAAGGCGCCTGCGGTGTGAGGCCGGCTTTAAACACTACAAGACAAAAATGGGGGTCATGGTCCCATGTTTACCTCATAATTGAGGGTATTGCAGAAGAGAATCAGGGGTAGAGGCTTCCCTACCCCATTAATTCTTCCTATAAATGCCCCCTTCTCAGTCATTTTTCATCTACTTTTCACCATCTGGGATTTGAGAGTGAAAATAAACTTGATGGAGAGTGCCTGAGGGGGGAGAATTACAGGGGAGAATTGGTATGCTAAGCATCCTGTCCCCTACAAATGTGTACTGCCTTGTGGCCACTTGGCAGACACGGGTTTGGGAAGAGGTGTTTGCTGAAGTAATGTCTAGTTTTTTCTACTTGAACGATCTTGGAATTTGTGTGGATGACAAATTCTGGCTTCTTTCTGAGGGGTTCTCCACGCTTCTCTGTGCAATCACACAGAGTGGAGCCCTGCCTGGGCATAGAGCTGACTCTGGCAGCTTCCAGAGCTGCTTTGAGAGTGTTCTGCCCTAGCTCTCAAGTGTAGGAAACTTCATACAGACAGAGTGTGCCTTGAGGGCAGGAAGAACATCCCATCCCTCAGTTCCTTTTCAAGCACCACCTCCACAAGCTAAAGGAATACTTCTAGCTTGTCCTTCTCTCCCTTACCTTATTCAACAGGAAAATAAACCTTTTTACCTCAATTTCTAGTTTCCTTTACTTTTAGTGCTAGCAGTTTATTCTGACAAAAAAAAGATGCCAGTTTAGTAGTAGTTTCCTATTCTGGCAAGCAGGATCGCCTTTAAAAGAAAAGGTATTATTTGTTCCTCTATTTTTGCTGCATGCAGAAAGAGAACTTAAATGGAAAAGTATGGATGGAAGGAGATAAGATCAGGTAAAATAAAGTAAATGGGATTTTTAAAACCCTATCTCCTTTTAATGTTTTCTATTAGGAAATATTTTTCTCCTCATAACTATCTCAACATACTTCCCAGGAAGGAATTAGGATTTTCAGACTCATGCAGGATGTTAAAAGCTGAACATGCCCTCTGATTTGAAACTACCTATATACAGGACCCATCCTGAGAAGGATTTTGGTATCCAAATTCATAGGAAGCATGAAACAGGCTTAAGCATAAGTCTGAATTGAAGCTGCTTATAGAGGCTCAATCCCAAGAGGGAGCCTGAGAGTCACAGTCCTCTAAGAGCTTGCAAATTCAGGCTTTCCACACTTTGGCATAATTTCACTTGCAATCACAAGTCTTCCTGCATAATAAATTAAGTCCAACTGCCCAGGGGCCATGCTATCTGGACAGTCTTTTCAAACTCCTTCACCAGGAGAAGCCTTTTGCACCAACAACCAAAGAATGGGTGCAACCCACATCCAGCCATATGTTTTGTCCCACAGGAACCTCTCTGATTGGGGTGCCCTCTTGGAGGGTCACACCTTAACTCAATCAAGCCCAGAAAACTCCTGGCTGCACATCCAGATGTTGCTCCCTGGAATGTCTTAGTTTGCTTTGTCCAAAGTCCTATAACTACCCCTGTTCTGAGAGCAGAATGTTGGCGTTTTCTTCCCCATTGAAGGTGTTCGTGCTATCCATTTTGATAGTCTCTCCCTCCATAGGGACTTTCACTCTGTCCTTTTTTGGTAAGGTTTTTTCCCACTTGGACAGCCTCTTGGCCCAGTGGCCATCCCCATCTCTGGAGGATCTACTTTCCCTGTCTGCCAAAGAGCACCTTTTTGACTGCGTTTCCCCCCCCCCCCCCGGGATCCGAAGCCATGCAGCTTCTTCCTTCTCAGAAGGACTTTTGTACCCCAGTCTACCCAGGAAATTAAGGATAGGTAATTTCTCTCTCCCTCTAACCCTCGTAACAAATCTTCCTCCCTTCTAAAATCCTCCATTCCCCAGTGCACGTTTTAAACCCAGTAATTTTCTCCTCTCCCTTTGGGTCATCGCTGGTGGAGAAAGTGCAATTGGCAGTCCGACTCTCTCCCCTTTTCTTTCTCTTCTTCGCTTAATCCATGCCTGTCCAAATGGAGGTACAGTAATTACAAGTCTTCTTTCACCCACAACTACTTAAAATCTCTATGCAATTGAACTTACAAGCCAACAGTGCCTTTTTCTGTTTTACTATATCTCTTAATGAAATCTATATTCTTTTGGAAAACTCTGTCTCGTGGTCATGGTTAGCCTAATTAGAGGCACTTTGAGGTTGTTTGCTCCACTATCCAGTCAACAATCCTGAAACAGCCATACACTGCATTTTGACCTTGCGTTATAAATTCCCCAATTGAGTTTAATTCTGGGCCAGGCGAACCCGAGATTGTGTGGGTGTGTGTACACATGTATTGGCTCACCGTTTGGAACTGTTGTGGCAGAACACGTATTCTTGCTGGGCTTGAATGGTGCATGCAGACAATTAGAAGCTGGGAATGATGTTTGAAAAAGCTCTCTCTGAGATGCCGCAGAGAGTGTCAGAACAGATGTAACATACTGCAAGATCTTGTTTCCAAAATCACTCTGGCTCCTAGAGTGCTTCTCTAAATCTCTGATAGGAACTGGAGCTTGAGAAGCTAGCAGGTAAAGAAGTGACAAACCCTCTTCCCATCTTGTTAACTTTTATAGATGGGTCATGTATGGACATGGCTGGAAACCAAAGGAGAGTTCTTCACTGAGTCTGAGAAGAGCAGCTGCTGTTCATCGCTCCTTTGCTCCACAGACTCCAGCTTGGATTTGGATCTAGAACTGGGCAGCTGGAGAGAGACTGAAGAAACTGTTGAAGAGGAGTTAGAGGAAAGCAGCAGTCAAGAGGAGGAAAGTCCATTGGAAGCTAGTGACCCCCTGGCATGGGAAAGTGCCAATAAAGCAGACCAAGAAGAGTCAGGGAGGTACAAGCAGGACGTTCTCTTGAGATTCTTATCAGAGGTATGGCTGCTAGAGTTGGTGATCAGGAAGGAGGAAATGATGGTGAGATGGTACAGCTGGAGGTTTCTTGACCTACTTAGCTGGAGGGATTTGTTGAAATGCTGATGCTCTCAGTCAATGCATCGACCTGCGCAAAAAGCAGTTTCTTGTCTGCATCAGGAAGAGACTTCTGAAGGCAGAGGATTGGGATAAGTGTGGATACATGATGGTTCCAAGATACAGCTGAGTAGAGGGATGTCTTCTCCTCCCCGATACAGGCCTCATTCTGATATGGATCTGAGGCTACTGGAGTACCATTTTGTGTATTTTGCCTGTGTGTTTTATCTCAGTGGCCTTGCAAACCATGCCCATGAGAAAGGAATTTACACACTCATGCTCTGTTTGCTGCCACTGACTAACCAATGGTTCTGTTATCTTAAGCTGTTAACCTGTCATCCTCTGTTATAGGTGACACACTTGATGGAGCCACTTTGTATTGGCAGCACATACTTGGCACAGGGTCCTCAGGTTCTTTGTAGTGCTGGGGAGCAGAAGGGAAGGGGAAACCTGACTCACAAAGGAGGCATAAGCAGATCTCCATTCTCAAGAGAGGAGAAAGTGGGGGAAGAAAGTCAGTTACAAATCTTTAAAGAGCATGCTGGGGAGAACTGGGCATTGCAGGTCTCAGAAAGTCTGCCTGTCATGAGCTGGGAAGCAGAGGAAGCTGAAGAGGTGCAGGATCCATGCAAGGAGGAGGCAGAAGATTCTCTGACTCAGGATGGTAAACTTCAGGCCATTGACAGAGTTTCAGGAAAGAAGATGCTGCATATCCTAGTGGAGAGTGCAGGAGAAATGAAGAAGGAGGAGGAATATTCTCTGGAGCGTATGAATCAGACTTCCTTCAGCTGGAAAACATTGGAGGAAGAGGTTCCACAAAGTATACAGGTTAGCCGTCAAATTGCTCAGAAAAGTAGGCCTATTGCTAGGAAGATAACAGCTAGGAAGATAACAGACTCTGGGTGTCCAGGGGTGAGTTGGCTAAGTTACATCCTGCCTCTGTGTCATATTTTCCCAGTAGAGAAATATAAAGGTACTTATCCTTTCAAAAGAGTACTATGTGATGCCTGTATGTGATGTGATGCCTGTATGTGATGTGATGCCTATGTGATGCCTGTATGTCATGCCTGTGACTATGTAAGGCCTGGCGGGATATGGTTCATGGGATCACGAAGGGTCGGACACGACTTAACGACTGAACAACAACAACAACAACTATGTGATGCACCCTAAAGAGGACAGCCAAGAAGGGGAGAAAGCGTAGGTTAGCAAGAAAACATAGTTTGTAATGGGAAGAGGAAAAATGAGAGCAAACTGCATTTGCTCTTTCTTTTGACCCCATGGGCTGGAGGAGTGATGCAGTCAGAATCCTAGTCAGAATCCTTGTTACACTTTTCTCATTGCTGTCTGGCTCTGGCTTTGGATGCCTAAAGCTGCTTTGCCCAATGGTGGGTACATTCCTGTTCTCTGATTACCAGGAAGTAGCTATGGAAAACCCTGAAGAACAAGATGAGGATTGGAAGGATAGCAACTTCCATCTGAGCTACAGCAATGATGATTCCAGTTCCTGTGGAACACCCCTAATGAGTTCTCCTTCCACAAGTACATCCTCCTTGCCTTGGTGAGTAATACTGGCCTGTTCTGAAGTGGGCCATGTATAGACCTCAGGCACATTCCTCAGTCTATGTGCAATTAACAGACTATCGCTCCCACTTGAAAAATAAAGTATTTTATATAAGGTGCCAGCCAACAGGATGGAGAAATGGTTTGCAGGAAAGTAAAGGGAAGGATGGTGTCAGAAAATGACTCTGGCGTTCTGCAGACTAAGTGGTTTCCAACAATAAATAAAGCAAGATGAATGCGACAGTCTGTGCATTATTCTCTGTAGTCTTCTCTGTAAGAGAAGAGGCAGAAGGTCCGCTTGGATGTCACAAAAAAAGGGCAGAGAACAGGAAGCACATGTTATCAGTGCTTCTTTTTCCCTCCACCTTGTATAACATCCAAAGCCACTCTTAGATGCTCCTGTTGCTCTAACACAAGTCCAGTGATGTTGACCGGGCTTACTGGAAGAGAGTGGCTGACAAAAACTTGGAGTAAGGCTACAGGAGTAGTACTGAACAGTGGCAGCCAATATTACACAGCAAAACTGAAGGAGTAGAAAGATGGCAAATGTTTCCCTATAGCAACAAGTGGAATATCCTCTAGTTGAAGCAGAGGAAGAACCTACCCTATAGATTGTCAATTGGGAATGATGAAAGATTCATCATATGTATTCCTGGCAAGAATGAGTATGTAAGAATGTAGAATGTATTCCTGGCAAGAATCTATGTAAGCCTTTGCTGGGGAAGTGGACACATCCAAACATTCAGTGTGGAGATTCTTGCCTCAGATTCCTGTGGAGGTATTAATTTATAATTGCATTATAGCTTTGAAATCACACCTGTTGTGTTGATAGTATAAAACAGGTTTTAGAGTTGCACAAATCTCTTCTTCAGTCAGGGGCTAGTTAACCCTTCACAGATCACCTGAGCCATTTTCAGTTTGAGATCCTACTTGTCTGTCTTTTTCAGACCAACACTAAAATTAGAAAAGATACTTTTGCCATCTTCTCTGCACCCCACCTCCCCTCCCCATACTGGCATAATGAATCTGCAATGTATCTCATCTGTACAGGATGCAGCTGAGCCAAGATGACCCCCTTGAGCAGCGTTTGCTTTTCAAAAAAACTCTTTTGTCCATCTGGAAGATGGTGGCTGGTCACAGGTGGGTTACTTAGGTTAGGGAGGAGAGGGGGACTAGACTAAGGTGTATCCAGCCTGGCAGATCTTCATGGCAGTTTGCTGTTGATAATCAGGCCCATTCATGGTCCCGTCCACATGATACCTTGTGATTTGTCTCTGTTTGCATTCCAGTTCCTGTGGGATTTTTGGCATCCCCCCCCCCCACACACACACAAAAGCAAACTCCATTAATAAAAGAGCTACAACCTTTGCACAGTTGGTCAGTCTGCACCCTCTCCAGCCTCCACCTCCATTATCAGAATCTTTTTCTTATTATTATTCATAAATTTGTACCATTGCATACCTGTATACCATAGGCACCCTGTTTATGTATCTGCTGTTCTTTTTTGTTTTAGCAGGAATTAAATCAGGCTAATTTCATGATACCCTCTTAAGACTCCTTCCCCATTTCTTAGCAAACTGCCTCAGATTTCTCAGGGTGTGTTTGGGTAAACAAGTGGAGTTGCACAGATGTAATATTTCTTAATTGGGAAAGGATGGGGGAATTAAGCCTGCAAATATAAGAAGCATTTTACTACTGTTTTAATATTGATTCTAATCATATTCTGTTGGGTTATTTTTTTTTCTATGTCCTGGTATCATTTAAAGAAAGGCATATATAAATCTGTCAATAAATAAGCAAGCATACTGGTATATTTATTTGCTGTATAGTACAGCACAGTATATATGTAATGGAAACGTGTCAAAATTAGTATCAGGGTAGTGAGAGTCAAAGTGAAATGTGACAGAACTGCAAGTCTGAATGCCCCCTGAGTGGAAACACCAGAGCTGAAAAGTAGGATTAGTATAGCCGCATGCTGTGGATCAAGTTTAAAGGCCATTTGTAAAGCTTTGTGGGCAGATGTGGGGGCAAAATGATGTGAGCCATCCATTGCTGAAAGAGCAGGGACTAAAAAAAGAGTCTAATTAGAATTACAGTTGCAGGTTGGAATTCAAGGACTGCAACAAACACAAAAGGGAAACAGTCTTAACCAACAACAACAAGCAAAACTAACATGAAAGGTAACAAACTGTAAAATGTCAAAGTGTGTAAAAAGCTTGTTTTAAATAATAAAAAATAGCTACTGATCAAGTAAGCAGCTCAAGGTGTTGTGTGACTCCTAGGAGCCAGGCACATTTTGACTGTCTATGAAGGGTAGGATTTTGGTTATGCTCTGGAAGAGCACTGTTGGCAATTTCTTTGCACTTGAACCACCAAGAGAGACCCAGGTCAAAACCATGCCTGGCTGCTAGAAACACACAATGAGACGTTTGTTTCATTTAAATGACAAGTTTTAAAGATCTCCATTTTGTACTGCTGTATGTGTATTCACTGTGTGATTGCATGCATCCATACTTTTTATTGTTTAAAATAAGCTTACATATACTTTGACATGTCAGAGTTTGCTACCCTACCTTTATATTAATTTTGTGAGGATTAAAGCTGCGGTTCTCAAACTTTTCAGTTTCTGGAGTCCTTTTCACTCCCAAAAGGCGTCTCGGGGAGCCCCACCAGCACATGTGTAGAGTCTTGGGGAGCCCCAGAATGCTGGTGCATGCGCAGAGTACAGCAGCACTGAGCCCAATGCCAAATACCAGCGAAGAGCCAGAACAGGAAGGGAGTGAGAAAGGAGAGCCATGAACAGGGGAAGCAGATGGCAGCTTATGGTGTGCTTGTAGAGCCCCTGAAGGGGTCTCAGGGAGCCCCAGAGCTCCTAGAACCACACTTTGAGAAATGCCGGATTAAAGGAACTGAACTACTATTGAATATATCAATTCTTTTAAGTCTAGTGCTGTAAGTCAACACAACTTGGTAACCCAATTTCCACAGTTCAGCAGTGTGCATACATTTTGCTCCTGCACATTTAACCCTTTTCTTTACTATAGATATGATTCTTGGCTGATAGGGATGACTGCTTTTCCTTCCCAACTGTAGCTGTGCTAGCTGTCAATCACTGCCATCCCAACTAGTCAAGATAGAAAGGATGTCACATGAAGTCCTGTACTGCACTAGCCATTGGGGCAAAGACAGAAGGAGCCTGGCTAGTTCTTTTAATCCTGTCTAACTCCCCCCCCCCCCCCAGGTACAGTGGTCCTTTCCTGAAGCCTGTGTCAGAAAAGCAAGCTCCTGGATACAAAGATGTGGTGAAAAGGTTAGTTGGGAAGGAAGGAGAGCTGGGATGGAATGCTGTTTTCAGTGGCCTTTTCCATTCTTTGTTTTGTTTCAAGGCAATTGGTTTGTGTTCTTCTGTTCAGGGATCCTGCTAACTGTTCCTAATTAGGAACTATGGCAGAAATGGTCTCAGCAACCTCTTTTCTAGCCTCAAGCAACAGAGTTTCCTTCCTGAATTCTTTTTCTCCCCAGAAGAATTTCTCTTCTCCCCTATTATTGCTTTTAACTTGGCTCAGCGTTTACAGCACCCGGAGAGTAAGGGCCCCCGCGCACCGTCCCTGTGCCCGCCGGACCAGGTAAGCCCTGCACCGGCTGGTGCAGGGGCGGGCGAACCGGGTGGCAAGAGTGGCGGCCATTGGCTGAACCAGGCAGGGGGAGGGCGGGGATATCAGCAGTGAGCTCCACCAATATCCCAAGCCCTCTCCCGGCCCAGTGCGGCCTTACACGCTAGGCTCGAATGTACGCCAGCTTTAGAGCTGGCGTACATTCGAGTAGGCCCATAGGGTCTCAGGCCGCTTGCACCGACGGAAGGGGACGATCGTGCATTTCCCTTGAGGTGCACCCGGCTGCCCCAGGGCAGCCCAGGACCGGGATAGGATGTGGTGGCTGGCCCTTTAGACTGGCCGCCGCATCTTACATAGGATTGGGCTGCCCCTCTCTCACACATACCCACACTTCTTTGCTGCTTTTAATTGAAGAAAAAGTCATGGGGAGAGCCAATTATGATCTCTCCCATTCATGTCTAAATTCAAAAACATACTATAAATCAGTAGCTGCCACCATCTGTTGGGAGAGTAATGGCAACACTTCATCAAAAACAGATGTTTTGGTCAATAAATCTAACTGGGGTACCCTTAGCAATTTGGCCCTAGTCCTCTTTCACAGTACACTTGCAGCCAGTCCCTATGCTTATATACTTGGAAATAGAATCCACTGAATTTCATAGGGCTGACACTGTAGTAGAAATACTTAGGAGTGCAGCCTTAATCAAAATGCGACTTAGCACTTTACCTAGTTGCTTTAAAAAACAATCTGCCATAAAATTCCAGTTCCATGTGCCTTTGTTTTTGTTAGTCTCATTTTCTTTTGACTTGATTCTCAGTGACTCTTGGACTGAAATGGGAAGTTGATTGGCAATGAGAGAAGTTTGCAGTATGAGATGCACCTCATATGAAATTGCAGTATGAGATGCACCTATTTCAGTTACTTTGGGGAGCTCTTGTAAAAGCTGGAGTCTTAGTAGCTTATTTTGAACAATTAAAACTCACTTCTTTCCACTCTTTGAAGACCAGTGGATCTTTTCACCATAAAGAGGAGACTCTCCAAAGGTCAGATTCAAAATATGATCCAATTCCAGCGTGATCTCATGCTGATGTTCCAGAATGCGGTCATGTACAATAGTTCCAACCACCACATACACCGCATTGCTGTGGAGATGCAACGAGAGGTCTTGGAGCAGCTCCAGATGCTGGGTGAGGCACTCCTGTGCTCCGAAAAGATGCAGGGCTTTGTGAGAAGGTGAGCAGTTCATTGTGTCTAAAGTGAAACAGTCACATTAGTTATCCTCTTGTCATGTTCTCATGGCCATAAGAAAGGAAGGTGGCTATCCCAACCATTTATTCACAGGATACCCTTAGGTACAATATTTCTCGAGTCTCCCAAATGTGAGAGATACTCCTCTTCCTTAGCTCCCTCTTCCTTAGCTTTCCCAGTGGTGACTGCTTTTATCCTGTCTGGAAGGTATAGAGTCCATTCCCTATGGAAACAACGTATGGACCTTCAGTGCCCCCTTAATGAAGTTTATGCAGGCACAGGTAAAAGCTATTGTAGAACATTGTGACACCTTGGGAATTTATTGCCTTCCTTGCCTTATAGGTGCTGAAGAGCCAGAAGGATAAGGCTAGTCCAGAGCTGAGAAGCTGGAGTTCAACACTGCTGCCTTGAGTCTTTGTTGAAACGTTGTTTGTTTACTACAAGAGTTTAGCAGTCTGAAAGGGTCACTCTTCCACAAGATCTGTGGCCTAATATGTTTCCCACTCTGTTAGTTGGCAGCCTTACCTGTATTTGAAAACTGGTTGATTTCTTTGGCTGTAGCTTACAAATATCATTGTTCTCTTTTTGAATAACATGATCTTATCTCCTGACCGCTTTCAGTTGGATAGGAAGTGAAGGCAAAGGACACACACTACAGCACAAGCAAAAGCGTGTATGCTGGATATGTACCCAAAAACCTGGACCCCTGTTTGACCACAGGTACCCACCATGGGCATCAGAAAGCTTATTTTGAAAAAAAAAATAAAAGTTTTGTTGGCTATGACAATTCCAGAGTGTTTGTGTTCTAGGTTCCTAAATAATGTTTTCTCCACATTGGTTTCTTTTTCAGAGAACTAAACAGAGTTTGCAGGTAGCTACAAAAGTGTCCCGTGTAACAAAAGATTATGCTTCATTCTGAAGCTTTCATGGCCAGCTATCAATCGACAATGTTTCAGGAATACGGGAATTAAAGCCATGTAGTAAAAAAGAAAAGAAAAGAAGCTTGAACTTTAATCGTTCTCCAATACCGGAGATGTCTTTGTGACACGTAAGGAAGACCTGTCAATAGGACACAGTGTATATAGGAAACCTACCCATACTGGGAGGTACCTAAATCAAAACTCCAATCATCATCCGTCACAGAAAAATTCATTAATAAATTCCCTAGTGTACAGAGCAATGAAAGTATGTGATAAGGACTCATTAGAAACGGAAAAAGGGTGTTATATGACTCCCTGCAAGCCAATGGATACTCCACCAATCAAATTAATAAATGTTGGATAAAACAAAAGCGCCAAGTTCAGGCTAGTAGACTAGGGGACAGCTCAGAAAAACAATGAAATTGAAAAAACTACAATAGAGGAGAAAATTTGGATTTGCCTTCCGTTTATTAAAGGTACAACTGATAAAATAGCACGGATATTACAACAGGGAAACGTAAAAACAATCTTTAAACCCACATCCAAATTACAGCAAGTTCTAGGCAACCCAAAAGACAAACGTCCAGCATTATCCAACCCAGGCATTTATTGTGTAACTTGTGAATGTCATAAATGCTACATCGGGATGACGTGCAGAGCTATAAAAACAAGAGTGGCGGAACATGAGATCTCTCAGGTTGAATCATCCGGATCAGTCATCAATTGCTGAACACGCATTGAAAGAAGGACATTCGATTCAATTTGATAAAACTGTGTGCCTGCAAAGAGAAAGCAACTTTAAAATATTACGCCATCTGGAAGCTCTAGAAATAAGTAAAAAATCAACGGGAACGCTGATGAACCCTCAGCAAGATTTAGCATTCACAAATCGGATTTGGTTGCCTATTGTGCATAAGAAATCAAACTTAAGAACAGGAACGGAATCTGAAACAACTGACGGTGGAGACACTGTAACTGAAGTAACAGTAGAACGGACCATCCAACACGGAGAGAAAGGGAGAGTGAAAACAAGAGGAGGAAGCAATTAATATCTGCTGTGCTTGATGAGCTCTCACGGCTCGCCTGACAGCTGGCGCTTCACTCTGGACCTGTCATTTCCACTCCAAGCCGCTGGGGTTTCCCGTGCTTTTTTGGTTTAAATTTACAAGGGGTGAATTGAGGATAACACCATCTATGATCTTTCGAGATTTCCTATGAAGAGGTTCCACGTGGCTGGAACGAAACGTTGGGCTCAGTTCCTTGGATTTTAATGTGACTTTTACTCCGTTTGCGGCTGCCTAATACGGAAATCCGCTACGGTATTGGAGAACGATTAAAGTTCAAGCTTCTTTTCTTTTTACTACATGGCTTTAATTCCCGTATTCCTGAAACATTGTCGAAAGATTATGCTCCTCTTAGCACCCAAGCTTGTGGGTGGCTTTGTTGTTTACAACATTATTTTGAATGAACCCAGTTCATGCCTCCCTGGGTATCTGATAATGTGAGCATTACACCTTGCAGTTGTATCCGCTATGAAGTAGTTATCAACAGCCTTATCCTAATGTGAATACAAGATCAGAACTGGCCCATTTCAAGCTTTTTCTTTTTGACATGAGCCTTGCGTTCACAGGTGCCATCACAGATCAGCTAGGTTGGGCACTAGCTGAGGACCAATGTCCATCAGAGGTCACACCCAGCCGGGCCAACCTCTGAATCCTTGTACCAGTAGCAATGGTAGTACCCAGTGAACCATCAGGGGGCAGATGGGGGCACCATGGGGCCCCCAGTGCAGGACTTTGCCCCAGGGTCCTCAGTAACCTGGCACTGGCACTGCCCATACTATCTATCCCCAGGGCATCCAAACCACCAGCATCCAGTTTTGTTTGAGATTTGTTCTGTTTCAGAAAGCATTTAAATCCCATTGAAATGAAATTACAAGTCTAGCCCATTTACTAAATAATGATTTCGGAATTCACAGGTGAGGTGAAGTAATCTGCGAGGAGGCAACCAGTGATCACAAACAAAGAAAATGCAAAACAAAAATATAGCTTCAATTATGCCTGGTTGCAAAAGCCCTCAGATGCAGGAGCATTTGTTAAGATGGTGGCCTGACCTAAATTGGGCTCACAGTCTAAAAAGAGACCCAAGTCAGGGAGACACCAGCAAACAGCCACCGAGAAGGTTGGATGTTAGGGGGCTGGATTGAACAGGGACAGTTGTTCTCTCCCTGCAAAAAATAAAGAGAACCACTACTTAAGAGGTACCTCTGCTGTTTGCTCAGTTAATGGGGACACATCAGTACTGTAATCTGATCTGAGGGATGTGTAGGGTAGTGCTAAATCTAGACCAACCCTTTCCTTCTGGCTTTAGGAGTAAGAGTAGCAGTGTAGCCAGAAGTGTGGGTAGTAGTTGTGCTTCTTGGACTAAGTCTAACAAACACTTCTTTAAAAATATCAGCCTGGATAGAGTTTGTGTGACAGTGTTATTATCTCTGATCTGTTAACCAGGAGCAACTGGGGGATTAATCTTCATGCAAAATGATTGTACAAAGATTGTGAGTTCTCTCTTTGTATGTGTAAGGTGTATATTATAAATTTAAAATAAGATGAATGAAATGTTTGTTTCCCTATAACGTATGCATGAAAATCCATGGCATGATGTCAGCTCCTGTATCACAAGTCAAGGGATGGGCGGAGGGTCGAATTCAAACAATGGCTAAGCTTCTCAATTTGAGAGAACGGCTACAAAACGGCTAGCTTACAATACAGCTCTCTGAGCATTAAAAGGATGCAACGTCTTTTGCGCTGCGTAGATTTTAGAGGGGCGGGGCGCGATGGGGTCCACCGTGAGCTAGAAGATGCTGTCAAAGAAAGAAAATATGGATTGTGAGAGAGAGAGCAGTATGCATGCGTCGCTCCAGAAATACGGACGGTCCAACATGTGTCGATTTGTGCTTTATATTAAACAATTCATTTACCGTTGCACCCCGCGCTGCATAAAACATAAGATGGTCCGGGAAGCTGTAGCGGTGTCTGGAAGAGAACCGCATTCCACCACCCTTCATCAAGCTCAAATCTAGACAAGAAAACAACGCAGGTCCCGTTATTTGCAAGCTGAACTCCACCCCACCCCCTGGACAAAAGGAATGGAACTCCAATTAGCCGGAAGTTACCTAAGACGGGAAAGATACAACTTTCCCTTCTATGCCTCATACTGGCCTCTCTTTGACCACTCCTCGAGCGATGATTGGTAGCTAAGTTTTTTTGGCGTTCCCATTGGCTGATCGGGTCGGCCGCGAGGTTTGAAACCTGGAGAGGAGGAGAAGGGGCGGTCCTATTGGGCATCTCACTCGTGGCTCGTATAGAAAGTGGGAGATCTCGGGCAGACAGAGGTCAGTGGACCTAGTGGAGCAAGGGACTGGCGGGAAAAGGCCAGGTGAGAGAAAGGGGTGCTGTGCTGGGTTTTGTTTGAATTTGTCTCCCATTCTTCGTAGCTGTGGTGAGGGCTCGTTCTTCTGGTAGTCACGTGCCCTTGCTCGCTTGCAACGTTGTCAGGACTCTCCGGCAGTTGCATTTCTAAAGATTCCTCCTTACACTTGATAAAAGGCTCAGGGAAATATCCTGTGGGCGCTGGTCTCGGATCTGCTCTCAGCCGATTTTCTGCTTCAGTGTAGAAGCTCTAACTCCAAAGACTGAGGGGAGGAAGGGGGCTGATCCTCAAGACTAGATCGCCTCTAATAAACTACACAGTATATGGGAAGGAGCACATTCACTGCAGTGAGCCTTCTTTTATCGGATCAGTTAAATCGCAACAGGTCACTGACTTTGCCACGTGACTGTCTAGAATGCCATATAACTGTTTAAAACACTAAGTGCCTAATCCTTTCCTACTTTCCAGCGCCAGTGGTGCAGCCGCCCACAATGCAGCCCTGAGGAAGGGGAACAAACGTTCCCTCACTTGGAGGAGGCTTCCATGACTCCTTCCCCCCCCCCCTGCATTGGCATTTCCCCTTGTTAGATCTGCTATTCTGTTTCATGCAGTGGCCAACCATTAATTGAAGGCATATCCCTCCTGCTGTTGCTCCCCCTGCAGCTAGTATTCAGAGGCATACTGGAGGTTCTGTGTAGCCATTGATAGACTTGTCCTCTGTGAATTTGTCCAATCCCTTTTTAAAGCCATCCAAGCTAGTGGCCATCACCATGTGGTAGCAAATTCCATAGATTAATGATGTGCTTGTGAAGAAAATACTTTCCTTTGTGCACCCTATATCTCCCACCAGTCACTTTTGCTGGATGACCCCTCTAGTGTTGTGAGAGAGGGAGAAAAACTTCTCGCTGTCCATCTTCCCCACACCATGCACATTTTATAAGCCTTAATCATGACTTGCCTTGGTTGCCTTATTTAAAACTAAAAAGCCTCAAATGTTGTATCTTTTCCCTCACACTTTTCCCAGCTCTGCAATAGCCTTTTTGAAATGTCATATTTATTAGCCCCCTCCTCCATTTGCTCTTCTGTCCTTATTTCCAACCCAACAGATGCCTCTTGTGCTATTTCAGTAATAGTCCAATCCGAAAAATCAGTCAAGCTTAGTTGTTTAGATTTTGATCTGGTCAGGCAGCATGGCTCGGAAGGCACTTGCGGCTGCTGCAACTTCTTTTTCTTAGCCATCAGGGCAGAGTCAAGGTCCCAGATCAATCCAAAACAATGGAACCTGGCTGGAATGGAACCTGTGCTTCCTTTCTGACTCTTCCTCTTTTGTGCCTCTCTTGCAGTAACTGTACGTGGTGGTTATGGCCCACGGATTTGCCTCCCCAGTAGGGCTGCTATCTGATGAAGAAGCTGCCGTCTCTCCTGTATTGGAATCCACTGTAGCAGAATGTGGTACAAACTTCTGCAGAGCTCTTCTGCCAGATTTCTCTGCCATCTCTGCAAACCATGAGCAGGTAAGAGTAGTGAGGTGAGGAGGAAGCCCCTGGTCTCCAAAGGATGTTTGTCTGACTTCTGTAGACACGTTAAACAGAATGTGGCTTGTATATTGCCTTGTCTGTTATGCTTAGTATTCAGTTTGTCTTTACCATGTTTCTTGGGTGATATTGCTTTTTCTAGAAGCTTCCATGTAAAGAACTAGCTGGTTAGTTCAAGTGAAATTCAGTTCTACTATCTGCCACTGCTTCTTGGCCCTCATAGGATTGCTAAATCGCAATGTTGCAACAAGAGTAAAAGCCACAACAGTACTGCAGACTTCTCCTACCTGTGTCTGGTCTCTAAACCTAGCAACCCTGTACCCATTGGCTTCCCCTCTTGCCTGCCCACCTCCTTGCTGCCACTTTCCTTTATTTTTCTATGTAAACCACTTTGTGGAACAAAGTTTTTTGTTCAAAAGCAGTATACTGTATAAATATTCTTGAGCACCAGAATTAGTGTACAGCCCCTAATGTGCAGGCCCTATATAGTTTGCCCCACTCCTGCTTTGCCCTTTCTTTAGCTCATTGTTTTCTCAGACCAGTCACTACTTCATCCACTGTCTCCCTTGACTAGCTAACTCCTTGTTCCCTCTCCTCATGGCATGCAGCCTCTCTTTGTCTTGAGCGCTGTGGTTTCTTCAGGGACCTCCTCTCTCATTAGCTGCTACTTGCCTCAGTTTCCTGTGTCCTCTGCGTTCTTCAAGTCTTATCCTCTGCCTGCTCTTTCTTCAGCTGTTTTTCCGCTGGACTTTCAGTTCCTTAGTGTCCCTACATCATGCAACTGCCTTGCAATCATCAGCTGTTCTCTGAGGTTTTAAAGCCAGCTCAATTGGCAGATTAGCATTCTTTCACAGAAGCTGGAGTCCCCCTTGCCATCAAAAAGGATCCTGGATTTGGGGCAGAGGGTGTACATTCTGAGTCTGTTCCCGGCACCCTCCTGACCCCACAGCAGTCCACTTGCTCCCCCTTTTTCATGGTGGAGCTCAAGGTAGAGTGTATTGCATTCCCAAGCGGTCTTCCATCCAGGCTGTGACCAGGACCAGACCTGTTTAACTTCAGCAAGGTGGCTGCTCAGACCATGTCCTGGGACTCTTCAACCTGTTGAACTTTGATCACAGCAAGCTTCTATCTGCATACTGCTGTTGATGGGGGTGGGGGAGAGATACACACAAGTGCTGCTTTTGGTCCCCACCACTCCTTATGATTTGGCCTGGAAGTAGCCACTGCAGCTCCTGATATCTTTCTACAAGAGCAGGAGATTTCTATCAAAGGTAGAGTTTTTCTGCTCTCCCCTACTCTATTTAGGTCCTGGTATGTCCACATGCAAGCATTTTCATTTACAAAGTGAGGGAGTAACACTTGTGGTGTTTGCTTCAAATGCGTACGTTGATCTTGCTTATCCTTTCTGATTGGTCATCAGAGTTGTTTTAATATTCAAAATTTAAAGAAACTGGACCCGTTATAATGTGACTTACAATGTACAGTATATGCCTAACAAATGCCTATAAACTCTCTGCAGGCTGCTTCTGATGACCAGGGGAAGGTCAAGGTGTATGCAAGAGTACGGCCCCTGAAGCCAGTGGAGGTAGAGAACCAAGAGGATCAAGTGAGTGCCTTGGACAAAGTGGGTTCAGCAACCAAATGCAGCAGGAATTTTTGTGTCGGTCTACTGGGAAAGAAGGGGTGTTGGCCATACCCTGCAGAAGGGTGTGTGTATTAGTGCTCTGTGACAGCTGATATCAAACCCAGCACATTAATTGTACTTCTCAGGGCTGCATCTGTATTGAGAATCCCGAGACTCTTCTTCTCAAAGCACCTAAAGATTCCTTCACTATGAAAAATACTGAACGAGGGGTTGGTCAGGCAGTGCACAAATTCACCTTCACCAAGGTAAGAATCTAGGTCTAGTGGTATGGACTTCTATATCTCCGGAACATTAACATGTTGGATCCAGCATAGCATGTGTAATGATTGAGCTCCCCTTGAACCCTTTTCTTCCTTCCATATGTTTCCCTTAAGGAATGCTTCAGAGTAAGGTTTGAAAGGAAAGAGACTTCCCTGAGACACTGTGAAATCGGAGCCATTGTAGGAAGACCACATGGCCAGGGAGACCGGTCGTTTTGTGTGCTCTTTGTTACCTTTGTCTCATGAACAATGGACCCTAACCAGCCTAACTGCTGGGATTGGTCAGAGGGCAGTGAGGGATGCCCAGATATTTGTAAAACATCTAGGACAAGACCATGACATCAAACCTAGGTTTTTAAAAGTCAAGCCCAAGGATGCTTCTGTGTGTGTTCCGCTGGGCTCCCTCTGAGAAAGTATCCGCGTGTTTTGAAGTTCTCACCCGCCTCTCTGGGGATCAGATTGCTGTAATGGACTCCTCAAGCTGATAATGGAGTAAGTACAGCTGGGAAACAGTGAGATTTAGATCCATTGAGGGCTTTTTATTGCTTTAAGGTTTACCAGTACCTGTAATTATTTGCTTGCATTTTTATGCTAAGATTCACACCTGAGCATTTCTAATGCCCCAGCTATTTCCTAAGCCTGCCTGATCTATTTTCTCCTTGTATTATCTGCCTCCCCTCCTACCCTTTTTGATGTTTTTATACCTGCTTGTTATGGTTGAACTCAGTAGAGCCTTGCCCCAGTTCCCCATGAATCTTGGCTACGTGCTACATCACAGGTTTTGGGGAAATCTCCAGGATACCTTGGAGGGAGCCTTTTAAGGATGATCTCACTCCCTCCTTTGTCTTTGGGGTGGTAGCAGAGTTGACAAGTTTTGATTCTGGTATAGGGGCAGATCTAGGGATGGGGGAAGAGGGAGGCACTGGTACCAGGGACACCTTCCCCCACCCTCAGTCACCACAGCATGGACAACAGCTTTTGAAAAAGCTTTGCCAGGACTTTAGCAAGAGTCCTCTTCAGATGCACAATCGAGAATAGAGCATATTGGTTAACCACATTCTCCCCAGCACCAACATGCTATTGCCATGTATTGCCAGGTCCAACTGTGTGTGTGTGTGTGTGTGTGTGTGTGTGTGTGTGTGTGAGAAGAGGGCAGCACTGTGAACCCAGGGACACTTCCTCCTTGTGATTTAGAACGTGGGCATTCTAAAGAGCAAGAAGGAAGTGTCCCTGGGTTCAGTGCTGGTCCTTCTCAGACGACCATTGAAAGCAGGTGATGTGGCTGTGGAGTAACACCAGAGCCATTCACTGTGTGCCATTCACACTCCATTTCCCCCTCTACCCATGTACAGTATACTTGGTTTCAGAATGACCAAATAGGACTAAAGTGCTGAGACTATAAGGGAAAAAATTGGTTAGGGTCCCCACTCTGCATTAGTTTTAATCTAACCTGTTGATAACATAAGGAGACTAATTGGTAACATTTTGGGGTTGCAGATCTTTGGGCCAGAGGTGAGCCAGAAGGCTTTCTTTGATGGAACAATGAAAAACGTGGTGCAGGATGTGCTCAATGGGCAGAACTGGCTGGTTTACACCTACGGAGTCACTAATTCAGGGAAGACCTATACTATCCAGGGTAAGGGAGGCTCAAAATGTTGCTTGTACGGGCAGCTTGCTCTGTCTAACAGAGTTGTTTGTCCTGAGATGTCAACTCCTCCTTTCTTGGCTTGCAGGAAGTAGTACTGATGGGGGGATCCTGCCTCGCTCTCTGACCATCATATTCAACAGCATCCGGAAACGGCTCTACCGGGCCATGAACCTGAAGCCCTTCCTCTCCAGTGGGGTAACCTGGCTGGACAGCAAGCAGGTCTGTCAGGAGGAAGCCAAGAAGCAAGCCCTGATATCTGGCCGAACAAAGGAGGCAAGTGGCCCCAACCCCTGACTGAGTCTGTGGCAACGAGGAAGGTGCTCAGATCAGAAAATCATTTGTTTCTTGCCTTTGCAGGAGGAGCTGCTTACCTCTCTGAATAAAAGTCACAGCATACCATCCCAGCTCCAAGCAACCTCAAGTGGCAGCATTGACAGTGGCATCGGTGGCTTGACTTCTACCTGTCACTCTGCCAACCAGACAAACCCCAGCCAGCTGGAAGGTATCTGCCACCCCAAACCTCAACTTCTGGACCAGACTTTATTTACTGCATTTATATCCTGCTTTTGAGAGGTTTCTAAGATGTTTGCTCAAGCTACTCTTGGGGTGCAATCCTATACATGTTTGTTTAGAAGACAGCTTCACTGTGTTCAGTGGGACTTACTCCTAGGTAAACGTTTTTAATTAATTGTACATCATTTGAGAAGGTGGGAGGTAAATCTTTAGGACAGGGTTTCTCAACCTGTGGTATGGGTACCCCTAGGGGTACGCGGACCTCTTTCTGGGGGTACGCCAAGCCCTGCCCCTTGTCTGACCCATCAGCAGCTAATTAACTGTTAATTAACATGGATTTTAAATTTTAATTATTTTTGGAGCCCTTCTGTCTCTCTGATTTTGGTTTTGGGCTTATTTTTGTACTTTGGAAAATGTACTTTGGTGGGGTGGGGGAGAGAGGAGCTGATTTTGGGAAGTGTGACTTGGAGAAAAAAAGAGATCCTTGCATCTCTCTCTCTCACACACACAGAGAGAGAGTTAAATAAGACACTTTTTCACATTTAACATTGTTCTAGTACTTTTTTATTTAATGATTAATTACCTAATTAATTGATCAATTAATAAGCAGTTAATTAGCAGGGAGTACTTCAGAAAATTGGACTGTGATAGGGGGTACCCGGGCCTCCAAAGGTTGATAACCCCTGCTTTAGGATAAATAGGTGTGTAGGTCTATATCCTTAATGTGGCAATTAAAGATAAAGCCATTCTGTTGCTTCTAAAACTCATCCATAAACATCTGGGAACAGGGCCAAAAGCATCTGGAAACAAAGACTAATCTCTCTTCTAACTGCGTATGGGATCCCCATGATTTCTTTTTTTTAAACCAAAATGTTCAAAGGTGGTTTTGCATAATTAATTAAAATAGTGAAACTATATACACAAACCACAACAATAATACAGACTTCCGACAGAACACCAAACAAAAAAGCCAGTCTAGAGCAGGGGTTCTCAAGGTCCGCAGAGTGATGTACCACCTCATGCGCTGCAGACCTCTTGATGTACCAGTGGAAGTAACTGACAATGACATCACCAGTTACTTATGGGTTGGAGACCTCTGTGTGACTCTGCAAACGCTGGTAAGAGGCTCATGGAAGGCAGGAGGGCTTTTTCAAGTGTGCAAAACCCACACGATAGAGCTCTGCCTGCCAAGCCTCCTCCTGCCATTTGCAGACTTGCGCTGAGGTCTCATGACTCAAGGTGGGTGTCCACAGGTGCCGCACATACCACTGGTAGTATGCATACCACCAGTTGAGAACCTCTGGTCTAGAAGAAGAGCAACCAAAAATAGGAGGCAGCAGACCAACCCAACACCTGCTGAAACACTGGAAGTTGTACTCTTGGGGAAAGTATTCTGAGGCCTATGGGAAATTTTGCAAGAGGGTAAGGGTGTCACCACCTTTAAGGCAATTCTAGTGATAAAGGAAAGAAAGTTGTGGGTAGCCAGGCCTGAGGATGTGGGAAATACATCTTGCTTTTTCGGTGGTTTTTCAAAACGTCAGAAAGATAGATGCTCATTGGTGCAAGCTGTGGATTGTTGCAGATACTGAAAACATATATTTGCCTTTCATCAATAGAGACTGGCCCTCACTGGGCTGACCTCGATAATGTCACGCTGTTGGCTCAAGAGGATGTGCAGTTTTCCATCTGGGTCTCCTTCTTTGAGATCTACAATGAGCTAGTTTACGACTTGCTGGAGACGACTGCACTTGGCCCAACTCGCAAAAGGCCCACGCTGCGGCTGTGTGAGGATCAGACCGGCAACCCCTACGTCAAAGGTAGAGATCAGTCATCAGTTTCCCCACGGAAGCTATTGATCCAGCTGAGCCATCTTATGATACAATAAGTATTTTACTCTGGGTGCACGGCGGTGGTGGTGATAATGTGGACTGTAGAGTACCATAGGCTCAGCCCCTCTGCTGATCTATGAAGTTTGCTCCAGCTGAACAGCTGCTTGAGTGTCCCTTGACAGATGTGGAGCTTGAACCCCACTGTTTTAGCTGCCTAACCTGTGCTTCCTATTCCTAGATCTGAATTGGATCAATGTTCAAAGTGCTGAGGAAGCCTGGAAACTGCTGAAACTGGGTCGGAAGAACCAAAGCTTTGCCAGCAACCAGATGAACGAGCATTCCAGCCGCAGGTCTGCTATGGGAATAGTTGTGAGGGGTGGGCAGGTCCTTCAGCTTGGTCTTGTCATAGGACACAGAGAAATCTGCAGTTTTAACGAAGCTGATGTCTGTTTGATCCAAGCTGTGTTTCCATCACTTTCTCATTCTCTGCAGTCACAGTATCTTCTCCATTCGAGTTTTGCACCTACAAGGAAGCAGTGGTGACAAGATTCCAAAGATCAGCGAGTGAGTCAGACTTCGGTACATGGAGAAAAGGGGAGTTGTGGGCCCAGCATTGTCCACCATCTGAAGGATGATCTCACACAGATCGCCACTAGCCTAACTGGTGGCTATAAAAGGGGATTAGACAGAGGACAAGTCTATCCATGGCTAGTAGCTTCTAGTCACGAAGCCAGTGTGTGACCTGCACCTGGCAGGTCCACAGGCCTGTGCCTCTGAATACCAGTTGTTGGGAGCATCAGCAAGAGCGGACTATGTTCCTCCATGGCTTGCTTCCTAGGGGCATCTGGTTGGTCACTGAGGGAAGTGGAATGATGTACTAGGTGGACGTTTGACCTGCTGCTGCTGCTGCTGCTGCTGCTGCTGCTGCTGCTGCTGCTGCTGCAGCAGCAGCAGCAGCAGCAGCAGCAGCAGCAGCAGCAGCAGCAGCAGCAGCAGCAGCAGCAGCAGCAGCAGCAGCAGCAGCAGCAGCAGCAGCAGCAGCAGCAGCAGCAGCAGCAGCAGCAGGGCTCTTCTAGGTGATATGGGAGTGAGGAAAGATCATCTACTACATTGTCTGGAAGTGGCAATGGAGAAAAGCCACCAAGAATAGCATTTGGCAGGCCCTTCTTAGAATAGTAACTTTTACACCGGTAAATGTCAAGTTTTCCAAGGCTTTCCCCTGTCCCTGTGACATGTCAGAACTTGGATGAAAATCAAGTTATAATTAGTCTTTTGTGTTGTGCTTATTTGGAGCACAGCGACCCAAGGATGCTGCTGAAATCCTAGGATCTCTTGACAGCAGAACTGTTCTGGGGTCTTAGCTGGATGTATCTGGTCTGCATGGAGTGGAGAACTTGTAACCTAAAACAACGATGGAAGGAAAACTTTACTTAGGGAGGGAAGGCAGGGCTGGTATAACAGGACTTCCTAGATCCCAGTAGTAACCATCCCTCCTTCTCAGGCTGTCACTGTGTGATCTTGCTGGCTCGGAGCGCTGCAAGGCGCAAAGAGTCGGGGACCGCATGAAGGAGGCAAATAATATCAACACATCGTTGCACACACTGGGACGCTGCCTCACCGGACTGCGCCAGAACCAACAGTCTAGGTAAGTCGGGGCTCCTCCTCGCTCCTGTAAGCAACCCTGCTCAAATAAGGAAAAAATACAGAAAGTGAATAATTCCAGTGCCATTGGAGCTGTTGCTCCTTGTTATGCAGGTGCTTTTGGGACTTTTAGAATTTGAGCGAGGGAGGTGAGTGGAGCAGGATTGGTGCTTTCTGTCCGCACTTCATGAGCTCAGTTGGTCTCTTCTTTTTCAGATCCAAACAGAACGTTGTGCCTTTCCGTGACAGCAAGCTGACTCGTGTGTTCCAAGGTTTCTTTACAGGGCGCGGGCAGTCCTGTATGATTGTCAATATCAATCCATGTGCCTCCTCCTATGATGAGACCCTCCATGTGGTTAAGTTCTCTGCCATTGCCAGTCAGGTAGGTTGAGAAGCACTGAGGTGACGTTTGCTAGCTGAAGGAATCCACCCATTTTGAGAGGCCTCAAATGCCACACTATTCCTCCTTTCCCTCTCTTCACTCCATAGCATTCTCCACTCTTTTTTTGCTCCAAAATATGCTTGTGCATTCTCTGTGCGACTATGGGTCTGTACCCCCGTCTGTTCCTACCCCCTTTTTCTTCCCTCAGTCTCTCCATCCTTGTAAATGACCTCTTCTCTTAGCTGAGCTTTGTAAGCAGCATCACAAAGGCTTTCACTTTCCCTGCCATTCACGGGGGGTGGGGGAACACACCACTTTCAGAGAGAAATCATCCTGCACATCCTCAAGATACTCTGACTGACATATGTTTTCTTTTTTTCCCCAAGAGCTACTTCCTTTCAAAAGGAAAAGCCATTCTGAAACACTAAAGACATAGCATTTCTGAGGTTCTTTTAAAATCAAAGTAAACTCCTGCACTTTCTGTTCTGGAAAAAGGCATTTGCTCAGACACGCAACCTGAGTTTCCAGCACTTTTGAAAATAAACGGTGGTAAACCAAATGCTTCGTAAAATAGTGGAGGAAAATGGTAGAATATGTGGCAACTTGCTCTTTGAACATGCTAATAGCAAAGCTGATGTTTTTTGTTTTTTTTTTTCCCCCAGCTTATACAAGCTCCTGCAAAGGTAGGACTCCTGGCCATTCAGTCTCTCATCAAAGAGCACAACATTCGAACTAGCAAGGTCCCTGTGGCAGTTCTGGATCAAGAAACAGAACCTGATGAGGACAGTGAGGATGAAATAGATGTGAGCACTTACGACACAGAGGCAAGTGGCAGTTCATCCTTCATTTGTTGAGCAAGCCTCTTGTTGTCATAGTCTTTCTTTCCTTATCCTGGAAAGAATCCACAGATTCTTGATGGGCATAATCTGGCATCTCTGGGACTTTGAGTCTCTAGGACTAACATTTATTCCATTCTGAAGGGTCCAAAGCAAATGGTAGAATCTGGCACTTGCTACATCTGGCAGTTGTCACATTCTTTTTCCCATCTCCCCACCCCTCAGGACCTGTTGCATGTGGTTGAGGCTGTGCAAAATCTACTGCTGAAGGAACGCCAGGAAAAATTGCAGCTGGAGGTGCGACTCCGTGAGGAGATCTGTAATGAAATGATGGAACATCTACAGCAGAAGGAGCAGTGGAACAGGTACTACTGCTTCCAGAAGTCTGCAGGCATCACTTCTCTTTTTTTAGGAAGAATTTATGATGAACCTCCATTCTGTGGTTCACACATTCATATAGCTGCCATTCTTTTTTTCTTCACCCTCCTCTCCCGCAGTGAGAACACAGATGTCCAGAAGGATATGCTGGAGGAGCTCTATGAGGACAAGCTGAACAACCTGAAAGAGTCACTGACTGATTATTATCAGGAGGAGATTGAGGTATGTGTGAAAGAGGTTAGAACAGCTGTGGGAAGGAGGTATTGGAGAATGTCTCTAGGGCAGAGAGGCATTGCCAGTCCTCAGAGGGCCACACCACCTACAGTGGTTTGCAGCAAGGACGTGGCACCGTATTTGAGGAAAGGTATGCAAGGATTAGTTCAGTTATGGTCTCGTTGACTGGAGGTTTGCCACAAAATAACTTTCTCATGCAATAAACGCATGTCTGGAACAGGTCTGTCCTGTAGATAAACTTAAGTGAGGTTATCTCACTGCCTACTCTACTTCAAGGCTTGTTGTGAGGATAAAATGGGGTCACCCTATATGTCTGCCACACTCTCCTGGAGGAAGGGTGGGCTACAACTGAGATTTCATGATTTTCTGGACACTTGCTAATTCCAGCATTATAATAGCGTTCTGGTAACCATAAGGTGTGTATACTTTTTGATTTTATTCTTGTGTTTTAATGTGAGTTGAGGCAGCTGTTTGTGTATAAACCAGGCCTATCTAAAAGGGCTGCTGTGTTCTCTCTATTCTGATTACTCCTTGCCAACAATACTGACGCTAGCACGCTGAATAACATACTAGGCAAGGAAGGGGAAGGTTTGGAGGTGTGTGGCTAGACTCCTTTGTGGGGAGCGGAAGGAGGGGTACAAACTTGACACTGAAGCTTCTCACTACCATGGAGTCTTCAGAACATAAGAAGAGCCCTGCTAGATCCTCTAGACCAGAGGTCTGTCAAGTCCACCATTTTGTTTCTGACGGTGGCCAAGCCAATGGCCTCTGGGGAACTCCCCCCCCCCCCCGTTGCCCACTTCCAGCAACTGGTAGTCAAAGCCATTGCCTCTTAATGTAGAAGTTTCATATGTCTTCCCCATAAAGGTACTTTAGCATTGTGTAGAAGCTGTCATGGCTAGAAACCATATATCATATATCTGTTGATAGGTCTGTCTTCCGTAAATTTGCCTTGTTCCTCTTAAAGCCTGCTAAGTTCGTGGTCGTTACCACAATTTGTGGCAATTAATTATGCATATTGTGAAGTACGTTCTGTTGTCTGTCCTGAATCTCCTGCTAAGTAATTTCTTTGAATAATCTCAACTTCTACTGTTGAGAGAGGGAGGACAAATTTTGTCTGTCCACTGTTTCACATACATAACTTTACAATCCTTTTGTCATGTTCCCTGCTTTTTAAAAGGTGACGGGGGAAGACGACAACATGATGATTTTATTTATTTACCTCCTGTGTGAACCACTTCGTGGTTTTTTGTTGAAAAGTAGTATGTAAATATTCTTATTTACAAAACATGGGGGGGGGGGAGGGAATTGATAAAGAGAAGTTTTTTTCTTCCTCTCATAATACTACCCCTTAGGGAGCATTCAGTAAAACCAGTTGGCAAGAGATTCAGGATGGATGTGGGGAGAAGTACCTCTTTGTCTTTGGCATCTTCGGTCCATTGAGAGCTATGTGATTCTCCCAGTGGTAGAGGAGATCCTGGGGTGCATCTCACAGCTCATCTGCTGCTCCTTCTTTTCCTCTGCCATCTCCAAATTGAGAGACTATAATTTATAGCAAGCTCTTCCTCTAACTTCACTTTGCATTTCCTCTTCAGAATCGGGATGAAAAGATACGAGAGCTGGAAGCTGCTTTGCAAGAATCAAAACGGCAACAGGAATCCCAAGAAGAAAAGCTGCAAAAAAATCCAGAGGAGACCATGCGCAGGTCAAAACGAGTGGCAGCAGGATCTGCCCATCACCAGGAATTGCTGGAGACAAAAGCCAAGCTAGAGCAGTGCCAGGCAGAGCTGAGCACAGCTACAGAAGGTGAGGCGCTGACTGCTCCAAGCAGGGCCTCTTCAAAGTCCATTGAAAGGCATACATGCTAAGTTCTATCGGTGACCTGTCATGTCTAGTAGAGCACATCCAGGATACCTGTCCAAATGTTCTCTTTTGCCCAACTGTTAGAGGACGCGGGGCCCTCCCCTGCCCTTGTTGACATCTGGTTCTCCTAAACATGCTCCTGAGCTGTTGCGGTTGGAAGTCTAAATCAGGAACGGCAGGTTCTCATGATCATTTTCTCACTCCAGGTCTTTCCCTTCCTTGCCATTTTCAAGGAGTTCAAGTTGGAGGTGGAGGATCTAATCAGGCTCTCTTCTAAATCCTCACTATTTCCCATGTACGCTAAGCTTTTGCTTTCCTTTTTACTTCTGGTCTAAAACTTCCAAACAGTTTTGTGGGTATAGGTTCTGCAGTATAAGGAAGGGGCTAAACCAGAGCTTAGTGTTGTCTTTCTAAACATAGAATTACCAGGTCTCAAATCTGCCTTGAAGCCCTTGCTCCTTAATCCTAAGTGTATGGGGGGACAAGACATGTTTACTTGGCACGCGATATTCCAAGGTTCAGCCCTGCTAGTGCAAGCTGGTGTATGTTCCCAATATACACCAGCTTGCTGACCAATATTTGTCTAACTGCTTCTATTCAGAGTTGCGTAAATACCGGAAGATGATTGAGCCACCACCTTCTGCAAAGCACATCACTGTGGATGTGGACCGGAAGCTGGAAGAAGGACAAAAGGTAATTGCATCTGAATAGATGGGGCCAGGCCTCCTGTTTCTGGCAATGGCTGATATTCTGCATTCTTAGCATGCCGGGTGCTATCCCAACCCATGTGCCACTCATGGGTGCACTGCTACTTGCTTTTCACAACTTGAGGTTTTTGCTGTATGTGTGCCAAATGCTCTTGTTGTATGCTAATTGTGTTCTTCTTTTCCTCCCTCAGAATGTGAGGATGCTGCGTGCTGAATTGCAGAAACTTGGGGAGTCACTCCAGACAGCAGAAAGAGCATGTTGTCACAGCACAAGTGCTGGGAAACTCCGTGAGACCCTCTCTACATGTGATAACATCCTGATCAAACAGGTGAGGGAAGGAACCTGCCCAATTCCAGTCCAAGACATGTAGCAACTATGGAAGTGTCTTATATGGTTGATATATGGTTGAGCCAGGATGGTGTAGTGGTTTGGGAGTCGGACTTAGACCTGGAAGATCCAGGTTCAAATCCCCGCTCAGCCACGAAGCTTCCTGGGTGACCTTGGGCCAGTCACTATCTCTCAGCCCCACCTACCTCACAGGGCTGTTGTGAGGACAAAAAGGAGGGGAGGAAATATGTACACCACTCTGCGCTCCTTGGAGGAAGGGTGGTATAAAAATGTGGAAAATAAATAAATATAATCTTATTAGAAACCTAATATGTAATTAAAAAATAATTACATATTTAAACCTTGTGAATGCAGAGAGGTCTGATGATGCAATAGCAGAAATGCTTTCTAGCTGTTCTGAGCTGACTCAGACTCTGCAATAGCTTATTTATGTGACTTCTGATTGTTTAGTTTGGCTTTGCCTGCATCTGCTAATACAACCTGTAAAAGCTCATGGCAACTATAAATGTCTTCAAGCTGTTAGGCTATAAGATAATTAGGCGTGTTCTCACTTTTTTTTATCAGAAGTGAGGGTGAGGTAAACAATTTCTGTAAAACGGAAACTTTGTATTGGCTTTTCCACCCAGGATCAGACACTGGCTGAGCTTCAGAACAACATGGTGCTGGTGAAACTGGATATGCGCAAGAAAGCAGCCTGTATTGCTGAGCAATATCATGCTGTGCAGAAGCTCCAAGCAGCACCAGCCTCTTCCATCAAAAAGCGGCACTGTGCCAACAATGAAAACATGCAGCCCAGAAGTCAGCCTCCTGTCAAGAAGCCATTCTTGCACAACTTCCTGACTCGCTCCACAGCCCGAGCTGCTATAACAGAGAGCCCCTACAGTGGTATCCTACGCAACCGTCGCTCTCCTCCATTCAAAGCCCTGCCCTTTGGGAAAAAACACTAAGTACTTCGGGAGTGCAAAGGTGGGCATTAGCAACCAGTTCCTGATTATGATTGTTCTGTATAGAAGTTATTTTATATTTGTGTGTTAAGGTCTGAGTAAACTATAACTCTGTGGCTTCCCAAAGAGATACTATGCATGTTGTGTTTGTGTCAGACCAGCTGCTACTCCTGTATGTATGCAACCTGGATTTATATATATTTTTACTGCTCATGTATTTCTGCATGCTAAATGTATACAGTATGTGTTACCTGGGCTAAAGGCATAATAAATGTATCTTTTCCTGCATCTACTGCGGAACCTGAAATAGCTCTTATAAAATATTTTTCAATGAAACAGGATATATGGGTTTAAAAGCCATGCAAAATTTTTTTACTAAAAAGAGAAGTAAAAACCCTTTTAAAATTGCCCGGAAAAAAATCTTTAAAAGCACATAACATCTAGAATATACTTTAAAAGATTCCAACCATTAGGCACAAAAAGACTTCAAACTCCCAACACCGTTTCATTCCTCCCATGGGACTTTGTCAAGGCGAACACAGCACAACGCACTGTTAGATGACATTGCCCCAAGAGAAGAACACTGCGAATTTATCCACCAGCTGCCGCTCACAAGGGCAGGAGCTGTCAATTAGAAGCATCAATCTCCTCATTAACAGAAGTGATCATCTGCTGGGTTACTGAGCGAGTACTTACTCAAAATTGGAAACCAGATCCTATTTACAAAAAGTCCCACACTCACAAGGTATTTCATACACGCCAGGGTTCATCAGTGGGTCTTGCATCTTTAGGGTTGCGCAGCATTTGTTCAATTTTCACTGTAGGTGTGAATAAGGTTTTTACATCATATTGGCTGAAGACTCGGGCTATCTTGTCTGTAGTTCCTTTAATAAAAGGGAGAGACAACCACCGTTGATCTTTAATTTCCAAATTCTCCACTTCATTATTGTCCCCTGGCTTTGGAATGTGGTTTCTCTTTTTCAGTTTTTCCCAGGATTTGTCAATTTGTTTTTCCTTATAGCCATTAGCTTTTAACAAATCAGTAATGATGAGTCTCTCATTTGCCAATGATGGTGCATCACAGACATGTAATGTTCTGAATATCAGAATTAGAGAATTTTTCTGAGCTGGATAATGATTTGATGATGGAGATACCTTCCCATATGTGTAGGTTTTCTGTACACTGTTTGTCTAAACGTTAGATCTTTTTTTCTAGTAACTTATAAAATAGGTGAAACCACCTCATTTTTAATTGTACAAGCTATTTAGCTATTTAAATGAAACAACTAAACCAGTGTTTCTCAAAGTTCTCTCTGCTGCCAGGAAAAAAGCACCCAAAAATGGTGTTCTTTAACTCACTGGGGGTGCAGGGAGGCCTGCGCAACCCTCTGCACGATGTTTAGATCAAAACAGTGGTTTTAGACCATTTCCAGTTTGTGAGGATAACTGGCAGTAGTATATGATCTGCACTGTGCCAACAGTTTCTGGAAAATTAGCAAGCTAACAGGTAGCACCCACTCACTCACCCAGGACCACCAGTCAGCCCAATTACAATTTGCATCACTGCCTTTGCAAACTGATCTACCATTGTACTGTCTAAAACAGGATTTCTCAACTGGTGGTACACATACCAGCAGTGGTACTACAGGTGACTGGAGGTGGTAGGTGGACCACTGGTCTGCTGTAACCCTACTCTGACACCATGTTTTCATGCCTGCCTTTGGCAAAGCCTCTCAGAATTGCTGAAGGGCTTTCCTGCCCACCCTGCTCTACCTACCTGCATTTTCTGGCTTCAAAAACCCAGAACTGGTGATGGTATCATCACCAGTCACTTCCAGTGGTACTCAAAGGACACCAGATATACACAGCCGGTCAGGTTGAGACTCAATTTAGACTAAAATGTCACATTAATAAAAGCAGATATTAAGAACATAAGAAGAGCCCTGCTGGATCAGGCCAAAGGCCCATCTAGTCCAGCTTCCTGTATCACACAGTGGCCCCACCAGATGCCTCAGGGGGCACACAGCCAACAAGATAAACCTGTTTCCTGCTGCCACTCCCCTGCACCTGGCACAAAGAAAACCTACTCCTACAACCAGGAGGTTGCTTATCCCCATCATGGCTTGTAAGCTGTGATGGAATTTTTCTCCATAAATCTGTCCAATCCCCTTTTAAAGGCACCCAGGCCAGGTGCCATCACCACCTTCTGTGGCAAGGAGTTCCACAAACCAATTACACGCTGGGTAAAGAAATATTTCCTTTTGTCTGTTTTAATCCTCCCTCCACTCAATTTGAGTGGATGTCCCCTTGTTCTAGTGTTGTGTGAGAGGGAAAAGAACTTCTCTCTATCCACTCTCTCCATCCCATGCATAATTTTATACGTCTCAATCATGTCCCCCCTCAACCGCCTTTTTTCTAGACTGAAGAGCTCCAAACACTGTAGCCTTTCCTCATAAGGGAGATGCCCCAGCCCACTAATCATTTTGGTCGCTCTCTTCTGCACCTTTTCCAGTTCCACTATATCCTTTTTGAGATGCGGAGACCAGAACTGCACGCAATACTCCAGATGTGGCCTTGCCATCAATTTGTACAACGGCATAATATTGGCCGTTTTATTCTCAATTCCTTTTTTTAATGATCCCAAGCATGGAATTGGCCTTCTTCACAGCCGCTGCACACTGGGTCGACACTTTCATCGACCTGTCCACCAGTACCCCAAGATCTCTCTCCTGATCCGTCACAGACAGCTCAGAACCCATGAGCGTGTATGTGAAGTTTTTGTATGTTATTGTATAAACAGTATTCATAAATTTCCCTGAACTATAATAAAGTCAGAATCCTTATTTGTAAAATTGCTGGTCTTTTGCTCCACTGTCCATGAAGGCAACAACCTAAATATTCATGTAGTATGAATATTATTGGTATGATGCTATTTTACACCATGCCAGAATACAATCTTACATCACTTTTACAATTGTTTTTTTCTGCAAAAATGTTTATTGGCACTCATTCTTTTATAGTACAGTAGTTGTCTTGTATTTTAGCTTTCAGTAATGATCCCAGTTTATGCAGTAGAGGCCTATGAGCCAGTATGGTAGAATAGGTATTATGCTAGTCCTCTCAGCCTAACCTAACCAGGGCAGTTGTAACAAATGCAGGGCAGGGCAGGGCAGGGCAAGGTACAGACTCCTAAATCACTATGCGGTCCTTGGAGAAAAGGCAGAGACCTTTTTAGCTCCACCACTGCAGCCCAAGGGGAAGTCACAGTTCTGTGTTTCAGGGAAATCAAAGGCAACTAGAGACAGGGATAAAAACAGTTTAATAGCCAAAGTAGAATTTAAGGTTGCTCAAATACCACTGGCTGCTGAGCCACAGAAAACAAGTTTGTTTTGTATCCCTGAATTCTTACATTGTTGGCATCAAGCAAGCTATTCCATTGTTCACTACTCTGTGTCATTATATAAGTTCACAAGATCATATTCAATGTTAAAACTGCATCCTGATAGGGGCTCTTGTTGAAATACACTAGCTACAAAGCAGAGAACAGGTTCTCCAGCTAATTGTTCTGTCTTGTTTCTGACTAGTTGAAGTATTATCTCTCTCCTTTCCAGTAGTTGCTGGCATTTCTACATGTAAAGAAAAGGAATAACAACAAATGCCCATAATAGTCCCTTTTCCCTGAACCATCACTTCACTGGGTATTAGCTGTTGCACAGGCCAAGCATCACAGGACACTGAATTACTACCTTTTTGATCTGCATGCACCCTTCTGTATTTCACCAGACAAGAGTTCTATCCACAGGGGGAAACGCTTCATTTTAAAACATAATGCTCCTGTCCATATTCTTTGCACTTGCTTCTTTCACCAGCCAGCTGCTCTGCTCAAAGTTAAGCATAGCAACTACCAAAGGGCATATTTCTTTTGTCTTCCAATACGAAAAAGGCACTATTTCCCCTTCTACCTACAACTGTAAGTATGTTTGTGCTATATAGCTGACTCACTAGTAACACTCTTAGGATGATGGTGCCCTGGAAAGACACATAGTGAAAGCGCTAGAGAAGTAATTCCAACCAAATTTTCAATGTAAAGGAAGGAGCCTTAGGATCTCTTCTTATGCCGAGATGTCAAAACAACAAGAGGAGAGGGTAGACCAGAGTGGAGTAGATTGTTTGCTTCATATATGGATCAACCCAACCTACTAACATTTGACTGCCACAGTATATCAGCATTCAGTCTCCAAGGCAGGCAAGCACTGAATATACTTCCCTCACTAGGGAGTTGGTGGTAGTAGGAAAATTCCAGGTTCCAGCTGGATTGCCCTTACACCTAATGCTGGCTCAGAGACACAGGCACAGTTTAAGGTGTAATATTAGACAAATTCAGTGGCGATACACGGCGTGTGGGAGTATTGTTTGCAGATAATGAAGAAGGGAGCAGAAAGGGCGTGGCAATCTCCGTTGAGGACGTCTCCCCTTGATTTCGTAACTGTAAGATTTGCCGCAAAAGGGCCTTCCCTTCTTCTCTTGTCTACAGGAGAAAGAAAGCTAAATTAGCAATGGGCAAAGCCAATATCATTAACTAGATACATGTTACATGGACGCTCCTGAGGAAAGGCCAGACATGCTGAATTGCAGCACTGTGCAATGTAATGTTTTCCAGGATCCAAAACAAATCAGTTTAGGCTGACCTGAAAAAAAAAACAAGATCCATCTATTCAGAATTCACATTAAAAGCTTTCGGGCTTAAAAAACACAGTCTATAATAAACATTTACTGCCTGACATTTTGCCCTCAACTGTGGAAGGCATTCTCAAAGGCTAAAAATCAAATCTCAACCATTCTTGAGACCATGGTTGAGATTCGATTAAAAAAAAAAAAGAGAGAGAGAGAGAGAATGCCCTCCACAGTTGAGGGCGAAATGTCAGGCAGTAAATGTTTTTATAGACAGTGGTTCTTAAGCCCAAAATCATTTAATGTGAATTCTGAACATTCCAGTCACAAAGGCCTACGCAAATATGTACAAGATCTATTATTTAACATGCTCACATATCTGACAAAGTGGACTCCAACCCACAAAAGCTTATGCCACAATATACTATATTTGTTAGCTTTTAAGCTGTCACAAGACTCTGTTGTCAGGAGTCAGCAAAGCTACTGTGCTTTATGAGCATTCTGGAATGGTCACATACAGCAAGATGCCCATCCATCACATCTCCCCCCCCCACAAGCCTTTTCAGAAGTGTTTCTGCATTGTCTTTCAGCATGCACTTATGCTTTCTCCATGTAACGAGCTTCATGTTAGGCAGTTACTCATCTCAGCCTTAATTTGAACTGAGAAGTTGAAACTTATTAGCATTATCTTCCATGATTGGCTTTTCACAAGCCCCACCTCTTGCCATCTGGTACAATGTTGACTGCTCCATATCAAGGGGGAGGAGGGTGGCATCCTTGAAGGATTTACGTTCTCAAAAAGAGGTAGTCCTGGCTCTCTCTGGTGCTTTCATTCTGCCAGATCTTTCGAGAAGGCCACATACTAGAGCTGCTCTACTGGACATGGTCTAGCAAACATGTGCTCAATGCCATTCTCAGTGTTTTGAAACAGCCTAATAAATGACAATTAAAAACCTGGTAGCTATGTCAGTACCTGCCTGGCCCCTTTCTACCATCTTGGGACAAAGAAAGTTTGTGTTTTTTCAGCCAGATGTAGGAACACCTTCTTTTCTGTTATGTTTGACTGTCAAGTGAGTCATCACTAAATACACCTACTTCGTCTACTGCATTAATCTGCCTTTGGACTGAAAATCTTCTGTACCAACTTAATTGTTCTGTTATTTAACTGATAAATAGGTATTTTAGTTTTATGTAAGAAACTGAGGCATCCCCCAACGCCTAGAGAGCTAAAGGAAGAACCAAACAAGAGTGGTGGCAAGCAACAGCTAACATGATTACCATTTTGTGAGGTTTGTAAACATTTTCTTTGAAGCTGAAGAGGACGGCGACAACTCTTGCCTGACCCAAGGTCCCCCAAAGTGGCAATACAGTTTTGACTATCTTAAACTAATACAGCATATTAATGAAGTTGCTTTTACACGTTATCTCCAACAGTTCAGCTTAGCTGCTATCACCCCAATGCTGCTCCTAGCAGCTACCACACTAATGACATGTCAATGAAGTCTGCATGTATTACTGGGAGCGACTGTCAAATTGTGGCAAACATTACTATACGGGTGAAGTAGGCAGCTCCCGGTGACTGAGCCCAGAGAAGATGGGCTCACTACTCACATCATTGAATGCACAGCACTTCTGGGCACAGGCTGAGGCTTCATCCCAGAGTTTACACTTGAAGTAGTACTGAGCCAGATAGCGGAAGGCCGTACTCACTTCTAGGTGCTCCACTATCTCCTAGATCAAGAAAAAGACATTCAGGTTTTGGCAATATCTCCTTCTTTTTTTCACTTTCAGTCATGAAGAACTGACTCACCCCACAGGAATAGATATCTTGGATGTATTTGATATAGCACTGAGCAGCTTGTTCTGATTCATTCAGCTGTTCATGCAGCCTGGGAAAGAAATTTTAAAAAGATACATTTTTTTAAACAAAGGATTTCTAAACACCACCACCCACAAAAACTACCAAAGAGCAGGAAGTACCTATTATTCACCACAAGTCTTCAATATGGATTTTGCCTGAGGCTGTAGCCACTTGGGCATCCTCAAACTGCAAACCTGATTCTTCAGGGGAACAACCTCGTCCAGAGAAGGTTCCCCACCCAACCCCCAATCAGATGAACCACCAATCATGTAGTACCAGCAAATATTGTCCTAACTATACAGCTGGTTATTCGGCATAGGCTGAGCCCATAATGCCCGTGTCAGCTACTCAAAGGCCTTTCCAAGGGCCTCTTTCATACAATTAGAAACTGTAAAATACTATTCCATTACTCACTTTGCAAGTTTCACTAGTGCCATTTTTTCCACATCTCCTACAGCATATGCTCTCCAGTAACACTGTAAAGAAAAAACAACAGTTAAACAAATGCAAAGCATCTAGTCTAAAATCAAGAGGCAAACCCACATCCATTCACAGCTATCCCCTCCAGCAGAGGTGAAGGAAGAGAATAAAGCTGAGACACTTAAGACAGAGACAATATGAGAAGGTTACTGGAGTTGTAACTTAAATAAGAACTAAATTTGAAACCTAGGTTACAACGCATTTTGCTCCCTTCTTTTTCGAACAAAGTTATAACTTCAGATAATAAGAAAGTTGTTTGAAGGTCTGATCCCTATTACACACCAAGCCCATGGAAGTTAACAAAACAAACAAAATATTTCCATTCCTTCCAGGAACTGATCAGATATTTTTGGCATCCTTCACTAATACCTATGGGTTTAGTCATCCAAAGTACACGCAGCAGTCCATTTTGAAAAAAGAATGTGTGGACAGACAATTAATAACAGTCTAGAATAGATCAGTGTTCTCAAAGTGTGCTCCTAAGAGCCCTGGGGCTCCCTGAGACCCCTTCAGGGGCTCCCCACAAGCACACCATATGCACTGTCATCCGCTCGGTATTGTGTCACTCTTATGTGCCGGTGCTCTGGGGCGCACCAATACACATGCACCGGTGGGGCTCCCCGAGACTCTTTTGAGGAGTGTAAAGGGCTCTGGAGAGCGAAAAGTTTGAGAACCGCTGGTCTAGATGAAACACATGCAATTCCTTTACGAGGTTCATGACACAGGCTCCAATGTCCTATCTGCTCCCCTTCACTGCAAACCTGAATCCTCTCACCTTTTTGGCTTCTACCAGCTGATTTAATTTTTCATAACATTCTCCAAGAGCAACCAGCATACGGGAATCATTTGGTCTGTGAAAGACACAAAACAAAAACCTAGCTGACACTCAAATACCAGAATTCTAAAGGCATTTCAGACTAACTGAGCACTAAGCCTCACCCCTAAATCCAACAGGGTTTGTCCTCGTATGCCTTGATATAAGGGAATAAACAGTCCAAAATTTGACACTTGCATCTCGTGATGAATGCCCTGTTTTTTTCCACTGTGTTTTTACTGTTTTTCTGTATTTTGGATGCTTTTAACTCCCCAAGAATTCCTGTGCAGGGTCAGCAGTCTTAGTGTTTCAGGAAAATCTTCCTGCAACATTCTGTTCTTTGTTTGGAAACTTCATTCCCTAGCCATGTGCTGGATTCAAAATTCAGGGTTCATCTTCCTGTCTGGAACAGCTATTCTGCTTAGCACAAAGTTGCCTTGCCTACTGGGTAGCAAACCTGTCTGTCTAGGTTGAAGGGGTGGGCTGGAATGACCCAAGTGGGTTCCACTCCGCCAAACAGTAACGTTGTGACATCATCAATGCAGAGTTATATATTTCCCAACCCACAAGAAGACTTTGTTGTTCTCTGCCAGTCAACTGAGTTGCGTCAACTAGAATTCATTGGGAGCTCACCCGCAAGCGCAAGGACTGGGGCTTCCTTGAGCAATGTAAATAGCCTAAGCCAGGGACTGTGTAAATTAGATCACGTTAAGGGATTACTGCAGAGGTTCCCAACCTTTGTTGCCAGGTGTACCACCTGACACAGTCAAATTTTCCAACGCACCACCTGCACCAATAAATAAATTTATTATTTATATAATAAATATTTATATATAAATATTAATTTATTTATAATATTTAATTTAAATAAATATGTGCACTAGATAAGTGATAGTGTCAGTAAATGCAGCAATTAAGCCACTGTGGGGTTTTGTTTTTTCAAATAGTATTACTCACAGATTCATTTCCTACTTTGGAAGCTTATCCAAAAGAGCAGTATAGGCTTCAGTTCAGGAGTAGAATATCCTGCATCCTCAGTTTTTAGTCTCTCTGGTTTTTGGTCTATCTTTCCCCAGGACAGTTATGTTTCATTCCTTCCCCCCCCCCCTTTGAATCCCCTATTCATGCCTATTAATTTGAATCTCTACAAATATGAGCAGCAGCTTGCTCAGAGACAGCTCAAATATAGCAATTTGAGCAGTTTGCTCAAATAGAGCAAAAAAAAAAAAAGAGAGCAAAAAGAAGAAAAGAAACAAGGAAATAAAAGCCTTGCCTGCATTGTCCTTCCCTGCTCCTTCTTGCCTGCGCCACCTAGTGGTTCAGTGGTGTATATACAGGAAGCAATAGGAAACAGTACAGATCGGAGATAAGGAGCAGAAATAGCTGAGAGGGAAATCGGAACAGCAGATAAGAGACCTCCTAGCAGGTGAAATTACTGCCTGTCCAGATAAGAGGCCTTGGGGATCAGTGTTCCAAAGGCAAGACCAGCAAGTCAGATGAAAACCAGATAAGAGCCAGCCTGTTGCGTACCACCAGCAGTCGCTCAAAGTACCACCGGTGGTACGCGTACCACAGGCTTGGAACCTCTGGATTACTGTATTTTCCTAGTTTCTAACTGACTCCAGCCAGCGTGCAAACTTGCAGGCTGAGAGGTTTGAGTAGCATTCTAGCTCCTTCTGCTGGGCATTACTGGTTACTGCATCCATTTGATAGATTTTTCTTTGTGCTTTCCAGCAAAGCTCAAGCATTTTTTTAAACTTTTCAAAAACATTTTGACACTTTGTCTATCTAGTCAAGTGCTCTCCTAGGAGGGAGGTGTTTCCCAGATGGCTCCCTCCCCCTAAATCTGGTCTCTGTAGCCTGAGATCGTGGCAGCAGATACAAACTACCAAGGTTTTCCCGCCATTCAGCTATTGGTCCAGTAAAGGGAGAGTGGGGAGCAAGGAGTGTGACTGCACTAACCATTAAGTGCTATTCCCCCTTGGTCATCCTATCTTCTCCTTGGACTTGCTCTCTCTCCTTTCCCTGACACATCTAATTGCAAAATGTGTTTTTGTTTTTAAATTTGGATTTCCTCTCTATCCTAACTGAAGGGAGGGCAGGGTCTAGAAGCAATGAGAAGATGCCGGGTGCTGTACTAAATACCAAAAACTCACTGGTTTTGTAACAATTAAGATCTGATTTGTTTGTTTTTAAGTGACAGTTAAAATCCCCTGCCTCTGGTGCCCCTGCCATCAGAGTCTGTCCGAGAAAGCAATGCATTATAATTTGCAGGATATCTGTGGCAATAAACAGATATATTTTTTAAAAACCTTAATGGACACTTCCAAATAAAGAACTCAGTTGAGTCATAGCAATCTGACTCCATGAACTTATACAACTGCTACAAGAATTAGATGGAGAAGGAGACATAACTATGCTGAGTAATTTTACCTGAGCTGATGCGCTCGTCTATAGTAATAAAGGCAGTAAAATGGCATCTTGAGGATCTCGTATGTTTGCCCCAGTCCATACCATGCTCTGTAGTCTCTTTTGTTCACCTCGATGGCATGTCTTTTAGAGGGAACAAAAACCATAGGAATGCTTTGAGAATGTAAAAGTACATGGCACGATTTTATTTATTGCTTTTATACATGTACATTTTTATTGTGGAACTTGGTAAGCCACCTTGAGCATTTGCTCACTCTAGCATGGGAAAGGCAGGATATAAGATGTTTAAATAAATAAATACGTCCATAAGCATTTGTCGTAAGGTGCAAGCATATTAGACAACAGCAGGGCTGAGAAATTAAGAGCAATGAAAGAAGGATTAGTGGTTCCCAAACTGGGAGGTGCGGCTTCCAGGGGAGCCACGGAAACCAACCAGGGGAGCCGCAGAGTGCCACAGAATCCTCTCGGATTGTACAATGCCAATTGGCAGGCATCAATAGAATGTAATGGGGAGCCGCAGCCAATGGTTGCTAATGGTCGAGGGAGTCACAGGTCAAAAAAGTTTGGGCTAAGGTATTGCCCACCCTAGGAGTAGGCCAGAGCTAAACCTCTTTAGACTTTACAAGATACCTATATGCCTGAATAGCTGCTGATGTGTTCTTCATCTCCATGTACTCATGCCCCATGAGAGTCCACGCTCCCAGATACCGAGGATTCAGCTTCAATGCTCTCTGGAAGTAGAGTGCTGCTTTCTCATGCTGCGAGCGCAAGCTATAGTAGTTCCCTACAGCAAAGGCACAACAAGCAGAAGGTAATGCTCGGACAGCGATACTAGCAACATCAAATGTTTTAAAAGATTCAGCAACTTCCTTCATTCCTCCTTCAAACAAGTAAGATGAATGGTCTCTCACCAATCACACAGCAGGTCTCAACACGGTACTTGTCAATCTCACAGAGGTTGTGAGCCAAATAGCTCAGTTCAGGCTTCATACTCTAGTGGGACAAAGGAAGGGGACAAGCATGGAGGACAAAGGTCACAACAACGAGGGGAAAAAGAGCTGCAACGACTAGAAACATGCCAGCGAAAAAAATCACTGCATGGACAGCATTGCAAGTCTCATTCAATTACTAGACTGACCTAATAAAGGCTGTTCCAGTGAGAAAAGGAAATCTGCATTAGATTAGCCAAGTCTCTGGGACTAACCCAAAAGTTCATCAAAAATGTTGACACAAAGTAATCACGCTGAAAACAGCAGACAATAATACACTAAAAAACCTGAGTGATCAAGCCAACAGAGATCACAGGAAAAATAGAAACTACAATACAAACTACTATTACATGTACCTTAAAATCTAACATTACTAGAAACAAACAGCTCAATCATGCTACCCTACTTTATTTCTTAGGCCTTGACAAAACATCACAGTGCCTTGGGATGAGTGGAAGTAATCAGCAATAAGAACTAGGAAGTACTGTACTTCTGACAAGTTCTTTTAACACTGGAAGCAACTTCATCATCTGGCTCCAGGCAGCTCAGTATACCTCTCCATATAGCAAATGTTTACTGTTCCTGGTGCTGTTTGTCCATATATTCTCACTGCTGATACTGTGATTTCTCTAGAGACCAATTTCCTCATTGTCGTCAAATAACACCTGCTTTTGTCTAATGTACTTTATATCTAGGCTTCTATTTTGAAGACACTCTCTAGGGTAGGGGTGTCAAACTTATTTCATACAGTGGGCCAAATAGCATTTATGGTGCCTGCTGAGGGCTGGAAATGATGTCATTAAGCAGGAAGTGACCAGAAATAAGCACTTTGTTCTCACTTAGGAACTCATTAGCTGCAAAAGACAGAAGAGAAAATATGCAAACCTTGATCATATTTTCAAGATATGGGGGCACCCAATTATCAGGGTTCCCTTTCAGCAGTGCTGCTTCTGCCAAGGTGTCACCTCGCAGCTCAAGAGCTGAGAACAGCTGATGGTGGTGCTGGGAGAGCCCAATTATCACAAGGGCCGAATAAAAAGCTTTCGGCCCACGGGCCTTATGTTTGACACCCCTGCTCTAGGGAGTACGAGTTGTTCAACTCAGAATGACCTACTTCTGAGAAAACATGCTTAGGGTTACCCTATTAACGGTCTACATACATTTTAATGTTATGGAGATGCAGCCTGACAGGCTCTGAATACACATTGTAGTTACACTGTGTGTAAATAAGGCTGCAATCCTATACACACTTACCTGGGAGTAAGTCCCATTAAACTCAGTGGGATTTATTTCTGAGTTGCCATGCACAGGACTTCAGTGTTATTTACTTTGAAGATTATTAATTCTGCGACCGTACCTGGATTGTGCAGACCTGGCCACGGTGACCCATGCCCTAGTGACATCTAGACTAGATTACTGCAATGCGCTCTACGTGGGGCTGCCTTTGAAGACTGTTCGGAAACTGCAACTAATGCAGAATGCGGAAGCCCGGGTGGTTGCTGGGGCCTTCGGTTCGACTCAGTCGGACCGTTGCTTCAGCGGCTACACTGGCTGCCGGTTCGTTTCCGGGCACAATTCAAAGTGCTAGTTTTGACTTTTAAAGCCCTTAACGGCTCGGGTCCAGGGTATTTGAGGGACCGCCTCCTTCCTTATAATCCGACCCGTACTCTGAGGTCATCAGGGGGGCCCCTGTTGACCGTGCCACCACTGACGGAGGTGAGGGGGATGGCGGCGCGGAATAGGGCCTTCTCGGCAGTGGCGCCCCAATTATGGAATTCCCTCCCCCTGGAATTAAGAACGGCTCCCTCTTTAGAGACCTTTCGGCGGGGCCTCAAGACATTTTTATTTAGATCAGCATTTGATGTCTGACATGGTGGGCTGGCTTTTTAACAAATTGCTTTTAATAAATGTAAATGTGGATGACCCACTGGGGCTGTTTTAATTGTTTTAATTGTGTTTTAATTATTTTAATTCTTGATTTTAAATGTATTCATGTATTTTAATATTTTTGTTGTAAGCCGCCTTGGTTGCCCTGGTGGGAGAAAGGCGGGGTAAAAATTCTATAAATAAATAAATAAATATAATTATCAAAATATTTTATATGCCACTTTTCAACAATAAAGTTCACAAAGTGGTCATACCCTGCCTTTGATCAAATTACCATCAAGGAGGCTTACAACCAAAGTTTCAAGTATGAGCCAGTAGGTGGCATTTCAGAGAACATGGCCAAAAAAAAAAAAAAAAAAAAAAGAGTACTCACTCTAACATAGAGCAGATTAGAAAAGGTGTCCATATTTTCTATCCGGTAAGGATCTTGTTTTCTTAGTTCATTAAAGATGGACAAAGCTTTATCAATATCTGAAGAAAAAGAAAGACAGGCACTACTGTAAGCATGGCAGAGAACAAGACAGAAGGCCACCCAAGCACAAAAAATTTCACTGACCTCGGATATTGTGATAGGCTACTGCAATCTGGGAGATGATGTAGGTGCTCTTGGAAAATCCTGCATCAATAAGACTCTGGTACTTTTGCAAGGCCTCCTCTATCAGCTGCAGCTCCGTGTAGATGTGTGCTAGGAAGAACTCCTTCATCCAGGTATCTGGCAAGGACAGGAACTTCAGCTGGCAACAACCACCAAACAGAAGAGGGACATGCTTAGAGAAAGGAGTCTAGGGCAGCTCCCACTAACTGTAAGAAAGGCTACAACATGGGGTCAGGCCCCTTACCTTGATCCACTTGAATGGATCTTCAGAAGGGTTAAGATGGTTCTACTCAACTTTGAGTTAACGATTCTGACAGCTAAAATGAAGGGGCTTCTGAATGATTCGTGGCTCAAATAGAAAGAAAGGGTTCATCCTGAAATTATCCGCCCCAAATGAGAATCCCACAAATTACCATCTCTTTGTCAGTGATCAAGTTACAAAGCTCCAGCCAGGCTCCCCAGTGCAATGGCAAAACATGGGTTGCTTCAACAAACACATCAATGGCCTCTTTCACCAAGTCCAGCTTTCGCAACACAACTCCATACCTGGTGGGATGCAAGGATAAAGACAAATGTTGCTAGAGAAAGACTTCATACCATCACCATGTCCCAGTTTGACACTTTGCATGCACGGTCTCCACCACACACTTTTCACAATCCCAGCTTCATACAAACATATGGCTACTCCCCACATTGTGTATCAATGCATTTCTTCAACACTTACAGATAAAGGCCAAATCCATCCAGCTCTCGTGCTTTGTGTTTCTTGCTAAGCTCTACCCGTAACTCTCTTAGAACTTCATTCTTCACCTGTCCCTTCTCTAAAGGACCTGTAAAGAGAGAAACTTCTCTCTCAGTTTGCCATACCTCACCAACTATTACAAAACCAAGATGCAGTGCTGGCTTGCAGTTAATAGACAAAATCATCTGCAAGCAATAGATTTCCATTCAATTATTTCTGTATCCAGTGTGAATGGATGAAGACTGCCATGTCTGAAGTGACTCCACATCATCTCCACTGGTAGGCTGATCCAAGGTGTCTTACATTTTAAATTATAGATAGCACTACAGTATTTGTTATTTTTATTTGAAAACTTCCAACGTTCAAAATCATACTCTCAAGCGCCTGGAACCACAACTACACGTGAGCCATGTAAAATCAAAGTTGTTCCTCATGATAGCCAGTTACCCAGAAAGGAGTCCCATGATCTTTGAGAAATTAAGAATAGTATCTGTCCCTACGCTTTTCCAAAACTCACAATTCTAGTAGTTCTGAATGGTTTTAAATCATTATGGAATGTTGACACTAGTACTGGACACTACATTTCACAAGCACATTTACAAAACAGAACATACAAATAACATGCACTCTGGATATACACGTTTGTTACTCTACTTGTGATTATTTTAATACTTTTTAATGAATGTTTATTTTTATTAGCCATCTTGTGCCTCCAGCTGTTTTCCAAGGGCTGCCTTTGAAAACAGTTGGAAACTTCAACTAGTCCAGAAAGCCACTGCCAGACTACTGGTAGGGTAAGTAGATGGAAGTACCGTATTTTTTCGCTCCATAAGACGCACTCCCCCCCCCAAAAAAATAGGGGGAAATGTAAATTGCATGGGATGGAGAGAAGTTCTTTTCCCTCTAACACAACACTAGAACTAGGGGACATCCACTCAAATTGAGTGGAGGCAGGATTAAAACAGACAAAAGAAAATATTTCTTTACCCAGCATGTAACTGGTTTGTGGAACTCCTTGCCACAGGAGGTGGTGATGGCATCTGGCCTGGATGCCTTTAAAAGGGGATTGGACAGATTTATGGAGGAAACGTCCATCACAGCTTACAAGCCATGATGGGGATAAGCAACCTCCTGGTTGTAGGAGTAGGTTTTCTTTGTGCCAGGTGCAAGGGAGTGGCGACAGGATACAAGTATCTTGTTGTCTTGTGCTCCCTGGGGCATCTGGTGGGGCCACTGTGTGATACAGGAAGCTGGACTAGATGGGCCTTTGGCCTGATCCAGCAGGGCTCTTCTTATGTTCTTATGTCTGTGCGTCTTATGGACCGAATGCTGTAAAAAAATTGGGTAAAATTAAAATGTCTTGCTTTAACAATAAATTTTAATTTACCGTGTTGCTGTAGCACCTCCGATCTTCGTCAGCAGCTCCAAAATGCGAGGCTCCCAGGCGCTGGACGCGGCCAGGGTGCCCTACGCAAACATCGTAGCAACTGCGATGTTTGCGCAGAGCTCCGTGGTCGCGTCCAACGCCTGGGAGCTCTGTGCAAACATCGCAGCTGCTGCGATGTTTGCGCAGGGCTCCCTGGTCACGTCCAGCGCCTGGGAGCCTCGTGTCTTGGAGCTGCTGATGAAGATCGGAGGTGCTACAGCAACACGGTAAGTTAAAATTTATTGTTAAAGCAAGACATTTATTACCCTGTTTTTCGCTCCAAAGTTCACGTGCGTCTAATGGTCCGGTGCGTGTTATGGAGCGAAAAATACAGTACATAACACCTATTTTGCACCATCTACACTGGTTACCAATTTGCTTCTGGACCCAATTGAAAGTGTTGATTTTAGTCTTCAAAGCCCTTAAGAATCTGGGACCAAGCTACCTTAGGATCACCTTCTTCCATATCAGCCTTCCTGGCCCGACACATGCAGAGGAGGCTCTGCTCTCTGGCTTACCATTGACAGAGATTCAGTTGGTGGGCAGAAGAGGCAGTGCCTTTTCAGTGGCAGTCCCACAGCTGTAGAACTCCCTTCCCATAACTCCCTTTTTACCCCAAACTTACTGCTTTTTAAGTAGGTTCTCAAATTTTCACAACGTGTCCAGATTTTAGAATTAAAAACAAACATCCTACCGGGAAACTCCGTTGTACAATACAATTTTATTATTATAAACTAGATGTTAAAACTTTACATTTTGCCTCAATCTGTATCTCAATTTGATTAGCTCAATCTCAATTTGATAAACTGCTAATGAGAGTGCTTGATGTTACTTTAATCTTGAATGGAGGGGTGACTGAATGAGAGAGCTGATACAGATCTGGCGGAACTAATGAATTATCTCGTTAGCTGTGGTCCGAACAAACGGAACTAATGAATCTTGTTAATGGAAATCAGGTGTTGAGAGCTAATCGGAACACAAGCATCCTGGCTGGTAGAGGATTGTATTTACTGGTAGTCACGGGCTGCAGCCAAGTTACTTCTGAGGATGCCTCAAATGATTGAGGTGAAACGTCAAGTTTTAACATCTAGTTTATAATAATAAAATTGTATTGTACGACGGAGTTTCCCGGCAGGATGTTTATTTTTAATTCTAAAATTACTGCTTTTTTTGGAAAAACCCAAAAATGCTTTTATTTGGCAAGGTCTTCCCAACTCTGTACAGTAATTATTTATTAGCTTTAATGGTGCTCTTTTAGTGTTTACAGATATTGTTTTAAATACATGTTTGAGTGTTATTCTCGTCAATTTTTTGTAAACTGCTTTGATCTCTCAGAAAAGCAATATAAAAGTTGAACAATGAGAGAGAGAGAGAGACACACACAAACAGACAGAGAGTGTTCCTGACTGATTGTTGGTGATTAAACTAAACATAGAAAGATGTATGGCAGGAAAAAGAACGAGTTTGATATGACCTTTGCTTTTGTATTTCTTTTTGTAATTTTTAATAAATAAATAGTGAAAGAAATAGAATTATAGTCTTGGAAACTTGAATGTCATATTGATAACAATTTTGTTTGGGGCTCCTTACCCAGACTATCTACTGTTTCATCGTCCTTCTTTTTTTCACCTGACTGTAAAAACACAAAAACAAAAACAAACTAATTATAAGAACAACCAATCTCATATAAAGTTAGGTTTATCTACTCATGACACTGGTTCAATTACTAACAACAGAAGGGAGAAATTCAACCTAGTTTTCTAGATGTTGCTAAGAAAAAAAGTAAGCAGGAATCAGGGGTCTTTCCTTAAAAACTAAATAAAGGAAAATGGATTGCTTTTATGCTATTAGCTCACCAGATATCTTGAGTACATATATAGAAAATAAGCCTTCTGGCTCTTGCATCCGCGCAGAAAGTAAGCAGCTCTGTCATATTCTTTCAGATCAAAGTAAGACTTAGCAAGGGTGTAGGCATCCAAATCGTGAGCATCTTCCTAAAAAGAAGGGGAAGTGAGATTCTGAACAAATGGGTCCCTGAGATATCTTCTTCTTGCAAAAAAAAAGTGTAGTTAAAAAAAAGGTGGTAAGAAGAGAAATGCTCTTCTTGAACTTCAGACTGTCAATATGTCAATACATACCAAAAATCACAGTAGTGGGTTGAGAGGTAAGGAAGGCCATTTGAGCCAATAAAAATAGACTCTAGGAAAGCAAACAGCTTGCACAAAAGTTAGTTACTTGACTAATGACTCTCACCCCCAGCATGGATACAAGGAAGCCCTGAGAATTAAGAACCTGGATTGCTCCTAAAGCGCACACAACCTACAAATTCAGCACTGCATATGCACATAAATGCATCATGAGATAAATGTTTATATTTCTCCATCTCTAAACAAGTAAAGTCATCAAGCGATCTAAGTATTACAGAGTGACTTATAAATCCTGCAGGTTATATAGAATAGAATGCAATCTACTTTACACTACTGTTTTTGATCACCACAACAGTGGGAGTTGTGACTTCTCAGTACAGTAATATCTCCCAAAATGCAGGTTCATTACAGAGTCCTTCATTCTGGGTGTGACTGACCACTACTGCAGCCAATGGGGACTAATAGTATTTTGCCCAGCACACACCAATCAGTGCCAGTTTCCTGTCTCATTATTAATTATGGCTCCTATAGCTGCCTGCACTCCACTTTGCAGGAATGTATCCCACATTATTTATTTATTTATTTTCCACATTTTTATACCGCCCTTCCTCCAAGGAGCTCAGAGTGGTGTACATATTTCCTCCCCTCCTTTTTGTCATCACAACAACCCTGTGAGGTAGGTGGGGCTGAGAGATAGTGACTGGCCCAAGGTCACCCAGGAAGCTTCGTGGCTGAGCGGGGATTTGAACCTGGATCTTCCAGGTCTAAGTCCGACTCCCAAACCACTGTACAACATAATGGCATACTAAACGGATTTCTGACTGTTACAAAAACATGTTCTTCTCCTCTCCATACCTCTGTGAGTGCAGGTGCAGGAGGCAGCTCATTCAGTGGCAGAGGATCTAGGGCAAATGCCAACTCTGAGGCCCTGCAACAAAAGATTCCACTACATCAGAGACATAATGCCCTTTAGCCACTTGGATGCATCATAATTCATTAGAGTATTTTTTGTTACTATTATTTATTCCATTCTCCAATCACAAGGGTTCGCAGAGCAACTTACAATATACTTAAATAAATAAAATCACAAGAATACTACCGTATTAAAAGAAAGCTATAATAAAAACTGAAACTAAACAGCACAACAACCAGCACAATGTTAAAAAAAATAACAGAGTTAACAACACACCAAACCTAAACAGCCTAGGAAAATAAAAACATTTTCATCTGGTGCCCAAAGTATACCAGACTCAACATCAGCTGAACCTCCCTGACGAGGGGAAATGCCAAAGCTGAGGCATCACCACTGAAAGATCCCATCTCCAATTACCACTGCCGAACCTCCGATTATGACTGGACCAAAAAACGGGCCTCTGAGGCTAATCTCCGTACAAGCACAATACACACTCACACAGACTAAAACATGTGGCACATCCTCAGGCTGCTGGTATCTGCTATAACTGGTTCTTAAAAAGGCACAACACTGTGCACAAATCTACCATGCATAATGTTATGGTTCAACGACTATATACACAACCCATCATCATACTACGCTCCAATCCACTGCACCTCCTCAGATCTCACTGCAGGGCTGCATAACAGATAACACTCAGGCGACACACATCACCGTTCCACCATTCCAAAGCGTGACAAGTGCATCCGTGCTCGCACTCATCCCACACTACCAAGGGTCATTCCCCAGCCCACACACTTAGCAACCGCGCGCCCCTTCATGTCCCTCAGGTAAGGTTCTTCCTCCTCTCCGCAGCCTCAAAAGATGAGACGCAGCAGCATCAGTTCGCCGACCCTGGCCTCACCATTTCCCGCTATGCTGTAGCCCGCGCTCTCGGCTCCGCTCCGCCACGTCCAGCAGTTGCTTCTTAATCTCGCGCAGATCGGAGAAATCCGCACCGGCGGAGCAGGCCCCAACCGTCCCAACCACACTGGCCGCCGCCATCTTCCCAGAATCACCAGCTTCGGCCAACCAGAGCAGAGCCCCAAACCCGGTCTTCCTCGGAGTGCGCGCGCGACTCAGAGCTACGTTCCTATTGGAGAATGCCACTTCATTCTTCCCTCGCACTTTGACCAATGAAAACGGGAGAAAATAACCTGTGAATGGTGATTGGCTGACAGATGATAGCGTTGGGCCAGGAGGAGGTGCGCGCTAGATTATTTGGAGTCCTGCTGTCATGCCCGGTTTGTTTTATGTGTATGTGTGGTGTGTTAGTAATGCGTACTTGGAGTGCCTGAGAGTCCAGGGAATATGTACTGGAGCTAGCCAAATACAAGGAAAACAGTTCCTTCTTGTGGAACCCAGAACCTGGGGTTCTTCCTTCTACTCTTTCCTTACGACTTAACACCTTATCTAAAATATTGATTTTGTTCATTATTGACAAGTAACTGATCGATTCGAGACAAGGCGTTGTTCTGTACAATGCATGCAATAATACAGTACTGTATAAACAAGTACAGTAGCTCAAATCTCTGAAGCTAAGCATATCTTGGCTAGTAATATGGGGTTAACTTGTAGATATCCCGGACCCTTGCACTCTGCCAGTCAACTACCCATGTTGTATGCCTGAGATAGCACTGCAGGCCTGTCTCTGCTGCAGAGACAACTGCCCTGGCTAAGATTTTTGCTATTAGGGAAGAAAGGCCTGCAGGGGCCTAGTCTATACACCCTGCAGCGGGGCTGGCTCATGCAAGAGAACAGTGGTTGCCTCAGACAGCAGAGGGGTGCCCACCTCCATCAGCTCACTTGACTCCGCTGCTGCTTCTCCCACTTCTTGGATTGGGAAAGGAAGACAGGGACAGAAAGGGCACTTTGCACAGCCTGCTGCACTCACAACATGTGTGGCAAGATACTTTGTTAGCATTAGTCTTCTCAGAATTCTTATTGCAGGTGCAGGTAGTCCCCTACTTAAGTACTGTACAAGTGAGGTTCCAGAGGTCGGTTTTTAAGTTGAAATATTATTTATTTATGCGTGCGACATAAAAAAAATTGTGAACAGTTAGGAGAATGGTAAAGACGACAGGCTGACTCTTAAGTGAGCATCAGTATACTCAGATGGGGCTGTCATTTTTGAGAAGGGTTTCCAAACTACAGGCACCAAACACAATAAGGAAAACTCTTGGGAAGGAAACTTACAACACAAGCCTATAAACAGGATGCACAATCTTATGCATGCCTACAGTACTCAAAAATAAGTCCCAATGAATTCAATGGGGCTTACTCTCAGGTGGCTGTGCACGGGTTTGCAGGCTTAATTAGGGGCTTCAAGTAACTGGGGACTGATGTTTCTCACCATACAATTCCTTGTTCCTTCCCATAACCTCTAGATTCTTTCACCCTGCATGCATGCTATGCATGCACATACGCCGCTCCCCCCGCTAGCGCACACGCACACACAATTATTCAGGATTTTAATATGCTAGTTGCTCTAACAGTGCAATTCTATACACAAACCAAACCCCTACAGTACTGGCTCTCATTTACCCACTACTTCTGCGTGTAAAAACTCCCAGTGCCTCTTCCACAGCACCTCTTTCACTGCCAAAACCAGTGCTATTGCACCTGTGTAAAAACATGGATTGTGCCTCTACAAAAATTCCAATGCTTGTGTCCGTAAGTTGGATGATGTCAGTAACCCTGGGACTACCTCTACAGACCCCTGGAACCTAACCTGTACTTAAGTAGGGGATTTGGTGTATTGTTGGAGTCACCTCTGTTGAGGGCCCACTTTTTCTCATACAGTATTAATGCTCCCCTGCACTTCACAATATCTCAGCTCTCCCTGTGCCCAATCAGCCTTGGCCACACTGACTGCTTCCTACATTTTCTCCCTCCCTTTTGCCCCCAGGAATCCCCAGATCTTCAATATTATCCAGTGTTTTTGAGCTGTTGTTTTTCCCCATTGCCACAGACAGGGGTCTCAGTCCCCAAATTTATTGAGCTGCTCAGGTTGTCTCCAAGCAGCTTCCATTGTTTTCTAATGTCTTCACAGCTGCACCTTCTTCAAAGCCCAAACCAAGTGTGTTCATAAGTTGGATTTTCATAAGTCGAATGTCTGTAAGTCAGGGACCTTCTGTATAAGGCAGCCAGTTGCATGGGGAGCGGGCAGGCAGCATAATGACAGCGATGCCAGGGTTACTGTGTGGCAGGTGCCAGCAATGATGCAAGGTCAAGGGACAGCTGTGGATATGGCTAAATGGGCAGGCTGCTGCAAAGAGGTCTGGGTCACATGCAAGCCCAATGATTGATCTATGCAGTGCTGCCTCTGATTGGTTCATGTGCTATGGTCTCCCAGCCAGGTGTGCTTGTTTGCGGTGCTGTGCTGTGGAATGCAAAATGTTCTATGAGGTATTCTTTGCCTATCTCCTGCTGTGACTGAGTGGTTAGACAGCAGCTTTGTAGACTGGCCAGTATGGGTTTGAGACCTGTCCTCACCCCTTCTTTTGTCCATGCCATAGGTGTTTCTGGCCAGCCTTGCAAAAGCGTGCTGTTGATTAAAGCAAGCCCCTCGACTAGGCTCTGCCTGGTTCCCACCCTGCAATTCTGTGCAGTGTGTTATTGGTACGTACCTAGGCTTACCTAAGTGCTTCTTGAGCTCTGTATGCAGCTCATTTCATTCCCTCCCTGGCAAAAGGTCTTCTTCCAGCTGGTGAACTCCACCACAGGGACTTAAGCCCTTGCTATAGAAGGACTTGTGTGTCTCTGGCATATGGCTGCCCTCCTTCCAAGGGAGCACTCTTCCACCTGTTGCTTTGCTGAAGTCAAAAAGGTATTTCTTGGAAGTCTGTGTTTGTGTGAGTGGCATAAGGGGATTTGAAACTCTAGGTTCTGAGATTCCTAGCAGTTTTCTAGCATGGGTGTGTGTGTGTGTGTGTGTGCACGCGCGCACACATACGCAAGCGCTGTGGCATACTTATGATGGTTGTGGGTGCGTTGTCATTGGGGTATCTCCTCATGGCTGCTGGTGGTGGCTGTCACTGTGTTACTCATTCCTGGGGCGCCACTAGTGGGGTGCCATCCCAATGGTAGCCACTGATTGTACCCCTGCCCCCTGTCTGGTTCACTCTGGTGGCAGTTCTCTGGCTGCCAGTGTTGCAACCGGCTTGGGTGCAGTTATTGGCACCTTGCAAATTGGGCCAATGTCGGGCTGACATCAGGCTTCCACTTCAAGATTGGTGGGCTGTGTTGGGGTTTCCATAGACACAGGTGGAGGTACTGGGAGGGCTGCACCAGCAAGGAATTGCCTGGTTTCCTGTTTCTCCTTCCCCTTTGTGCTAGACAGGCTTAGAATATGACAGGTACATATGACGTAGATGCACCAATGTAGCAGCAGCAGCACAACTTTAGCATAGGATTGCACTGTACGTAACCTTTTTCTTTCACTTTGTGAAGCTACAGATGACTGTGAAAAGCACTAACTGTGTGAAGCAAGTTTTTCATGCCATTCTTGACATATTTTCTTTCCTGCATATATTCCTATTTTGCTAGCACTCTCTCCAGAAGGGCAGTCTACAGTACCCCAGAGAGTGCTGATTGGTTTTGCAACCTCTGGCAATGTTGAATGTCTCTACAGAGACAGAAGACTGAATATTATGGATTCACACCCCATCCCTTTGCTTCAAAATGGTATGTTAATGTGGTTCCTGTCACCCCTATATAGCACTATCATAAATGTCATAAATTAACACCACCATGATGTCATAGGTGTGTGAATTTGGGTCAGAGATCCCCACCATTAAAATAAAAACATTGATTCGCATGATGTCATCAGGCTGTCTCTATAATTATCATGGGGGGGGGAATATATTATTATATATATAATCTTATTTGTAAAGCATGCTGTGATTCACACCCACACTAATCTGGGGTCTCTTCTGAGGTGGATGTTGTTTTGTGTGATTCTGATCAGAGATCTCGGGGTCACATCTAGCTGCATCAAAATCTATCTTCAAAGCAAAAAAGAATCACATATTTAAAGCTGTCTTAGGGGTAAACTACACATTACAGTATATTAAAAAATATAGGTGGGACCTTCCTGTTTGTTTTTTCCCCATGTATGTGAAAAGTGCCAAACATAAATGTCCCCACAAACAAAAAAACAAGAGCACTGAACAAATGTGTATGGTGCTGTTATGGCAGAATTGGTGCAGTACCTGCAAGATACACATATCTGCAGTGCCATAATCTGTCTTTAAACCAAAGGATGTCTGCAAAAGCAGCTAATTTCAATTGTCCTTGGACTCTGCGCAGACAAATCAGGACATGCAATTATTCTAAGCTTCCACAAAGATGTTGGTGATACCTGTGCCATCAATAGCTTCACTGATGGGATGTGCTTGGGACATGCGGCTGCTATTTTGAGAAGAGACCTGTTCGATGAATTCCCACAATTGAACAGGTCACTTCACAAAATAGCGGCCACACATCCCAAACACATTCCATCAGTAAGCCATTGATGACACAGTATTCTTTAATTGCATCACCAATGTTTTCTCCAATAGTCTATATCCCCATCTCACACATGCACAGAGCAAATACCATTGTGAGATTAGCCAATTTACAGCCCAATCCTATTTGGATGCTGTGCCAACGTCACACAGATGCCAGCACAATGCCCGTCACATCCTAAGACCATCCAGGCAATGCCATAACGATGGCACACCGATATAATAAAGGCCAAATGCTAAGCCTGTCCTGGCAAAGCAACACTGGCACAGCCCTTCCCAATAACATCCCCAGCATCCATGGAAACACCAGCACAACCTGTTATCCATGGAGTGATGTCCTGACAGCAGTGTGTCATTGCCATTACATCGGTGCATCATCACCATAACATCAGCCAGTCATCTGTGTGATATCTGTGTGTCATTGGTGTGATGTCCAAGGAACCAATCTCTTTATTCAACGAGCCCCAATGCTGAAGCCAGAGAAGCACTGCCAGTGTGAACTGAGCAGGGTGCTGGGCCAATGAGCAGCCAATGCTGGGGGGGGGGGGGAACGACAGCCCCCAGCCAATCACTAGGAATGAATAACACAGCCATAGGCACCACATGGGAAGATGCCCCAAAGATACTACACACAAACAATACAACACAAAGATGCCACAACACCCCTCCTACACAGGAGTCGCTGTGGCATGACAGCAGCAAAGGGGCAAAAGCAAGCAACAAATTGCTAGGGACCCCTGTACCCCAGGTTCAGGTCCCCTCATCACACCCATACAAACACATATATCCAAGGAACACCTTCTGAGCAGGAATACCTTCTGTCCGAGTAACATCCGAGCTACATCTGCACAGCATTTCTCTGACATTGTGCCGGCATCTGAGGAGCATTCGTTGACAGGCGGGTTTCTACACTGGCAGGACTGTCCTTGTGCCAGCATATGTCGAGATACACTGGTGTATCTTGAGGATAGGATTGGGTCTTTAAAGACAGGTAATATTTCACTGCAGGTACGTGTATCATCATTTTACCTATAGAGATTTGACATGGCCTGCCCTATACTGATCCTGGATGGGGGTGGGAATAAAATTTGTGACCCTGGTTTTTTAGAGATGTTTGACTATCATAGTACCTGAAAACAAAAAGTCACATTGGTTGCCCTAAATGAAATATCTCTTGGGTTTTGTACTGCTTTCCTACCCCACTACCTGTGCTATCCATCATTTAATTTTTCAGTCTACAGTAGGCTGTAATTAATTTATTACCATTTTTAAAAAATAAAAGTACAAATGCCATGGTGGAACAAGGTACCTATCAGCTCAACAGTAGATTGTAGTTATCAGTCAAACAGGTGGTCTGTTGAGGCTGGGTAGGCAGGAATAGTGCTGTTTAAAGTGGGACACTCTGCACTGCAGTCTCCTTCGTATTGGAAGAGAGCCACTGTTTACATTACTAACGATACATTTTACAGGACTGTACATTTATCTGGATTATTTGTGCATGTTGATGATGTGACAAATCCTGATCAATACATTCTAGTATATTTCCACCCTCAGTAAATGAACATCTTGTACAGACTAATAAGCTGTCTGCTAGAGTAAGGACCTTAGACCTTCTACCAATTTTCATATGATCTCTTGCTACTCTCATACGGCCCATGTTAATTTGCCCCTACTTTGTCCCAGCTCTGTCTTGATGGATAATACACATAATGCACATAATAAAAGGGAGTTTTTTTCTGGAGGAGTAGCATAGACATGTGAGGAGCCTGCCTTGTGTGGCTACAGAAGCAGACCCAGACCCCAGGTGGACCAGTTTTAGTAGGATAAAAAAGCTCACTTCAGCAGCTGGGCTACCAATCATGAAAAAGGGAAGATGCTTGTTCTAATTTCCCAGGCTATTTTCACCTGCAGGGGGAGCCAGCCCATATGCTTTTCCTGTGCTCCATTCCATTACTGTCTGCTGAAGGAAGACTTTATCAATCACATTTGTATTCTGTTCTCCTTTCAAAGGTTTCAGTGTGGCGTCTTGTAATAAACAGAGTGTTCAAGTTGGGCAGGAGAAAACCTAGTACAAATCTCTTGTCAATCATGAAACCCACTGGATGGCCTTGAGCAAATAATCTTTCAGCTTAAACAACCTTGCAGGGTCGTTGTGAGGGCAATGTGGGGTGAAACGCCATGTAAACTGCCCTGAGGTCCTTGAAGGAAGGCTGGGATACAAATGTGAGAAATAATTCCTAGAGTTATCCCATTTTTTCCTCACAATAATCCTGTGAGATAGACTGGGCAGAGACTGAGGGCGCAATCCAATCCTACTTACGCTGTCGTTGTAACCAGCAGTGCAGTGAAAACGGGAGGCCCCAGAATGGAAAGGGGATTCAAATCCCTTCCAAAAGGGGAATTCAAAGGGGATTTGAATCCCCTTTCCGTTCTGGGGCCTCCCGTATTCGCTGCGCCGCTGGTTACAACGACGGCGTAAGTAGGATTGGATTGCGCCCTGAGAGCCTTTCTAAGACCACCAGTGACTCTCACATTTAAATGCAACATTCTAGGGCTGCGCCTGCAAGAAGCTCATTGTGTGGGTCAATGTCTCTGTGTCATAGTATATGCATATACAGTATGTGCACCTGAGAAAAGATACATCTCTGCATGTGTCAAAATGAGTCTGAGAGTATATAAGCAGGTCTGTGTGAGTGAGTGGGTGCTTATGAGAGCACAAGCAAGCTTTTTTTGATGCTGTCTGTCTTGCCCTCCAGATAATGTAACATTGGCAATATGCCCAGAATAAAAGTGGCTCTTCAGCCGTGCTGTGTGCCGTAGGATCACTGTACCCTTTGCTCTCCACTTCCCTGTCCAAATAAGCTATGCAATGGCATATTAATTTGGAAAAGGGACAAAGAAGAGGTAATTTTTACTCTGTGGGATTTGGGGAACTGAACTTGCAGCCATTGTGATCTCTGTGGGTACCATACTTACCAATGTGCCAGCTTTAGCATTCCTTTAGGCAGCTGGTTAGGTGGTCTGGTACTGCTGGCTAGTGTGTGGCACCGCACGCATGCACCCAGAGCCAGAAAAATAGCTGATATCACTGATGGACAAGTAGCTGAATTTATAAGGCCTCTTTTAGCAATTCCCCTTGGACAGAGCAGAGTGCTCACATTATTTTTGGTTCCAGTTAGTGAGCAGAAGATGGCGCTTTGGGCTTTTCCTTGAAAGCTGGAGTGAAAAGGGTGAAAGGGTACTGATTGCTAAGAGTTCAGTAATCCAATTTCTTCAGACTAGCTTCATAATGAGAGCTCATAATTCATTCTGTCACTTTGCTGTGTAATAGATGCATCTTTTAAGTGACACCCAGGGCTGGCTTTTAAAGCAGGAGGCTAATTAAATAGGCTGTGCATGAAGCTGATAACATCTGAGAGAGCTGCAGATTAACTTAGCTGACATTAAGCGAGGAGCTGCCTTTGGAAAAGCAGAAGTTAGTTCATCACATCATTGCACCGTGGCCGACTTTAGGCTAATAATCTCTGCTCTCCCCTGAAAAAACCTGCTAGCAAGAGAATGACCGAGAATCAATAAAAAGATGAAGGCTAATGTGCCCATTACATGAATAAATTGCTAAGATACAACAATCATTGGGCTATAAGGGTTTATTTGTAAGGTTAAAGACCTCAAGCCCATGGCATATGCGCAAAGAAATTCAGGCCAGCATAATCCTCAGGAGTGGCAAAGAGCATTTTGCAGAAGTGGACAATACTGCAGACTTGTAATTATGGGCAAATTTTGATCCCGAGAGGACTGAAAAAATCATTGTCCTTTTACAGTAGCAAGTAATGCACATTTGAGTCTCCATTATGAGTGGGGTTTTTTTGGTTAGTTGTCTTCATTTTAATGGGTTTTACAGAAGCTTCTTGTGTTTCTAAATTCCACTTCTGTCCAAAGACAACTAGATTATGCTTCACCTTTGATTACTGTGGTGGGCTTCTTCTGACCAGGGACCAATGCCTAAACAACCTTGCCTTGTTTTAAGTCTTCTCCAGACAGTATATTTCACGCCTTATTACAGGCTTTGCACTGGATCTTTCCCACTCCGTTCATGGTTTAACTTAATTTAGCTATTATCAAAAATCCTGATTTGGATTCTCTTAGGAAAAAATATGTTGGAGCAGGAGCAGGGGGTGGAATAGATTATCCATTTTGAAAACTAAATGAGTTTTTGAAACACAGGCTGCTGAAAATCTCATTTCCATTCACTTTGTCTTGGGTAGATATATTTTGGAACTTAAAAAAAAAGCCTGTACAAAATAATGCCTTCGTAGTTTATATATTTGTGTTATGGGACCTGGGAAGGCATATAGCTTGAAACCCAATTCTACTTATTTTTGCTCAGAAGCAAGTCCCTTCTTGGCCTTGCTCCCTAGTAAGTGTGTGTAAGATTGCTGCCTAAATCTAGACACTGAGATTTAGGGCGCAATCCTGTCAAAAGATAGAACGGCGGAGCAAGCGCTCCACCGTTCTCAGCCATTGCGAACGTGCCATAAAGCACGTTCGCAACGACTTTAGAGTAAGGCCGGCCGGCTCGGAGGCAGGCTGCCCTCACTCCACCATATCCCTGTCCCCTTCCCGAGCTGGCGCAGCCTTTACACGGTCTCCGCCAGCTAAATAGCTGGTAGAAATCTGAGGACGCCCATTGGGGCCTCCCCACGTTACACAGAGGGAAGGGGACGAATGTCCCCTTCCCTTGAGTAGACCTCAGGAAACAGTGATAAGATCCAGCGGGTGGTCTTGGCAGCCCGCCGGATACTTATTGGGCTGCCCATGTCTCCTGTATTGCAGGAAAAAGGCAGAAAATCACTTTAAATACATAATTGTGTACAAGCTCTGTTGCATAAGAGCAACATCACAAACAGCAGAATTACACCAATATTTATAGATCTTACTTTGCTAAATCACATGATCATTTTTCTGCTCTTCTTTTACTTGAAAAACTTAGCATGCCAAACACATTATTAAGGTAACAACTGCTAATGTAACATTGCACCTTGACTTTTCTCACTCTCTTCTTTCATTCAGCTTACTGTCATTTCCAGTTTTTAAGTATTGCTAAAGTTTGTTCTTTTTGCCTCCTTCCACTGCAAATACATTGATTTAGGGCTAAATCCTATCCAACTTCCCAGTGCTGATGTAGCTACAATGCAGCCCCAAGATAAGGGAACAAATGTTCCCTTACCTTGAGGAGGCCTCCTTGACTAGACCCCCACCACAGGATGCAGCGCACACCCTGTTGGCACAGCTGCATCAGCCCTGGAAAGTTGGATAGGACTGGGCCCTTATTCTCATATTTCCCAAGTTGATTACTGGAATTTTCTTCCCTTTGGTTTGCCTTTTTCTCAGCTTCATCCTCTCTCTTCTGTTTTTAATTCTGCTTCCCGCTTTTTCCCCTCATATCTCATTTTGCCCATATTTCTTCTTTGTTACGCTCGAATCGCTGCTGTCCATTTCCTTACTGGATTCAGTTCAAGTCACTACTTTTTGTTTTTAAATCTCCTTAACTCCTTCTTATCTGGCTTCCTGTTCTCTTTAGTTGCTTTCTCATTGTCTCCACTTTGCTGATACTCTTCTCTTGCCTGAAATTCAGGTTTCTCCTTCTGTTTCATTCATCTCCATCCATCTCCTCTCTCTAGTGGCACCCTTTCCTGGAACTTACTCCCCCAGCCCCAGACATCTTCCCTTCTCCCTTCTTGCAAGTGTTTAGGGTCTGAAAACATCTATTTCTTCTCATGCTCTTTAACCTCTGATCTCTGCTTCCTCTTCTCCCCTTTCCTTTTGTGTCCCCTCCCTTTTCCCAGTGGCCTTGGCCCTTTAAAAAAAATGTAAGCATGGGCTTATTATTGGCAGAGTTTGTTCTTTTTAACTGAATTATAGTACAGTGCTAGTGAGCGAGGCACATTATGCAGCAAAATGAGACACCCCATAAGCAACATAGGAAAGATCCACAGAGTGTGTGTTGGCCAGCACCCAGCACTGACCACTCCAGATAAAGTACTGGGATGTGCCAGAGTACAGGTGGTGAATCCTGTTAAAAATGCATCCGGAGTCCAACAAGCCACCACAGGCACATTAGCTCTGATGGTAAGCATGACGTAGCAAGACTACAAGCATGTATAGCTTCATTTATTCCAAAGCACTGGAGCTCCTGTTTCTGCACACCATGTCTACAGTAGCATGGTGCCAAGTGTAGCTGACAAGGGCATCTCACCCAGCTGACTCCATGGGTGGTGTGTGTGGGCAAAGCAGGAGGCAGTGAAGGAGGGTGATGTGTTTGTTTTAACTCTCCTTTGAGTTCAGTGGAGGAGCGTGATGATTGAGCTCCTTTCTTTTTCTGTATCTATTTCCCTGTAGGAAAGCCTTAGCATAAGGTTCCATAATAAAGAGGCTTCCCTAAGACACTTTGAAATCAACGCCATTGCAGAAAGATAACACGGCCACACAGACTGAACATTTTTCTTAAATTATTTCTATTCATTGTTACTGCCTGGTGCCTAACAGCCCAATCCTGTGTAACAGTAGATCCACCAGTGTAAGTGCACTTATTTATTTATTTTTCACATTTTTATACCGCCCTTCCTCCAAGGAGCTCAGAGTGGTGTACATATTTCCTCCCCTTTTTGTCCTCACAACAACCCTGTGAGGTAGGTGGGGCTGAGAGATAGTGACTGGCCCAAGGTCACCCAGGAAGCTTTGTGGCTGAGCGGGGATTTGAACCTGGATCTTCCAGGTCTAAATCCGACTCCCAAACCACTACACCATCCTGGCTATGCCAGTGTAACTTGCCAAACGCCAACGGACGCAGGACGGACACCAGTGTAACCCCCCTCGGATGCCGCACATGCGCTGTTCCGATGCGGGATAGATGCCGCTGCAACTCCGTCAGTGCAGGGGGCATTCTGGGGGTTGCTCTGGCATCCATCCTACATCCAAACTGCACACGCGTGGCATCCGAGGGGGGTTACACTAGTGTCCATCCTGCGTCCGTCGGCGTACAGCAAGTTACACTGGCATAAGTGCACTTACACCGGTAGATCTACTGTTACACCGGTGCAAGAGTTACACAGGATTGGGCTGTAAATAAAGTAAGTAGAATTATGCAAAGATTGCGGTTTATATACAGGATCAAAGGCCATGCAAAAACTCCAGAAAAAAATATTTGTGTTTAAAAAACTGGTTAAAAAACAATAAAAAGTTAAAAACAAGTACGTATGTTTTAAAAACAAGTTCAAAAAGATAAATGCTGGGGTAACATAAACAATCTAAGACCACTACGTTTCATTCAATTCTATGAACTTCGTCAGGTGGAAAGAAAAGAGCAACCAAGCTGCTGTGATGTTAACGTGGAGAAAGCAACAGTTATATACAGATAAAGCCCAGTTACATTCCGCTTGGCAATTAGTACCGGAAAATCGAGCGTCTGCCTACTAACCGAGAATAACCCTGGCATTACGCCCAGCGCAACACCTGATGAAGTTCATAGAATTGAATGAAACGTAGTGGTCTTAGATTGTTTTGTTTTTGAACTTGTTTTTAACTGCTAAATGTTTTTACATGGCCTTTGATCCTGTATATAAACCGCAATCTTTGCATATTATGGCTGGCCATGACAGTTTTAGATCTTGTTTAAGTAGAATTAAACACAGTATTTGAATTTCCCTATCTCAATTTCCCCCATTCCTTCTTTGGCTACTATTGTTTAGAATGAAAGGCCATGGAAGACCAAACTGGAGTTAACAGGTAGCCCAATCCAGCACAAATTCCCGCGCAGCAATGCAGTGGCACCAGCATGGGCTATGCTGCATCCTGTATGGGAATTTCAGCTGCTGGAGGTCTCTGCAGGATAAGGGGTCATTTGTCCTCTTGCCCCGAGGTATGCCCCAGCACCAGCAGCCGCAATGGAGCAACTCGGACCTGTGTGAGCTCAATCACTGGTGCAAGTCCGCTTTGCCCCCTGTCCGTGGATCAGGGCCAGGAGGGGGATAGGTTGCGGGACATACCAGCACCGCCGATCCTGCCTCTCCTAGGCCCAATCTCCCACCCCGATACACCCCCTCCCCGCCCTCCCTCACTTTTTCCCTGCCCCTGTGCCGCTTGGCGTGGAACTTACCTGTCCGGTGCACACTGCTTCTTCTGCCAGTGCACACAGGCCAGGGCGGGCCTCCGTGCCAGCGCTGGCAATTGCTATGCCGTTGCAAAGTACAGTACTTGACCGGTGCAGTGCGCGTTGTGCTGATGCACATTACTTGGATTGCACCCTCAGCCTGTTAATAATTCCAGCTAGTGAGGTGAATAATGAGAATCCCTCAGCTCAAGAGCAAATTCAAGTCAGAACCTTGAGCTATGAATCATTTGTCAGGATTTTTTTAACAACCACTCCAACCATGGCCTTATCAGGCCACAATGGCTGGCCTGTTCCTATGAGAAAATAATATCACTCTATAACTATAGAGCCTTTCCAGATTTCAAGCTTATAGGACATTGCCTTGGAGAAAATGTTCAAAAGACAATCAGGGAGCTATTGAAAGCCTCTGACACCAAATACCAAAGTCTTATGCAGGTTCCTTGAGAGCCAGTATAGTGACATGGGAGGCTGAGACTGGGACCTAGACGAAGGTAAATGTGTGTTCCCAAATTAGTGTGTGGGGAGAGACATGTGGGGAGGAGGATCATTTCTAGGGCAAAACTGGCAGGCTATGGGGAGGAGAACCTATCCTTTTAATATAAGAACATAAGATCCCTGCTGGATCAGGCCAAAGGCCCATCTAGTCCAGCTTCCTGTATCACACAGTGGCCCCACCAGATGCCTCAGGGGGCACACATGACAACAGGATACCTGTGTCCAGTCGCCACTCCCTTGCACCTGGCACAGAGAAAACCTACTCCTACAACCAGGAGGTTGCTTTTCCCCATCATGGCTTGTAAGCTGTGATGGACTTTTCCTCCTTAAATCTGTCCAATCCCCTTTTAAAGGCATCCAGGCCAGGTGCCATCACCACCTCCTTTTCTTTCCATACCCACTAGTTCTCCCCTTCAAATGTCCCTCAAGAAGGCCATTTTAACCCACCCCACCCCAGCTTACTTCTATCAGAGCCCAGGTGAGAAAAAAGGTGATGAAAACTGTCCCAGGGAGGAGGGGGATTGCAGAGGAGGATTCACACCAGGTGGGGGGACGGGTTAAATCTTCACTCCCACCAGTCCTCTCCTGTAGATGCCCACACTGATAGATAATATTGAGTTGTGAGCTGGGAAACGCCTAGTTTAAATCTCAGCTCTGTTTTGATCTCCCTGCGCGTTGCTTTCGCTTCCCTGAAAGGCTACGAAGGTGAGGGGGCGGGGCTGCTTCGTTGCTCCGTGTATGGGAGGCTCCAATTTCAGCAGAACTTACCGCTCCGCCACTAGCGTCACTACAGGGGGGGCGGAGCTGTAAGTGCTGCTTAAATCCGAGCCTCCCTTACACAGATGAACGAAGCGGCCCCGCCCCCCTCACCCTCGCAACCTTTCAGAGAAGCGAAAGCAACAGGCAGGAGACTCCCTGCCTGTTGTTTTTGCTTCCCTGAACAGCTGCGAGGGTGAGGGGGCGGGGCCGCTTCGTTCGTCTGTGTAAGGGAGGCTCAGATTTCAGCAGCACTTACAGCTCCACCCCCCCTGTAGTGACGCCAGAGCGCTCCGCCCCCCCCCCCCCTGTAGTGATGCCAGTGGTTTGGATTCTGAATGAATTCACTTTACTTGCCTAGCAGCACACAGTCCTATGTATGCTTACTCAGAAGTAAGTCCCACTGTGTTCAATCAGTGAAGCTTTTACTCCCTCGTGAATGTGTTTAGGATTGCAACCTTAGGCAGCTATAATCCCTCCTTCCCCCTCAACACACCCAATCTGCAATATAAAGATAATAATTCTGGCCTACTTTAGTTTACAGGATTGTTGGAAGAATCACTAGTGCTTCAAACATCCTGAAGATGATTTCAGTGTCATGTATTGTTAGATACTGTACATGCCATTGAACTAGCCCTTGTACACCAACACCATTATTCCATAGGGGGGCAATCTTACAGTTGCCAACTCCTGACCAAAAAAGTGCTTTTGACTTTTTCAAAGGATGAATGACCAAGAAAATGTGGACTTCTACTTCTGCTCCCACAGCATTATGCTGTAGCAATGATGAAATAAACTGTACCTGCTCGAGTTCCTCTTCTCTACCGATGGCCCAAGAGTATTTCTTGGACAAGTATTGGAAGCCTAACAGCACAATCCTATATAGGTGGGCCCCCATATCCACGGATCCGTTATCCACGGTTTCAGTTATCCACGGATCGCGGGGACCCCCCCCCCAGGCTTTTACTTTTTCCCCCAGTAAGTTTGTTTCTTCCTTAAAAAACAGGAGAAGCAGCTTCTGGCTGCTTATTACAGGCAAGTAGAACGAGACTAAGATCCTAGAGAGGCTCTGCAAGGTTAACAGAAACCTTGCAGAGGAGCCTCTCTAGGACTTAGTCTCGTTCTGCTTGCCTGCAATGGAGGCTGCGTCTCTGTTTTAAGGAAGAAACAAAGCTTGCTGAAAGAGAAAAATAAGAGCTGGGGGGGGCACGCATGCCTGCCTGCAGGGGAAGCAGGGCGGGGGGCCTTCAGGAAATCATGGAGGGGGTGTTCACTCCTATCCACGGTTAAGTATCCACGGAGGGGCCTGGAACATATCCCCAGTGGATATGGGGGGGGGGGAGTACTGTAAATGTTTGTTTACTCAGAAGTAAGTCTTACACTCAGGAAAGTGTGCAAAGGGTTGCTGCTCTAGTCTACATAAAAGAATTGCTGGCGCTGAATGCTTTTCCCCTTGACATATACATGCAATAGCAGATGATATGTTATGTTCCTCCAAGTTATCGATATAGTGGAGTTGACATTATGCATAATGGATGCAGTCCACTGTGGCTCATTAGCAAATTACTTTACTAGGAGCAGACACTCAGATGAGTAAACAGCAGCCAATAAATAAAACATCTGCTTTTCTCTTTTATGTTTTCAAACTTTTTGCAAGATCTATACCTGAAAAAGAGCTCTGTGTAATCTCAAAACTTTAAACACTGGATGGTCCAGGAAAGCTATAATCTCATTTAGAATTATGATCCACGCACATATACATGTACACACCACACATATAGAGTCCTCACCAAAAGAGCAAATCAGTCTTGGCCAGGCAATCGCTTTTTTAAAAGTATTATTTTCAAATAGAAGAGGCTATCCCTTGAGTTTACTGGTAAAAATGGGTGTAAAGCCATGGCAAAAAAGTTTAAAATGGTACCAGTAAACTCAAGAATTATCGAGGGCCATGAAAATCTTAAATCTTTTTAGAAAAGGATATACCTAGGACTAAATGCACATTCCATTTTGTTCAGAAAACATTAACAAAATTTAAGCTAAGTAAAATGAAAACATTTACATCTCATAATAGGGTGCCCACCATATCCAAAAAGGGACAGGGTGCCTATACCTTTAACCACTGGAATTTGGGCAGGTGCAGCTGATCATGGAAGGGTGCAACAAGCTACACCTGCCCAAATTCCCTGTTCTTACAATGGTTAGGCATAGACACTCTGTCCCTTTTTGGATATGGGCACCCTATCTCATAAGCCTTTAATTGTTACTAATGAAAAGGTAAGTTATAAAGACAAAGCCATGAGAGGAGAACGTATGTTAACAAGATAAGGGGATAAACACAAAGATTAATTTTGAGCAAAATTAAACCAAAGTACAGTGGGTGGCGGCAGTGGCGCAGTGGGTTAAACCGCTGAACCATGAGCTGTCAATCGAAAGGTCGGCAGTTTGAATCCGCGACGGGGTGAGCTCTCGTTGCTTGGCCAGCTCCTGCCAACCTAGCAGTTCCAAAGCATGTTAATGCGAGTAGATAAATAGGTACCGCTCGCGGGAAGGTAAACAGCGCTCCGTGTTCCAGCTACATGCTACGCGCTGCGGCAAGGAGAGTCACGCCGGCCACATGACCACGGAGGTGTCTTTGGACAACGCTGGCTCCTTGGCTTTGAAATGGGGATGAGCACCACACCCTAGAGTCGGACACGACTGGACTTAATTGTCAGGGGTCACCTTTACCTTTACCTTTACCAATAATTTTAGAGGCAGGATGGGGACTGTGTTCTGGTTTATATGTGCCTTTCTGAGGGTGAGAGAGGAATCATTTCTGAGGGTGAGAGAGGAATCATGCAGAAGGGGCTCAAGTTGAAGAAACTCAGAGAAACTGAAGAAACTCAGGATCCTGCCCTGACCAGTGTTCCTAAAGCAGGCTATTAAATGCTGTTTTGCTAGCTCCGGTTTCTGAGTCTCTTCCCCTTCGCTCTTCTCTGCCTGCTCCTGCCAACCTGTGATCTTATAAATCATGGGCTTTGCGTAGCAAACCACAGGGACCATTTCATTGGCTGTTGCCAGGATGACCAAGGCACATGTGACCAAGGCACACATGTATACAAAGTCCTTGGTGGCGGTGATGATTAGCTGTCTCAATCTCAAACATCTACTATCTAGAGAGCCTGTTAACATGAGTAATAGAACACAGAGTTTGACTTTCCAATTATTTGATGCAGTGCTATCTCGTCTCCAGCCCTTAGGGGACAATCAATGATAGAATACACTTAAGGGAAAGCAGGGAACAGCACTGATTGAAAACAGACCCTTCCTCATTACAGAAATGGCAGGAGCAAACCATTCATTGTAAGAGTTTATTTATTCCTGTCATCCTTTGCTGGCAAAAGGTGCTAGGCTGTTAGCCCTAGAGACAATTCTTCCATCTGCAAATCTCGGGCTTGTGCAGTAGGAGCAATACTTCATTGCCATTTCAAAAACCAGGATTACTTCTGCAACTGATAATGGTTGTCTCCATGGTTTATTCAGTCCATGGCCTTAGTGAGATTGAGGGCAGCAGGAGGCTAGTCTGTACAGGGCGCTAGGCAGACAGAACTGTGAACTAAGGAGATAGAAAATGTCCTAATTTATAGTAAAAATTATCATGCATGTAAGGCACCAGATGGAAATTAAGTAAGTTTTGGTTACCCTCAGCATGAACCACCTAAAGATAAATTAACAATCTAGAAATGGAAACTAGAAATTGCTTCCTCATTTGTCATCTCATTTGACAAGGATAAATAAATGCCTTCAACCATCCCAATTACTATGTTCAGTTCTAATCGTTTTGAAACATTATTTTTTTACTAGTAGGTTTTGCTGTACAGTTTTTGACAGCAATTATTTGTGTATTTCTCTTGAGCACTCCAAGAGTATTGTCAGGTGTGTACCCTAAAGAAATCATTTGACGTCCAAAATAGTGAGCTCTGGGAGCCATGTTGACAAATCTCCCCTTAGCTCACCTTTCCACAGCTATAATTTGGTCTTTGCTGCAGCAGGTCAAACGAAAGGTTTTATTTGGCACAGCCGCAGTTACAAGCACGAATGTATGTGCTTTCCCTCTCGCAGGGACATAGGGATTATATGGCTGACCAATTGTTTTGTTACAAGTATAAATGCTGCCAAAAGCATAAGTGGTTGTGAATTTCAGGGTCTGGTCAGGCAGACTATGCAGCAGATTTATGGGTTGACTTACAGGAATCTGCTGCAGGATCTATCCTGTGCAGACTGCTTTTTGTCAGTGCCTCAGGCTTTTGTGTGGGCTCCTCCTGGCTGCATACCATGGATTGGACTCTTCTTGCTGCCTCCATGGTGTCATCTGGGAGGCAAGGGCAGCGGGGGGGGGGGCATCGGCCTCAAGCAGCTGTAGCTTCCATGCTTGAATACTTCCATGCATGTGTCACACAAGGAGGAAAAGAAGAACTTTTCAGCACAGTTATTGACACAGTCAGTCACCATGGCATCAAGGTGCCTAGCAATCTGGAAGTATCCTTAAGTTAAGAGTCCATTATTTTTGAGATCACTAGCGAATTCAAATAAACCTGAGATTTTAATTCAGGTCCTCAAGCTCTATTTATAAAAGTCTGTTTGCACCAGCTCCCTTTGTCAAATGTATTTTCACAATAGTTTTCCACTATTCTAGTACTTATCTTCATGATTTTCCTATTAATGCATCCCCCACCCCACCCCGGACTGTGGGCTATGTTTTAAAATTATGTCAAAGCTGTGCAATTATACCTGTGCGTGCGTGCATACACATGCACGTCAATAACTCTAAGGTGGTGTGCAAAAAAGAGTGGGGAATTATGAGATGTCCCCACTAGATGCAAGGTCGGAAACACACACTCCTCCCAGAAAACAAATTAGCAGATGATATTTGCAAGATGTCAGTGGTGAATGAGGGAATAGTGTACAGAGTCTGAGGTTTGAAAGAAAAACGTTAATGTATCTGTTGGGCTGCATACAGCCCAATCCTAGGTATGTCTACTAAAAAGAAAGTCACATTAAAGTCAATGGACTGTCTTCTAGGTAAGTGTGCGTAGGATTGCAGCCCTAGTTGTGTCTAGGCCCATAACAATAAATTACATGACTCTCAAGTAAGTGTCTTCTATGACCAAATCATCTTTGGAGCACTCCTGTGGTTTAATAGACTGACAGTTTAAAAACGGTCCTTAGCAAATTTGATAAGAAGGTGGTTTCTGTCAGAGGAGAGAAGGTAAATAAGGTATGTCTGTGTGCACCAGCTCATTTTTGCAATATGTTATTGAAAACGGCTGACAGCAGCATGAAGAGCGGGGGGGGGGGGAGTCTGCAGCTCAGCCATCCCCTTTTTTTGTCATTTATTACCTATTTCATCATGGAAAAAGTTAGTTTCCCATGAAATAGGTACTAACCTTCCCATGATCCTCTTGGTCAAATATCTTGCATTGTGTTGCTCCTCCTCCTGCATTGTCAGAGAGCCTTAAAAAATTAATTGTTTACATTGCTATGCATATTGTTACATTCTCCCCACTTTCCTGGGTGATGAGAGGTTGTAGGGGGGGGGCAGTGTCACTTAAATGCTGGTTTCCTTTGGAGGGGCACTGGAGACGTATGGCATTTTTTTTAGTAATATTTGCTGTCTTTACAAGTCTACCAGTAGAGGCAAGCAGCATGTGGTCTAACAAGCCAGCAGTTGCTACTCTCATCAGTTGTCCAAAGAGACCCTTGCAATCCAAGTTGCCTTCAGCCAACTCTCAGTGCTCTCTCTCTCTCTCTCTCTCTCTCTCTCTCTCTGGCTGCAATCCTATCCAGGCTGTCCTGGGAGCAAGTTCCATTGAATAGAATGCAACTTATTTCTGAGTAGACATGCATAGGATTGCACTGTTTCTTTGTTCCCCAACTACTAATTACTCTTTTCTTCACTCACATACACACACTCCTTATATATATCTACCCCGCCAGTTAATTTTGTGTGTGTGTGTGTGTGTGTTCCCCATTCCAAACATTCCTGAGAAAGCCATCTCCAAACGATTAACTCCCATAAACATCTAAAGGTAAAGGTAAAGGTATCCCTGGACAATTAAGTCCAGTTGTGTCCGACTCTAGGGAGCGGTGCTCATCTCCGTTTCAAAGCCGAAGAGCCAGCGCTGTCCGAAGACGTTTCCATGGTCATGTGGCCGGCATGACTCAACACCGAGGCGCATGGAACGCTGTTACCTTCCTGCTGATTCAGTACCTATTAATCTACTTGCAATTTCTTGCTTTTGAACTGCTAGGTTGGCAGGAGCCGTTGCACGGATTCGAACTGCTGACCTTTCGATCGACAGCTCATGGTTCAGTGGTTTAACCTACTGCACATCTACTGACCATTATTAAGCAACATTAACCTGGCTAAATACTCTCAGGCTGCAATGCTAGGTTGAAACACTTGTCTAATGTGCAATACAGAGACAATTGCATCAAGGTCTGATTATTCTGCCTCTCTGCCCTGATCCACTTGCTGCTGAAGTAGTGGCTCTTCCTCTGACTTTCTTTTTTTAATCTCCATTTTCTTTCTTTCTTTCTTTCTTTCTTTCTTTCTTTCTTTCTTTCTTTCTTTCTTTTCAGCACTTAATTCCAGGCAGCTCCTGATCTGTCTCTGACTTCAGTATTACAACATGATGATGACTTCATAGTGAGGGTTCAGCGTGTCAAGAATGCTGTAAATCTTTCCTTGCTTGGGTTCATATGACTCTCAGGTGAGATGAGCATCACTGTTAATAAATTGAAGCTGAATTGCTTGTGGGAGCTGTCTCGGGGGCATCCTGATTCATGCAGCATCAGAACAGCCACCTTTTCTTACCCGTGAATCCATTAGCAAATGCACAATACCTAAAGCTAGCCAGAAAACCATATTTGTTATCATCACCACCATTGCAAGCAATGAACTCCAACTCTAACAGCAAATTAGGATTCATAGACTCAAATCCAGCCTCCTCCCCAAGAGGAGCCTTTAAATCACTGCAACAAGGAAGAAAACAGTTTGGTAAACATTACAGTACTTTAGAACAGAACTGAGGTGCATCGATTGGAGATGTTGCATCTGCCAACAAACGCCACCCTTCTGCTCTGCAGCTAATAAAGGCACAAAGACTCTTCAAGGCTAGAAACTGGCAGCCATAGTTCCATCTGCTCAGTGCTTTACCCACCATAACCCCCAATGTGGAATTAACAGAGAGCCTAAGCTCAGGGAGGTGGTGAAACAACCATGGACTGCCTTGCTCTTCTACTCAAACACAGCAGCCTCCTGGCACAGTGCCACCTAGTGGCTTTTGTGCATATATCACTAACACCATACCAAGGACCACGCATACAATGGCACTCTGCCTGAAGAACAGAACTATACTATATTTTTTCAATTGTTTATTAATTTCCCCTGCCATTTTCGCTGCTTTTCCTCGCCATAATCTCCGCTTTTCCTCGCCATTTTCAGCGTTTCCCCACACTTTCCCTGCCATTTTTGCCGCTTTTCCTCACTATTTTTGTGGCCATTTTCACCGCTTACCATTTTGGCCGCCCTCCTTCCAACCACGCTGTCGCTGCCGCCACATTTTCGCGGCCACCAGAACCGGGACTGCCTCCGCCACATCTTCATTCCAGCCAGCCGGCTGTATCGCAGCAGGCCGGGACCCTTCTGAGTCTGGCCGGCTGCGTTTTGGCAGGCCAGGACGCCTCGCATGCCTGAGCGAGGCTCGCACAGGCGCACAAGAGCAGCAAGCTCTCCCAGAAAAAAAATTTTCTGGGAGAGCTCTCGTGCACCTGCGCAAGCCTTGTGCAGGTGCACGAGGAGTCCTGGCCTGCCGGAACGCAGTCAAACAGACTAAGAAGAGTCCCGACCCACTGCAATGCAGCGGCTGGCTGGGAAAAACTGGGGCAGTCCCAGTTTCCAGGGACGCCCAGGACGCCAGGGCCGGCCAGGATGGACCCCGGAAACTGGGACTGTCCTGGTTTTTCCGGGATGAATGGTAAGCCTCTCTTGGGCCAGCCCTGGATATTGTTTTCAAACGGTGAAAAGCCTGCACCAGTGAAGTCTATTGTTTTTCTTTTTCATTCCCAAGGAGCTATTGAACTGTTTGCACAGTTCTGCCCAGTCATTGAGCTCCCTGCTGCGGTTGTTGTATTTGATCAGATCTGGGCAACTAAGAAAGGCAAGAACTGAAAAGTAAATAAGCGCAGCACAACTAAATAAAAGAAACAGTGGCACATAAAGAAACCACTCCCTTTTCAGTTTGTACATGCAATTCTTATGCAAGGCAGCAGACTGTCAGCATATAGAGATACACAGAGCTGTGAGTAGTCTGGGTTTGTGGGTCAGGCCCTCTCAGCTGTCTCCCCTCTAAGCTCTCAAATTCTAGGACTGGGAGAGTGACCCAGGCTATCAGTCCAAGTGGGGCAGAGACAGGGGCATAGTCCAAACAGGCAAGGGGGAGGATCAGTGGTGTAGCTGCAGGGTGGTGGTGGTGCGGATCACCCCGGGTGACAGGCACCCCGGGTGTCACATGGGGGGTGCCACCTCGCACTGCCCCTCCCCGCTCGCCTCATGGTGGCTACCCAGAGTGCAACAGCACCGACCAGGCAGGTGTAGCGAGAGCGGGCATTGGCCGTGGTGCTCGCCATCCTCCAGGTCTGCTTGCTAGGGATGAAAAGGGTTGCAAGGGGGACGTGTCAGCGGTGAGTCCACCGCTGGCTCCCAGCGGCGCAACAGCCTGTGGCTCAAAACGCCAATTGCCGCTTCTCCTCCTCATGATCGACGTTTTGAGCCAAAGGGCTGCTTCACCTTGCTTCATGGGTGGGCCAGCCCCAGCAGTCCCTCATGTTAAGTACTTGGCCATGCTATTTACAGTGCTCGCTCGCTCGCTCTCACTCTCACTCTCGCTCTTGCTCTCTGGTCAGTGTGGCTGGGACTTGACCAGAAGGCTAATGTTCTTTAATGGTCTAGGATGCTTCCTTTACAGCAGTGTTTCTCAAACTGTGGGTCGAGACCCAGTTAGTGGGTCACGACCTGATTTCTGGTGGGTCCCAGGTGATGGAAAGATCAGATAAGTAATTGCCACAAGCCCTGAGGGTATTCAAAAATCAGATAGCTGCTAATTGCCCTGCAAAGAGCTGAGCTCCTGCAGTTTGCAAGCGTGTGTAAATATAGGGAGATAAATGTTTGAGTGTGTTGTAAAGCTAGGTGGGTCCCTATAGTATAGAGTGTCATTTTAAAAAGTGGGTCTTGGTGCTAAAAGTTTGTGAACCGCTGCTTTACAGGAAACTTCCCTAAAAGGATGGGGCAAGTTTACTAGAGTCTGGTAAAGTGTCGCATAGTCTCCACTTGAGAGAAGGGGCTGAGATGACAGTGTAAAGTGACTCATCGTGTGTCCCCCCACTTGTGTGATTAGCATAACAAAAGAAGTGGGTTTTTAGCTGCTTCTGGGTGAAACAGAAAGAGAAGAGATCTGAGACCGATAGGAGATTGACAGCCCAATCCTAACCAACTTTTCAGCACCGATGCAGCTGTACCAATGGGGTGTGCACTGCATTCCGTGGTGGTGGGGAAGTCACAAAGGCCTCCTCAAGGTAAAGGAACATTTGTCCCCTTACCTCGGGGCTGCATTGGCACTGGAAAGTTGGTTAGGATTGAGCTCTGAGAATGGAATATGAGCTAAGAGACTGAGCTAAGAGCTAGCAGCAATTTTCAGATGCAGCATTGACACCTCTGGACAACTGATGTAACCTGTTGTTGCTTGTAAGGAGTACAGTATTCTGCTACCTAGCACCATCCAATACTCAGCCTTTATATACTTGCATAAATAAAGCAAATAGTAGAAAGACACCATAAGCTTCCAGAGATCATCTTTCCCTCAAAGGAAGCCAGAATCTGATCAGTGCTGCCCCTAGCGGAAATAGGAAGCACACGTAACACTATGGTTGCCACCTCTCCTAGATCTGGGGAAAAACAAGTAAATCCTCCATTAATTTAAATAAATACACATTTAAAATTGCCCATGGTCTAGAACAGGGGTGGCCAACCTTTCAACATGAATGCTCCTGTCCTTTAATGGTTGTTTAGGTGAGGGCATTTCATCAGGTGCATCTGCTTTAGCAGCACCATCAGCAATTGCAGCTGTCAAGATTCTGTCTTCTACAGAACTCTTAAAAACGCAGAGACCCTAATGGTGGAAGGTTGGCCACCCCTGGTCTAGAATCATATAATGGAAGAATTGGAAAGGACCTTGGAGGTCACCTAGTCTAACTCCCTACTCAGTGCAGGAAACCTCAACATCCCTGACAGGTGGCCATCAAGTCCAGTATCATGGCTGAGCTAAACCAAAATCCACTCCCCCAAAAGGGGAAAAAATCATTTGGCCAATCCAACGCTGGCAATCATGACCATATATCATTAATTTCCCAGAAATCTTTGGATGGATGACACCCTAATGATGAGATGAGATGCTTTCAGCTAAACTAATTGGCCGTATTGGAATTCCTATTTTTATTGGCCAAATTGACTCAGATAAAAGATAAGATGGTACCATGTGCATTCTCATCATGAAGCAGTAAATCAGCCAATAAGGTTTATATGCTGTCAGTACATTAGCAGCAAATGTAAAACTTATTTCCTGGATGTTGCTGTGTAAGATGCTCTATTAGACAATCTGAAGAAAATTAAGTCATGCGTGTTGCAGTCTACTACAGCATCAACGTACACATTTTATGATAGTCATTGGGACTGTCAGAATGGATCAGGCCTGTCAGCTGTATTTTTACTCTGATCTAAAAGCCTTTCTGTCAATCTAGAGAAATGGAACTTTGATGGTCAGAAAATCAACTAACTGCACAATCCTAACCAACTTTCCAGGGCCGGTGCAGCTGCAATGCAGCCCCGAGGTAAGGGAACATCCCTTGCCTTGAGGAGGCCTCCATGACTTCCCCTGCCCTGCAAAATGCAGTGTGCGTCCTGTTGGCATGGCTACACCGGCTCTGGAAAGTTGGTTAGGATTGCGCTGTAAATATGATTACATTGAAATTCAAGTATCTCCCAGAACAACCCTGGGCTGGGTTCATGATGTCCAATGGATTTGCCCCACTGAGATCATTGGAATCTAAAGCCATGTTAGCATGGGAAATTCTTGCAGTTGCTGGGAAACCTGGGGCAAAGTCCTGCATTGGACCCTGTGACCGTCCAATTATTACTCAGTCAATATTTTTATTCTCTTTTATTTCAAGGCATGTACAAGACACACATATTTACATGTGTACTTGGTGCTAGGTACCTGCCTGGAGAGCATAGGCCAGACCAGGAACATGACTAATGCATGGACTGATGGCAAAAGGCCCCACATCCACAGGCCAGGATGGCCACACTTTTAATAAACTGAGTAATCACCACACACACACACACACACACACACACACACACACACACACACACACACACACACACACACACACACATTGACCAGGCTGAGCCCTACCTGCTCCAAATTCAAATCAAATGGAGTCTTAACGGGTTCAAAATTCAAATGGAGTTGTTGGCTCCAGCAGATTCTGTGCCTTGTGACCACAGCCACCTCCTAAGAGCACCGATAAAACAAGTTTAAATAAAACTAAAGAAGGATCTCTGACTCCAACGGTCTTCACCAACCCCATGACCGAAATTCAATCGAGGAGGCTGGTTTACAATGGACCTCTAAACTAGCCAGCGCACCCTAAACTGGGTAGGAAGGACAAAGGCAGAACCCAGCAGGGGTCCTCAACTAGCAAAAAAGGACCCCTTGATTAGTTCATCCCACCAAGGATCCCATAAGATTCTATGAGGAAAAGTGTCGCAGAGGTTCTCTCCTGGTCCGGAAATCCACGATGCAGGTCCCAGAGTATCGTCCTGCTCTGCACTCCCTCTGAAGGAGCAGGTCCGCAGCTTGGGGGGTCCGCCTGGATCCGCAGCTGCTCCTGGATTCCCAGGTGGTGGCTGTGGCCAGGGGGACCTTTGCCCAGCTTCGGCTGGTGCGCCAGGTGCGACCGTACTTGGATCGTGCAGACCTGACCACGGTGATCCATGCCACGGTGACATCGCGATTAGATTATTGTAACGTGCTCTACGTGGGGCTGCCCTTGAAGACGGTTTGGAAACTGCAATTAGTGCAGAATGTGGCTGCCCGTGTAGTCACTGGAGGTAGGCGTTTCGACTCTGTCGGCCTGCTCCTCTGACAGCTGCACTGGCTGCCGATTCGTTTCCGGGCCCAATTCAAAGTGCTGGTTTTGACCTTTAAAGCCCTATACGGCTTGGGGCCAGGATATTTGAGAGACCGCCTACTTCTATATAGTCCGGTTCATCTCCTGAGATCATCAGATAGGCCCTTTTGCGGGTACCGTCAGCCAGGGAGGTGCGAGGGGCGGCGGCCAGAAATAGGGCCTTCTCAGTAGTGGCACCAACCTTATGGAATTCCCTCCCCTTTGACTTACGAACTGCTCCCTCCTTGGACACTTTCCGGCGAGGCCTAAAAACCTTCTTGTTTAAAGAAGCCTTCTGAGTCCCTGCCTTTTTTTAATATTCTGCTGGTACAGGTGGGACGCTGCTGTTTTTATGATCTGTTTTAAATGTAATAATTTTTAAATCAATTTTTAGATGTTGTTTTTATTAGTTTTTGTAAACTGTTTTTATTGTTTTGAAACTAACTATTTATGTATGTATTTTTTGGTATTGTATTTTTCCCTGTTGTAAGCTGTCTTGGGTCCCTTCGGGGAGAAAGGCGGGATAGAAATATTGTAAATAAATAAATAAATAAATAAATAAATAAAATCCTATAAAACCCCAGAGCACTAGAGCCTTGTGTTCTCCATTCTCTGCCCATGGAGTCATATCCTGCTGCCTTGATGTCTGTCTGTGGAGCATTAATCTGCTGCTGCTATGTCAACCATTCCAGCTGCCATCCAAGGACCACTGTACCAGCTGGCACCCAGGATCAATAACACCCTGTTCCTCCTTTCCTTTCCAATCTTTTTCTTCTCCTATCTCCCTGAGCACAACCAAAGCCACTGAGCCAGCAAGGGCTGGACAACTAACTTTTGTGGGCCACCTCTCAGTTCCCTGTGGGAATGCAGTGTGACTCTCTTCCTGATCCCCTCATTGATTAAGGCTACTGCCTGATTGCATATTAGGCCTCTTTCTGTCTGCGAGACCCCACTTTTAGTCAGGGAAGTTCGCTTGGCCTGGCTCTCTTGCTGCCGCAGCCCCTGTGATGCAATGCTCTCAAGCCTCTCAGAAATGCACTAGTAACCTTGGTCCTCCACACAGCCTCGCCAAGGACCCACCCTTGTCTATCTGGGAGTCTCCTGCCCGCTGCCTTCTCTGCACGGAATGGCTCTGACGGCGAGGGGGCAGGGCCGCCTGGGGCCGGCTTGGAAATGGGACTAGGACGGGGCGCAACTTACGGTACCGCCCCCACCGTAGCGACGCCTCTGAATCCTGTAAAATAGGACTTCTCAACTGGAGATCCTAGTTTTATTCCCCTCCAGAAATTTTGGACATGACTGTTTATTCAAAGGGATGGGCTATCAGCCCAATCCTATCCTTATCTGGTGCCGCCGGAGCACACACTCCACAAGCGCTAGCTGTCGCAAAAGTGCCGTAAAGCACTTTGTGACAGCACACCTGTTAGCAGTGACAGCGGGAAGGTTGGAGCCGTCCTGCTGGCACTGGAGGCAGAGTGATGCCCACCGGAGCAGGTGACTCTGGCGCGGGAGCGGAATGGGGTGGGAGGAGGGCAGCGATGGGAGTGGGTAGATCAGTTCCACTGGCGTGCACCGTATCCTATCCCCCTTCCCAGGCCTGATCCGCCAACACGGATCAACTGGGACTTGCACCAGTGATATCGCTAGTGCAGGCCCAAGTAGACCCATCGTGGCAGCTGGGGCTTTCCACAGGGCAAGGGGACAAATGTCCTACTAGCCTGACCTCCCACCTGCTAAATTCCTCTGCAGGATAGAGCATAGCCCGCACACACCAGTGCTGCTGCATCTGTGCGGGGGAATTTAGGTAGGAGTGAGCTGTAGCTGCCCCACCACAAGTGGGTGAAGTGGTTTCATGGTCTGTCCATAGTCTCACCCCTTGCCTGTTCAGGTTTCAGAGAGCTGCTCTCTTTCACCTTTCGTCATGTTCTACTCCTCAGAAAACTTTCTTACAATGTTTGAGACATTGTAAACAGAAAACTTTCTCTTTCCCCTTTCTACTAACCTCCCCACTTTCCTCCCTTTTCATCTGCCCTTTGTATCCTAAAACCCCACTTTCTCAGCCCCAGGTTCTCCTTGGAAACCCACCTAATCTCCCTATTGGCAGTAGGTGTGGTCCTGAGGTTGAACTGCTTGAAGACTGCAGGAAGCTAAGCAGGAGCAGCCCATTTCATGCTGGAAGGGAGACATACCGGAAATCACTGATAAACTGTTACGACCCTCGGTGGCACTGGCAGAGAGGCGTCGCTGTTGCCTGCCGTGGTGAGAGAATGGACTGGAATGCTGAGAATGTCAGTGACAGAGCGATTACAACTGGAAGATCCCCTGTTCAGCATGATCTGTGACATCCTGCAGAGAGTTCAAGGCTTGTGTTCGGTAGCTAGTGAAGATGACTGCACCGTGGAAGAACCATCTGGAATTGTAGGGTTCTATATATAAATATTGTAAAGATCTTTTTCGGATCTAGACAAGCCTGCCTATGTAAACCGCCTTGAGTAGTATCTGAAGAGCAATCTGAGGATAAGGCCAGAAGAGTCTCCAGGTCCCCCGTGGGTGGGGCCCGACGACGACATGCCCCCCATGGCCGCCACACGCCCCGCCCCGCCCCTGGGGCGTGTGTCGGTAGCGTAGCGCGCCTCTGCGCGCGTGGACACGCCCCCAGCGCTTTTTGGTTCCTTTTTGGAGGGAGGGTGGGAGAGCCGAACTGCAGCCGTTCTTGGCTGCCAAGAGAACAAGGAAGCGACGGGGTGGCATGTAAGACCAGCCCGCGCCCTGGGGCCCACCGCCCCAATCACCCCCGTTGGTGCGACACCTCTGGATAAGGCGGTATATACTGTAAATACAGAAATAAATAAATGTCCTTCCCCTCTCCTTCTACAGACTTCCTTTCTCCTCCTTCTCCTTTCCCGCCTCTTCCTAACAACAGCTTACACTTGGGCTCAGTTGTGTGTAAATGGTTCGAAATACAGTAGCTTTCCCCTGTCTAACCATAAAGAGTGAATGAGCAAATGTAGCTAGGTACCATTTTTTATTCTTTTTTAATGCACTAAATAAATCCTTTGTTGCACCTTTCATCCACATCTCCCTCTTCCTTTCCTTGCTGAAGCACAAAGCTGTCCCATTGGCCACTACAAAGGATCACTTTACATGAAGTTGTCCCCCCCCCCCCCCGTGTGCTTGTGTTACATGTGTTTTTAGTACAGCCTCACTGTCTGTCGGGGGGGTGGGAGTAATTTTTAACGCAAAAACCTCCGTAGATTTCCTGCCATCAAGTTTGGAAATTTGCACCCCTGGATCCAGATAAAGCTGGGGTGCTCTTCCTCACTCCACCTCCTGCCTAGGGGAAGCCCCAAAATATGCTGGTGTATGGGAAGTCCACCAATGCTTACCAAATGCAAACTGTAAGGCAGCACATACTCCAACTGGCTGTGATAGTACAGTACTGTACTGCCAATTTCAACAACTCCAGATAGGTTTCAGTGTGGAAAATATTATCCACCATAATCTGTTGAGGGGCTTAGGTGAAGGTGAACAAACGCTAGGCATATTAGTCGATGCTGAAAAATGTGTATGCCAACTTCTTTACAATCATAAGGTGAGGTCTGTCTGTCAGTCAAATTTGCTGTATGTATGATGTTCCAACAGCAAAGAAACTGGAGTCAAGTACGATTTTAGGTTTTCATGGCCAGCAATAATCTTAGATTGGTTAGAATTCATGGGATAAAAGGCCATGGCAACAAAGAAACAAACACAGTTAAAAACACAGTAAAAAACACCCGTTCAAAACATGTTTAAAAACACCTTAAAAACAGTATTAAAAATTGGTAAGTAACAGCAACGTTTCGAACCAGATTGCACTGGTCTTTTTCAAGCTGGTCCCTTAGTGGCATGGGACAGAACGTTCTGACCTCAGCATCTAAAAAGAGTTCACTAGCAGTGCACAGTGCGGAAGCCAGCAGATAAGGAACTTCTGACTGTGGAACTTGGTTGGGGGCAAAACAAAAACCTGGGAAGCATCTGCAAGGGATAACTGGTGGGCATGTTTTGCATCATGAGGGAAACATGGGGTTGGGAATCCCAGGATTCTCTCATCATAAACAACATCTGCTTCTACCCTTAGAGCAGGCGTGGGGAACCTCTGGCCCACGGGCCACATCTGGTCCGGCCCGCGCTGGACCGGACCGATCCGGCCCGCCCGGGACCAGACCGGAGGCTCTGCCGCTGCCGCCGTGCGCCTACTCCTTTTAAAACCGGCCTTCCTGGACCTGCGCAGAGTGCCGCTGAGGCCGAGATTGCCCTCTTGGCTGCAGCGGCGCTCTGCGCAGGTCCAGGAAGGCCGGTTTTAAAAGGAGTAGGCACCGAGGTGGCGCATCACCTCGGCACCTACTCCTTTTCAAAGCGGCGTTTCTGTACCTGTGCAGAGCGCAGTTGAGCCCAGCGACGATCTGCGCAGGTACAGAAAGGCCGCTTTGAAAAGGAGGCGGTGCGGGAAGGCGGCGGCGGGCGGCGGCGGCCCGGAGCCTAAGGTAAGGTTCGGATAGCGGTGGGTGGGTGGGTGGGAGGGAGGGAGGGCGAGCGAGCGGTTGGGAGGGAGAGCGAGCGGTGGGTGGGTGGGAGGGAGTGGTAAATTCGCAGGGGAGGTGTCAAATTTGCGGTGGGGGGCCCCAAAAATTTCGGCCGGCCTACTGGCCGGTCCACAACCAATTTTCCCCATGGGAAAATGGCCTCCCACCCCAAATAGGTTCCCCACCCCTGCCTTAGAGTGACTTGTTGTTCATCCACATCACTCAATTACAGTAGTATGAGGTGAGGACATACATTTGAAACATGGCCATCACAGATCACTGTGGCCATCACCCTACTGCTTCACACATCACATGAAACTCCACACTTTTCAGTGGAGGGTGTTCGCATGTTTAGCCATAAGACAGAGTACGAACTTATCAAATGATGGGTATGCATGTGAATGAATCAATTTTAAGAGGGGAGCAAAGAGCAGAACTAATATCAAGCCATGTTTGGGCATGTTGACTGTAGCCTTTCCACAGTCCAAGGGTTTCCAGATTTTATGAATAAGCTATAGGAAAATAATGAATAAGCTATAGGGCTGTAGGGAGCATTGCAACACAGCCCTGAAGCCTAGCAGTGCCTCAGTTTAGCTGTGGACAGCTGGAGATCTGTCTGAGCTAAACATGGTTGCCAAGTGCCTTACAGGGGATGAAAGCAATCCAAATAAACCTGCAGAGGGACATGTTTGAGAGCAGTTTGGTATGTGATTTTTTGACTCATTTTCTTTTGTGGCATCTCAAAGACTTGACAATTTTATTGTAGCATTTGTGGATTAAGGCCCACTTAATCAGATGCATGACGTGTTCTCAGGACAAGACACCATGGTCGGATGAGAGTCGAATACACATGCGTGCAATTGAGGTATGCTTCCAACTGGAAGGATTACATTTTTTGTATTTTTTTTAAGCCATGCCTAATAGGGCGGAAGAACACTCATGTAAAGATTTTTCCCAAAAAGTGATGCATCTGGTTACACATGCCTATGTAACACTGGTTTGTGTGCAGTCTAGTTTGACCCTAAGATGTTTGCTTACAGTCTTCTGAAATGATTATAGAAAATGCAGGAAACAGCAATCCTTGGTTTATTGTGGAGGAACCTCATAGCAGCATCTTATTTAGCTAGTGAGTGGCAGGTTTATTACCTAGGGGTGGTATGGAAATCTACAAACAAACAAACTTACAGCAGAACTGGGCGTTTCTCCATACCTGCCACCATCAGCCAATTATGTGAGGTAGAGCCAGGGATAACATACCTTGTGTTGGATGGTGTAGTGGTTTGGGAGTTGGACTTAGGCACGGAAGATCCAGGTTCAAATCCCTGTTCAGCTATCAAGCTTCCTGGGTGACCTTGGGCCAGTCACTATCTCTCAGCCTAACCTACCTCACAGGGTTGTTGTAAGGACAAAAGGAGGGAAGGAACTATGTACACCACCCTGAGCTCCTTGGAGGGTGGTATAAAAATGTGAAAAATAAATAAAAACATAAAAAGTACTACATGTTACTGGGATCATGGTGGGAGTGGGGTTGCAGCTCTGTCTTCCTCCCTGTAACAGCTAGCTCCACCCTAACAGGCTGATTTTGCAAGGTGTGAAAGCATATTAAGATAAAAAGAACCTTGCCATACAGGAAACATTCTCACTAGTGAGAATACCTGCCATGAACCCTGAAGTTTCTTTGCTGGAAACTGAGGTTGTGAGTGAGCAGAGTTGTGAGTATGTATCTGCAGTCCTAAGTGTACTTACAGTTATGTAAACGCAACAGATATTCATTTTGAGGTAGAATCTTTTAGTATCAGTCATGCCCCTTTGCATTTGGATAGAAGCCCAAGGGCCTGAGCATGCTCTTAGCTTTCATTAAAATGAACTCAGGAATGGCTTCATTTTTGACACTGCTTTTAGTATGGTCAGAGGATGGAAGTGAAAAAGCTTTGTTGATGCACCATTATTGGGAGAACTGCAATTTCCCAAAGAATGAAAAAGTACTCTTTTTAATGACTGTAGATGATATTTGATTATTGCAATGCTTTGAGCCAAGAATAATACTTAAATGAGTGCAGAAGAGCAAACAAGATAATTCTTGCTAATAATTTGAAGGCTGAAATATAAAAACATAGCGGTTTTCAGAAAAGAGGGATAGTATAGTACTGTAATAGTGACAGAAGGGTGAAGACAAGCCTTCCCATCAAAGCATTCCCCCATAACTCCACCAAACCTTGTTATCTCCCCCTCCCCAGCCAGTTTTAAAACAATATTCTGAGGGCTAATCTCGTTGTCTAGTCAGACTTTGGTCTACCACCATTATCCTCCCAAGAGGCTGATCTCAACAATCTGTAACACTTAGATCAGGGGGTTGGAATGATAACCAGGCCCCATCTCCATGCTAACCAGCGGTAGCCCCATTCCTTGGAACAGAACCAAATAGCTGGGGTCTTTCTTTCCTGTTATTTTTCTCAAGTGAAAACCCACAGAACTCTCCAGAAATGGTTGTTCTAATTGGTGGCTGCTGTCATGTGCTGTCTGTTAAACCACACACACCCTGCTCCTGATAGGTTTTCTTATTATTGCCTTGTATCTAACATTGGTATGGAACATGGAATGGAATTGTGATTGGGGTTCACTTCACCAGAGTGTATGTTGATTCTGAGTAGCTGCATCTGCCTTGCAGCAAATGCAGCGTCTGATTCCCACTTTTTATGCATTCAATTCCCGAATACCACTAGGAGCCCAGCTGCCACTGTGCATTTTCATCTATAGATTGTTTTGAGGGGATTTGGATGATTTTTGGGGAAAACTATATTTTTCAGCAAATGTACATGGTATGTGCTTTGAGAGCTCAGATGTGTGTGAAGTCCTGACAAGAGTCTTGCAGTCCAATCCTGTCTAGCAGAACTCAGCGGCGCAAATAAGGTCCCCGCCGCATCCTATCCAGGATGGGGCTTGCCCTGGCGCAGCCGGAGACCTCCTTGGGGTAAAGAGATGTTCATCCTCTTACCCCTAGTAGAGCCCCAGCCGCCCCAATGGGTCTATTTGAATTTACGCCAGCTATTAATGTGCTGGCACACATTCAAGCCAGTCGTGTAACGCCGACCAGGCCTGGGATGGGGGATAGGATTCGGCGGAGGAGGCCGTTGATGATCCCTCCCCCTTCTTGGGCCCAGCCGACCAATCCCCCCACCCAATGCCCCGTTCTGCCTTCTTTTTGTCTGCCGCCCAGCAGGGACTCACCTCTCTGCTGCATCGGCAATCTGTTTCACAGCAGCGGAGGAGCAGCTTAAGCCTCTCTGCCAGCGCTGCTTACTCATCGGGTGATGCAAACGTGCCTTATGGCATGTTTTTGACACCCTAGACTGGCAGAGCGGCCGCTCCACTGGTCTATTGTTAGACAGGACTGCGCTGTTAATGGCACACCTACACGTAACCTTGAAATTGCTAGTGATATCTAGATGGGTGCGAGCCAGGCATAAGAGCGAGGGGCAAAGAGCAAACATCCACCCAGATTGTGCTTTTTTTTAAAAAAAAAAAAATGGGACTTACTTCTGAGTAAACAAACATAGAACTGGCCTGTTAGGAGGATGTGTACCTCTTCAATGCTATTGTTATTATTACCAAATTGCCAATATGGCCACATAGTTTATGATAATCAACTCAGGTTGTAATAGTTAAATTGATTTAGACTCTTGTATCACTCAATGGACTCTAGTTCATAAAATCCTATACCGCAATAAAATTGTTAGTCTTTTAAGTGCTTGTGGCCAGTGTCAGGGATTGGCATTTTTGGGCAGCCGCCAAGGCCTCACCACCTGGGATGGTACCTGCTACCAATCCCTGACTCACCATCATGGAAGAGCAGTAGTAATCCCCATTGCCTGCCTCCTCTCTTTGTGGGTGCACTGCGGATTGGGTCCTTTCTGATGGGTACCCCCATGATGCCTAGGAGGGGTGCTCACCAGGGCACATTGTTGCCCCCCCCCAAAAGACCTGGAGCTATCCCCAAAGGTGCTACAGGACACTACTGATTGAAATCTGTTCAAGTCCAAAGAACTTGGGCTGAAGTTTTAACCACATTTCCTAGGAAGTAAATCTTGCTGAACTCCTGCTGAACTCCAAGTAAACCTGTTGAGGATCAGCACTCATCTTAAATTTCAAGTGTTCTGGTTTAACTGGTTTGTAGGAAGTGCACTTCATCATATTTTAGATACTGTTAATATTGCCACACAACAAACTTCAACTGATTTTAACACTAATACCTGGGGTCGTAGTTCTGAGGGCATTAGAGATCTTGAATGGAGAACTCTCAGGACTTCCCCAAACCACAGTTCCCAGGATAAGCCGTGACCTTTAAAATGATATAAGATATGTATGTTTGCAGTGTTGATAGTAGATACTTAATGTTTTTCTCCAAAATGTTCTGGCTATAGCTCACCTTGAATATTTTGCTACAGACAGAACATGTGCCATAGCTTTGCATTGAAAGACAGATGAGAGTTTCTTATTCTCAACTGGTCTTGGAATCATGTACAAAAAGTCAGACTCATGATATTCTCCCCCCCCCCCCCCGTTCCCTTATCTTTCTATATACTGTAGCTAGAACTGATGTAATATCTTCAAAAGGGAAACACTTGTAATTTTGGGTTTCGTCTCTCTTAATCTTAACTGTTCTGATCAAAGATAATGGCTCAAAAGGTGTACATAGACATCTAATGAACATGAATAATTCAGTTTTAGAGCCATAACAGTTAATAACCACAGCAAATGAAAGGAGCCATACAGTAAACCTCCCAGGAGTCTTAGCTTTCAATGAGTGGCAGGTACATTAACTGGAGGTGATTGGACTGTATCCAGTCTATTCATAAATGGAGCAGTCAGTCCTAGGAGCACGTTGCAGGAATGTAAACACAAGGTTTAGCCTAGGAACATTTAATTAAACTGGAGGGCAATGGAAGATACACCGTGTAGCTCTTCCATTTCAGGGAGTGCTACATGGAGTTGCATGAGCGACTGAAGGGAAAAGCAATTCACATTTGTCAAGTTCACCCTTAACATGCGGTCTGCATCTCGTGGGTTAAAAGCAGCAGGCTGAACTTCATGACTTTGGGGATATGCTTGTTAATCTGGGCTGCATTGGTTGGCTTAATAAGGGGGCATATTGCAACTAGCAAAGTGATGCATCTTGCCATTTAAGTGTTATTTTTAACACTGTTCTTCATTTGATGTTGTTGTTATCGTAAGCCTGTTCTAACACCATTTCCATTTGGTTCCAGCAAATCTCTTAAGATCTTGCAAGGATCTGGACAACTCAGAGGGAAATAAGTGTGTGTGCACATCCTTGAGCACAGTCTACAATCTAGCCTCCATTTCTTCTTCATGGTAATGACCTTGCAGCCCAGGCTGGCCCCCACCCTGGACCTCCAATTCTGGGTAAGTGTCCCCTCCTCTTCTCCCCCCACTTGGGTCCTACTAGGTATAGCAGATATATTGTTGCTTCCTTTGGAGATTATGTCATGTCAGGGTGATAGGCTTCTCAACCTTTGGTAGCTTTGTAAAAGAGCAATCTTCAGGACGTGCTGCTTTTCTCAGTCCTGTATGCCAAAGTGTCTCTCCTGCCTTTTTCTGTGCCCCCCCTTTTCCACCCACCAGGAAAAGATACTAGAGACCCAGAGCATCTATGCAACACCTTCAAGAGGTGTATGGCTGGTGCTACTTGCTTTAAGAACATCAGAAGAGCCCTGCTGGATCAGGCCAAGGGCCCATCTAGTCCATCTTCCTGTATCTCACAGTGGCCCATCAGATGCTTCTGGGAGCACATAGATAACAAGATACCTGTATCATATTGCCACTCCCTTGCACCTGACATTCAGAGATAGGCTACCCCTAAAACCCGAAAGTTGCATATAGTCATCATGACTTGTAACCTGTGATGAACCTTTCCTCCATAAATCTGTCCAATCCCCTTTTAAAGTTATTTAGGCCAGGTGCCATCACAACATCCTGTGGTAAGGAGTTCCACAGATTAATTACTCACTGGGTAAAGAAATATTTCCTTTTGTCTGTTCTGACTCTTCCCCCAATGAATTATAGTGGATGTCCCCTGGTTTTGATGTTGTGTGAGAGGGAAAAGAACTTCCCTTTATCCACTCTATCCACCCCAAGCACAATTTTATAGGTCTCATTCATGTCCCCCTTCAGGTGCCTTTCAGTGACACCTGCAAGCTGGAGCAGCAGTTAGCCCCATTTCAGTTTTTCCAAACACCCCTGTCCCTGTTCCCCCCCACCCCTGGCTTCCTGACATAAAGTTGCTATTGAGTCAGGTGATTTGTTACTGGGCATGCTCTAAGACACATGTGGCATGTGTACATGGGGGAACTTGACTACATGTGCAGAGAACAAGTGCATTGGCCAATGGCATAACTCAGTAGACTGGCATAAATATATAGCTTTTATTGTTGGCCTCTGTCCAACCTCCCCCCCCCCCCCCGCCTCCCTCAGTCCAAGAATGATTGGCTTCGTGCTGGAGTGAGTGCAAAGCAGATTTGTTCCTACTTCAGTGCAAAGCCAATCATTCCCCTACTTACTGGGGTCTTCACATGCTGTCTTGAAACCCAGAAGCTTTCCAGTTTCACCAGAAGTCCAGCACTTCTGGGTTTCAATGCAGCACATAAAGAGCACAGTAAGGGTCTCAGTTTTTGTTTTTTGTTTTAAGCTCAGGGGCAGTGGACCTACCTGAGCCTGAGTGAGGTAGTGCCATCCCTGTGTGTGTGTGTGTGTGGGGGGGGGGGTTGTCAGTTGCTCCTGTCTTGCCCTCCATCTACACTTGGAATGCTGAGGCATCACAGAAGCCGCTGAGGTAATTGAAAGATCCAAAATGGGTGAAAAAATAGAGGAAAATCAGGATTTTTCACCACATCGTGTTTGGAACTTTGCCCCTGCCATGATTTTGCACCAAATCACACCCCTTCATGAACTATTTTTTTAAAGAGAGAAAATAACTTCAATTGAAAGCTAATTGAAGCTTCTTTTTCTCTTTAAAATTGTTAAGGGCAGTGTAATTGGAAGTGAAACTGCTGTGGGGGACAAAGACCTAAAGCCCCCCCCACACACACACACACACTGCAGTTTCATTCTCTTCATGCCCCTCATCATGGCCACTGTTTAAAAAACAAACAACCTGCTTGGTCATGTTACACTTTTTGCATAGCAGGTCACTTGACCCTAACTCACACATGTGCAAAAGTCCTTCACAGGCAAAGACATACAGATGTGTTTCTCTAACTAGTGTCTTCCACCACCGTAAGCAAAGTGTTCGCTCCAGTGATGACCGTGTTGCTTTTGAAAAGCAGACTCCATCTGGGAAGCATCAATCTACTCATGAACATGTGCTGAATAACTTGCCCTTAAGGAAAATGAGCAGTTTGAAACTTCATGAATACACACCAGATTTTCACCAAACTGGCAAAAAGGAGACTTTCTCCAGTATCCTTGAATTTTAGGCAAGCTAAATCGACAAAAGAAGACATTTAAGATATTTGGGAGACATGGGATCCCTGCATCTGAAAGCAAGCTTTTAAAATTGTTATAACTCAACCACTTTTCACCAGAATTTCCTGAAATGTGGCCAGATTATACCACTCACTCCCAAGGTAGATTCTCCATGCAACGTTTCAGAGTGATAGGACAAATTGCTTTGATTGTATGGTGAATAGAATAGTCAGGCTTTATGCTGAAAAAGCCGGCTGCCTTCACGATACAACCATTCCTGCAGCTAGCTTTCTTTTTTGTTGCAAACCTCCTCCATCTTTAAAGCTGAAGCTTTTTTTCATATGGGGAGGCAGTGATGGGGGAGGAAACATCTTTTGAATCCTTTCTTGTCATGCTGCTGTTAAAGTTCACGCATACTCTGCCAGAAAAAAAAATACAGAGAGGTATCCATTGCATCAAAAATGACAGTCTTGTTGTAACACCTGAAAGACCAACCCATTTATGGACTACAGTCATGAAAGCTTCTGCAGAAATAATTTGGCAAGTCTTTAAGATGCTATAAGACTCTTTGCCAGAAAAAGATGGCAATTCATTTACAGTTGTGTGCTCCCAATGGAGCATTTTGGTGTTGTCCAGTGAGTCTCAAAATGGGCGCTTCTTGGACAAACGGTGGAGTTTTTGGATATTAAAGGTAAAGGTAAAGGTATCCCCTGACAATTAAGTCCAGTCGTGTCCGACTCTAGGGTGTGGTGCTCATCTCCATTTCAAAGCCGAAGAGCCAGCGTTGTCCGAAGACGCCTCCATGGTCATGTGGCCGGCATGACTGTCCTTGCCGCAGCGCATAGCATGCAGCTGAAACACGGAGCGCTGTTTACCTTCCCGCAAGCGGTACCTATTTATCTACTCGCATTGACATACTTTGGAACTGCTAGGTTGGCAGGAGCTGGCCAAGCAACGAGCGCTCACCCCGTTGCGGGAATCGAACTGCCGACCTTTCGATCGACAGCTTATGGTTCAGCGGTTTAATCCGCTGCACCACCCGCTGGCCTTTGGATATTTGGATATTAGGAACAATCTAACATTGACAGTTGAGTAGCAATGAATTCCCAATCAAAAGAGGGAAACAATAGATGGCTGCTGAACAAATACATTGCCAAAGCCCTTAATGGTTTACCTGGGCAGTGCTCTGATGGCAGTGCCAATTACTTGCCCTACCCCAAAACATTCCTGAAAGAGTCACGTGTGAACTTGGTGAAGTCCTGACAGTTCCTCCTCCTGTGCTGAGTCTCTTCTGAAGAGAAGGAGAGGGCACAAGTCATAAGACACCAATGCATGAAGAAGGGTGAGATGGGATGAGAAGGAACCAGTTACCTCATATGATTGTCCTTGTGGGGAATGAATGAGGTTTGGATAGAATCACCATCAGAAGGAAGGAAATGTTTCTCCACACGGAAAACAGGTGAGGAACCTCTGGTAGAGTGGAGCTCTTCTTCCGCCTAATGCAGATGTCAGTTAATTAGAAGAGAAGGTTATATCATTAGTGGCCAAATCAATACAAAAAAGATTAAGAGCTTGGACAGCAAGCTCCTGTGCTTTCCAGTACAGCACCCGGGGCTGTATTTAGCTAAAACTCAATATACATTAGCGAGGCAATCAATGTAGAGTTGCACGGGGATGTCTTCTTGAAATGCTTTAATTGGACTCTTTCTAGAATTATCAATGCTAAACAAGACGTCAGCTTTAAGCAGAATCGCTGTCATATATGATGGGCAGTCTGAAGCCTGGGAAGCCACATTCTCTTTAATGGCAACTTTCCCCTCCTTTCTGATGAATATTAATAGTGATTTTCTCAAACTTGGATGGCCTTGAGTGATTTGACAAGCATGTTTGGAAAGAAAGGGGAAGCACCCAGAAGTATTAATGGTGCCCAATTCTGCCACTTTCCTTGCCAAAGTAAGTCGTAGCCAATCCTTTTCCCATACCTAATTGTCTTCAATTTGGCTATATTGCCAACCTCTTATCCTGGATTTACGTTTTGAAAAGGACACAAATCAAACTGTAGAACCTGCCTGAAATCATCAGGTCAATAAGCAGAAAATGCCCAATCAATAACATCCATGATTGGCTGATATCTGACACTGCAATATTACATACTACTCCACAAATGGTACTAATAACACAGGGCTTTCTCTTAAAACATTTTCCGTCATATTAATTCAATACAAAAGTGCACTGCAAAGGTTTAGCCAACTCTGCCATCTGCTCTGCACCCAAAATAACTAATCCTGTGCTAGATACTTCTACAGCAGTAGGTCGGCTCTGTCTGATCTGAGGAACAGCAACTACACTCAAAATATAGGAACTAAAATGTACCTCGCATGGTTGTATAGAAGGAAGTATTTCTGGGGAGCACCAAATAAAGAATAGAAATCTAGACAAGCACCAGCTTTATCCATTTATTTATTTTATAAACAGCTACGCAGCCCTTTATGACAGTGGAGCACAGTTCTGTCATCATAACTCATAAATGGCCATCTGTGCATGCCACCGGCAGCCATTTTGGGACTGCTGCTGCTGCAAACAGTGGCGGTCTCAGAGGCCCGTTGCCACAGTTGTCTACCTCCGGCAGCAGAGGTAAGCTGGCGGGTGGGTGGGTGGGCAGAATGGGGTGGGGACAGGGAGGAACAGAACAGGGGAGTTTCTGGGCAGAGAGTGGGCAGGGGAAGCAGGCTGTTGACCAAGGCACAGGTGCATTTTAATTTATTTTTGTTCTAAACAACTGTGCCCAAAGCTGGAAGGCATTGGTAGGAAAGCAGTCCTATTTTAAATTATTTGCCATTCATTCTACGGGACCTCATCACTAGTTAGCTATTGATACAAGAATGGAAGGAGTGCAAAAATGAAAATTAACCATGATGAAATCACTCTGTTATAGTGTTGTGAGAGCGTGGAACAATATGGACTTGCAAGGGGCATGACTTTGTGGTTTTGAAACATTTCAGCTTTGTCTAAACAATTAAGTAAATGAGATCCTTAGAATATACCAGCCCTCTTCCTGTCCATTATCGCTCCACAGTTTCCAGTAGGCATTATGGTAAAGGTGTGTCTCGGGAGCAATTCTGAAAAAGACATCAGTGGCTTGCAGATTTGTTTTGGAAGGTATTCTTTGCGCATCTAAAATAAAGCACAGAAGAAAATGGGAGAGCAAAACACGGAAATTGCTTGCTGAGCTGAGGCCATCACTCCATGCAGCAAATATAAGGGGTGGCGCATGTTGGGACAAATGCGCTACTCCTAACTTCTCCATAATAGTGGCAACCCCAAAGAAGAGCCGCCAGGGGAACACTGGGGAGGCTTCCTGGTGTGATCCTCATTCAGATCTCAGTACTGTATTTGCTTTCTGAGTGAACTTGAAGAGGTAGGCAGGGCTACAGAAGTTCAGAAAAGGAAATTACCTATCAACACAGAGGACAATGGTGGGGAGGAAAATTATAGCTACATGGACAGAGGGAGGAGTGTCATTGAGATGATTCTGCTTCACTCCACAACTCCACTTCGACAGTGATGAGTGTGCGGTGCGCAGTTAATTTTCTTGAACGAACTGATATATCACAAGTGTCAGTCCATGATTCCATGAACTTTCAACCTGTGGGACTGTCTCTGCATGCAGAATGTTGCAAAATATAGCTGCAACCAGTTTCAACAATGGGGCCGCAATTCACTCAGTGGCAGCAATGGTAACTGGACTGTATAAACCTGAGCAGTGCAGGAACAGTGCTGTTGGATACAACAGAATCTCCAAGGATGCCTTAGGTTAGGACCTGCAGCTGCTTTGTCTCTGGGATGACTCATCCAGAAGTATCAAATACAGTTGCACCAAATAGCCAGTTTGGGTTTAGTTTTGTGGAAGCTGGGTAAGCTACTCCCTTATTTATTTAATTTACCGTATAGTCCCAAGTATAAGATGCACCTGATTATAAGACGCACCCTTAAAGTTTGGTGCTATTAAAAAATTTAATTAAATCACTGGCATTAAATTGCAACAGCCTGATTATAAGACGCACCCCTAGTTTAAAAACTTAAATTAGGAGAAAAAAGTGAGTCTTATACTCAGACCAATACGGTATTTAAAAAATTTATATCCCGCCTTTTCCTATGCCAAAAGGCAAATGCCCAAGGCGGCTTACAACAAGATTGAAATACATAATTTAAATTATCAAGCTCCTGATATAAAAGGAGCAAAAAACCAGTGATGTAGATTTGAGTCTATTGACTCAGACTTGAGTCGTGTCAATGACTTGACTCAGCAATTGTAAAAGGCTTGAAAGACTTGACTTGAGACTTGGAGCCTTTTACAACATCCAATTTTATTCAGGTTTAAACCCGTTTTCCCCATTGAATAGATAGGGACTTGCAACTTGCAACCAAAGTCTCGGGACTTGGGGGTAAAGTCTTGAGACTTGGAGTCAGAGACTTGATCCACATCCCTGCAAAAAAGGTAAACAAGAAGAACTACCAAAGAAAGCCAAATATTGGGCAGGAGGGAATCCAGGAAAAAAAGATTCTGAGTGAAACAGAGCTGTTGCTTATCTCTCTGCCATTATGGCCTGTGTCAGAAACTACGTTTTTCCATTTCTGAAGTTTGCTTACACTGAGCCAGACTTACTTACACAACTTTAGATCAGCTACCCAAGGTAAATCCAAGATGAATGTACTATGACCAACCAAGACCTTCTGCCAACTGACATGGCATCCCAAATGCTGCCTCCTTTACCTGGTGATGTGCCAGCCTCTGCTTCCCCAACACTCTAGCCCACTGCTCTCCCATCCTCCACACTTTCACTTTGTCCCCCCAATGGTGTTGCAACAGGGGTGTGACCAGTGCGGCCTGCACCGGGCATCACCCTCAGGGGGGTGGCACAACACACTGCTCGACCCTCCACTCAACAATCTTCAGCCCACTCCAGGTCTAGCCACCTTGTGCTCTCACCAGCAAGTGACAAAAATATGCTCACGACGAGAGCGCAAAGTGAGGACAAGGTATGGAGCCGGTTGGGGGCCACCAAGCGGACAGTGGTCCTTTTGTTCAGCAACCTGGAAGTTTTATGGTGATGTGATGACATCATCATGTCACCGCCTAAACGTCCGGGTTACCACACTGGGTGACACCCACCCTAGTGATGCCACTGTGTCCCCCTCTTCCTTTTCCAATGCTGGGAGTGGGGGAAGGAGGATCAGTGGAGGTGACTGGATGGATGAAAGTGAGCAGCCCCTACCAGTCTGCTGCCTGATGCAACCACTTCAGTTGGCCTCATAGATGGGCTGGCCCTACCTCCAGGGACTTGAAAATCATTCATTCATACATACATTCCTGAAAATACACACACACACACACCACACCACACCACACCACACCCGGGCAAAATTATTTTTCTGTAGCTCTTACAACTTCTCCCTCTCGCATAACACCAGAACCAGGGGACATGCACTAAAATTGAGTGGAGGGAGAGTTAGAATGGACAAAAGAAAATATTTCTTTACCCAGCGTGTAATTCATCTGTGGAACTCCTTGCCACAGGATGTGGTGATGGCACCTGGCCTGGATGCCTTTAAAAGGGGTTTGGACAGATTCATGGAGGAAAAGACCATCACAGGTTACAAGCCATTAGCAACATCCTGGCTTTGGAAGTAGGTTTTCTCTGTGCCGGGTGCAGGGGAGTGGCAACAGGAAACAGGTTATCTTGTTGGCTGTGTGTTCCCTGAGGCATCTGGTGGGGCCACTGTGAGATACAGGAAGCTGGACTAGATGGGCCTTTGGCCTGATCCAGCAGGGCTCTTCTTATGTTCTTATGTAGAGGAGACTTCTGAGGATTTGAAGCCTGGAAACTTTAAGGAGATTGGGGGGGGGGGTGCGCGAGGATGACCTTTCATTTTCTTTTCTTTTCTTGGTCCCAGGCCTGTGCCTTTAACGGCCCGCCTGATGTGAATCAGTGAAGCAGATTAAGCTTTTCCCATCACAGGGGAGAGGTTGTTGCTTGAGGGCAGAGTACAGGGATGCGTGCAGAAGGCTGCAGCTTCAGTCTCTGGGAACTCCAGGTAAGGAAAAGTAAAGACCCCGTTTGAAATCGTGTGGACAGTGCCTCCTGCCACTGAAGACACATTCGATTAAGAAGTGCGCTATCTGTGGGGAAATGGGAAGAGCAGAGCACTGCTGGAGTCGAACAGGCATTTTTGATACTGGGAAAGAAGCTACAGGATGTATGTGAACCTCTGGGAAATTCTGTCACTATGTCACTGGGAAAAGTCACTATGAGCTCAAGCCAGTGAACGGAGAACAGTGTTTTGGTTTTTTTTCCTAAGGAGGTAGCGTCCAGCTTGGTAACTACACACCCAGGACTCTTATTGTTGCAGAAGAATGTAATTGCACAACTGCAGTATTATTACAGCATTGTCCAGAAATAAGCTGGCATTTACTTAGCACACAAAGGTGCTTTATTACACTTATGCTTGAAGATATCGCTCGATTAACCTCCCCCCCCACTCCTTTTCTTCTCCATTTAAATGATGCCCTTGGAAACTGCAAGGCAAAGATCAGCTGCTCCAAATGCATTTGTGATGGGCTCAGAAAACCAAGAACAGAGTGTTCCACGCTAGGGTAAACGCTTCTCCGTTCAAGACCTTTATTTTTATGTTAGCAAGATACAGTACAAAGGAGGTCAGGGCTCCTGTTCCATGAGCGCTACAGGAGGAAAGGAAATGTTGGCCACCGCTGCATGTCATAGAGGAAGACTGTGGGTACAAAACCTCTGTCCTCTTTTGCATCTCGTCATGTCGAGCCAGTCTAGGTTTATCTGACATGCTTACTCAAGGCTAGGCTGCCTGCAGCCCAGTAAACCCCAAGGCAGGCTCTGCGGAAAATAAAATAAACGTTTAGATTTAAATCTGTACAAGCAGAGAAAATGTGCAAGTCTGGTTTTCTGATAATCCTTGAATTATGAGTGTGTCTACTGGTTTTATTTTTGCTTAATTATGAAAAAGATTGCTCTATAGCATTTAAGAGAATCTTTGAAAGAATTTCATGGCAGAATTGAATATTTAAAATTTATCATCACAGCAGACCAAGGAATTTTTTTGTTAGACATTCATAGGATTGCCCTCTACAGAATAGGTTTTGCAAGAGGTTTGTTTGTTTACACAGCAATTTACCTTTCGCTCCATAAGACGCAGCGGACCATAGGACGCATATGTTTTATGGAGCTAAAAATAGGGGGAAAATATTTGTAACTTACCGGGGCTTGTGGGGGCTTCGGGGAGGCCTGCGCGACCCTCTGCAGGCCTCCCCGATCTTCAGTTCGGCGATAAACGGCTATTTCCGGCCATTTCCGGTTTTCTGAAAACCGGAAATGGCCGAAAATAGCCGTTTATCGCCGAACTGAAGATCGGGGAGGCCTGTGCGACCCTCTGCAGGCCTCCCCGATCTTCAGTTCGGCAAAAATCGGCTATTTCCGGCTATTTCCAGTTTTCCGAAAACTGGAAATGGCCGAAAATAGCCGTTTATCGCCGAACTGAAGATCGGGGAGGCCTGCAGAGGGTCGCACAGGCCTCCCCGAAGCCCCCACAAGCCCCAGTAAGATTGCTCGTTTAACATTCACTCCATAAGACGCACGCACATTTCCCCCTGTTTTTTTGGGGGGGGTGCGAAAAAATATGGAGCGAAAAAATACGGTATATTTCTCTTTTCAGCTTTCTAAGAGAAGGTTTTTGATTTTGTTTTAAAGAAAAGCTTTTCGCTGCTTTTTTTCGCTGGAGGCAGCAGCAAAAAAGGTAGGCTGCTCACTGCCCCCTTCCTCCTCCTCCGCTGCCTGGTCGCCCCAGTCGCCCCCCAGCTTTTTTCCCCTTCAAGTTAAATGTGCTGACTCCCATGAATGTGTGTATAGGAGTGCAGCCTCAGTGGAGTAAAATACTAATACCGAAACATCTGGCAAGAAGTCTTAGCCAGGAGGTGACAAAATAATGTCAGTGAAGGGGCTAGATGGGTGGTTGTCAGAATTGAGAGTTTAGAATGTAAAAGCATGCATCTTATTAGAGTTTGACATACCACTGACTCCAGCTTCAGTGTTGAAGATCGGAGCAGAGGGTCAACTAGATGCGACAGAGCACAGCATACATGTGTCTGTGCTGTTGACATATAAAGTGGGCCAGATGGGAGGGAAATTAGTGTACAGGGGAGGGAGTGCAATGAGGTAAGGAATGGGAGGGGTAGATTTCACATGGGTGCAGAACATGTTTGCTGTTTACATGGTGTGGCCCATAATAAGGCATCTACCTTAATTTATCATTTCCATGCTCTTTACTTCTTTACTGCATGAGTGAATTTGTGCCCTAACTACTCTCTCCCCACCCCATTCTATAATAGTTTGTCTACAGGAGTAATAGGGAAATTTAAAACCCCAGAATGTTTTTAATTTTGAAAGGAGCAAACCCCATTCACATATTGGAAAACCGTTCATCAGATTTTCATCTGGTAGGGTTTCAACTTCAGTGAATATAAATCATGGAGAATATTTTGGATTTTGCAAGAACAAGAATCTGGCTCCTCCAACTGGGGGAAATGGTTGTTTCCCCAGGGGTGGCGCAGCCTGGAACACCGCTTGATGCTGTCTCAGGTGGGTCTGCCGCCTCTGCGCTACCAAAAAACGACGACACCCAAGACCCTTTCTGTGCTCTTCACGCACTGTTGTGTTGTCAGACCTGAAAGTGCAGGACTTCCTGTTTTATATTTACAAGAACAGCGTGAGCAAAGGAGCTGTCCCTGTAAATAAACTGGGCGCCCTGCACTTCCGAATTTGGTGACAGCATATGAGGAGCACAGGAAGGAGAGGAATCCTCTGCTTCTTGTTCGAGCGAGTGGGAAGCAGTTCACTGAGGCTTGCATCAACAGCGGGTTGGAGGGAGGGAGTGGTGGTGGCAGTGACAGACTTGGGGTAAAAGGCACCCTGAATCTGCCATCCCCTCAGACCCCTCACAACCTGCTGCTGATAAAACCTCATGGATGGGTCGGCCCTGTGTTTACCTTTCGGTGGGTCTTAAACGCAGTACAGTATTTTCTTGAATGTTCAATAAAATTCTGGAATGTCTAAAAAGTTGCGTATATTTAATTATCAAGTTCCAACCATCTGGATTTTTTTTTTTTAAAAAAACTAGATGGCAATTAGTAACTGAGATAAAATATAACGGCTTAGTATCATTACTTAGGCCACACTCAACCGCAGATGACATTTGCATACCTGAAAGTTTAATCCAGTACTGTTGCTGCATCCTTAGTGGGAGCTACCCAAATGCCTGCTTCACAAGCTTCATTTCTAAAATAAGATCAAGTACCGGTAAATCCTGGATCACAAATACCTTTTATTAACAAGTGCTGTGAACAGGAAATAAATATCTAAGAAATAGCCACAATCCACAACTTCAACATATAAATGAAACTTTGAAGTGAAGGTAGAAAGTTGTGCAAAATGTGTAATGCACATATCCTTTCAAAGAACAACACAAACGTTTGAGTAAACCTCTCTGAAGGAAGGAAGCAATGTTACGTGGATGTATATAGCTGGATGCACTCTCCACTGGTCATTTATTGGTTTCCAAATTGATTTTTAAGATTCACGGGGTGAGCCTCAATGGCAGTGTCTGAGATGCAGCCTAGGAAGTGTACAGCTAATGGAGCTGCTTTAGCCCTAAGCTTGCCAGGTTCCCGTGTGGGAAAGAGTTCATGCACCTTTCATTTTTATACTGAAGAGAACATTTAAGAATGCAGTTTCCTCTGCAATATTATGTCTTTATTTGAAAGATTTATACCCTGCCCCCCTGCCCCTCCCCATAACACGGCACTCAGGTCAGCTTACAAGATGAAAAGGTAAAAACAATAAAAGACAAAATAGAAACCAACATAAAACTTTATAAAAAATAAAAGTAAAACATAAAATGCTGCTGCTGCTGCTGCTACTATATATATATATATATAGGCACTGCCCCCTTCTTGTTGCCACTAATCTGGCTTCAGATACACTTGAAAGATGGCCCCCTCCAATGACCTTAGGCCAGGGGATGAGCTAGTTCATATGGGAGAAGGTGGTTCCTCAGATACCCTGATCCCAAGCATGGAGAAGGAGAAAGAAGAACCAGTGTCAGGTCAAAACCAGCACAATGAATTGTGCCTGAAAATAAACCCACAACCAGTGCAGTCACAGAAGAAGCGATCTGACATTTTGCACTAATTGCAGTTTCCAGACAATCTTCAAGGGCAGCCCCACATAGTGTGTGTTACAGTAGTCAAGGATATTGTCCAAGGCATGGACCACCGTGGTCAGGTCTGACCAACTCAAGTACAGGCACAGCTGGCACATGAACCTCTGCTGGGCAAAGTCTCCCCCAGCCACAGCTGCCACCTGGTGATCCAGGAGCAGCAGAGAATCCAGATTGACCCCCAAGCTGCGAATCTGCTCTTGCAGAGGGAGTGGAACCCCATTCAGGACAGGTTGACAGTCCAGCACCTGAGTTGTAGTTCTCCAATCTGGGAGGAACTCTGTTTCATCTGGATTTAATTTCAGCTTGTTGACCCTCCCTCATCCAGTTCCCAAGTGCCTCCAGGCAACAGTGCAGAATTTCAACACCTTCCTGGTGTTGATAAGATGGTATAGGGAGACAGAGCTGGGTGTCATCCACATACCGGTGACACCCAATCCCATAACTCCGTGCGGCTGCACGGCGTCACGACCAGATGGTCAGCGATGACATCATGCCTCATTGCCGAACTTCTGGGTTGCCAAGCTCTAAGCTGCATGGAGCTTGGCTTTGAGCTGTGCGGCCACACAGCTTAGTGGGAGCCCTGCTCCAGATCTTTCTGGACTCGCATGGCCTCCACCTGAAACCTCCCTCCCAGTTTGCAACCAAGGTCCCCTAGCTAGGGGCGCTGAGAGCTTTAGCAAGGCATTTTGGGGTGCTACTAGTGAATGTGACTAGAGAGCTTTGAAGGGAATGTCTGCAGATACAGAATAGTGTACTGCAGAGGTTCCCAACCTGTGGTACGTATACCACAGGCTGGTGGTACGTATGTGGGCTGCCGGCGGCCAAGATGGTGGCTGCCATCTCAGCCACACGGTGCTGCATCAGAGCTCGAAAAGCAGCAGCTCACGCTCTGCCGAGCCAGCAGGGCTCGAGTATGCAGGCTCTAAGCTCAGGGAATGTCCCTCCTGTCCTCGCTTGTGCCTTTCTTTGCCTTTCTGCGCTCCAGTGCAGCTGTGAACCCGGAAGTAAGTGCCGATGATGTCATCGGCACTCCCTTCCGGTGGTATGCAGCAGGCCAGAGGCCCGTGAAGGTGGTACAGGTGGTCCCCCATATCCACTGATTCGCTATCCACGGTTTCAGTTATCCACGGATTGTGGGGACCCCCCCAGGCTTTTACTCTTTTCCCAGTAAGCTTCATTTCTTCCTTAAACAAACAGGAGAAGCAGCCTCTGGCTGCTTATTGCAGGCAAGTAGAACAAGACTAAGTCCTAGAGAGGTTCTGCAAGGTTAACAGAAACCTTGCAGAGCCTCTCTAGGACTTAGTCTCATTCTACTTCCCAGCAATGGAGGCTGCTTCTCTGTTTGTTTTAAGGAAGAAAAAAAGCTTGCTGAAAGAAAAATAAGAGCTGGGGGGGGCAAGCATGCCTGCCTGCAGGGGAGGCAGGGGGGGCCTCAGGAAATCATGGAGGGTGTGTTCTCTCTTATGCATGGTTTCAAGTATCCACGGAGGGGCCTGGAACATATCCCCAGCGGATATGGGGGCCCACCTGTACTTGCAAGGAAAAGGTTGAGGACCTCTGGTGTACTGTACCTTTAAAATGGCTGCTGACAATGCTGAGAGATTTAGCAAGGCATTCTAGGGCACTACTGATGAAATTGACTACAGCTTTGCAGGGAATGGCTGCAGATAGCTGAGAACAGACTGTGGATAGCAGGACGTGAGTTACATTTTTGCTCCTGCGGATAAGTGAATCCGCGGATAGCGAAAATTGACTGAATGTCCTTCACCCAGCCCAAAGATGTGGAGCTCCCCCCTTGGGATGAAGGGGTGGGCAGGACACACACCGCACCATCCCAGGATTTCTCTGCTGAGAAGTCCAGCAGAGTCTAGTCCAGTCCCCCGGTCTAGTCCCCAGCAGATTATTCACCAGGTCGACTAACAGCCCAATCCTAATCCTAATTGGGCCTTGCGCATCCAGAATGTTCGTTCCAGCGTTGTAAGGTCCTTTATGGCTGTTGTAAAAGGTGACAAGCCATTCAGCATGGCCTGGCCAGTGCCGCAAGTGGCAAGCAGCTGGGGTCTGCATGCCAGCGGAGCTGTGAAGCCTTCTGGTGCCAGTAAATTGGTGTGGGGGGTTGAAGGGAGGCAGAATGGGGTGGGGAGGAGGAGGAACAGGGTGGCAAAGGGGGTGGGGAAGAGGGCAAATCAGGGCCGATATCCAAACCTCCTTTCTGGCCTTGATCCCCTGACCCTGGTCCACACAGACTTGTGCCAGCTATAGAGCTGATGCAGGTCCAAGTAGACCCAGTGGGCTGGAGCGGGTTACCCCATGGCGGGTTACTTACCCTGAGGGGGCCTCCAGATGCTGAAACTCCCCTGCGCGATTCAGTGGGCGCTACATTGATGCTGCTGCATTGCCGCACAAGGAGGTGGTCTCTGTTCTGAAGTCTGGTCTGAAGCCAGATTGAAAGGAGTCCAGATAACACATTGCATCCAGGACCTGCTGGAGCTGAGATGCCACCACGTGGTCAATCACCTTGCCCAGAAATGGGAGGTTTGAGATTGGCCAGTGTGGTCCAGGGAGGGTTTCTTCAGGAGGGGACAGACTGAGCAAGGTTTAAGCGGGCAGGCAGAAGGCTTCACATTCCAAAGAATCCTGTCCACATCCTCAGGTTGTACAAGCTGAAAAGAATCCAAAATATGGTAACAGGATCAATAGATTCCATGGGGATATCAACCAACACCGTCAATGTGGCATCCAAGTCATGAGCTGTATTATGATGGGGAAAGCTGTGTATAACTGGAATTTTCCATTCTATGTCACATCATACAGGCAAAGAAACTCTGTGATGCCGTTAACATGTGTATACACATGACACCTTGTGAATAAAACTGGTACAGAATTGGCCATGGCTCCCCACCATGGCACAGTTGCACATACATGATAGCTCATTTTCCACTGAGTAAAGTGTGAAGTTGCTCAAACAGATGCTGTGTTAATGAAATACTAATGGCTCCTCCAAGTATCCTTTTAAGATGGCATGTTTACTGACATGAAGGTTTTGAGATCTGCCAGAGATGAGATGAGATGATTGACTGCTGTTTAGGTCATGCTTCTGATTAGCAATGTGTTTTAATAGCTTTGCATTGATGACAGCATAACAGATAAGAGAAACATGACTAAAGTCATCTTAATGAAATCATCCTTCTCATGCATCAAAGGTGCTTTGATGGCAGGCAGAGGGAGGAGCTCAAAGAGTCTAGTTGAACTTGCCCTTTTTATCAAACACAGAGAGCAGTGACCAGCGAAAGGCTAAGGCTGTTTTCAGAAATCAACAAATACCCTTTGCATACCATAATGTGTGCAGTGCTGTGTGTCTGTGCTGTAGGAACGTGTCTCCATTTGCATGCCCCCCCCCGCCGCCGCTGTTGAATGAAGAGTTGAAAATAGAAGCAAGCTGTCTGTACAATGCCATTAATGAAAGGGAGAGTCAGACTCACACACAATCACAGAGTAAAGAAGATGGCATTGAGCCAGTGCAAAAATTGAGGGCACATCCTTCTCTATTATATCTGCGCAACCTTGAAAGGTTGTGCATAGGTATCCATGAGAACAGATGCTCTGGAACAGGGAACCATTTTTCATCTCTTTTATTATGCAAACTGCTTTGTGAACTTTTTCTGTTGAAAAGCAGTATAACAATAACAATAATATGTGGAGCGAAAATATTGTGTGAACCAGCTTTTACGGTGCAATCCTAACTGTGTGTTGGGCCGCCACAGCACCTGCTGTGTCAGCCTAGGGTGTTGCAAACGTGCCGTAAAGCATGTTGTGACACCCAGAGAGCAAGCAGTGCTGGCGAAAAGGCCTGCGCCATCCCGCCAGTACTGAATCCAGCTGGACTGCGTACCGGAGCAGGTAGGAGCTGCTCCGAGCAGCACAGGGACTGGGGAAGGGAGGTGGGGAGGAGGGGGTGTAACAGGGCGGGGAGGGGCAGAGATGGGGGCGGTTCAGGCCTGGGAGGGGTCAGGATCAGTGGTGCTGGAGCACACCGAATCCTATGCCCCCTCCTGGGCTTGGAAGCCCGACAGAGGTTTCTCGGTTCTGCACCAGCAATTTAGCAGGCGCAGATCTGTGTAGCCCTGTTGCACAGGTTGGGGCTTTACCTGGGGTAAGGGAATGAATGTCCCGTTACCTCGAGGAGACCTCCAGCCTGCGCCTTGTTTGGATAGGATACAGCATGGGGTGTGTGGCCCTGCTGCATCACTTCCGGTTAGGATTGGGCTGTTAGTTTCAGCCATTTAAGAGACAATTACCATCCTATGGCCATCAGAGAGCAAAGTAAACCCCTGGAAAGCCAGATTTCCAGGCAAGTAGCATCCAATTTGCTGCTTCCCAAAGAAGAAGAGTACAGGAGAAATACTTGCAATACCATTTGGCAGGAAAACGAGATATATATTTCAATAATGATCATAACAACAATAGCTAGTAGCCTCTCAACTTAAGTCTTCTGGCTCAACAGGTAAAGATTATGGCCATTCCCTTGCCCCTCTCCCCCCAGCATTTTTCTTTTGCATAATTACTATGTGACATAGTATCCATGTTGAGAAAGAGCATACCAAATAAATCCCCCCCAAGTTTATAAATAAATAACTGCACAACTGTGCACAGAGGCGTTTGCGTCTCTATGCACAGAGGGTTTGTGTCACCCAGTGCAAGAGCTCATCGCATCTGTGCAATTCTTACAAGAACCATTTTTAAAGGGGAAGGAAGTAGGAGGATGAGGAAAAACCAAATGACACAAATACATTCTCCATGGGCAGCCCAATGGCCTCAGAATCACTGAAGCATGGACACATTAGATGCATGTGCTCTAGTTACGTACAAAAAATAAGTAACCAGATACACAGGTGCTGTAAGCAGTGAAAAATGGCTGAATTCGATAGAAGCTAAATAACTTGAGGTGGAGGCACACCCTGGAATGGTACAGTATTTGCAAACTGACAAATGTTGCATGTCACCCTGGAGTTAATTTCGTGGTTCTAGTCAAATGGTTTAATTAAGTCAAAGCAACTAGGGATGCACAGCTCAGAAGACAGTTAATTTTTAGCACTTTGTTGTATGCCCCTAAGGCTGACAAGCGTCCCTTCTCTCTATTGTGTCAGATGGGCACTGGGCTTCTCGCCAACTTCTCAGGAGGAAGTTTGCTCGACTAAAATTTGGCACATTCCATCTTTGGATGTGACCTGCCAAGTTTTTTTTTTTTTTTAAAGAACTTGCTTGACATTTTTTTTACTGAGGTTTTATCTTGGGCGAATATCCTGAGGGATAATTTTGATAATGATTTTGTAGGTCACAAATGTCATTAGTGTTCACGCTGATGTCCTGTTTTTTGGGGGTTTTTTTTTTTGCCGTGGGTCCAGCTGGGGGCAGGTGTGTGCTTGTCTCATAGGATACATAGTAAGCTATGTCACAAAAGCATAAATTAATTTAGTATATTAAAAAAAAAAACTAGTTCAAAGACATCTGGCCAAAAATTCCTTCCCTCTGTGTCCATTATTTTTTGAGTTTCACTGTCATCAGTTCTCTGATCACCAGGTTCTCACAAAATTAGACAGAATTTTAATTTCCAGTGTAATTTTTAAAATATGGATTAAAACCAAGAGGCTGTTTTACATGGAGTTTCAAAATTACAGAAGCATGACTAATTAAACAGTTATACAATAAATAGCAACACATCTATTTATTTATTTGCTTACTTACCGTACTTACTTACTTATAGGCAACTTTTTCATCCATTATGGGCCATCAAAGCAGCTTACAACCAAAACATTGAAACAACCATAGTAAAATAACAGTAAAACAACAGTGGCAATAAACATCAAAACCAAGTATATGCAGCCAGGCAAACCATAGCAAGTAGTTCAGGCCAAATGCCTGGCAAAATAAAAATGTTTTTAAAAAGGCTTAACAAAAAGGCTGTAGTGTGAGTGCCATACACATCTTCAAGGTGAGTGAGGTCCACAGTCTAGGCACCACTACCAACAAGGCCCTGTCATGTCTTACTGCCAGTGCCAGCTGAACCTCAACTGGTGGTGGAACGTGAGCAGGACCCAATAGCTTATTTATTCTGTTTGTGTCAAACAAGACATGCGCCTAAGTAATTGCAATATGTCCTGATTGGGGGTTAGTTTTATTGGTGATGGAAGTTTCCCCCCCACTAAGAATAGCACATGGCAGGGGGCACAATCAAGTTCAAAACCATGGCAGGGCAAAGTACAAAAGCCCCCCCTATCCCCACCAAAGTTTCACCCCATGTTGTGCCCCCACAAATGTCATTTATAAATAAAACTAACCGCTCATTGGGCCAAGTTGCACAATTAGGTGTATGTCTAGTGTGACCCTGACACCAGTTTAGGAATGATCCAGTCTCCTGCCATATCCTTCCCTCCCCATACGTCATGAATTGCTCCGTGTGAAGGAGTCTCCTATTGCTGACACCCATTTCCTATCAGAAGTCCTGCACTTCTGGATTTGTAAAAACCATACAAGAAGCATGGTAAGGGGGCAGATGAGCTGGAAGCAGATCAATACAACCCACACCCATGGTGGACTGGTTACGGGAGGTGGCAATGGCAAACTCCAGGTGAAGGGCACCCCACATCTGATGCTCTCTCACCATCTGCTGCTGATGCAAGCTGGCATCAGGTCGCTTCATGGGTGGGAGGGCAAAATGTATGTGGCACGTTCAAGCAAGTAAATGGGCCCATGTGCTAGGTGTGCATGCCAATGGCACCTATATCTTTGCTTCGATAAAAGGCTTATGCTGATAACATCGGCATAGTCATTACTAAGATGCATACAACTACTACAATCATAGTCAACGCATTATATCATCTTAATTTATATTGAAAGCAGACTTTCAAACTTTGCTAAGAATCTCCTCCCTTCCATCCCACTCAGTGAAATCTGAACTGTTATGCACAGCCTTGTTCTGTGATAAAGTAGAAAGTTAGGAGCTGTGAAGTGACTTTTTGGAGTGGTGTGCTAAGGGAAGTCTTTGTGCCATATATCATCATCAAGCACGCCTTTGTCAGAAGAAGCATACTTTCTGATTAACACAGCTTCTGGCTTTCACTCCCTACAATGAGCAGTGCAGGCCATTCTATACCCGTCAGTCTCAAAAAGCAAGCAACACCTATAATTGATAAACCAATGCTTAGAGAGCCTGATTGATGGCCCCTTCTTCTGGTCATCAACATGTCAGCTTCTTAAGGTGCTAATGAATTGCTTTCTTTAGAGTTCAAAACAGAAAGGTAGGTAGGGGGAGCTCTCAGTTTCTTTCAGGCTAACCTGGGCCAATTTCATGGTGAAGACAGTTTTTTTGTTGTGTTGTGATGGGCATTTGTTGCATAACAGAATTACAGGAACTAAGGCTGCAATCCTATTCCTGGTAGGAAGTTCAATTAAACACAATGTGACTTACTTCTGAGCAGACATGCATAGGATTGCACTTTAAGGGCCCGATCCTATAGGCACTGATAGAACTAGCATTCTAGTGGAAAACCTTCTTCATTGGTGCTGCAGACAAAGCACTGATGCGAGCAAAAGGGCCACTGGTAAGAATGGTTTGTGACCATGCGCGCCACCAGAACACCCAACCACCACCGGAGATGCGGTGGGGGGTGGGCAGTCCGTGGGGAGGGGGAGGAATAGGTTATCGTGTTGGAGAAGGGAGGGGGTGGATCCGGTAACAGTCACACATGCCAGATCTTATCCCCAATTTTTCTGCCCACCCCACCCCCTGGCTCTACTTGGACTTACACCAGGTGTATAGCTGGCAAAGATCCAAGCCCATAGGCTATTGGGGGGGGGGTGTCTATGCAGAGGTAAGGGGAAAATATGGCCTCCTGATCGCCCCCTCCATGGCACCCTGCATGCTTCAGCATGGGGGGGGGGAAGAATAGAATTGGGCAATAAGTGTATCTTCCTGGCTTTATAGCTTCAAAGCTTTGCCAAACATCCTTGGACCATGTTGCTTAACAGGGATGAAATGCCAAACTATTGGCATCATACAAGACTGAATTGTTTTATTTATTTATTTAAATAATGTATACCCTGCCCTTCTGCCCCTGCAAAGGTCACCATGATAGCTGCCAATAATGTCTCAATGCTGCCTCAGAAACTTCTACATGCTCATAGTCTGATTGATCTGGACTTATTTGCTTCTGTTCTAGCATAAAACCCCTATTGTAAAGAAAGGTCATTTTCTTGGTCGAGACCCAGAACTCTGAAAGCTGACTTGATGGGATATACACTCTTAAGCTTTTTGGTCCCGGAACACAGACTTATGCAATTCTTTCAGAATCTTCACTGTTTTTGTTTTTGTTTCTGTGGAAAGCAAATGGAAACTATGGCACACACATCCATTGTGTCCGCTTGAACTCTCAGAAGACAAATCCTAAACCAATGTGACAGAACCGTGATAGTTGTAGAGATGAATTGTCTGAAAATTCTATATCCCTCATTTCCTTATACAGGTTGAAGTAGCTAATAAAAACTCCAAACACTGGCACTAAAGCATTCCAAATGGTATTACATATAGTGTATTACAGTGCAATCCTGTCTACTGAGAGACCAGTGGAGCGTGTGCTCTGCTGGTCTAGGGTGTCGCAAACCTGTCATAAGGCACGTTTGTGGCACCTGGCGAGTAGGTGGTACTGGTGCCAAGGCCAGCACTGCTCTACTTGGCCTGGATCCGGAGCTGCACCCGCCAGCGAAGGCGAGTTCCCCACCAAGCAACGGAGGGAAGGCAGAATGGGGCGTTCCAAGGTGGTGTGATTGGTCGGCCGGGCCTGGGCAGGTGGAAAGATCGTCAGAGGCCTCCTCCTCAGAATCCTTTCCCCCTTCCCAGGCCTGGCCACCGCTACATGGGTCTCTTGAATGTGCGCCAGCAAATTAGCTGGCAGACATTCAAGTAGACCCATCGGGTGGCTGGGGCTCTACTCGGGGTAAGGGGACGTGTCCCCTCCCCCCAAGGAGAGCTCCAGGCACACCGACACTCGGCCCTATAGGATACAGCATGGGCTCTATGCTCGCGTTGTAGCCTAGCTAGACAGGATTGGGCTGTTAAGTCACACACATTCTAGTGTGACTGAGAGTTGAGTGGACCTACACTGATAGCCAGGGAACAATGGGTTATCCAAGCTTACTGCTGAACAAACTCTGAAATGTCATTGCCAACCTCCCTTCTTCTACTGTCTGCTGCTTCTGCTCCTGCTGTGACCAGAGACGACATTAGGGCGCACGCTGCCCCATGTCCGGGCGCGCACGTCACCCGAGTGACCCCTCCCCCCCGACAGACACCCTTTACTAATCTTTTCCCTCAGGAACGGTCTGCGCATGCGCTAAACACATTATAAATAACATTTGCGCAGCGGGCCTTCCTTAGAAGGCCCAGGAGCGCAGGCCCGGGAGGATGGTCCGAGGCCTTCTCCCGGCCTCGGAGCCTCCCGGGTGACGTGCTGAGCAGGGGAGGAGCCTCCCGGGTGATGTGTGCAGGGGAGGTGATGTGCGCGCGCCCCGCGGGCCACGCTACAGTGACGCCTCTGGCTGTAACAGAGGGAGGCAAGAGGTTTGCCTCAGGTGGGACTTGAGTCTCCGTGCTTTGCCTTCCTCCTCTTAGGAACAGCATTGTCCAAGAGCTGCTCCTGCCATTTAAGAAAAGAGATGAGGAAATGGGGAAAACAAACAAGTTGTCATCCTGGTCCTGTTCCCACTTAATCACTTAGGTTCACAGATTTAAAAAAACCTGATTGGGTACAATCCCTCTATTCACCAATTTCCACTAATTTTCTTTCTCTTCCTTTTTCATTTGTTTTTGATCTTGCACAATGTCTGGTTGTCTGGCTGCTTTGCAGTCCTGTTTGAGATGTCTCAAGCAATGAATGGCTCACCTGTATCCTTTTCGTCCCGAAGTTTGTATAGTCACATAGTAATTTGTGTACACATTTAAACAAAGCAACCCTAAGCAATTGCAACAACAACAACCCAAAGGAGGGTGAGACAAAGAACAAACGATGAAAAACTGCAATGACAAAGGACTGGAGGAGGCATATTCAGAGTATTGGGTGTGTTGCGATCAGGAGAGCAAAAAAGCCATGGAATGTTATGTTGGTTGCAGAATTTAGCAAGTTTCTAGCCCTTACGGCTGCAAAGATATGCAATGCCATGTGGGCATTGCCTGGTGAATCTCAATAGTGGTCAGGAGGCAGGGTTTCAGTGCCTTGCATAGCTCCTTGTACCTCCCCCTGATGGTAAAAGCATTAGTGTAACTAGGGTGGAGCGCATGGTTCAATTGAACCAGGTGCCCACCCTGCGGGGGCGGCGCGCTGGGTGGAGCGCGTGGTTCCCTTGAACCAGGCGCCCACCCTGCGGGGGCGCCGCTCGAGTCCGACTCCGACTCGGAGACGCGAGTCTCCGAGTCGGGTCGGGCCGGCCCCCTCAATCAGGAGAGCCGGCTCGGGGACGTCTTCCCCGGCCGGCTGCCCGGGGCCTTCTAAGGAAGGCCCGCTGCGCATTTTCGCGCATGCTCAGACTGTTACTAAGGGAAAAGGGCAGCCCTTTTCCCTCAGTAACAGTCTGAGCATGCGCGAAAAAGAACGGTATAAATACCGTTCTCACGCGGGCCTTCCAGAAGGCCCCGGGCAGCCGGCCGGGGAAGACGTCCCCGAGCCGGCTCTCCTGTTTGAGGGGGCAATTGAGGGGGCGCCTGTCGGGCGCCCGGAGCGGCGACCCAGGTCGCCCCCTCCGGAGCGCAGTGCCCCCTCCTCCGGAGCGCGGCGCCCCCTCCTCCGGAGTGCGCCGCGGCGCTATTTAATTATAGGGGCGGGGTGGGCGCCCGGGGTGGGCGCCCCGCCCCCCGAACCAGGCGCCAGAAGTGGCTGTTACGCCACTGGGTAAAAGCAGAATAATTTAAACAAAATAAGAGAAAATACACAAAGCTGCTTATTATGCATAATTTAATTCAAAGAATCTGATTGCAGAATTTGTCTTAACTTGGAGTAGAATGTTGATGTATGTATGTCTTTATTTCTAGCTTAGACTACAAACAGGCTAATTGAGCTTTGAAAGGTTTGGATTTTTTTCAAAAAACATTCATCCTCCATCTCTCTTTACTTAATTTCATCTCATTATTTCCTAGTTACACTCCTTGGAACGCACCAAATAACAGCACTTGAAGCAGAACGACTAGGCTTGATTTAATTTCTGATCCATCACTCCCTTCTCTTTGAAGAGACACATGTGCATAATGAATCCTGTCACTCTGAGTTAATAGTGACCCAGAGTCTAGCTGCATGCCTCAGTGACAATAACGACATATTCCATTAGGCCAGGGCACGGTGCTTGCAGAAGCTGGTCTTTTTCCAGACCTCAGGACAAACAGACAGAAAGCAGCAATAGGTAGAGGTGGTGTTTTGTGTGTGTCGGGGGAGGTGTTATTTTTTTTCAAAATATCTTGATTAAAAACGCAAATAGTGGTGTTATTTTGATTCGAAACAACAGTGTATGTCAAAACAACAGCGTATGTTGTTTTTTATTCGAAACAACAGTTTGTCAAAAACAGGTTTTCCAACAGTAACAATCATTCCACAGAGACCTTAAAAGTGAGAACTTAGTTAAACTTGGTTTAAATTATTTTAAAAAAAACCAAAACCACCCAGTTTAACATCCCAAAATATTTATTTTCAACCAAAAAAATTAAGGAAAATATATTTTTTTCATAATTTTCTTACTGCAGCAATTGAAGTGCAATATATTAGTAAGTAATATTTACGATTACTACGAACTAGAAAGTATTTTTAAAAAATCAGAGAACCCCAGGTTACCATCCCAAAATACTTTCTATTTTAATTTTTTTCCCTTACAGCAGCAATTGAAGTACAATATATTACAGTACTAACCACATGATCCTGCCTAACTTTAGGCCGTAAAGCACTTTTGCGGCACCTCTGGAGTAAGTGGCGCCAACGCAGAGGCCAGCATCGCTCACTCCGCCACCCTCCAGAACTCGTGCCGCCGGACACAGGTAAGACTTGTGCCAAGTGGGCATGGGGAGGGCAGACCAGGGTGATGGGGGACGATTGGCCAGGCCAGAGAGGGGGGCAGGAATATTGACAGCACACTCCACCAATATCCTAACCCCCTTCCTGGGCCTGGCCGGCCTTACACGGCCTCCCTGGTTGTGACAGATGACTCAAAAGTAAGGAAATTTGTGTTATTTCTTGACACGAAGGGTTTTTCGATTTATTTCTTGTTATCAGTAAAAATCATTTTAGTTAGCATTTTGAGTCAAAATTAGCATTATTTTGCATTCTGTGTTGGTCACCAAAAAAGATACCTATAGGAGTGGGGAAACACAGTGCAGAAATAGTACAGTACAATCTTAGTAATGAAGGTTCAGCTTTAAGTTTAGGAACAAGTTTACAATGATTTGCCTTGTGAAGAACCTCTATCTAAAGGCTGATGTTTAGCTGATTCATCAGGGACCTGTCTAGTAAAAGTGACAAAAATGGTAGAAAGTTGAAAGTTGCTTGGATTAATCAAGGCTATGGAAGTCTGAGGAATATCTGAAGAACCCAATTACTGATGAATAAAATGCTTATAGCCGGTTAAAGCTAATGCAAACAACAAGAGATATGAAATTGGAAAAAAATATATAGCATTTCAATAAAATACCACTGAAATCACTCAGCAGAAGAATCTTAGGTACAAGAAAATAGGACATTTGTATAGTTTCACTAAGATTCTAAAAAGAATGAAGAAATGAGGCCAAAGCCAAAGAAAATCTTTCATCACACTACAACATATTTGTACAGTAGTACAATATACAACAACAGAGAGTTCTTAACACGGCTAAATAAAACCACAACAGAAACAAGAAAATGCCTGGAAAGCAATTCATCTTGTCACATATCGAGATCTTTTCCAGCCTGTGCCTGTCCTTGTAAATGCCAACATTTACTCATCATTGATGGAAATGAGGATGAGCTTCAGCAATTTAAGATATTTGGTGGTTCTTAAAATGGCAAGTCAGCATTCTCAATCACAGGGAGGATCTCTCCCTGTGAACCATGTTTGCATGTGCAGACAGAAGCTGTCCATAGGTGGGACTTGAGGAGTGTGGTGGCAGAGGGTGCAGAAGCAGAAATCTCTGGGGGCAGGGAGAAAAGAATCCAGGAGAGTTGTGAAGAAAGATGTTGAAGAGTGGGTGGCCAGGATGCATGGCAGCTAATGGACAGGACTATCAAGAGGGCAGGTGACAGAAGGAATGGTAGCAGAGAGAGAGAGTAGTTAATTAAGAAACAGAAGTGGAGGTAAAGAGGGTCAGAGGAGGGAAGTTAAGAGAAGGGGCAGGGTTCAACAGGCAAGGGAATGGTGGAAACAGGGGCGCTATGGACCAGAGAATCAAGAAGCCAAGAAGAAGGAATTTCATTCACTTTCTTGAAATAGCTAGCCAAATCATTAAGTGCAAATATCATGTATAGTAAGGAAGATTACCTAAATATTTTGTACTACATACCTCATGCCTGCTAGATCAGGCTCTTCCTACTTCAGTTACTGATTAGTCTGGTGGCTGGCAGGGGGCTAGCAAAAGCCAGATTTTGGCAGTGCCTGGTTGCTTGATACACATGCTCCTGTTGCTGAGGCTGCAGCAAGCCAGCATAGTGGAAGCCAGGAGGCAACTACTGCAGCTTGAAGATGTTTTTGTTGTTGTTGTTCAGTCGTTAAGTTGTGTCCGACCCTTCGTGATCCCATGAACCATATCCCGCCAGGCCTTCCTGTCCTCCACTATCTTCCTGAGTTCGCTCATTTTCATGTTCGTTGCATCGGTGATGTGCTGTCTAACCATCTCATCCTTTGCCTTCCTCTTCTCCTTTTGCCTTCAATCTTTCTCAGCATCAGAGTCTTCTCCAGAGAGTCCTCTCTTCGCATTAGGTGGCCAAAATATTTGAGTTTCAGCCTCAGTACCTGTCCTTCCAGGGAACAGTCAGGGTTGATTTCATTTAGGTTTGACTGATTTGATCTCCTAGCAGTCCAAGGGACTCTCAGGAGTCTTCTCCAGCACCACAGTTCGAAAGCATCTATTATTTGGCGCTCAGCCTTCCTTATGGTCCAACTCTCGCAACCATACATTGCTACTGGGAACACCATCGCCCCGACTATGCGAACTTTTGTTGGCGTGGTGATATCTCTGCTTTTTATTATGCTATCTAAATTTGCCATAGCTTTCCTTCCAAGGAGTAAGCGACTTTTAATTTCATGGCTGCTGTCTCCATCTGCAGTGATCCTGGAGCCCCAAAAAGTAAAATCTGTTACTACTTCCATTTCTGCCCCTTCTATTTGCCAGGAATTGATGGGACCAGATGCCATGATCTTAGCTTTATTAATGTTGAGTGTCAAGCCAACTTTTGCACTCTCCTCTTTCACTCTCATCAAGAGGCTCTTTAGTTCTTCTTAACTTTCTGCCATTAGGGTGGTATCGTCTGCATATCTGAGGTTGTTGATATTTCTCCCGGCAATCTTGATTGCGATTCATTCAGCCCTGCATTTCTCATAATGTACTCTGCATATAAGTTAAATAAGCAGGGTGACAATATACAGCCTTGCCGTACTCCCTTCCCAATTTTAAACCAATCGGTTGTTCCATGGCCGGTTTGAACTGTTGCTTCTTGACCCACATACAGGTTTCTCAGGAGACTGGTAAGGTGGTCTGGTACCCCCATCTCTTTAAGAAACATCTTGAAGATGTTACCTACCAGTAAAGTAGAAGCTGGAGAGGAAAATACTAGTAAAGATGGGATGACAAAGGGGTGGACGGGTTGAGAACAAGAACCAACATGAAAGACAGGAGAAGCAGTAGAAGACCATCATTGCTAATTTGTGATATTGTAATAGTTTTGCTAGAGGGCCAAATGTCAAAAGCAGTCATGTACTAAAATTGTTGGCTCAAAAACAAAGATGAAAGTGCTTGTCGGAGAGTGGTAGCATCTCCCCAGCTATCTCCACTAAACCTTGTGTTTGGAAATGAAGGTATGCTTTGCTCTGGAATAAACTCTTTCTTCAAAAAGAGTTTCTTTCTCATCCAAAGGCTATGGTTTGGGAAAAATAGCCACTATAATTTCCCATTTCTGAAAAAGGAGTGGGAAACACCCCCCCCCCCACCCAGCAATTCTTTCTTTATTGCCTTGAATACATAATGGATCCCTAGGGATCTCTGACAGAACCAGTTTCTCAGAGCCACTAGCACTTAGCAAAATTGACTTCAGTTAATCAAAAGATTATTTCAAAATCCCTTGGTCTCAGGCTTTGCTGGCTGCTAGTCTGGGAGGCTGCAAAATAAACTGTTATCTCAGCCATTTAGAATTCAGGGAAAATCTACCCCATAGGTCACATCTGTTTGGCCTGTATTGGAATGCTGTGTGGAGGGGGTCAAATGAGAAACAGTGGGAAGAAGAGAAACGCAGCATCTGGAGTTTGTTTCCTTACTGCAGAAAAAGACTAGCATTCATGTGCAGTTAGACAAAATATCCCTGTGTTTTATTGTGAATGGTTTACATCCAGTAGGAAGAGACATATAAGGAACACATGCACTCTGGGAAACATATCTGTTTATAGGCAAGCAAGCAAATTGTATGGCCAATGTCCAGCAGAATTCTGCATGCATAGCATAGGTCAGTTGATTTCAGTGGGATTGTGCACCAGATTGTGGCCTGTTTCCTCAGCAAATCGCTCGGTTTTGTCAAGACTAGTAAAAACAGGTGAAAAACTGGGGATGGGGATTTGAGGTCTCTGTTGGCAGTGCAGGACATCATGTCTGAACTGAGGTGCCGTGTTTGACTCCCTGCCACAGTTTCACCCCTTTGCCCCCTTGCTTGCCATTTAATTGTTTTTTTAAAACCACAAGATCACATCACAAGTTCCAGGTAGCACCTGCCTTAGCCCTAAAGCCGGAGCTACACTGTCCGCGTTCACGTTCCGTGTGCGTCTGGTGTCCTGCCCCCAGGACAAACAACGGCTCTGATTGGCCAAACGTAGCGCGGACGCAGCAAAAGTCAAGTCCAGCGCAACTTTTGCTGCGTCCATGCTACGTCCAGTCAATCACAGCCGCTGTTTGACCTGGGGGCAGGACACCAGACGCACACGGAACACGACCGCAACACGAACGCGGACAGTGTAGCTCCGGCTTAAGTGGCTACAGTGGGCTCTTCATTCACAGTGTGATCCCAGTCTTGGAGCTCACCCTGTACATGTACCTACAAGTAAGTCCAATTCCAAAACCACCTGTTAGTCTTATCCTTTAACAGGCTTTTTAAAAGTGGTACATGTATATTGGTGGTTTTTACTGTAATTTTCCACCTTATTTTAAAAATCTAATAGATAACTTGTTGATGTCAACTTTAATCCATCTAGCAGCATACGGGGGGGGGGGGGGAATACTGCCCACAAAAGAGGAAGGGCTGCACAGGGCCTGGCAAACAAGGGTAATGAATAAATTGTCCCATTATAAATGTGTATTGGAAGATACAAATCCAGTTGGAGCGACACTACTAGATCAAATGTGACTATTTGTTGAATACTGATGTTTTAGTAGACATAGCTTGCTTCCACTGTAGCGTAAGTTGGAGAGAGTTTTTTGGCTATAAAATGCAGTTGGAGGGCCAGCCTGTATAGTGTGGGCAGACAAAGTGCCATTAGGGCTTAATATAGTGGCAAATCAGGTGGGCTTATTCTTTAGCTTTGTGAAGGTCTTAAATTGTTTATAAATGAGGCATATATGTGCGAAGTGTTTTTGGTGACACTTTTAAATATGCATAACACTACACCAGGATGGTGTAGTGGTTTGGGAGTCGGACTTAGACCTGGAAGATCCAGGTTCAAATCCCCGCTCAGCCATGAAGCTTCCTGGGTGACCTTGGGCCAGTCACTATCTCTCAGCCCCACCTACCTCACAGGGTTGTTGTGAGGACAAAAGGAGGGGAGGAAATATGTACACCACTCTGAGCTCCTTGGAGGAAGGGCGGTATAAAAAAAAATGTGAAATAAATAAATAAATAACAAAATTGCTTTTTAAAGTATTTGCACTTTAAAACAGATCTTGCAAAACTGGTCCAAGAATTGGAAGAGAGGTATGTTGGTGCCATTACTGGCACTAGATCATTGATAGCATTCACAGCCAGCTTTTCTCCATTCAAACTGAATCACTTTGAAAAACTGCAAATTGGACGACTTCGGACGACCCAGGAAGGAAAAGGACACATTTGGACCTAACATTGGGTGGAGTTTCCCAAAATGCCCACTGCTCTACAAATGTTTTGTCTGTCATCATCCTCATTATCAAAGGGGGACGAGGTCCACTCAATTTCATTCCAAAGGGTGTAAATGATATTACACAATTTTTCCAGTGGAATCAATCAATGAACAATAAACTTCTCCATCTACAAAATGCTTATTAATCTTTTTGTATATTTACCCTCAGAACTCACTGAAGCAGCATAGGCTGAGATAAGGAGTTCAAGGCCACCAGAGAGCTTTAAGACAAGGAGGAGGTTGAACCTGGGTCTCTATATACATTCTCAACATGATATCCACAGCTTTCTTTACACTAACCTCCTGCACAAAGTAGGGCTGCCAGATATTTCCTTATTACTGTGCCATTGCTTTTGCAAATGCTGCTGTGGTCAGTTTGTCTTCCCCTGCATCACAACAGGTTATAAAGAAAGCAAGGGAGGAGGAGGCACTAGTTCAGACAAAAACAAACCACATTGCCAGTGAGAAACCAGAGGTTTATCAAGGGAAGCATCTGAAAAAGTGACTAGAAGGCATTGCCAGTAAGGTTGCCAACTTTTTTTAAAATTATCCCCTCCACGCTCATGTCTTGAATAGTAACCTGACACCTAGGCATTTGACAGATTAAGCTCTCTCATTCCTTTATCTCCATGCCAGGGAAAGAATCCCTGCTAAATTTCTGCATGTCAGACAGCCATTAAAGACACAGGAGCAGGGCTAGTAAAACAAACTGGCAATTCTAATAAATGGTAAAAAAAAAAAAGAGGATAAAACAGACTATGCTGGCAGATAGTACAGGAAACCCAGTTTGCTCTACACTGAGCTTAGGCTGCACTTTTCTGGCATCAGTTTGTATTGATGAGATGCAGCTGATGTATCATTCTGCTGAAGGTTAACATACTACTAATTAGCTTTGATTCAGTTGAGCGATCAATAGAACATCCCTCCGTTCTTCATTTGCGTACATGCTTCAAATGGAGGCTCATTGCCTTGCCTGTATTCTGCTTGGGGATGAATTCTAAACTTGACATTGTGTTTTTCTAAGCTGCAAAGCTTCTGTTTTACTAAGGCAGAAATGACTTGGGCACCTTCCCACCCAAAGCTCCTTTTACAAAGCTGTAACTCCTGCCAACAACTGTTTATTGTTAGATTTAGATCCACATCTTACTTTATTATATCACCTTTACTAATAGTATGCTTTAGGAAAATAAATAATTTAATGAAGGCTGAAATAAAGACCATGCCAAGAATTACCCTATGGGGAATTGATGGATTGCTTCATCTTGCACCAATTCTTCTGCCCATAGGTAAAGGCCTAGTTATCTGTTTCATTTATCAGGTTCACCATTTTAGTACAACTGTTTAAAAGTAGGACAGAGCTCCCTATCTACCTTAATTAGACAATAACTCATTGGCTCCAAGTGAACCTTCATCTTTTAATTATTTAGTACACAATTTAATGTCATTAAACATATTTTGAGTGGATGAAATTGCTCTAAAAGCCTACACTCTAGTGCTCTAATATTAGGTTCTTGGCATCCATCCCTGTGTGTGAAAAGCAGCCAGTTTGTTTACCAGGAATTCAGACTCACATTACAGGGCAAATTAGCAGCCAGCTATTAGTCTGATTCAAGCATATAACAATTACTGGTCATATCCTCTTGGTCTGTGGATAATGGAAGAGATCAGCTGCAAATGGAAAGGATGAAGGGCTGGTTGCTTTGTTTGCTTATGGGCACTGAGGAGAAAGCACCAGCAAAAGGTTACACCCCAGGCTTTATAAACGAAAGAAAGGCCGCCTGGAGAAGCAGCTCCATTAGAGACCAAAGTAAGCTCATGCTCCTAAAGCATGTTTTAGTTTAACAGAGCAAAAGTTCAATCACAGTGTCCTGGGGCAAAAATAATTAGTTGGTGCAACTATCTACCACAGGGCTACTTCAATGGAAATAACTGCAGGGTGACAGTAAGCATGGATTACCTTGACTGATCCACACAGGACCCTGACTGCTCTTTCACCATTCTGTTCTCAGGGACAGGTTCAGAATAGAGGATTCTGTAGGGTCCTGCAAACATAGAAGCCACAGGGCCAGTTCACACAAGCAGGTTCATGAATGTGGTTTAGTAAAACTGTGAAGAAATGAATGTGAATACAACAGACATGTTTCTTCAGTGTAAATACCATATCTGAAAAATTGTCATTGATACACAACCCCCATTTCCTGACCCAATCAGGACACACTTTGGGGCAGATGGCCACCTCTGGCCGACCACCCCTGGCAACTCTGCATCCCTCTCTAAGGAGACCCACCTTAGCGCCAACTATTTTATTTTAAGTGTCATTTGTCCCTGTATGTTAAACAACAGCTTTGAGATGACCTGATCAGTTCAATGCTTTTCCCACCATGTCACAATGTGTGACATGACAGGGAAAGAGTTGAAAACCGATCCTTGCCTACTCTTGATTCTCCTCCCTTCCCTGGCAGCTCCTATGTAACTTTAAAAGATGAAGAGCCAAACTATATATTTAATGCAATGTGAAATTTTACTCTTATACCGAATCACATGAAATATTTGGAAACAGTGAGCATAAAACCTTGGGTTGGTGTGCGAGTCAAACACCATGTTTACTCCCTTAAGAAAAACAGTAAAATGAGTGGGTATCAGAGTGCAATGCTTCTTGCATCTAGCTCTATAAACACAGTTGAATTCTAACAATGTAGACCATTAGAAAAGAACATACTGTACCATCTTGAACTGCAATCCCATATATACTTACCTGGGACTACGTTCCAGTGAACATAGTAGGATTTACTTTTGAATAAACATATATAGGATTGCACTATTTCATTTTCATACCTATTGTAAGAGTTGCCTGCATTGTGGCATCACTAGGTAGAATCTGACATTCAGTGCATCAACTGCTGAAGGTGAAAGAGAGACTCCCAGAGTTGTAAGGTAAACTTTATTATGGATATTATGGTCTGAGTCATATTTGTAAAATATTAGAATTTACATTACATCAGTTCTGAAAGCTCCCAATTCCCATTTACCAAGAGTTCCAAATTGTATGTTGAAGACCCTTGAGAACATTTTAGGGATTTCTATTGCACTGCAGTATCCCATTTTGTCAGAGGCATGAGAGTTGCTGACATACTCAGTATAGATTTAATATAAATGTTATGACCATGTTAATTTGGAACAATGCAACATTGAAAAGTCAACAAAGACTCACTTCAGCCACAGATATTGAAAATGTAATTCACAGGAGAATGTATAGAAATAAAGATGCTGTAACATGATCCAGACCACTATGGATGTTACAACCACAAGAAAATGGATAGAGCTCAACAGAGCCCTGTTTCCCCCCACCTGTACTTACATACCTATATGCAAAGAAATCTTAGCCACAGAGGTCTGTACAGCAAGTCCTCAGTTAAAGTTGTTTTGTTTAAAGTAATTTCATTTTAAAGTTGCTGGGAAAATGCCATAGGAACGTTTAAGGTTGTCAATTAGCCCAGAGGTTCAAAAACTCCTAGGAAGAGCTTACGCTGCTGTAAGTCTATGCAGGGCCCCCTGACAGCAGTGAAAGCTCTCTCAGGATCGGGCCGCCGCCACTGGGGGAAAATGGCTTTTTAAACCTTCCTTGAGGGGTGTGCTAGTCCCCCGGGGGGTATGGGGAGTTTGCGGACCCCTTCACTTTCCAAGAAGAACCTATCAACAACTTTACGTGAGGACTTGCTGTACATACCTCCCTATCCCCATCCAACCCTCCTCCTCCACTTGGTGTAAGTTACTGGTGTTCTGGAGCAGGAGTAATTTGTATGGAGGCAAGAGGGAAGGCTAGATGGGGATAGGGAGGCACACATGTACCTAGGAGGTATCCATTCTTCCTGCCTCTCATGCTGCCTGCATGGCCACAAGTATGGGAAAAGGATTCTACTGACAGCTACAATCTCTCCCCATCCATAGGTACTGCACCTGCCATGAACTGGATCATGCCCCTGAAATCTTACAATAAGTACTCTTCATAACAATTGCTGAACTAGCACGGACAACAGTACAGTACTATGAAATAAAATTTGCAGTTACCCACAAAAGAAGTTCAACATTATACTCCATAGATTTCTAACCCCGTTCCAAAGTTTGTATTCCCACAACATTTCAAATATCTGGGGCTAACTCATAAGAACATAAGAAGAGCCCTGCAGGATCAGGCCAAAGGCCCATCTAGTCCAGCTTCCTGTATCACACAGTGGCCCCACCAGATGCCTCAGGGAGCACACAACACAACAAGATACCTGTATCCTGTCGCCACTCCCTTGCACCTGGCACAGAGAAAACCTACTCCTACAACCAGAAGGTTGCTTATCCCCATCATGGCTTCTAAGCTGTGATGGACCTTTCCTCCATAAATCTGTCCAATCCCCTTTTAAAGGAATCCAGGCCAGGTGCCATCACCACACCCTGTGGCAAGGAGTTCCACAAACCAATTACACGCTGGGTAAAGAAATATTTTCTTTTGTCTGTTTTAATACTCCCTCCACTCAATTTTAGTGGATGTTGCCTAGTTCTAGTGTTGTGTGAGAGGGAAAAGAACTTCTCTCTATCCACTCTCTCCATCCCATGCATAATTTTATATGTCTCAATCATGTCCCCCCTCAGCCGTCTTTTTTCTTGTTCCAATAAAAGTAAAGTATTGTCAGCCCCAACTGTTAAAAAAAAGTCCACGAGGTCTTGCTATGCCACTTTTTAGATTCCTTACATTCATTTTTTTTAAAGAAGTCATGCCTCTAAATGTATTTGTACACACTACAAACAGAATTTTAAAGGATGGAAGCAAATCCTCTTGTAATTGCCGTCATTAGGGAGCTGGACTATAATAATTACTGCAGAATGAATTAGCAAGTTTACGAAAGTCATATGTCACTGTTCAATACTGAAGTAAATGCACACAGAAATATGGCAGATCTACACTGGTGGGCGGTATAAGTGCCCCTTAATGTGGCAACAGTAAGAAGAACCCATTCCTCTATGTACCAAACATGCTGGAGGCAATATTCTCACTACTAAATGTGATGGAGCAGAACCAGAACAGTGCACACAATGAAGGACTATGGCCCAATACATGTACACATGACTGTTAATTTTGGCAGCCACAACATCCTACGCAAATTTACCCATTGTCTTGGAATATGGGAGAGAAATGGGATGAAGTACTGCCTGCATCTTCCAGAGCCAAAAATCTGCAACAGGAGAAGTTGCTAGAAATAGCTTTCCACCTGCTCCTAAAATCTAAACCAGATGATCCAGATGTTGGTTGTATGCTAAGGATGTGAGCTATTAATCTGTACTCAGAAATTAACATACCATTACAAAAAGAACAGCAGAACATCACACAAACATTTACATCCAGAATTTTGAGACTGAAGTCCATAGATGGAAAACAAATGGACAGAAAGGCATGTGAAGGGATGCTAAACCATTCCAGAAAGTCTTTGTTCTGTGGCTCAGAGCACTTGGTGTGCTCCGGGAACTGTGATGGCTAAAACCTCAGTAAACCTGCATGTTGATCCCTATGGAAGCTTGGAAGGTTCATACAATATTGGACAAGGAAGATTGTGTTACTGGGATGAATACAGAAGCACACATAGCTCAGACAGGATACATTTCTCATTTGTAGTAGTAACAGATAAAGATAGGTTTGGCAGAAAGGGACCAAGTACAGAGGCTACAATTCAACACCACTGATCTTAACTGCAGCTGTGTTTTGTAGGTTTAAAGAATTGTGTACTACATGGTCCTGAAAGCCACCAAAGGATAGAAAATCCAGATTTTTCAGGCGATCTTGAAGCCAGAAGCAGCATTTCACTTGGTAGACTAGGGATGTGTTGGATTCCTCTCCTTCCCCTTTAATCAGAATGAAAACAGTCTTGAACACACTAAAAACATTTACTCTGAATTCAGTTTTTAAAAATAGTTTCCTAAAATCTCCCATCTGCCTGCCTTTTTCCTTGGCAGTGCTGGAAAGAGAACTGGTCCCCCATGCCCAGGCTGCATAGAAGAACAAGAGAAGTGGTACAGTCCTGGCAGAAGGGTGCACACTGGGAAGAGGCTTGCAAAGACCTGCACTTCCTCTTTGGCATGAAACAATGTCCAGTTTCCCTTCTCTGGATGGGAAGTTACACGGAAGCAATGCCAGTTATATGAAGCTAAAGTGAAAGAAGCAATAGAACAAAAAGCATCAAGGTCAGAGTGAGTGTGGAAAGCCGAGCTCCAGAACATACAGAATTAGAAAATGATATTCCATTGGACGCAAGAACCTCTGGCTTTATCTTCTCCGCATGTCCCTAGAAAGGCAGAGAGAGAGAGAGAGAGAGAGAGACAGAGAATTGAATTCCTGATTGGATACATGTCATTGGAGTCGCACGGTCTCAGCTGCAGGATACCCCTTCATATCTTTCTACTGTAATATCTAGAGACACCCCCCCCCCTTAGGTCCCTAGATCTTACAGTAGGTTAGCCTAGAGTAGGTTGAGCTTCCCTGCTCAACCTGCACCCACAAAATTATTCACTGAACTAACAATAAGTAAAAAGGTCAAAGTGTGCATTAAACTGGCACAATCATTCATACCCAAACCATTTTTGAAGTGAGAACTGTACTGGTGCCATCGCCCTGGATGTTTAGGGAAGGTGTGAACTGCAGCTCCTCCCGATACTCTGTAGTCACCTGGTTTAGATTCATCTGAGACTGGATTGCATTTCCTGTGAAGCGAAGATTGTGAGAGGATGAGAGTCCCTCCTTATAGTGAAGTACTCATTCAGGGCCCTTGGGTGGGCACCCACGTCTTTGGGTAGTAAATATACTTAACTGGATAAATTATATAGGATGTTCCTGCATTAGTCCTTGACAATGCATTGAGAAGAGAAAAATAGACTTTTTCTGGCTCCCCTTTTATCTATGTGAAGTGCCCCATTGCTGGAGTTTCAACAAATGATCCACTACAAGTTACTCTGTCCTGATCAATAATGGAGTGTCTTGTTCACAGAATCTGCTGCTCTGTCTTGGGTTTCAAGGGTTACTGGGGCTGTTGGAACATAAAGCAGCCAGAGCTCTCCATTGCCAGTGTTTGTAGGGGCACAGCATTCCTCCCTGCCAGTAGGGAGAAGAGAGTGGTTGGATCAGTGAGAAAATCTTAGCTGTGGGGTGTGTGAAAAGCTTCTCTATAAGTACCGTGTTTTCCCGAAAATAAGACCTCCTCCGAAAGTAAGACCTACCATAATTTTTTCATGATTTTTGCTGGCACTCATCAATATAAGTCCTCCCCGAAAGTAAGACCTAGCTAGGATCATCAGCCAGATGAACGCGGGCCCCCCAGCAACCCCCCCCCCCGCCACTTACTTTGACCAATTTAAGCTTCATTCTTTCCCGAGGGTGCAAGGCTCTGCAAAGCCTGGAAGGAATGCACTCGAGTCCTCCACCATGGAGACAACGTGCTAGAGAGGCCAGCAAGGCCTGCAAGGAGGCTGCAACCTTGCAGAGTCTCTCTTAACTGGGTATGTATGTAAACTTATGTTTTGTTGACTTTATCATTGCCTCAATATCTGCCTTTAGCTTTATTACTAGCACTCAGCCTGGGTGAGGGAGGTTCCCCAAGGAAAAACTCAAAAGGAATTCCACATCCAACAGTTAGAACAATTAAAACTGTAAATGCTGAAGTTATTAATTAAGAACATAAACACATATGAAGAAACCTGCTGGATCAGACTAAAAGGTTCATCTCGCTCAGCATTTTGTTTCTCAACATAAGATATCTGGGTGGCCTACATGCAGGGCATGAAGGTACAGCCCTCCTCTGTTTGCATCTGGTATACCGCCTCTGAATATGGAGGTTCTATTAGTTATCATGGTTAACAGCTGTTGATTTATCCAAATTCTTTTTTAAGTTAGTGGCTGTCACCACAATTGGTGGCAGCAAATTCTGTAAGTTAATTTTGCACTGTGTGAAGAAATACTTTTATTTTTGTCTGTCCTGAATCTACTGCCAATCAATTTCACTAAATGGTCTTAAGTTCTAGCACTATGAGAGGGAGACAGATTACTGAGCTAGATGGGTCTGACGATATTAGGCTGCAATGCTATACTCACTTGCCTGAGACTTACTTCTGAGAAAACACGCATAGGATTGTGCTGTAAGGCAGCTTCATAGGCTCCCATACACTTACTGAGGCATTTGTTGCTGGCAAATGAGCTGAGGATTTGGTCACAGTCCTCCTTCCGATTGCCACTGTTCTCACAGGAGCACCACAGCGTGACATCAACACTGGAATTGCTGATGTAATTGGGGGTCATGGATGTGCCTATTCCAAGTCCCAAAAAGACAAAGTCAGTTCATATGTAGTCAAGGTCCAAGGAGAGTAAACAGAGAACCATCAAGCCAGGTGTGCAAAGAATTTCCTATCTGGTACAGAATTCAGCATCCGGAGAATGTCAATCTTCTTTCAACAAAACACAAGTCTATCTGTCATAGCTCAGGGAGAAATATCTAAAAAAAAAACCTCTTCCTTCTCATGTTATTCCAAGTTTATTTAAAAAAATCATCAAAATGATTTTAAAAGTTGAATACTAGAGTAAATTATGCAAAACTAAGCACATGCATGCAAACATATTTAATGTATATCAGGGATTCAAAAAGTGGTGGGTCATGACCCACCATGCCAGGCGGAAGCTGGCGTTGCCCCTTTAAGGGGAGCTGTGATCCCCAATGGTGGAGGCAGTGATCCTGGGATCCCGCTGCCGCTGGAGACAAAAAGGCTATTTTTAGACTTACCGGGGGCTGTGCCACCCCTCTAAAATGTACGGGGGAGCAGCGGGTCTCCCCAAGCCTCCAAATGGCTCCTGGAGGCGATTAAAGCCCACTTCCAGTTTTTGGGAAAACCAGGAAGTAAACCGGAAGTGGGCTTTAATAGTCTTCAGGAGCCATTGGGAGGCATGGGGAGGCCCCGCAGACCCCCACACCTTCTGGAAGGCGGCGTGACCCCCGGTAAGTCTAAGAATAGCCCTTTTGTCCCCAGTGGCGACGTGATCCCAAGATAGCTGCCACCACCATTGGGGATCACAACGCCATTGGGGATCACAGTCGGCCGGAGTACCACTGGTGGTACTAGTACCACTGGTTGAGAAACCCTGGTCTAGAACTAGTTCAGCCAGATGACACATAAGCAGGGCACAATGGTGATAGCGATCTGCTGCTTTTGACCCCAACATCTAGTAAGTAAATGTACATTTATTCTGGGCATGGAGGTTCCATTTAGCTATCGTAGCTAACAACCATCTATTAATGCTACTGCTGCTCCTCCAACTTTACAATAATTTAAGGAACAGCAGTTCACACTCTGTCCTTTTTCTGTTTCATGCACCTTAAAGGCAAGACATTTCATAGCTTTTTTCTTAGACAAGTCTAAGGGCATAACCCACACCAAACTTCCCCGTGAATTCCTCTAGGCCAGAGGTTCTCAACCTGGGTACCCCTAGGGCACCCCTAGGGGTACGCGGACCTCTTGCTGGGGGTACGCCAAGCCCTGCCCCTTATCTGCCCCATCAGTAGCTAATTAAGTTTTAACATGGATTTTAAATTGTAATTATTTTCGGAGCTCCTCCATCTCTCTGATTTTGGCTTTGGGCTTATTTTTGTACTTCGGAAAATGTGCTTTGGTGGGGTGGGGAGGGAGGAGCTGATTTTGGGAAGTGTGACTTGGAGAAAAAAAGAGATCCTTGTCTGTCTGTCTGTCTGTCTGTCTGTCTGTCTGTCTGTCTGTCTGTCACACACACACACACACACACACACACACACACACACACACAGAGAGAGAGAGAGAGTTAAATAAGGCATTTTTTCACATTTAAAATTGTTTTAGTACTTTTTTATTTAATGATTAATTACCTAATTAATTGATTAATCAGTAGTTAATTAGCAGGGGGTACTTCAGAAAATTGGACCGTGATAGGGGGTACCCGGGCCTCCAAAGGTTGAGAACCCCTGCTCTAGGCTCAACACATACCAATCATCCCCATGTAAGCTTCCAGGCATGCAGCATGGCTGGACTGAGAACAGCCATCCAAGGAAGTGCCTGAAGGCCTGCAATGTTCCTGGAAGTCAGCCAGCCGGGATCTAGTGGAAGACAAAGACTATCAGAAGAGGCCTTTCTTTACTGATCCAGGGCACGTTTTACTCATCTGCCCTGTATTTCACATGGAATACCAGAGTCAAACAAAATCATGGAGCATCCCATCACTTTTGAACTACAGTATATCTAGGTCGGGGTGGCCAACTGACAGCCTGTGGAACCTGAAGGAGTGTTGCCTGGCCCTTTTGGTGGACCCGCCAAACTGTTTTCAAGTTATACAAACAGTTATCCCACACTTTAAATGCCCTGTGTCTCATATATGCAATGCGTGTCTCTGTATGCAATATATAAAAGTACATATTTGTATGCAACACTGGGCCTGAGCACACATTCCATGACTGTGAAACTCTTACTGCTAAATGGCACCCAGCCTTATTATAGAACTGGCCACTCCTGGCAAACCAACAAGCACATGGAGAATAAAGTGGTTCCCAAATATACAGAAGTTGCCCGTCCCTGAGCTAGGTGATGCTGCTACTTTTAAAAACAGCTACAGACAGCATTTTAAAAGTAGAACTTTTATACAGTCCAGCACTACATAAATTGTTATGTTCTTTGCACAATACTGTCTGTTTTATTTGCTTCTTCTCCACTTAGTTCATGAAGTGCATGGTTCACAACAGGGTCTAACTGCACATGTGCCACAAAACCCTCAACTTAAGGCCCAATGCCCTTGTGTCAGACGTACTTGCAGACACTGTCCCTCAGGCACAAATCCAACAGGAGGAGGCAATTTGGTTGGGTGCTGCTTTGAAAGGAGCACTCTGGGACGATGGTGTTCCGGCGCCGCTCCCCACAAAATTCATCTTGACAGGGACAGAAGAGGAGCCTCTTGGTGAAATCCATACTGACCCTCTCAAAGAAGTGCCTCAGTCCTCGGTGGCATTTGCGCTGATCACAGGGGTGCCCTGCAATGCAGGTGGAGGCATACATTGTGCGCAGACGCACACACTTGCGGTCCAGGTGGCAAACATGAGCAATGTGCAAGCAAGCACTAGGGTTGTCCCCAGCTATATGTGAGCCTGAAAAGTCACAGAAATACAAGGAGAATGAAATAACAAATTCAAGAGAGGATTTCTCAGGGAAGGATTAAGTCCAAAAGATACATGATCCTGAATGTGTAATGTCATCTGATAGGGTTTTAGTTTTCTTTATAAACAAAGTAGCGATGGGTTGTTGTTGTTGTTGTTTTTGAATCATGGCAAAACCATGGCAGGGGGGCTTTAGTAGTTTGCCCTGCTGTAATTTTGATCCCGATTACCCCCCCCCCCAGCATCGCACTTTTTCTGGAAAAAACCTTGCTGTTTGCCTTTCACTGCTTTCCCCCACTAAAATGAGTGTAGGGAGGCGTGATGATTGGGATCAAAGCCACGTCAGGGCAAAGTGCTAAAGCTCTCCTACCTTCTCACTGCAGTTTCATGTTTTCTGCCCCTCCCCCACCATTTATAAATAAAACTAAAACTTCTTCAGGCCACACTTAATTTAATGTGTAGTTTGGCCCATCAATATCTGGAAAAGACAGTCAATCAATCTCCAGTGTCTCTCCACAGTTCAGATGTTCTTTTAAATAGAAAATCAAGAGGAGCAAAATCGCAGGGTGCATTTAAAAAATATCCCCCCCCCAAATCTGTAGTATTTCTTGAAGTGTGGTGGAAGAAAGGTTTCCGCAAAGTTTCTTAAGTCTTTAGTCAGCTGTTTTTCTAGCAATTGAAACAAGTCTACACGATGATTATCATTTACAGACAAAGCAGAATGTTGCCAGATTATTCACTAATATTTTTCCTCCTTCATTCTTGTAAATCGCTCCTGAGGAGGAAAAATGGAACAAAATGAGCTCTACCTGAAACCAGAGTTGCCAGTTTGCTGTACTTGGACTTCGACAGTTCTTCATTTCCTACATCTTGATATGGAGATGCCTCAAAACGAAAATAACCTGTGTAAGGTGAAAAATACATTCATGTCTGCAATGTGTATCTAAATGTTCCCAGATGCTCAAAATAGAGGACAACTTCTATTGAAAATACTACATTGGTTTCGCTCATTCTAGTAAAACCTCTCATCCAATTTATTTTAAAATGATTTTCCGCCATTTCTTTAGCTGACATTTATTACGTTCCTTCTCTTCAGCTTTCCCCCCCCCCCTAGATTCTCCTATTCTGAATGAGACACGGTGGACTCTTCTCTTCCTGTATCTGATCCCCAACTCTATCTGTTCTTTGGTCAGATTAACGTTAATTGAGGATTTCAAAACAATATTACCATCAGAAAGTAAGATTGCTAGTAGTTGAGCTTGCTAGCTAGATCACAGTGAAGAAGATAGCGCTCTTCTTTGGCAAATTCACGTCTGGTTTGCAAATTAACAGTGCAATCCTATCCAACTTACACCACTGGTGTAACCAGCAGTGCAGCAAGAACGGGAGGTCCCAGAATGGAAAGGGGATTCAAATCCTCTCCAAATGGGGATTGAAAGGGGATTTGAATCCCCTTTCCGTTCTGCAGGCTCCCATTCTCGCTGCACCGGTGGTGTAAATTGGATAGGATTACATTATAAGAAACTTTGCTAAATCTGAGCTATACAGCAGTTTATTTATTTAAAAAATTATATCCCACCTTTTCCTATGCCAAGGCAAATGCCCAAGGCAGCTTACAACAGAAGTTAAAATATGTAACTTAAAAATAAATTTAAAAAGTTTAAACAATACATAACCGTACATAAACAATTTTTAAAAGTTCTGATTTACCAAAACTTTTAACCAACTCCTAATTAGATTCTTAAGGGTGATTGTTTTTGGCCAACAATCTAAGCATTTACAGACGGAACAGAATAATACTTACAAGTATGATTCAGCCAAAAAGCAAACAATGTTAAGCGTTTTAATATTCTTGATTTTAGCACACATTTTAGGATATTATCTAAAGCAATGCAAATATTAAAATATCTATCCTGACTTTAAATTCATTATGGTTCAAAGCAGTAAGCACAGAGTATGGAGTTATGTTATGATGTCTGGACTAGGAGCCTGTATCTCCCGCTTCTGAAGTTTCAAACGTTGGCACAAATTCCTTCTTGACTGAGTATGGGGTTTTGTATTGTGTGTCCTCATTTGTATGGTATTGTACAGAATTTGGCAAGGGCTCCGAATTCTTAAGGATTCCAGTTTTAATTAAAAAAAGGTCTGGTTCCCATTACAGAGAAATATTATTTAACACATTGGGACCAGTGAAACATTATGATTAATGATGCTAGGTTGCATCCCTGTGAAGATTCCCATATCCTTAGAAAACTAGCTCTTCATTTCCACGGAGGCTTGCACCATATCACTTATGCAGACATATCCAGTGGCCTGCACAAGCACAAACGTCATTTGTTTATGCCTCTTTAAGCCATTGGAATATGTATGTAGAGGTGCAAGGTTGAAACAGGAAGAACCAGGTTCTGCTGCCTGCTCTGTTGGCCTCTCTTTCACTTCATCACCACTTGTGGGAGAGGTACAGTGCACGCTTCCACTGAGACAAAGGACTGGTTTTATATACTATTTCCCTAATTGGAAAGAAAAGAGGAAAAAATGTAAAGGAACAAATAATTTAATTCTTAAGGATTCCAGTTTTATAATAACAAATAATTTAATATTCTGTGCTCTCTCCAGAATAAAATACTAAATTAAGGGAAATTCACCCGCCATGCCAACAAGGGAAGCACCTGCAAACAGGAATCTTTCAGTTAGTATTACAAAGGACCTCTGTTGAATGGAACTTACTTATGAGTAGACATTACAAAAGCATCACAGGGCGTAATCCTGTTCTAAATTCAGCCAGTGGAACAAGCGTTCCGCCGGCCGAAGATGTCGCAAACGTGTCGTGAGGCACGTTTGCGTCTACTTCTGAGCAGGGAAGGCCGGTGCAAGGCCGGCCTCCCCTGCTCCACCGCCTGGACCGTCTCCCACCTGCCGCCAGACCCAGTTAAGGATCCAGCGGAGGGGTGACAGGGATCAAACGGCGGGGGCCGATAGGCCCAGCCGCTCCAGGAGGGGGCGGGGATCAGCTTCGGCCAAATCCTGTCCCCCAACCTCACGGTTGAGCCGTTACACGACCTCCTCCAACTTCCGCCAGCAAAATAGTGGGGGAGGCTGCTCGAGGCGGAACACGGGATCCGTCGGGCGGCCTTGGCCGCCCGGTGGATCCTACGGTAAGATTGGGCTGCCCATCATGGGGATGGGAATTGCTAGTTAACATAGCACTAGGTTGAATGCTGAATGAAACCTCCATGTAATTCTATGTCTGGCTAATTGTGAAAAAGCAATGCCAAAGCACCCTCAACAGTGCTGAAGGGCTCTAGGGTGGAAGGAATCCTGAAGACATGTGGGGGAGAGGGGTGCAACAGGCACAGGAAGGAAGAATATACTCCTTTTCAATATTTGTCCTTTAGTCACTTGCCTTCCCAAACCCGGTAGATCCACCTGCCAGCCAGTTCCATGGGCACAGCAGACAGAAAAGACAAACAAAAATGTCCAATGGTCACTGCTGCCGTTCCCACAGAACCTCCTAGCACTAGGAGATCTTAGGATTGTGGCACTGGTAGATCATTGTGCCTGCCCCCTCCATGGAGCCAACAATGGAAGCCAATGATGCAGTGGCAGTGGCAACAGCAGATTCTTCTGCCCACCAACTCCAAGGAGCTGGAAAAGAGAAGGATCTAGGAGAAGTTGCCACTGATGCCGCCACCATCACTTTAGGTATCCGATGATGTTAGCGGTTGCTGTAGTAGCTGTTCCTTCTTGTCGCTCTCCAAGGAAAAGGCACGTGAAGAGAACAAGAGTCTGAAGCATGGGCTGATGGCCTAGTGGGCTTCCTTCCTGTCCAAGACTCTAGCCTAGTGCTCTCCAACAGCTGCTGTACACGGATGATGATGTGTCTGGAGGGCATGGTAAGTTGGACCCAACTATGGAAACCAGAGCGCAGCACCTTTGGTTAGTGGACAGAATGGGTGACAACTTAGCAGCCCCCCTCCAACTGAATCTATTTTAATTCTCGCTCCCTCCCACACATGTTAACGTTGGCTTTATGGTCCAAGCCTAGTGCACATGCTTTCACTGTGGGCTGTTTGTTGGGCAATCACTGAGAGCTTGCAGGAGCCAATCCTCACTGGGTCTGTGATGGCAAACCCTGAACACTGAGGTATGTTTGTGTTCACAAATAGGTATCTGATGCACAGTATTGTCTCCTGACAACTTGGACAGCTAAAGTGGCTACTGTCAGGGCTCCCAGCAGTCAAAAGCTTGTTGTTTCTCTGTCCTCCCTCCTGGTCACTTGTTCCTGTCCTTACGTTTACGACTTCTTTTTTCCTTTACTAACTTAGTTGTTGCTAAAATAAACCTCCAACTTCTGCAATCAAATACACAAATTACATAGGATTATACAAAAACAATGCAACCTGCATAATGCATTGAGAGTATCAATGAAAGCTGGGTTTCCATGGCGCAAAATTTGGGTGAAATGAGGAGGAAGGGGGGAAGCACACCCAGTCTTGCAGTAGCATTAGCATATGATGGACTTAAAGTCAGAGGAGAAATCCGATGACCAAAGAAAAGGCGGTATATAAATACTGGTTTATCATCATCATCATCATCATATGCTTCATTTCAGCTTCACTCTGCTATTTCCAGAGAGATACTCCCTAAGGGTGCTATACAAAACTCTTTAATCCAAGGATAACAACAACCTCAATGTTTTGAAACCTCAAAGAACTCCACATCAGGGAACCACTAGTAGCACTGCAGAAACATTCACCTTCTTACTGTCTAATAGCCGATTCACAATAATGTCCTATTCCTTCTGTCAAAAATGTCCACATGGTGTCTCAGGTTCAATTCCTGGCATCTCCAGTTAAAAGGACAGATCTCAGGTAGCAGGCCTGGCAGAGTCTCTGTCTGCTGCCAGTCAGAGTAGACAGTACTAAACTAGATAGGCCAAAGATCTGACTTGGTGCAAGGATGCTTTTCTTTTAAAATTGTTTATTCCATTTTTTTTCTTAAAATACCGTATAACTCAAAGCAGCTTACAGCAAAACACTGAACAACAAAATATTGACTAAAACAAAACAGAATAAATACCAACAATGAAAATAAAGACTGAAGTACATAGCCAATCCAGGAAAAAAATCATAAAACAAAAGGAGCAAAAGAGGAGCATGGAAAATAGTTTGTCCCACAGACCCTATCACAGAGCCAAGTTTTAACCTGGTGTCTGAAGGCCCACAATACTGGAGCCTGGCAGACCTCCCAAGGGAGAGCATTCCACAAAGTTGGCGCCACAACCAAGAAAGCTTGGCTCCTAGCAGACACTCACAGTGGAATATCAGTCAGCAAGGTCACCTGGAGCAAGATCTCAGATACTGAGTGAAGCACATGAACAGGCATGTTTGAGAACAGATGGTCCATCAGGTTCTCAGATACCAAGCCATTTAGGACGTTAAATGCTGTGATCTTGTACTCAGAAACTAACAGAAAACCAGTGTAGATCATACAAAATCATGCTACAATCAAGGAGTTCCAACTGACAACCCAGCGGAAGCATTTTGCATCAGTTAAACCTTCTGAATGATTTTCAAGGGCAGCTCCAAGCCCTACACAGAACACGTTACAGTAGTCAAGTCTTTTTTGTTATCATGGGCCAAGGGTTCTCTTCTTGCAGGAGAAGCACGTTAGCTCAGGGGTAGAGCACATGCTCTGCATGCAGAAAGTCCCAAATTCAATCTCCAGGTAGGGCAGAGACAGAATCATAGAAAACCACTTTCTGGTTTTCAGCTGGACCAATGATCTGACTAGTATAAGGTGGCTTCCTATGTTCCAAGATTTCAGGTGTTCTTTAGGGGCACACAATTACTACTCCCAACCTCTCCCACTTAAAACAAAGTGTGACCAAAACTTCCATCTCACCTTGTGTTAAGGTGGAGTGAACAGACCAGTAGATGCGCAGGCATTGCTCTTCCTGTTTGCGTGTGCGCCGGTGACACTTGCATCCTTGAAAATGATAGTTTTTAATCATTGTTTCTGCTTCTAGGCATCTGTTTCTGGCTTCATGGCCCAGGGACAAGATACTGCTTTTAGAACAGTTTTCCAGAATCCGATAGGTGTCATTGCAGGCAGGGTCAGCTACACAAAGACTTTCAGCTGTTATGCAGTTGTTTGGCTGTTCAAGGGACACAGCAAGGAAGCCTCCTGTTCAGGTAGAGAAACACCATTAGCATTTCATACACTGATATTCCAGCTGGCCACCTGTTCTCCCCAAATTGCAAGTTTCTAAGGAAGCATGCTCTTTTATTCTCAGTAAATTAATCTGGATTTTTTTACAGTGCCTTGGTATTGTTCTAACACAATATTCAATAGAGCAAACTATTTCAAAATTGAATATTATTCAATTATTTCAAAAGCACTATCTCAAGATCATTTAACATGGATTTGCTCACAGGCGCTGAACCATGAGCTGTCGATCGAAAGGTCGACAGTTCGAATCCGCGACGGGGTGAGTTCTCGTTGCTTGGCCAGCTCCTGCCAACCTAGCAGTTCCAAAGCATGTTAATGCGAGTAGATAAATAGGTACCGCTTGCGGAAAGGTAAACAGCGCTTCGTGTTCCAGCTGCATGCTATGTGCTGCGGCAAGGAGAGTCATGCCGGCCACATGACCACGGAGGCGTCTTCGGACAACGCTGGCTCTTCGGCTTTGAAATGGAGATGAGCACCACACCCTAGAGTCGGACACAACTGGACTTAATTGTCAGGGGTCACCTTTACCTTTACCTATGCTTTACATATTCTTTTGTTCATATTACCAGGGTAATGAAATTAAGGGTACTGTTCACAGACTGGGTTAAAACGGGTTCAACAGCCATGTAAAAATGTTTCTAGTTAAAAAAATCAAAATTTAAAAACATAAAAGTATTTAAAAATGATTAAAACATTAAAGCAGCACAACGTTTCATTCATCTCTGCGAATCTCGTCAGATGAGCGAGCCTAAGCTGCGAGATGGTGAAGCCAGCTAAGCCACATCTCGCAGCTCAGGCTCGCTCACCTGACGAGATTCGCAGAGATGAATGAAACGTGCTATTTTAATGTTTTAATCATTTTTAAATACTTTTATGTTTTTTAATTTTGATTTTTTTTTAACTATAAACCTTGTTACATGGCTTTTGAACCCGTTTTAACCCAGTCTGTGATCATTGCTGGCCATTAAACTTTTACATCTTATTTTAAGGGTACTGTGTTTACTTCAATCTTCCTGTGCCTGTCTGAAACAGAATGGTGTTTTGGTGCTGAATTCACATGGAATTGACTTTTGAGTGAAAAAATATGGGTATGACCCCTGGACACAGGTGTGTAGAGTAGCTGATCTTCCAATCTATTTGAGTTTGACACTCATCTCAAAAAACACATCCTAGGATGTCAACTGCAGACAGATTTCATGGCATCACATCTGACACCTCACAATAGTCACACTAGTAAATGAATTTATTTCAGATCTGTCCAGTTACCACAGTGGTGTCTTATCTGAACATCAGGGACGAGGAGGCAGCAGCAAAGTGAGCCATCATTAAAGGACAGGTGTGCTCTTAGCTTGTTCTTGGGACATGACAACACAGAGGCAAGATTGTTTTTGTATTTCTGCCACGTATAACCTTGGGCCCATTCTTGAACACTGCTGTTCCTGCCAACCACTCTCTCTCTCTCTCTCTCTCTCTCTCTCTCTCTCTCTCTCTCTCTCTCTCTCTCAGGGTTTGCCATTATATATTGATTTGCAGTCTTCATTATAGGTTATTATAACTTTTAACCCCTTGCTGTACTTATTACAAACTTGCAAGGGGCCTTTCTGAAATTTTAAGCAATTCGGAAAATCCACCTCAGTGCAAAAAAGGCATTAGCTTTCTACCCAGGTATTTTTTTTTTGAAGGGACTATGTTGGGTGATACCCAGCATAGGAAATCACTCAATGTTTCTCCAAACTTGTATAAAAGAGAATTCATTCACACACTGCACTTGACATTTCATGGTTAAACGCAACTAATCCATAATTTCAGTATGACTCAGAAGTCAGCGACTTTGTGGTCACAGCTGATCAATAGAGCAAACTATTTCATAGAATTATACTTTTATTTATTTATAATCCTTCGCATGGCACAGCAGTGCCCTCAGGGTGGCCACCAAGAATGACTTTAAAATACAGCATATGAGCCGGTTGTAACCATGAAAAGTAACACATGAACAGTTTAGAGAAGCTGCAAGGCTTCTATGGAGATAATCATTATCTCCACAATACATATAAGGGTAACGTTTCATACCACTATCATACTATCCACTACTAGTGCCTTGTGAGAAGCAGAGAGATGGAGGGAAAAAAAGGTTTAAAACTGGTTTCTTATATAACATTAGTGTAGGAGTGAATGAATGTTGACAGATCTATGCTACTGAATTCTGTTTCCATACATACCAAAAATCAATAGAACAGCACAAGGATGGTGTTATACCACACTTTGCCAATAACTGCTCTTTATTACATGCAATAGGGAGTAATCATCACCTATCACACTGCACGATACACATGTATGATCACACACGTACTTGCTATGGGTAGACCCTTTGTGAAAAGCTGTCAGTAGTATAGTATATTTACTCAAAATGTGTGCAATGATTACATTCTGCTTTATATTTTTGGTAGATTTTTGCATTGTTACCCAACCCTTGAGGAAGGATATTGTTACTTCTCCATAACAACTATGCCAGTGTTTCCCAAACTTTTTCGACCTGCGGCTCCCTCGACCATTGGTCGCAGCTCCCCATTATGTTATGTGACAGGCAGAAAACCGCTAGGTGAAACTTTCTCCCCAATTTTACCTCTTTTGTGAATAACTTCTGTGAAGGTAATTTCTCCTCCTTCTATTGGCCCAATCAGAAGCGGGGTGGGGGTATGTTGACTGGGGCACCCCCTTCTTCCATCTTCCCTCCACAGGGAACCTAGTGAAGCCACCGTTCTGCGACTCCCCTGGGAGTCACAGCTCACAGTTTGGGAACCACTGAACTATGCATATATTGCAGACACAGATGAAACATCGTCTAGAAAAGACTTTCTGTGGAAAACTTATATTGAATCAGGCCATTGGTTCATATAGGTCAGTACTGAATACAGGCTGGCAGTAGCTTTCCAGGGTTTCAAATACGTATTTTCTCTGCCCTACTTGGAAATGCCAGGGATTGAACTGTGGACCTTCCGCATGCAAAGCATATGCTCTACCACTGAGCGATAGTCCTTATCCCTAGGTGGAAGACATCTGCTCACAGCTCAAGTACAAAAATTTTAATTGTATTTTAGCTTTGAATGAATCACATTCAAATGTTTTTTTAAGGGTAGAAAGCAGAATGGTGTTCTCGCTCATGACAAAATACCTTTGACCTGAAAGCTGTGCATGGCAAGTGTCAATGTTGTTAATGCAGAGAAAAGAAAAAAAAGCTATTCTAGTCAGTGTATATTTTATATTTTGCATACAGATATGGGAAACACAAAACACAGGTTTAAGTTATTTTCCATTATGACAGGATCAGCACATATTTAATTTGCACTGCTCTGGTGTCTAATGCAATGTTAAAATGTGCATTTGATTTACAAATGGCTCTCTTCTCAGGCTGTCAGTGCAACACTGAAAGCAAAACTGCTCATGTTGGATCAAACCAAGGGTCTGCCCAATCTAGCATTGTGTATTCAACAATGGCCACCCAGATCTCCCTGGGAAGTTTAGGAGAAGGATAGAGAGAACTATTGTAGTACCTCCTGTTGCTTACCCTTGAAGCTGCAATCACAGGAAGCAGCAATTTTAAACCAAATGTATACTCCAACCAATGTAGGCTGCAGAGTAGCAGATTTCTAGCAGATATAAACAAAAGCCTACAAGCCTCACGTGTGAAAATGCGTCCATTCGAATTACAGTAGTTCTCCGAAAACACTACAGCCAAATTAAAACGTCACTTTATGAAAACATCCTTAAAATCCTCGAACAAGTGACCTTTGTCAGCTGCTGCTGCTGCTGCAGGACAACTCTTAACCCTTTGGAGACGAAAGCACGGCTGTTCTGGCGGCTGAAAATAACTTGGCAGGAACCTGTCGAAAGTTGCTCTGATGACTTACTACTAAAGCCTTCGACCGGATCGCCTTTAGTCCTGCAAAACAGCTGCCTCTCAAGCTGCATAAACTTTCCTTCTCACTCTCAGTTAGCAAGCAATTAGCGAGATAGGGCGATCCGCTGCCTCCCCCAGCCCCGACCCGACTAGCGTGATGCGTCCAGTACATCCTTCTCCTTCCTTGTCTCTCCCCGCATCCATCGACAACCCCAACCAGGGACCTGCCTGGCCTGAACACAGCCAAACGATGAGCCAAGGGGAGGAGAAGGGCAACGACTGTCTTCGCGCTGCCGCCTGCAGCTCCAAGAGCAGCCGAAACGCTGCTTGGCTGGCGCGGAGATCTGGCCGGCCGCGCAGTCACCGCCCCACGGGAAGCGGGAGACTGATGGCAAGATCGCGCCTCGCTCACAGCACCCTTCCGCGGAACTGCCCTCCGCACACACTACTGTACGGAGTCTTGCAGGCAGCCCGAGGATGGTTTTGTCTTTGGAAAAGGCGAGCGAGCCCGCAGCCCAGTTAGGAGCCGGACCAGCACGGAAGCCACACAACTTCGCCCTTAACCCACACCAGGAGCACTGAGAGGGCAGAACGGAGTCTCCCCTTGGGGTGGGGCGCGCGATTCAGAGCGCCAAATCCTCCCGTGAGGAGCCCGCCCGCCCCCAATATGTGGAGAGCCACGGCACGCGCAGCGCAATCTCTTCGGCTGGGCCAGCTCCTCCACGGAAAAGGGCGGCACTGCCTTCTGCGGAAGCAGGCATAGGATCTGGCTGAGCCTCTTTGCCCACCCCGGAGTCGTTATCGACGGCGCTGACTCCCCACCCAATTACCGGTTCGGGAGAACAGCAGCCCCAGCAGCAGAGGGAGCCCCATAGCGGTGGGAAGCACAGCAGGAGTTGTGCGGGTCCGAGCTGCTTGCAGGGGACGACGCTCACATGCTCCGCTAATTCAGCGGGGACTTGGCTGGCTGGCTTCCTTCCTTGCTCGCCCGTCAGCACGGCTGCTTCAGCTGGGACTCGCCGCCTCGGCACGGGCTTGGCAGGTGCGCGCGCGGAGACAGAGGAGGAGGCGGGAACTCAGTGCGCGAGGGGCGGAGCCCTGGTGAAGGGAGGTTTTGCATGCATGGAACCGAGGGCTTGGTCAGCTGCCCTTCTGCGCTAGGATACGACCAAGCTCTAGAGGAGCTTCTCTTGGTGAAATGGGGTCTGTGGGTAAAAAAGGAACAAATTACCCTCTGCAGGGGCCGGTAACGCAACCTGGGAAAACGGAAACGCACTCGAGCGCTGCCTCCTCTGGGTTTCCCGCGCCCACCACACAGACCCCTTCCTTTCGATACACGCACTGTGCCTGCAGACAGTCCTAAATACCGTTACTAGGATGTATGCTCCACTCCCTCCACACTGTACAGTGTGGGACGGCTGTATTGTATTTCGGAATGATGAACATGCATGGGAAGGCGCTGTAAATGGCGCTCCCGGTTTTTTTTTTACCGTTGCCTCGAGGAGGAGTGCCTGCCGACAATAGACTTATTTATTCAAAAATGAAATCTAAGGTGCTTGAACTTCGAGAATATTGTTAATATATTTCCCCTGCCCTGCCAACCCTCCTTACGTGAGAGGGAGGGAGCAGGGATATTTAGCAGGGAGAGAGCAATTGTTCCTACCCTCTTCATCCCAACACAGCATATTTTCCAGTGGCTGTTTGCTGGTACTACTGTACAGTATATCCCTTCCGTGATTTTTAAAAAAATAAGATTATTATGAGCCCCTTTGGAACAGGGAACTCTCTTCATTTCTTTTGTTATGTAAAGCACTTTATTTTTTTGTTGAAACGCAGTACATAAATAGAGAAAGTACACAAGACAATATTTTTAAAAAATCTAATCATAACTTATACCAACATAAGTTTTAAGAAGAAAAGAGAAATCCAGAACTTAGTTTTTAAATGCTATATATTTATTTAATAAAAAATATAGCCTGCCTTTCTCCTCACTGTTCAAAGGCAGCTAGCAACAAAAAATACAATAAAAATATAACATTGATCAGAAGAGCACTAACTTTTGACTAAACATGCATTGGACTGGGCTGCATAATTACATTTGAGAAACTGGACAGATTTCTGTTTGGTTGTCTGCACACCTAAGAGGATACTAAGCAAAATCACTTACTGGAAGCCTAAAGGTGTGATCCTAGGCTGTGCATACTTATTTGGAAGTAATCCTTATTAAAAAAAAAAAGTGGGATTTATTCCTCCTCCCCCCCCCTTCAAAAAAACATGCATAGGGCAGGCTGTAAATACCCAGAACTTTCCAGAAGGTCTTGTAAGTTAACTGGACATTACAGCTTTTCCCCCATGAGGTGGAAAGTAAATGACCATGTACAATATTTGGATGTACAGTATTTGTCCATCTGTACAATTGTACAAATTGTCCATTTGTACAATACCATGTTCAGTATTTGTCATATACTGTATACATAATTTGAATACTAGAAGCATTGCAGGGCTCAGGTGATTAGTTGGACAGCATTTTAAGCATGCAAGATCATTCAGCGTGGGCTCATTAGATAATACTGGTGACAAATAAGCATCTCACACATTCTTCCACCAGTGGTGATATGCTGGCTCCCAAGCCTAGCAGGAGATCTATGATGATAAATGCAGTGCCTGACATTGTGTCATTTACAATTCTTAACCTCAGATCTGAAGTTATTCCCCATGGTTCTGTTTTACAGAGGAAAGCAACCTTTAACTCAGGGTGTTTGATAGTCATGATTCAGTTTTACGAGATTATAAGTGTAGACTTAATATATTTTATATTCAGATTTATTTTTAAATCAGCTCTTTTTAAACAGATGCTTACTATAATTACATTTTAAAAACTATATATTTTATTGTTAGAAATATGTTTTATTCACTCTGCCCTTATTGTAGTCATTGGTCAAATTAATGAAGAAAAAAAAAAAGGAGAAGGAACATGACCAGAGGAATTCACAGCTAGTTTTAAGCCTGCAGTCCTGGCCAGCCTTACACCATCTCCTCAGATTTGCACCAGCCATTTTACTGGCACACATTTAAGAAGGCCCATTTGGCCTGCTGGGGCTCTACCCTTCCCCTGAGGAGCGCTCCAACTTCACTGGTGCACACCCAATCCTGCCTAGGATGCAGTGGCTGCCTTAGGTGCACCACTGCCACTGCATTCTAGACAGGATTGGGCTGTGAAACTATTTCACTATTCATTTAAAAAAAAAAACTGCTGCCCCAAAATGTGAACACCACAGTGTGGGATAGAATGTATAGATTTTAGCAGAGGGGTTTAATTTATTGTATATTGCATTCATATACCACCCTTTTGCCAATGCATTCAATAAGATACTAAATAAAGATAAAAAGAGACAAACAATGTAACAGAACTCTTTGTTCTTTCATACAACTGTCAAATACTGTATGTTTCTGCAAATGCAGGACAGCCTTGTCTGTCCCTGTTAGCTGAGTTTTTCAAACTGCTGGCCTATTCTTATAAGGATTTTAAACCTGTACTAAAAGCACTTATCCTCCTTAAACTTTCCCCAGTTAGGAAAAGAAACTTCTCCTTGGACTTGATGGGGGGGGGGGGGAGAGAGAGACTTTTTTGCAACCTCAGTTTCCCTTTCACAAGGCCCTCCCTCCCATTTCTCTTTAATCTTGAGATTCAAAATTCACAGGGGGTAAATAGGATAGGCACACCCCTCTTTCTGTATGAGTTACTATTGCAAAGTTCAAGTAAGTTGTTCCCTCCTAATAGAGCAATGTGCGTCTTTCAGTGGGCATTTAACTAAATGAAGATGTTAAATCTCTGGTTATGCAAGTTTGCTTAGTATTACCAAAGCATAGCACTGGGATTTAAAATGTCATATTCTTTAAGCACTGACTCATCTCAATGAACAAACACACCCAATTGTGGAAACTAATCACCCCTCACCCTCCCATACAATAATTATAATAACCATTTAAAAGAACTAACCAAGTAATAAGAATTAGTAACTCTCCCTCACTTTTTAACACTTCACCTCAGTGATACAGACTTGAGTCTATTGACTTGGACTTGAGTCGGACTCAAGTTGCGTCAATGACTTGACTCGGTGATTGTAAAAGACTCGACTCAAGACTTGGAGCCTTTTACAAGAAGTTGAATTTTATTCAGGTTTAAACCCGTTTTCCCCATTAAATAGATAGAGACTCACAACCAATGACTTGGGACTTGGGGGCAAAGACTTGTGACTTGACTTGAGACTTGGACCCAGAGATTTGGGAATTGATTTGAGACTTGGACCCAGAGACTTGATCCACATCCCTGCTTCACCTACTCAGTAACACATTTTTAGACTGAGAATATTTCATATTACAGGTGGGCCCCCCATATCCACTGATTCGCTATCCACGGTTTCAGTTATCCACAGATCGTGGGGACCCCCCCAGGCTTTTACTTTTTTCCCAGTAAGCTTCGTTTCTTCCTTAAAGAAACAGGAGAAGCAGCCTCTGGCTGCTTATTACAGGCAAGTAGAACAAAACTAAGTACTAGAGAGGCTCTGCAAGGTTAACAGAAACCTTGCAGAGCCTCTCTAGGACTTAGTCTCGTTCTACATGCCTGCAATGGAGGCTGCTTCTCTGTTATAAGGAAGAAACAAAGCTTGCTTAAAGAAAAATAAGAGCTGGAGGGGGCAGGCATGCCTGCCTGCAGGGGAGGCAGGGTGGGGGGGGGCCTCAGGAAACCATGGAGGGGGTGTTTGCTCTTATCCACGGTTTCAAGTATCCACTGAGGGGCCTGGAACATATCCCCAGCGGATATGGGGGCCCACCTGTATATATCCCTTTCTCCTTAACCTCTGTAAGGAATAATAGATTAATCCAATTTACTGTTTCATGCAATGTCCAAGGTGATGGCAGGAGTGAGGCATTTTCAGGTACCTCAATTCCATTGCCTGCTCTCCCCTCCCCTCTCCTTTCTTCTCCTGTTAGTTTTAGCTTCCCATGGAGGGGTGAGGTCTTAATTTTGCCTCTGACAATTTATCATCCAGTTGCACTCTCAGGTCCAAGAGCAGTTCCTTTTCTTCTTCCACTGTCACAGCAAACAAGATATTTATCATATATCATCATTACCTAGAAACAAGGCACTGTTGTATCCTTCAGTGCAAGTGGCATCTTGAGCATTTCCATTGCTATATCTTGATAAATTTTAATATGATTGCCCTGCAATTCTATCAACGCTGCTGCTCTTGCCAGTAAGTTAATTTCCTTTATAATGCAACAATGAAACCACCAACTCTCTAGGCCTGGATGTTTGTCCATGGCATGCTCTATGCCAGTGATCTTCAACCTTTACCCGAAGGTAAAGGTCGCTGTAAGTATTTGCATGTCTGCGGCGACGGGGGTGATGGCACTTCCAGGTTCTTGCTGCCGCCTAAGTAAAAAAAGGGAGGGTTGGAGACTAGTTATTTGTCTACAGCGGTGGCAAGAAGCCAGGTTGGCAGTGTCTCCATCCACCGCAGGCAGGCAAGTCCAACCCCCCTTTTTTTACTGTGGCAATGGCCATGGCGGCATGAACTCGGTCCTGATGTCAGTGTCAAGTCACCACTTCCCTTAAGAGGAATGATGTTGTTTGCCACAGGACCTTGGGGTCGTGACCCCAAGGTTGAAGATCACTGCTCTATGTAATCTCTCTAGTCTAACCCACTCATCTATGTCTAGTTCAGGGCCAGCTTTAAGCCAATTGGACCAATTGTTCAATGGTGATGAATTGAACAACTCTGTGATGAATTGGGCCCTTCACCTAAAGGGGCTCAGCATTAGGGTAATCTAGTCTTGTCAAATACACGTAACACCATTGAATCTGAAATTAGCAGGAGTTTAAACTTAGACAAAATCCTAAAAGACTTTGCAGAGAAAAAAGCAAGAAAGATAACTTTTTCATAATAAAAGGCAATAATATGACTTATTTATATCTTAATGTTAAGTGATTTTTAGAAACCCAAAAAAGATCATTTGTTCTCAACAATGCTGTTCACTTACATTTTGAATTTTTTCTAAACAAAAATCAACATTAATATTTTTACTAAACCATTCCAGTCACTAAAACAAGTACCGGCAGTTTTGTAACTATTTACTTTTCAAAGGTAATCTACACATTTTGTTTGTTTACTGTTGGGCTTACTGTATGCAATTTTATATTAAAATGTGCTTAGATCCATTTGGTCCATTGACTCGTATGCACTTTTTAAGCACACATTTTAATTGCTTTCCATTCTATCATCGAGATATAAAGTCTACCTTCAAGATATATAAAGTCTAGAGGTTTGAGCACCAGGATCCATTCTCTAGGTCCTCTATTAAATTCTGAAGGGTAAAATTCTTTTGGCTTAAGTATTTCATTGCTTTTTTTCAGGCAGATGCCCGTCATAAGGTTTTGCCACTTTATAACCAATCTTGGAACTAACTTCAAAGTTCTTTCAGCACTGCTGGGTACTACCCGTAACTGGGACTCTTCTTCAAGATCAGATGAAAGTGATTGTATCTACTGTAATTCGCAGTTTGCTACTTGTGATTGCAGTTGCTTTTTGCTTGTACTCTGGGAGTTATGACCTTTCCACTCCCCTTGTATTCAGCTTGCCATTCTCCATTTCCTTTTGATGGCAGAATGTCATTTTAAAGGTTTTTATGCATTGCCATCCTGTGAGTATGGGCAGGTTTTAGCTCCCTCAGTGCTGACTGGTGTCAGGAGATTGCCAGATTCTTCCTGGCACAGAAAGAGCTGAGCCTTTAAGCCGCCATGATGTCACTTCTGCCTTGCCTCTTAATCTTAAATGTGTGAGGACAGGCTGCAGTTACTCAGAGTATGCTAGTGGGCACCTTTCGTTATCTTCATGGTGCCTGTTCTAGGACTCAGCCCTACTATTGAAAATAGATTCTGGAATTGGGCCCTGGCACAAACTAAACCCTAGAGGAAAATAGCTGAACAGAGCTCCAAGTTTCCTTCAGCAGCGGTTTTGTCACCTCATGAGATAAGTGGAGCCTAGAAAGCAAGAAATTGCAAGTAGATTAATAGGTACCGCGTCAGAGGGACGGTAACAGCGTTTCATGCGCCTTGATGTTGAGTCATGCTGGCCACATGACCATGGAAACGTCTTTGGACAGCGCTGGCTCTTCGGCTTTGAAACAGAGATGAGCACCGCTCCCTAGAGTCGGACACGACTGGACTTAATTGTCAGGGGATACCTTTACCTAGATGTTGTCTATATAGTCACTAAAAGGCACTTGGCTTTCTTTGACAGCATCTACAGGAGCCAAGTTAACACATTCCCTTCTTATTCCCAGTCTGTTACATTTACTTTTTTATTAGTAATGATGCCACATTTTTATATTTCAGCAACTCAAATAATAAGACAACACATTGAGAAAGAAATTACTTCAGACACGACGCATGTTCTTTGCCAATTCTGTTTCACATGTCTCTGTCTGCAGGGAGTGTCAGGAGCAGAATATTCCCATTCTTGCTAGCAGCTTGTGGAAGAGTTGGCCCACCTAGTAGCACTAGTCTTTTCTATTTTTGAAGCAGCCAAGAGGCGACGGCTCAGTCGGCGGAGCAGGGGAGGCCGGCCTTGCGCTGGCCTTCCCTACTCTCGAGTCATTGAAAAAGTGCCTTACGGCACTTTTATGATGGCTTCGGGCAGCGGAACGCTCATTCTGCTGCCCGGCCAGGCACTAGGATTGCGCCGCAAGACTAGTTGGTGGAATGCCAAATGACTAATGTAAATACATTTGCATATTACCAATTCCTCCCTCTAGTAGAGAGGGAAGCATGAAAACTTGTAATTTAACAAAAGCTGTCGTCTTCAGCCATGTGTTGTTAAAACGTTATTACTGATAAAAGGAGATTCGATGTAGTAATCCCAGGGGCTTTCTTTCAGATGATTTTTTTTAAAATAAAAAACCTACCTAAAAAAAAGGAAGTATTAAACAAATACCATAAATAAAATACTGTACACTTAAGAACACACTTGAAAGTTAAAGTTTCTAAGGACTCCCCAAGCTGAGGCTGTGGAGAGATTAAATTTGGGCTTGTTGCTGGAGACAAGGCTAGATTCACCACTCTCACAAGCTGGCACTTGCTGGCTTAATTAAATATGAAGCTGTGTGTGTGTGTGTGGGGGGGGGTTCCGTTCACAAGCTAACCTATCTCAAGTGAGAAGTTGGTTGTCACTGGTTTTCAGTGAGAAGAATGAAAGTATCAAACTCCTGGCAGCAAAAAGGGAGGCAGAACTTTTCCTGTGGAAGCTGTGCAAACACTTTTCTGCTTGGATTAATACTTAGAACACTGTGGTCCTCATTACAGGGGCACTGACAGACAGAATGCAGATACGATAGCATGCATTAGCACCTGTACCACACAGAATTATTAACCCCCGAGCAAACAGCCCAGCAAAAGCAAATGTCAACAGCTGAAGGACACAAAACACGAGCACTTTTGTTTCTTAACATCTGTTTATCATCTTCTACTACTACATAAAGCATGGCCCAGAATTCAGCGCAGGATGGACAGAGAGAGTGTCTACATGTGTGGTTTCTCTTTGCTTTGAGAAAGAAAATGGGATGTACCATATATTATTTCAGAGTATTGTAGTCTTGAGGTACTGTGGCTCTGGAACGAATAGAGAACCATTCCCTGTGATGAAGCAAAACTACAATCTGAACTTCTTTACCCCAGTGTTGTTGACTCTTATAGAAACTCTCACATGCAAAGACTGACAGAGACAACTGTACAAACAATATTCCAATATTTCCATCATGTATCACGATCAGGATCACTCTCAAAGCAGCACAAAGAGCTAAAACAGCACAGAGTCACAATCTGTTGGCCAGATGGAGGATTATGCTGCCCATCAAAGTTTTTATTTACACTAGAGCAGATCTGGGAGAAATACAAAGCTTCTGTGAACCTCTGGACAAGCTGCTGATTGTTTCTAGCCCACAGCTCTAACAAATTGTTTCTTTACAAAGCAGCAAAATAATCGTAGCATTAAAGTAAGGAACCTAAAAACAAGGATACTCTGTGTATACCTTTTCACTACCCACATCAGATCGTGGCACCGTTGGCCAGGTCACAAGTACTGTTAGTACAGAATTTAAAAGGTTATAGCAGGAAGCCAAGTTTTTCTTCTCTAAGACATCAGATGCTGATACACAGGCCCTACGAACCCTTGTGCCAAACTCTCCCCGCTGGGTCCAACCAAAGAAATAGTTGGCAGGTCTTCTAGTATGGCAACAGTTTAGCCCAAACCTCATTAAGTCTCCGAGCTAGTCTTGGGGCTGTGCAATGGGCAACAGTCACATTCTTTTTGAGTTAAGTAAAGCAAGGAAACGTTTGAGGAAATATTAATTCTCATTTCCCTTAATCAAATTAGCAATGGGGTCAAGAAAGGTATCAACAGTTAATTCTGGATATCTAGGAGATAGGTAGAACAAATAGGTAGAACTAGTAACCTGTATTTGAAGGGCACAATACTTTATTTCTAGGGTGAAGCCCCCCTCCCCATAAAGTCCCAGAAAGCATTTTAAAACTTTTTAGACTATTTCCTTAGCTAGTAAGCATTTAAGGTGAGTTTGGGATGAATGTGGAATGGCTTTGGAACAAGTAAGACTTTTTTCCATTAAATTTAAAGTACTATTTGTACTCATCTCTAGACTTTCAACGTAAGGGCTGTTTTCAGGAATGGATTGGGTATGAATAAAGAGGGAAAGAAAGGTGTATACATGACACACACAAAAAACTTATATTTTACACACACACACACACACACACACACACACACACACACACACACACACACACACACAATATACTGTATAAAGTGAATCTTTAATACTGGTATATAAAACAGTGAGCCTTTGAAGCTGCCCTTACCCAAATCACTACCCGCTCCTCAAAACCTGAAAATGGCACTCTTGTTCAAGATTAGGATTACGCTTTGAACTATGCTGCTTCTCCAAGCAGGGTATGCTCTAAGTTGGCCTACAGGATTGCCCCAAAGCAAGAATCAGAAAAGAGAATGGCAAGGATGCTAATTGCTCTGCTACTCCTTGCAGCTGCTTGGTATTGCAACAGGCAGTTTAAAATGGGATGGCCCAGCCTTTTCTCAGCTTCTCTGTCAAGTGTTTGTACAGTTTCAATGCCTGATAGTAGATAAACATTCTGCATATTTTTCAGTTTAATATCTACTATTTGTAATGAGAAGAGCCCAGCACTTTAATCTGGAATAGTTAGTGCAATTTTAAGCTTTTGGCCAACTGGAATAGGCACATGTTCTATAAGTCAAGACAGAGCTGAGTGAAGTTTGAACAGCAAGATCAAAAAGCCCTTCATATAAAAGAGAAGCAGCTATTTGTGTTCTAAGATATTATTCTTTTCTCTAGCTACTTTCCCCTTCTTCCACATATCTTGCAATTTGCAGTTGTGCAGTAGTTTTAGCAGCATTGTCTCTCTGTGCCTGAGGCGCAACCGACATGCACATGTACTAACAGAGATACAGAGAGAGATGGGCCAGTGCCCCAGGGCCAGCAGCTGTTAAGAGGACTAGTGCACCGCCGTGTCCATGATAACGAGTAGAGAGCCTAGAACAGAAAGCAAACCTTCCAAACCAGTGACATTTTAAAGGCATTATAGGAGAGCATGCCATAAAATATGCTTCTAAATGGGGGTGAAAAGGAATCTGGTGACAGCAGCTGTTGTTAGCAAACAGAGTCACGGTTCCATGCAAATTCAGGGAGGGACAAATGGCAAGAGCAGGGGACACAGGGCTAATCGCTCACACCTTTGGACAACAGCAGACACTGGTGCTGCTTTTGGATGGGCACAACAGAATTGCCCTGTCTATCCCTTTTGATTACAATCAGCGTGGAAACCTGGAGAGGCAGTAACCTGGGGGCAGGTGTTTGTCATTTTCTTTATCGGCATAACCAGATGCTGCAGTGAGTTTCCCAATAGAGCGGCGGCCTTCCCTTGCAACAGGACTTTGAACCTCAACAGAATAACTGCTATGCACACAAAGTTGGCATTACTTCTGAAGCTGAAGTTCAGCCATCTGTCCCCCTGAGCAACTGAGGAGCACTTTTGTTTAGTGATACAGCCATCATGTATAGTAGGGCTTATTTTCACCCAACAGCAAAGAAGATTTTAAATTCAAATGATTGCACACTTACAGATGTGCTGAGCCCAAATGAAAGGGATAGCACAGTGACTACCCAAAGACAATGTGGAAAGAAATCAGGCTGGCCACAGAGGCAGGGCCTCCAGAGACTGGATATGAAGGAAGAACCTCTGTAGGAAGCACACCTCTGTTTTGTAGGCTGTTATTGCTGAAGAGTTTCAACAGAGATTGAACAGAGTCCTATACACACTTAGCTGTGAGTAGGCTCCATTGAACTCAGAGGGACTCACTTCTGAATAAACATGTTTAAGAAATAATCTGGCTGCACAGTATCTTTCTAGTATCAAAAGAGAAAAAACTGCCAAGGTGAAAAAACTGCCATGGGAAAAGAGCAGAAAGGAAGAAAACATACAGGCCTACTACAGTACTTGTGTATAGGACTAAAAGTGATGTCCCAAGCACATCTACTTAGATAGGGAGAACCCAAAGAATGGAATGTGTTCAACAAGTACTTCTCAAACTGGGTTTTAAACTATAACTGCAGGGGAGGCAACATACCTGATGGCTCAAGCACAGTCATATCCCATGAAAGCCAATAGAGCAAAGCAGAGCTTTGGTGCTGCATAAAAAAATCTCATGGCCGTTTGAGAGATCCAGTCTTGGATCACCTTTTAGAGACAATTTCACCATAATTAAGTAGCAAGTAAAGTTGCCTAAGTATCATCCTGTTTAAGGGCATATATGCATGGGACGTCAGGCGCTCTATTAAAAAACGTAGACTAAAAAGGAGCTCCAAATTAGTAAGGCAGATTAAAAAACAGGTATTAATATTTGTAAAAATCGCAGATGACATGCACCATCTTTAGACGCATTTTTCCTTTTATCTCTCATAGGAGGGAAATGCCTCTAGAGGAGGCCCACTACAACATATGTATTCATCCTTTAAAAACAAAATAGCAGCATGCTCCTTGCTTCAGAAGAATAGATTTAGGGCATTAGACCTGGTAGACTGTTGCCTGAAGAACACTGTTGCCTGAAGAACTATGGACGGAAGTTCGTAACATTGTACAGGAGGCAGCAACTAAAACCATCCCAAAGAAAAAGAAATGCAAGAAAGCAAAGTGGCTGTCAGATGAGGCTTTACAAATAGCTGTGGAAAGAAGGAATGCGAAAAGCAAGGGTGAAAGGGAAAGATATAAACAACTGAATGCAGATTTCCAGAGAATAGCAAGGAGAGACAAGAAGGCCTTCTTAAATGAACAATGCAAGGAAATCGAGGAAAACAACAGAATGGGGAGGACTAGAGATCTCTTCAAGAAAATTGGAGATATCAAGGGAATGTTTTGTGCAAAGATGGGCATGATAAAGGACAAAAAAGGCAGAGACCTAACAGAAGCAGAAGAGATTAAGAAGAGATGGCAAGAATACACAAAAGAACTATACAAGAAAGATCTGAATGTTCCTGATGACCACGCTGGTGTGGTCACTGACCCAGAGCCGGACATCCTAGAGAGTGAAGTCAAGTGGGCCTTAGGTAGCATTACTAACAACAAAGCTAGTGGAGATGATAATATCCCAGCTGAGCTACTTAAAATCCTAAATGATGATGCTGTGAAAGTGCTGCACTCAATATGCCAACAAATTTGGAAAACTCAGCAGTGGCCAAAGGATTAGAAAAGGTCAGTTTACGTTCCAATTCCAAAGAAGGGCAGTGCCAAAGAGTGTTCAAACTATCACACAATTGCACTCATTTCACATGCTAGCAAGGTTATGCTCAAAATCCTACAAGCTAGGCTTCAGCAGTACGTGGACCGATAACTACCGGACGTACAAGCTGGGTTTCGAAGAGGCAGAGGAACTAGAGATCAAATTGCCAACATGCGCTGGATCATGGAGAAAGCCCGAGAGTTCCAAACAAACACCTACTTCTGCTTCGTTGACTACGCAAAAGCCTTTGATTGTGTGGATCACAACAAACTGTGGCAAATTCTTAAAGAGATGGGGGTACCAGACCACCTTACCTGTCTCCTGAGAAACCTGTATGCGGGTCAAGAAGCAACAGTTCGAACCGGCCATGGAACAACCGACTGGTTCAAAATTGGGAAGGGAGTACGGCAAGGCTGTATATTACCACCCTGCTTATTTAACTTATATGCAGAGTACATTATGAGAAATGCAGGGCTGAATGAATCTCAAGCCGGAATCAAGATTGCCGGGAGAAACATCAACAACCTCAGATATGCGGACGATACCACCCTAATGGCAGAAAGTGAAGAAGAACTAAAGAGCCTCTTGATGAGGGTGAAAGAGGAGAGTGCAAAAGTTGGCTTGAAACTCAACATTAATAAAACTAAGATCATGGCATCTGGTCCCATCAATCCCTGGCAAATAGAAGGGGCAGAAATGGAAGCAGTAACAGATCTTACTTTTTTGGGTTCCAAGATCACTGCAGACGGAGACAGCAGCCATGAAATTAAAAGACGCTTACTCCTTGGAAGGAAAGCTATGGCAAATTTAGACAGCATAATAAAAAGCAGAGATATCACCATGCCAACAAAAGTTCGTGTAGTCAGGGCGATGGTGTTCCAATAATGCGAAGAGAGTCCCTTGGACTGCTAGGAGATCAAATCAGTCAATCCTAAATGAAATCAACCCTGACTGTTCCCTGGAAGGACAGGTACTAAGGCTGAAACTCAAATATTTTGGCCACCTAATGCGAAGAGAGGACTCTCTGGAGAAGACTCTGATGCTGGGAAAGATTGAAGGCAAACGGAGAAGGGGAAGGCAAAGGATGAGATGGTTAGACAACATCACCGATGCAACGAACATGAAAATGAGTGAACTCAGGAAGATAGTGGAGGATAGGAAGGCCTGGCGGGATATGGTTCATGGGATCACGAAGGGTCGGACACGACTTAATGACTGAACAACAACCTTGCTTCAGAAGCATTGCTTTTACTTTTTGCAAATGTAATTGATCAATCAACTAAGTTTTCTTTAAGCAGGTAACAGTCCTAATAAACATTAATTGTAAAACCAAATTACATGTTAAGTGCCTCAAACATAACAAGAGGCCTTCCAATCAAAAATTGTAATTCAAAATTGCACTTCCTTGGAAATCAGCTGAGTTGAAACCAAATAGTACTTCCTAGTAAGTATGTCTAAGATCAGGGTATCAAAAAATGGACGAAGCAAAATTGAAGGCAAGGAAGGGGTTTTGTAAGGGAATAGCAAAGGCAGGGATGGTACTAGGAGTAGTACTGCCTCTAGTAGGGAAGACCAAATTAAGAGAATAGCTTACCTCACAATGACCTGAAGTGTCAAATAGGGAATTGTCAGAACCGGTTCAGTTCTGCAGTGCACTAAATGATTACAGTTAACACAGACATGTGAAAACACACTCTCCCATAACTGGACTACTGTACCAAGAGAGCAAACAGCACCTGGCATCACACACGTTATCAGAAATATGCCACGATATTATATGGCTAAAGAGACACCAGTAGGTCTTCTACAATGTTCTGTAGGACTCAAGGACACACTCACTCTCACTGCCATCCTTGAGAAATCTTTGCCTTGTTAGGCTCTTCTGCTTCATCCATTTCAAGAGCCCCCAGGGAACGTCTACCCATTTGTATTCCTGCGGGTGTTCCCAGATGTTGGGGACGCTTTTACCCCTATCAAAATGCAGCAATGATATAGCATATGAGCTCCTTTTGAGCAGCTTCTCCTTAATTCTTTATGCTCGTATGAGCACAAATTAGGAGACGGCAACAGAAGGTAATTGATATCCGAGGCACCATATGACTGCAACTTCAATTTTCTGTTTGGTATTCATTTTGCTTCACTTGAAGAGATTTGCACAGCAATTTGTGAATAAAGCAGTAACAAACCAGGTAAAGGACCAGCACATCCTAGAGGTCAAGATCTGCATGGTCAATGGGACCAAGGAGAGACTGAGTTGACATACCTTCTTCTGCTCCAGTATTCCAAGGAGGAAGACATGCATGGATGAGGAAGTCATCTTACATAGGAATGTATTTGGTAACCACATGGCTAGACTCCAAGAGGAGAAAGATTCTCTGTTATTTGGTGGAATCAACTTCGAAGCTTTGGTCTGTTCATAACCCTTTCAAGCTTTTGTCACGAGCTGGCCCACCAAATAAATAAGAAAACTGAACTGAAATTGAAATGTTTGCAGAGAGAGAGAGAGAGAGAGAGTGTACAGGTTACCTGGGCCATGTGCTTCCGCAGTCATCACCTCATTCTTCCCAAAAACTGCTATCCAGAGCTAACACAGAGTAAAGGTCTTCCCTCTGTGTACTTTGACTTACAGTAAGTGTTGTAGTAGCGCCATCTGGTGACACATCAAGCAGCTGGTTTTTTCCCCATGCACAGAAAAACACCTCTTTTCCCCCACACCTCTAGTGAGGAAAATTCAACTTTCATTATTAGACAGCTTATTCAGCAACTCAAATCAGACAGTCTCATTGCCACCATTAGTCTAATAAAATCTTCCTGCCTTAAAAAAATCATGTTCCCATTCTTCCTTCCATGGTAGTGAAGTTTTCCCACCAAAATACTCCTGTATCTTAAACTCCTCCTCCCAAGTATGCATGGAAACAATTCAGTTGTAGGAGGGGCATGGCTCAAACTTAACAGGTTGGAGCTCAAGAACTAACCTTCTTTCCCTTTCCTATACATGCACTGTTGCACCTCTATTATGGCATGATATTCAGAGAGCCAGTGTGGCATTGTGGATGTCTTGCCGGAATGTTTTCCTTGGGCCAGTCTCAGCCTAACCCATCTCACTAGGTTGCTGAGAGGATAAAAGTGATGGGGAAGGAGAACCATGTGTACTGCCCCAAGATTCTTGGAGGAAAGGTAGGATGAAAAGGTGCAAGACATACTGGGGAAGCAACTACCAAAGAAAGCAGCCCATCTAATTTTTCCAAGGATGCCACAGAGAAAGCATGGTCAAGCTTCATTTCACTTTTGTCCAGGTACTCATCTTACTGATTTTCTGTAACAAAAACTTACTACCTCCTCCCAAATATGCAGGCTTGATTTTTTCCCTTCTACCCATACTGAATGCGTAAAATTGCACTTGAGCCCCCATCAGTATGTACTGTAGGCAGTATTTTTCACCACTGCCCTGGACCAGGGCTTTTCAGCCTCTGTGCACGTTTCCAAAATGCCAAGTCTGTAATCACAGATGGCTGCTGTGCACAGAAGTGGACGATATATCCCACAGTTGTCTCTGTAGCAAGAGAGAGGCTTCTCTGGTTGCTGCTATCTCTTGCTTTCTCCTCTGCACTCTCCCCTTCCCTGACCAGTTCTTTTTTTTTTTTTTAAGTGCCAGCCTGACACATCTTGCTTCAATCTGTGTGCTGCCACTCCAGGCAGGATCAGGCCAGATGAAACATTGTCACACCATCCCTACGGTAGCAGGGCCAAGTACCACCTGCCATACTGCAAAGTTGAAAAGCACTGCTTTGGACAGAAGTGGAACTCAAATTGCAGTGGTGGAAGTCAATTGCAGGAAGTCAAATTGCAGGATTTGGCATGGGCTACACCAGCAACTTGTGGGATTTTCTATAGCAAGTCTAACACACTTTATATAATGTCAGACTACTGTATCATTCTATCTAGAGATGTACCCCGACTAAGCACATACAGAAGAGAGTACATGACCCTCTAGTGGACAATTATTAAATACCGTAACACAGGCCTGTGCACATTTTGCTTTCTTAAAAGTGAGACCTAGTCATGGGTATATTTGGGGCACTGATTCCAAAAATGGCATTGGTTTTGCCCTATCACAGGGGTTCTCAACCTTTGGAGGCCTGGGTACCCCCATCATGGTCCAATTTTCTGAAGTACCCCCTACTAATTAACTGCTAATTAATTGGATTAATCAATTAATTAATTAGGTAATTAATTAACTTAAAAAGTACTAAAACAATTTTAAATGTGAAAAATGTCTTATTTAACTTTGTGTGTGTGTGAGTGAGGGGGGGGGGCAAGGATCTCTTTTTTCCTCCAAGTTACACTTCCCAAAATCAGCTCCTCCCTCCATCACACCAAAGTACATTTTCCAAAGTACAAAAATAAGCCCAAAACCAAAGAGACAGAAGGGCTCCGAAATTAGTAATTACACTTAATTAGCTGCTGATGGGCAGATAAGGGGCAGGGCTTGGTGGACCCCCAGCAAGAAGTCTGCATACCCCTAGGGGTACCCGTACCACAGGTTGAGAACCCCTGCCCTATCACATCTCATTTTGGGGGTACAGCATTGCTACCTCATGAGAGTCAATCAGCTTCCATGTAAGAAATCCAATGCCACGGCTTCCTCACGAGGAAGCTGCTTGACTCGCACTATGAGTTGGTGATGCTGTACCCCCAAAATGAGATGTGATAGGGCAACTCCAATGCCATTTTTTGGAATCAGCACCCAAATTTTTATAAAACTACCATAAATTTTGAAAAACGTTTTTTTGACCCTCAAATTTGCAGGCCTGTGTAATTTACCAGACTTATTTAGACGAGCATCTTCCAGGTAAGTTCACTTTACCATCTCCATGCATTTAAATCCAGGAGATTAACTGTATTTTCCCGACACTGTAATACAATGGCTGCTACACAACAAATAGGTATGCAAATGAACCACAGTACAGTTATACCTTCTAGAACTGTTTATTCTTCTGTAAAAAACATTTAAGTGCAAAACCCTAAAGCAGCATTAAAGAGTAATAAAGTCTTTTGCTAGTAGCTCAGTTTCAAACAGGCTTATAAAAACAATCTGGCCTGTTACCTTTGGACAACACCTGGGATGCTCTTGGATGGTGCCCAACCCCCTCTGAGCAAAACTCTGCTCTCCCCCCCCCCCCCACATACAGTATTGCCCATTCCACTGGGTCTCTTTCACTCAGATGTGTCACACGTGGGCACAATCTGACCCAAATCATGCTTGCAGAAACAAGGTACACTGTACTTTTCTGAACTCTCCATAGCGCTACAATGGCCAGGTCTACCCAGTCCTGGCATGTTCACATTCCTAGCCTCTGTGTAGTGTAGTCAATTACAGAGTCTCCAAGCTTCCCCTTTGCTGGGAAAGAACCTCCTAGAACAGTCCTCTTGGATACTGCCTCTGACCTTACAGCTTCATAAAACGAGAAATTTGATCCCTCCTCCTCTGGTCTCCTGCCCACGTCTTGCTTTTCATGCGGAACTTGAGCATCTCGGCCTTGAAGTCCTGGTGATGCATGGGACAGTAGCTCTGGGGCTCACACAGCTCCTGAGAGAGAAGGAGTCGCATCAGCACACACCACCCAATTTTGTGACACAGGAACTAATGAACTCATCACAAATTGAACATCTCAGTTGCAATTTTAAACACAGCAGGTTGTTAGCCCTTGGAAGTGTACAGGAAACAATCCTGAAGTGTGGCCCCACTGTTAATGGTGATTACAGAGAAGGAACCTTCTCTGCTGTGGCACCTTAACTGTAGAAGACCTATGTCGGATATTTCCCTGGTATCCACATTAATTTTAGGCACTTGATTAATTCTTATTTGCTCAAACTTTAATCAAACAATAATGGATGTGTTACTGGTTGCAGTGATCCAAATGAGCCCACTGAGGCTCCTGCATTCCCAGGTTACCTCCCAGCAAGGTTAGTTGTTGCTGCTGCCAGAAAGGGAAAAGACTCCAAAAGGGGTGTGTGCCCTTCCCTCTAACCGGGGGGACCCCAGTTACTGGGATCCCTTGGTCTGGAAGCCAGTTGCTCCTGGAGCAACTTGGGGTTGGCTAGGTCGATTTCCCAACTTCTTAGCACCTACACTTGCTTCAAGTGATCAGTCAAACAGTGAGGGGCAGGAGCTCTTAGCTCTGATCAGAAAGAAATGGACAAGTAATTTATAACAATATCAAGAGAGCTTACTTGCGCACGCACACACGTGCACACGCGGCAAACATAAGAAAGGGGATGGGAAAAAGTCAAAGACAAAAACAGGCACTTGAATTTAGAGGCAAACTGAAAACAACAAAAACCCTACTGCAATTAACTGGCCCTGCCTAGAGTGTTAGTTAGTTGCAGTTTCTCTGCTTTTCAAGGGCTGGTCAGCAATGTACAGGTAAACCTCTGTTAGTGCTAGAACACAACACCCTGTGCCAAAATATGTGCTATTTTATCTGTCACCCCCTGCCGTTTATAAAGGGGGTGACAGATAAAATAGCACATATTTTGGCACAGGGGAAGGTTAAAACCATCTTTAAACCGACTACAAAAATAGAGCAGATTTTAAATAATCGCAAAGACAAACGTCCCCCCTTGTCCAATCCTGGAGTATACAGGATCCCTTGTTCTTCTTGCGAGAAAGAATATATTGGCTTGACGAAAAGATCAATTAGTACACGGATCAAGGAGCATGAAAGGTCTGTAAGGCTGAAACATCCAGAACAATCATCCGTAGCCGAACATGCTCTAACCACTGGACATTCCATCCGTTTTGAGGATACTAGCTGCTTACAAATGGAAAGTAATGTGGGTATCTTACGCCATCTAGAGGCGATTGAGATAAGTAAAAAATCTGCGCCATGCCTTATGAACCGTCAACAAGACCTGAGTTTTGTGAATAAAATATGGATGCCTATATTACGGGAAGAACAGAAAGATAGTAAAGGAGAAGGAATAACAACGCAAGAAGAATGAGGACTCAGCAAGGTTTCCCCTGGACATGGTAGTTACTTAAACAATCCTGATCCAGGGACGATAAGTACTTACAGTAACATTGGTTTTCTTTGCTCCTAAGTGCTACACATGAACAGCTTAATGATTAACTGATTGACGGCTGCTGTTGCACTGTGCTTTTGGGTATATAGTAGTTTGGGCTGCCTTTTGATTGTAACATCCTTCAATCTTTTAGATTGTTCCCTAGACGATGTTTCCGGGATTTGGAAACGAAACGTTGGAGTGTTAACAATATCAGACTTCGGATTTTAATGGATTTTTTTGCCTGCCTTGTTGAAACAGAACACAAGCAGTCTTTTTAATTTGTTTTATTCAAGTATTTATTTTTTGAAAATACATGGCTATGATGCCCGTTTTACCTAGATCTTTGTCAATATTTTATAATATTTGTTTTTTGTTATTGTTCTACCCTCCCTTGTAAATTCCTCTGAATTCAAAAAGTGGGATTAAAAATACTTAAACAAATCAATATAAACAACAGTGATGCAGGGCGCAATCCTGATCCAACTACGGGCAGCGGAATAAGCGTTCCACCACCCGGAGTAGTCGCAAACGTGCCGTAAAGCACGTTTGCGACTACTTTAGAGCCGGGAAGGCTGGTGTAAGGCCGGCCTTCCCAGCTCCACTGCCGGAGCCATCGGCCCACTGCTGGACCCAGGTAAGTCTGGATACAGCGGGCAGAGGGGGAATGGGTTGGCGGATGGGGAGGAGGGACGGCGGAGCTGGGAGGGCGGCCATAGGCCCAGCTGCCCGGGGCGGGGGCATGGCGTCCACCATATCCCGGTCCCCGCCGGGCGGCTAGGCCGTTACACGGCCTCCTCCAACTTCCGCCAGCAAAATAGCTGGTGGAAATCCGAGGAGGCCTATCGGCCCCAGATGTGGTTACACTCAGGGAAGGGGACGAGCATCCCCTTCCCTGAGTAGACTTTCCGCTGCGGGCTGCATCCTGCAGGCTGCCTGCAGTGGAGATCAGGATCTGTGGGCGGCCTCGGCCGCCTGGCAGATCCTTACGCAGGATTGGGCTGGCAATCTTATTTATTTGCTGAAAGCGTCCAGACTTTGAAATGCTGCATTCCTAGGCAGTAGCCCTGAAGTCAAAGCTTGTATTACCTTGTACTCCAGGAAGAAGTTCTTGTAGCCACCCTGAAGGACATACAGCTCAGGGTAGTGGAGTGCAGGATACTCATTCATGACTCGGTCTTCTTTTCTCAGATAGCGACACCTTCAAACAGCAAGCCAGGAGAAAGGCAAAGGGAAGTTATCTTAGCAAGGAGCCTCCCCCCCAAATTTGTTTCCTCTGGCTTCCAAAAGTTGCTCCCTTCTCCGTTATTGAGCCCACACTCACATTTTCGGGCCCCTTTCAGAGGAAAATTCACAGTGGAACACAAGGATGAGGCGCTTCTGTGGTGTTGATGGGAGAAGGGGCTTTTTTAGGTACAATTCAAAGAGATCTTCTTGCTTGTGGATATTCAAAGCCCCCTGTATTGGGAGAGAGGAAGGACGTCTCAGTCATATGTAGGGATAACAGCTCACATGCAACTCCCAAGAGTTGCTTCCTTCCCTGAATATGGTTCATTCACGACACAACACCCTCACCTTGATATGCCCCCCACGATACTCATAGGGGTAGCGACAGTCAATGATGCAGAACTTCTCTATAAGGCTCTGGAATTGATCATGGAGCAGAGCAGCCACCTACAAGTATAGCAGAACAGCACTCAACTTCAACTACAAGGGTCCCCTCCCCCCATGCCCTCCAGGTGCATGCTACCCATCAGCCCAGGCAGCCCTGCTAAACAGCTGGGAACAGAAGATTGCTACACAAAATAATATTTAAGGAGACAGATCAATCTACTTTGGGATGGGAAAGTAGAAAGCTAGATTCACGGGTGGGATGGGAAAGTCAAAGTTCAGCTGGCAAAACTACTGAGCAAACGACACAGAGGGGTCAAGAGGGCACCCAAAACAGCAAGGAGCCACTGCTCACAGTTTCTGAAGTGATGTATCTTAGGTCCTGATGCCTTCCTGCTACTGTTGGTAGTGCATACACCTAGAGAGAGACACACACAACCACATTCCATTTCTGCCAGTGGCCCCTGCTTCTTCCAGTTATATAAATTCTAACACCAAGGCTGTAATCTTAAAAACACTTAAGATTGTGCGACACTCCACTGTACTCTGTAGGATTTATTACTGAACTACAAATGTTCAGGCTGCAAATGTTATGGCAATACTGAACATAGCTTTTAACTTCCTGCTCATAAACACCCCATGCTTTGAAAAGCAGTCCAACTGCCTGCTTAATCCTCATGCTAGACTACATTTTTTACAACATTACAATGCAGTGGCGTAGGTATACCCCCAACGGCGGCCCACTCGCCGTGCACCCCGTGACGTCACAAGCCCTGTCCCTTGGGGGCGTGACATCACAAGCCCTGCCCCTTGGGGGAGGGGCGTCACATTCGCACCGCCGCGACAAAATGGCGGTGCGAAAGTCCCCCTGGGTTTTTTTAGGCCTGTTTTTGGCCTAAAATGGCCCCGGGAGGGTGCACAGGAGGGGGGCTGCACGAAGGCCAGAGTGGGTGGGTGCACGAGCCGGCACCACTTACCCAGCGTTTGTTAGTTGTACCTCCTCTGTCTCTGGGCAGCATCTCTGGCTTTGTCTACTCGCTGGTCAGAGATGTCCCTAGAGAGGCTGCGGCTATGCAATTGGTGCAGAGCCTCTCTATCCCCTAGTCTCGCTAGTTCCAGGGACACAGGAGGCACAACCAATGAAGGCCAGTTAAGTGGTGCTGGCTTGTGCGCGTGCGTGTGCACACACCAGCACGTGTGACCATGCGTTGGAGCGTCCACGATTCGTGCACCCATCGGCTTTTGGATACCCCAGAACGCATGGCCACACGCCCCGAGGGGGGGCACGCGCGCGGGTGCACGAGTGTGTTGCTGCCACCGACTTGTGCAGCCATGCGTTCCAGGGCATCCACCAGTCGGGGGTGCATGATTCGTGCACCCCCCCCGGCTCATGGACGCCCCGGAACGCATGGCCACACGCGCCTGGGGGTTTTACCGCTTTCGTGGCAATTCGGCGGCAAAGCAGAAGCGGTGACTCATGCACCCCCTGTACCCTGGGCCCTCCGCCCCACCCCTAACGACGCCTCTGTTACAATGAAAAACTATAGAAGAAAATAGTTGAAACTGAAAACCCATAAGCTACTACCTGAATTATGCAAGTTGGGGAAAGTACTTATTTTATTCAAACAGCCAGAACCAGACTAATGTAGATCAGGCCCCAAAAGGGCAATAATGTGGGGATGAAGAGGCACCCCAGAGTGCAATCGTAACCATTCTGCTGAGTGATGTAATGTTCGACATGGCTGAAGGAACATCATTTGTTCTCTTCTCACTTCTCAAGTTAGTTTCCAATTAATATATGTCCTGGCATTTTCTATAATTTATTATTTTCTGTAATTGTCCCTTTGGAGTTGCCACTGTAGGGGTGACCCAAGGGAGAAGACCTCCCCCCCCATAACTACACAGCTGTGAATGCAAGTGTGTAATTTGCATATTGATCCCTGCTTCCCCCTCCTTCCTCTGTTTCTCCTTGATTCTTTTAAACCTTTGGGACAGAGAAATGCCTCATTCCTTTCCTTTGCAAACTGCTTTGAGAACTCTTTGTTTAAAAGTGGTATATACGGTAAATACTTTAAAAAAAACCAGATGAAGTAAAACTGCTACATCTGAGAGTTCAATTGTACTGTGTTGACTCAAGTACCAGAGATATTGGTTGCTTGGCTCCGAAAGGAATATGCTGGTTAAAAACAGCAAATGGTAATCATGTTGGTGGCCCTGAATAGCTGCCCAAGTATGCTCTAGTTAATTTGCTGAGAGCAAACACTTGTGGGTTTGGGAGTTTCCTTTGGCTGCTTGAATTCATTTTAAAAGTTTCAGGATTATATAGAAGAATGAGAATGGGATACATATTGGAAAGCAGTAAGTACCAGTATTTAAAGAGATACAGAACAGAACCAAGAAGGATCTGCAGGAGTACAAAAAATTCACTCCCCGACCATTGCTGCGCTGTAGGTTTTCGGAGTTTACAGCAGACACTGCCCATATGTTTTCCAGCTTCTATGCAAAGACGAAGGCCACGATTGCCTAGCAGACCCCATCACAGGGAGAAAGTTTCCCCGAGTACAATGTTAGTGCAGACAAATGCTGTACACATGGAAGGCTGGGGGTGGGGCTTCCTGAGCACACTGGTGCAGGGGTGGACTTGCCAGCTCACTCTTACAACCCCACCCCACAGCCTACAATTGTGTGGACGGCATTCATGTAGTTTTGAAGACCTGAACACGGCTTCATTGGGGGTGTAATAGTACAACAGCAACTTGATTATATTATGCCAATCATAATTGTCAGTGTCCAGCAGTTCCCAAGAGTTTTAACATGAACACCTGTGTTTAAAACTGTAAAAAGGCACACAGATTAACACCTTCCCTAAGAAACCCAACGACTGAGATACAGAGATACCATACTGTTCAAGATCTGCTGTTCAAGATCTGCCTGAACAGCGTGAGCTGCAATCCCACACAAACAAAGTTGGAGTTTTACCTATATATTTGCCTTACAAGCAGCTCCCCAGATGGGTCATAGAATCAGGTCACAGTAAGTGCTGCCAGCTGACATATATCCAATCCTACTCTATTGCATGCTCTGCCCCTACCCCAGAACAGCAAACTTTGTAGAAACAGGGGCTGTTTAAACATGAAGAAAGTCTGCATCTCTCATCACTGTTCAACAAGAGGAGAGATGCTTTACATCAGTCAATAGTGAGGTCCCTCTGTCTTGGAAATCCAGCCCCCCCCCCAAAAGATCCTTTCAGCTCAAAAGCTCAGAAGAACTCACACTGGAGAAATCTCCAATCAGCTGCCTGAGTCCACAGTCTTGATCAAGTGCTCTGACAATCTCCAGGTCAGAAAGGGAAACTGTCTTCTTCAAAAGTGCTACCTGTAAACAAAGTCACAGTCATTAGCAACAGGTAAGAAATGAGTCTATGGTTAGCTGCCCTGTCTGTCTGTCCAAATGTTGACACACTGGGATTTACAATACCTACACCTTGACAGCTGCCACCCTAAGAGCTCTTGACACAAGCACCAGCCTGGGGTACTAAAGTCAGAATAAAAATAGAGCTGCTATTCTGTCCCAACAGCTACAACCCCAGGGTTCAGGTCCTGGAGATTATACTGTATATATTTTCTGGAAATTATACTGCATATAATATATGTATTATACTGTATATACAAGCAGGAACTTACTCCATCTGGCTCCTCTTGAATTGGGCTGCGTTTTCGTTTCAACTTGATGGGATTTTCATCATCTTGGCCTTTGACTGTCTTCTTGTACAGCACAGGCCTGTTCAGTTTCTCAGGCAGTGATGGAGATCGAAAGAGGTGGCTCTTGTTCATGGAGACCTGCTCAGAGTAAGAGGCAAACAGGAAGGAAAGTCCAGAAAATGGAAAACCTTCCCAAGTCCCTTACCCCGTTGACAAGGCTACAGGGTTCCTACAGAGACAGCTAGAGTTGTAGGGGGAGCAGTCCCAACTAGATTTGCATTTTTGGTCATTACTAGAGAAACATTCCCTTGCACAAAGTTAACTGAATTCTTTTATCAAATATCTCAGGTGGAATTGAACATGGCGGCAGCACCTCCTCCTCAGCAGCTAAGTCCACAAAAGTTACTAACCCATGGGAAAAAAAATAATGACCCATCTGCTCATGCATATTTGTTTCAGTCATTTGTTCCCTAAGAGGTTAAAAGGAAGAAGCGCCGCCAATTCCCTCTTAGGTTACTTGGAGGAGAGCATGTCTTACTTGTCAAGAGCAACCAATGAGGCAAGAGGCTAGATTTCCTATGCAGTACCCACACTCACCTCACTGACATTGATGTCCTGAGTAAGGAGAGGCCCAGACAGCAAGACAGCCATGCTGGAGAGGTGTCCAACCAGTGGCTTCTAAAAGGAGAAGTATAGCAAAAACCATCAACACAGAATATTTCATGGTACCGGTACGGAGTATGAAGAAGATTGGGAAACAAGAACCACTTTTATTCCCAAGACGACAACCTGCCCTTTAGTTCCACTAATGCAGTGTTTCCCAAACCTTTTTGACCAGCGGCTCCCTTGACCATTGGCAACCATTGGCCGTGGCTCCCCACTACATGATGCTGATGCCTGCCAATTGGCATTGCACTGTTTTCCGAGAGGGTTCCGTGGCACTCCGTGGCTCCTCTGGCTGGTTTCCGTGGCTCCCCTGGGAGCCACGCCTCCCAGTTTGGGAACCACTGTACTAATGTATAAAAAATTATAGTGTTAATTCGCATGTAAACCAGAAAAAGAGGCCTACTGTTTAGTACTACAACATGTCAGAACTTCCACTTGCCTTATCTGCTTGTGATATGAAGCAGAGTATGTTTCTATGGTGGTTTGGAATGGCACTACCATAGGAATTGACACGATCAGCAAATTAGTAATTGGAATGAGGAACTGGATAGGATTGGGGGGGCAGGGCAGGCAGTAACTGGGAGTGCATAATTTTGATCCAACAAAGAAATGGAACCAGCCATCAGAATCCATTCCCTCGGACTTAACTGGTGCTCCATTTATCCATATAACGGCGCAATCCTGCCTAAAGCTTGGAACGGCAGAGCGAGCGCTCCGCTGTTCCAAGCCGCTGCGAACATGCCGTAAAACACGTTCACAACAACTTTAGAGTAAGGGCGGCCGGCATGGAGGCTGGCCGCCCTCACTCTGCCGCCGGATCGCCCATGCGGCTGCTGGAGGAGGTAAATGTCGCTCTGCCATGGGGGTGGTCTGGTGGGGCGGTCTGGGTGGCCAGAGGTTGGTGGATCCGGCCCAGGGGGTGGGATGGGGATGGCAGCCACCATATCCCCGTCCCCTTCCAGGGCCAGATCCGTCATTACACAGCCTCCTCGGATTTGCACCAGCTGGCGGAAATCTGAGGAGGCCCATTGGGGCCTCCCTGCCCTACACCCGGAGGAAGGGGACGAACGTCCCCTTCCCCCAAGGAGACCTCAGGGAACGGGGATAGGATCTGGCGGGTGGCCTGGGCTGCCGGCTGTATACTTAGTAGAACTGGGCTGTAAAACTGTTTTTGACAAAGTAGCATGCAAAATTTTAGCAGAGGAATTATTCCATGTCACGCGAAAATACTGAGCAGCACTGAGCTTAGAACAGATCCATTTTGGGACTGTACAAGGAACCTCCTCATTTAATCATTTTTCTGCTATAACTATTATTGTAGAAAATTAGACAGATCCTGACAAAACGGCAATAGATTTTTTTATGTATTTTTAAAAAGGACTTACCGTATATTCTGCTTTTTTCAACATTTTTCAAGCAATGTACAACAATAAAATTAAATTGAAACAAAACCTGGATAGAGTTCAGTATAAAAGGGTAATTGAATATTGGAACACCTGTAGGGGTTGTGGATGAAGGAGACTGATCATCATTCAAGGCTAGATGCTCCCTTAGTAAGCTGCTCAGCACAGGTTGGATTGCTTACCTGAAATTGAAGCAAATTCAGTGACCCATTGTGGAAACTAGACTATCGCCAATCTTTGTATACTTAAAATCCAAAGTTAAGCAATTAGCATTTTTCTATACAGTACAGTACATTTTTCTACTTAACAAGAGAGAAAGATTCCATCAGGCCTATTAATTTATGAGTTACTCAGTGAAGTTGCACACAACTCCATGACTTACCTCCTCCCAAACCACCTTCGGCCTACTCCTAAAGGAGTAGGAGAAACAAAAACACTGCACGAATCCCGGCACGTCCCGGGCGCATGCAGAGAGGTATTGCTTCCTTTTTAACCGATCGCCACAGAACGATTGTGATTGGTCGTGGACCATGCTCATGTTTGGCCGTTTTCGGCCAATCAGAAGAAAGGGAGGGCAGGACGTGGAGTGAACCTATTACAGGGGAGCAGTGGCGTTCCTACACCCTCCGTAGGGGGCCCCTGCCGACGCAGCATCCCCCACGTGATGCCACAAGCCACACCCCCAGGTGGGTGTGATGTCATTTTTGTGCACCACTGCCAAATTTCTGCGGCGGCACGGCTTGAAACACCCCCCCAGCTGTTTTTCAAGGCTTTTTGGAGCGAAACGGCTCCCACGAAGGCAAAAAAAAAGGACAAGGAAGAGACGGCTGGTGCAAATTAACAACAGGAGCAGCGGCGGAGGGGGCAACGCACCCAGGAGGCAAGTACAACCCCCCTGACGCCGCTTGCACCCTCTGCCCTGGGACACCCACCACCCCCCTAACGACACCACTGCAGGGGGCAGCAAGCGACCAATCAGGAGGGACACACGGGTAGACAATGCGTGGAAGAAACTGGTGGAGCCCAGGGCAGCGTCTCAGGGCGGGGCGTCCTGTCCCCTATGCTTGTGAGCCTCCAAACGCAAACAGAGTTGGTGTAGGTCAGCCTTAATAGTTCTCAGTTCTCTCTAGGCACATCTACAGCTTTGCAACATGAACAGAACCAACACTGCTGTCTCAAGGCACTATTGCCATCCATGGCTGGCAACACCTACTTTTTCCATTTTCCAAGATTCCCAGATTCAGGGCATGAGAAAATCATCTCACACCTTTCTCACCTCAGTCTCTTCCTGCTCCTCAAGGCAGAGCTCTGGAAAGTCCCCCAAGGCCTCTAGCATCCTTTGTGCTGCCACTGCAGCAATTGGGCTGCCAAGATCTTTCATCTCGTACTCTTCTAGACCCGATGTTTCCTGCCAGGAGAAGAGATGGAGTAACCATTCTTATGGGGGAAATCCACTGTTTTCCCAACCATGACAAGGACATATTCATGAACTGCAATAACTGTTTATGAGAATGATAAAAAGACCAGCTTTCCACTTAACCCCAAATAAACTGAATGAATCAGGCTACATTTGGGGTGGGGGCAGGGGAACTGATCTGTATTGTACAACAGCATGAACATAATACAAACATATAAAATGTATATTTAAATTCATTTCTCTAGACTACATAGATTTCTCTGAAGAACTCCTATAATCACCGATGTATAAAGTTAGCCTGTTGTAGTCGGTGTTACCACAGATACTCTGGGGCACATGTACACATGCTTTCACAACATGTCTGTCTTTGGCCATAGCATCTGCACCCTGCAGATTGGCATCAAGGAAACAGAGGGGGGATAGTGAAAGGCTTCACATTCAGAAATGTTGAACAAGGAAGCATTTGAGAAAAATTAACACAGCTGGCAAGAGGAACCATACAAGGCATACACAGCTAATAGCTATATATTAGCATACATACAGCTATATATTAGTGCTGTGTATGGATGGTCTTTGTGGCAAATGAGCTAATGAGGCCAGCCAGTCTAATCGGCTTTGGGGCAAGAGGACAGACAGCCTGCTGTTGCTGTTGCAGAAGAGCATAGCAGGGCATGGGGAGGGCAACAGGAACGAAACGTAGGACTATTCCTTGGATTTTATGGTAATCTTACTCCGTATGCGGCTGCCTGGAATGGAAACCCGCAAACGGCTTTGAAGTTTATTAAAAGTTCAAGTTTTTTAAATACATGGCATCGATTCCCGTATTCCCTGAACACTGTTGGTTACTAGCGGGCCATGAAAGTTACCGAAAGAAATTGAGCCTGGAATGGTTCAAAGGAGGGGGCCTTTCTCTACCTAGACCTAGCTCTACCTGATCCTGAAGCTGGAGAGAGCACTTTGGGTTGGGCTGCTGTGGGAGAGGCGAGGCAGAGCACAAGGACAGCGAGGCTCCTTTGACCAACTAGGGAAACACTCACACTGCTCCCGAGACACTCTCTTCCCCAGTGCTTGGTCTTTCTAGGCAATATTGCAAACATCCCGTAACAACAGCAGTTGTGTGGATGATGTTTATAGGACTGAAAGATCACCTAGACTAGAAACCAGGCTATGGGAACTCTGGGTTCTCTTCAGAGCCCTATTGCCCCCCAGAAAAGAGACAGGAAAAGTAAAGACACAATTTCTGCCTGCAACATTTATTTATTTATTTAAAAAAATTTATCCAGCTCTTTGAAGATTATGCCTTCAGCGAGGTGGCAGAGCCTATGAGTTGCACGCAAAAGGCTCAATAAGGAAGACGAGAAAACAAGGTTCAGAAGAGTGAAGCGATCCTCTCCTCTCAAGTGCAGGGGTGCTCCTTCTGAAGGGGAGGGGAGGCTATCTGAGAAAAGGGTGCTGATGTCGGGGTGGTCCAAGGTGAAGACTTTACCTGAATTCAAATTCTAAAGGGAGGCAGAGTCCGGCCTTTTTGTGGGTTAATGTGTTGCTTCTGGCTTTGCTATTCAAGGCAACAGGCAGTTGCTTTAGTAAGACTGCTAATTTTAACTCTTTGCCCGCTCCAAAGGCACATGCCTGATGAAAATGACTCTGAAAACCAGGTTCTCTTTATGAGTATAGACCTAGTTGTTCTAAACAGTTGATCAAGATCCACTTGTTATATTGGTGTTCCTGCTTTGTCTTTTGATATTATGATATACTTTGAAGGTACTTTTTTTAATGCTCAGTGAAAATGTATCTGTATGTCAGAAAAGACACTTTTTGTAGAGAAGAGATTTGCAACACCATGCTATACAGATTACCATATATCACTGTCTAGGATACAGAAAGATTCCTCAAACCAGCATTGACCTGTATTAAAATGTCTAGAGCAGCCAAACATCCACACCTAGACCTAGCTGAAATGTCAGACTACTTGCACTAAATAAGTTAGCAAATATCAATTCATCAGCATAGCAAACAGCAAGTCACCTGAGAGTGTGGCGGTCTCTTCCGGCATAGAAGGGAGCTGGGCATGGGCCCCCCTAGGTGCTTAAACAGGGCATCTTCCTGGGAGAAGAGAAGGAAGTCTTTAGTGCTGTGAGCTGGCCTTATTGCTAGAATCAAGAACATAAGGAAGTTTCAGAAAAGCTAAGGCAAAAACTCCATGATAAAATGAGAAGGACATGACTGAATGCTTTATCTTTTGAACTGGCAGGGGCAGGGATGTACTGCTGCCGCCAGATCCCTTGGCTCGCTGCTTACGAATAGTTAAACAAAACCCCATCTGCTGCAACAGGCACTCACATTCTCCTTGTCCATGGATGGACTGCTAATCTCCCGGCTAACTCGGCGGACACAGCTTGGAGCATCTGGTGTGCTGCACAGTACCCGGGACTGAAACACCAAGAGAGGAAAAAACCAACAACACTGCAGCCTGTGTCTATATGTCCCCTACAAGGTGAACAAATCCCATTCTAGCAGGAAGTAAATGCTCACCTGGGACAATTGGGCACACAACCTCCTTGAGCCTCTGCTGAGAGAAAGACAGCTAGTCAGAAAACTGGGTTACGGCTTATTTTGCCTTGCCAACATCCTAAAGAGGTGCACTGGTAAGACAGCACTCAATTTTTCCCCCTATGGCTCAGCGGGAAGGTCTAGTTGCCCAAGACTACAGTAGTTAGAGAAGTGGAAATTCCTTTTAGTGTTCAGCCTTTCACTTGTTAACAGGGCCAGAGGCATCGTTAGGGGGGCGGGGGTGTCAAGCAGGGTGCACTCTTGCTGTGCCGCCGCTGAAATTCAGCGGTGGCGCAAAAGCAACCCCGGCGTTTTTTCAGCCGCTTGCAGTGGGAGGATTGGCCCTCCCGCCCTCCATACGGCCAAAAAAACGCCCGGGGTGTGCGCTTTTGCACCTCCGCCAAATTTCGGCAGCGGCGCAGTGAAAATGACATCACACCCGGGGCGGGGATTGTGGTGTCAAGTGGGGCTGTCGTGTCAACGGCCCCCCATGGGGGGTGTAACGACACCTCTGAACAGGACATATTACTCTTTTGCAGACTGGCTGTGAGCTCTAGCTAACTACCTACTTTTCATACTTCTAAGATCTGGGGTCAACTTGTGGAAGAATGACCAGCTCAGGAAACCAAGCATGTATTTTAGAAAGGAGAAGGAACAAATAAGCGTAAGTGCTTTGCATGGCCTTTTTACCTATATGGTCCAAGGATCAGAGTGGTGGTTATGGAAATGCAACCCCAAACCAAGTACAAAAGCTTAATGCAGTAGATACATGAAAAATTGACAACAGACCAGCTCTGCCAGCAATGCCAGAGGGTTGGAATTTCCTAACTGGAACCAACCTATGAAACATGCTCATGAACATGCAGCTTGTGAATATGTTCTTATGCTTTTGGGTTATTAGTAGTTTTTATTGCTGTTGACAGGTTTTTATATGTGTTGTAGGATTTTCAGTGTTCATATTATATGTTGTTTTCAGTGTTTAACTTGTTATATAGTTTTAGGACTTCGTATTTTTGTTACACCCCCCCCCCCTTGTGTTCCCACACTGTGGGGAAAAGGCAGGGCATAAATGTATTAAAATAAAGATGTCCAAACTCTCCTTGGGCCACTCTATGCCATGCAAGGCCATAGTTAGGGTAATATAGCAAGTACAGCCATGTAGGGTGCAATTTTCAAGGTGGTGGAGGGAGGAGTCAAGAAAAAAATGTTTGTATTTTGACCAATGGTGGAAATTGGCCACATTCTGCTTAGTGCTTGGCACTGATCAAGCATTATCTGCTTATTTCTTCTAGAGTGTTTTAAAGGAGACTGTTTTCAAAGAGAAGTTTCATATGCAAGATAAGGATGGACATGCATTGTTTTAGAACTGTCACTATTCTTGATCAAAAACAGAAGAGGCAGGGGAACAGAAATTGAGGCTGCACTCCTATACACACTTAATGGGAGGAAGTCCCACTGAAAGTCAACGACTAACTTCTGAGTAGACATGCATTCAACCGCACTGTTAGTCTGCCAAGGGTACAGAAATGTCTGTTTATGCCCCAGATTATTAGATGAGACATGCTGGTTCAATGCACTTGGATACTTGGCCAAACATCCAAGAGCTCTCTGATCCCAGTGGCATGCTCCTTCTTGAAAGACTACTTGCATGCTTAGAGTCAGCTACTCAGTAATACCTCCCACAATACAGGGGATATATTCCTGCAAAGCCAAGCACTGTGTAGAACAGCGCTATAGGAGACATCATTAAGAATAAGGCATAAAACTGGCACTGATTGGTCAGAGCAAGCCAGAATATATTACTCCCATTAGCTGCAGTAGCTATCACTCACACCTAGGATGAAGAGTTCTGAAACAAAACAGCACTAAAGGAAGTAGCATTTTGGAAGGTATTACCATATAGCAAAATGAACAATCCTTCCCTTCTTGACATGAGTGACTCAACCAATCTATTCCTAAGCTGAGCTGTTGGCCTTGTTCTCTCTGCAGTTGAATTCAAATATAGTAAATCCTCATTATCCACCGATCCCAATCCCGTGGATTCACTTATCCGCTTCTATAGAAGTGTAACCCATTTCGTCACACAGGCAGTCTCTTTGCGCCCCTTTGCAGCCATACGCAGTAGTGAAAAAAATTCTCAGACACCTATTGCGCAACGTCGACTCAAGCTCCACCAAGAGAAGCTGTGATATTTGTAAATCTGTGTGAATCTGCTCCAGAAAGTGCTGTATGTACTGTAGTATGGGAAATGCTCTTTACAAGAAAGGTACATAAAATGATGTGTATATGGTAAGGCAAAGGTGACCCCTGACAATTAAGTCCAGTCGCGTCCGACTCTAGGGTGTGGTACTCATCCCCATTTCAAAGCCAAAGAGCCAGCGTTGCCTGAAGACGCCTCCGTGGTCATGTGGCCGGCATGACTCTCCTTGCCGCAGCGCGTAGCATGCAGCTGGAACACGGAGCGCTGTTTACCTTCCCGCAAGCGGTACCTATTTACCTACTCTCATTAACATGCTTTGGAACTGCTAGGTTGGCAGGAGCTGGCCAAGCAACGAGAGCTCACCCCGTCGCGGATTCGAACTGCCGACCTCTCGATCGACAGCTCATGGTTCAGTGGTTTAACCCACTGAACCACCCACTGGTAGCAAAAGTGTACTGTGAACAGGGTCATGGGAACCTAACCCCATTTTCCCCATAGGATCAATGTTTCAGTAACGTTTTCAGGAATGTAACCCCTGCGGTTAATGAGAATTGACTGTAATAGATGTGATCTTTTAGACTGAAAATACCAAGGATACTCAGTCAAGCCGAAAGACTCAGTAGACGAGAAGCCTCATCCCTTGTCTTGGTGACCAGAAGGCATGCAGGTCACTTATTTGTTTTAAACTGTAAACCGCTTTGAGGTACTTGAAGAAACAGCAGTACATAAAGATTTTAAAATCAAAACAAATATACGATGCAAGTTAGACACTTATAATGCATTTCCAATGAGACCCACAGTGTTGATCAAATTAGTTGTCACTACATAAAGAAAAGGCATACACAAAGGAATCTCAGATCTGTCAAATTGTTTGATAGGAAGTGAATGAAATGCAAGAGCCTCATCAGCGTGCACTTAAGAAAAAAAATCAGCTCAGGAGAGAAATACCATAATTTCCCAATATATTCTATGCTCTAGAAACACACTATTTTAAAGCCAAATGGAGCTAGATGAATATGGAGGCAGAACTTACAACTTATCCTGGGATTTTGTCAAGCCCTTCAGACCTGCAACAGACAAGGGAAAATGGTCAGTAAAAAACCAAAGCAGGCCCAAGCTTAACGGCACAACTGACAAATGATGGGACAAAATCAAGAAGACTCTCCAACATGTGAAAATTCCTAAGGCAGTAAGTTAACCAGAAAGAGGATAAGGATGAACACCAAAAAAAAAAACCTCCAAAGGATAATTCACAAGTTCAAGCTAAAACTTGCTCAATATTTCAGATTCCACAGTAGACCCGTTACCAATGGATATTCTAGGTTTCCAAAACATATCCATGTGCTTGTTGTAGGACTCTGCTAGGTACAAAACCACTGAAGTCAAGCTTGCCAAGGACTCTATAGTACAGTACTCCCCCCATATCCGCTGGGGATATGTTCCAGGCCCCTCTGTGGATACTTGAAACCGTGGATAGGAGCGAACACCCTGCGGGAAGGCGTGCGCGCGCCCCCCAGTTCTGATTTTTCTTTCAGCAAGCTTTGTTTCTTCCTTAAAACAAGCAGAGAAGCAGCCTCCATTGCAGGCAAGTAGAACAAGACTAAGTCCTAGAGAGGCTCTGCAAGGTTTCTGTTAACCTTGCAGAGCCTCTGTAGGACTTAGTGTCGTTATATTTGCCTGCAATAAGCAGCCAGAGGCTGCTTCTCATAAGAACATAAGCCCTGCTGGATCAGGACAAAGGCCCATCTAGTCCAGCTTCCTGTATCACACAGTGGCCCCACCAGATGCCTCAGGGAACACAAGACAACAAGATACTTGTATCCTGTCACCACTCCCTTGCACCTGGCACAAAGAAAACCTACTCCTACAACCAGTAGGTTGCTTATCCCCATCATGGCTTGTAAGCTGTGATGGACTTTTTCTCCATAAATCTGTCCAATCCCCTTTTAAAGGCATCCAGGCCAGGTGCCATCACCACCTCCTGTGGCAAGGAGTTCCACAAACCAATTACACGCTGGGTAAAGAAATATTTTATTTTGTCTCTTTCTCCTGTTTGTTTAAGGAAGAAACGAAGCTTACTGGGAGAAAAGTAACAGCCTGGGGGGGGGGTCCCCGCAATCCGTAGATAACTGAAACCGTGGATAGCGAATCTGTGGATATGGGGGCCCACCTGAATATTGCTGCAGCTCATTGACTGCAAGATTCACTCTAATCAGAAGCAGCCTGAAACGGAGGCCACATCTTGATTGTAAGGAAAAGTACCACCAGAAGGACTGGACAAAACATAAATGGTACATTTAACCCACATACCAAGGGACCACCTGCATTGGAGTTTCCTGTGCTATTTGTTTGATATGGAAAAAGCAGGAAACTTTTCACCTGTGGTGGCTCAGTGAATCCTGTCATGCAAACTGTACGGCTCACATTGGTCCCACAGCTGAACACATATAGAGCACCATCTACCATTGGATGGATGGAGTCGTAAAACTGGCGGGAGGCAAATTACAGGGATTCAATGCATTTTACAGGCTCATCAGATCCCCTTTTTGAACATATGAAGCTGCCTTATAGCAAGTCAGGCCATTGGTTCATTTAGCTCAGTACTGTCTAGTTTCTAAACCAATTGGCAGCTGCTCTCCAGGGTTCCAGACGTAAGTCTTCCCCAGCCCTAGCTAGAGATGTCACCAACTGAACCTGGAATAATAATTTGCATGGAAAGTATGCATTCCTCTACTGACCTATGAAACCACCACCCCCACCTTCAGCACACATGCACACACAGAGAAAATTTCTGTGATAACTTTTCATTCAGAATTCAAAAGGAATTTCAAGGTGGGCAAAAAAACACACAAACACATTCCTATCAGGCTGCATTGTGGGTCTTGGGCCACTCTTTGGACACCTTCCTTCCTAACATACCATGAAGAGATTGTGATCTACTGTGATTGTGATTCCCTATGGGGGGGGGGGAGAGAAAGCAGAATATATATAATAATAATATCCCCCCCATTCCCTATGGGGGGGGGAAAGCATATAAATCTAATATGCAACAACAACAACATATACTCCAAGACTAGCTCTGGGAGTCTTGGTAGGAGCATTCCCAGCTGCTCTATCTGAATGCAAATGTATGGTAGTTTTTAAACTGACCCTAATAGTGTATGTCAGTGCTACTCAAGTGGTGGTCTGTAGACCAGTCCGCAGCAAATTTCCATCAAAGAAACAACAGTAATAATATGGCACAGATATAGTACTGGTCCCTGGCACATTGGGGGGAAAAGATGCCTGTCCTAGCACACAATGGAACAAAATTGCCAGTTCACCACATCAGATAGTTTGAGAAGGGGTGGCCAAACTTGCTTAATGTAAGAGCCACATACGATAAACTTCAGATGTTTGAGAGATGCAATATTTAAGAATCATTTAAATTCTTAAATATATTTACTCACCATGAACATTAAACTTATGTTTTAAGTCAGTGGACTCTCAGTTTATACTTGGTCAATAATTATAAAGCTTGAAAATGTCTTATTTACCTTTTATATTAATTGTGATGCAAAAAGGAGCTCAGCCAACATATTTTGGAGGGCCGCACATTATATGTCAAAGAGCCGCATGTGGCTCAGGAGCCACAGCTTGGCCACCCCTGTCATATACCATTCCTTACACAACGTTATCTCATAATAAAAAAAAAGGTCTAAAGGCAGGGACAGGACAATGCAGCATCTATTTTAATAGCATGTAGCACCACAACTTTCACAGTGGAACTCCTAAATATGAGCATGTTCTGTAAGTTAAGTAAGACACATCACTTGGATCTAAATGAGCCCCAAAAAAGATTCAAATCAACTTAAGTCCAAGTATTATAGTTTAACTGGTTTCAACATTCAAGTTAATAAAAAGGATGGGGACAATGAGATGATTTGACAGGTTTAGAATTTCCTTGCACATTTGTTGCTGTTCAAACGACCAACAAGTAGCAACAGGATACAGAATATTACCAGTACTGTAATTGTACTGCTAGCAGCAGTTCTCACCAGTTTCCAAGGTTCCTGGGGACTGGCTGAAGTTGAAGGCAGTTTCCTCTTCCCCAGCACTGAGATTGGACAGATCGAGGCAGCGTCTTGGTGTATCCCTGCAAAGAAAAAAGCAAAAGGAATGGTTGGGGAAGAGCATGTCTGATGCATCTCTCTCTCTCTCTCTGTGTGTGTGTGTGTGTGTGTGTGTGTGTGTGTGTGTGTGTGTGTGTGTGTGTGTGTGTGTGTGTGTGTGTGTGTGTGTGTGTGTGTGTGTGTGTGTGTGTGTGTGTGTGTGTGTGTGTGTGTGTGTGTGTGTGTGTGTGTGTGTGTGTGTGTGTGTGTGTGTGTGTGTGTGTGTGTGTGTGTGTGTGTGTGTGTGTGTGTGTGTGTGTGTGTGTGTGTGTGTGTGTGTGTGTGTGTGTGTGTGTGTGTGTGTGTGTGTGTGTGTGTGTGTGTGTGTGTGTGTGTGTGTGTGTGTGTGTGTGTGTGTGTGTGTGTGTGTGTGTGTGTGTGTGTGTGTGTGTATACAGTATAGGACAAACATTCAGATTCAGCTGATCTGTTTGTATCCACTATAATTATTCCAACGTTTTTCTGCTCTCTGCATATTGAGCATTTCTAGAAGTACTCCTCAAAAGTACTCCCCAAACCAATACTATCAAAATACACGGTCATACTGCAACATAATCTTAACACATATCCAAGAGCAGGCAGGCCTTCCTGAGAATTTTCCCTGTCCCAATCAAAATCTTTTTGTTTGCCTCTCTCCCTTGACTGAAATGGTGTCCCAGTACTTTCAACTTAGAGAGGACTTGACTCACACTATTAGAAGGGCGGCGGGGGGGGGGGGGGGGAGGAGGCACATTCTATCAGACTCACTGCAAGAGCATCACAGCCCTTGAACATCACAATAGTAACTATGAAGGAAGCATAAGCAGGTATAGTTTTGTCCTAGCCATGCAGAAAAAAAGTAATCAATCCTGTCTGGAAATGTTATCTCTTGCCTAAACATGAAGAACAAAATCATTTTTTCTGAAGCCTGATGCATGCAGCACACAATTCAATTGAACAAAGCCTTACACACATATGCACTATGGAGAGCACCAGAAGTTCATAGCTCTCTTTAAAGCATATTCTGAACTACAGAAGTCACTCTTCAGAAGACTGAGGTCTTAAAATATTTAGGTCCATTGCAGTGAACCCTCCGTATCTTTGGGGATTGGTTTTGGGACCCGCCATGGATGCTCACATCCCATATTCACAGTGTTACACTTGGAAAATTCCTCCTTCCCTTCCCAAATCACATGTGCTAGCCAATGTCACTTTTCTGGCTCTGAACACTGCTCCTCCCCCGCTTTTGTTTTCAGAGCCTTCCTCTGTCATGTGCATGACAGACAGAAGCGCGAGAGGCACATGATGGCACAGGGATACTTGTAGTGACGTGTGCTGGCAGGGTTGGTTTGCAGGATTACATCCCTCCTGACAGAGGATTGGATGGAGGAAATGATTAAAAAAAAAAGAGAGAGCGCTTGAGCATTTTATTGAGAGCAGGGAGGCAAGGAATGGAATTGAAGCCCTGAACTAGCATACATGGAAATAGTGGCGTTGCCCCTTTAAGCAAAGCTCTACCTCTCAATCTCATTATTTTCTGAATATTTTCAATCCATGGTTGGTTGAACCCGCTGATACGGAGGGTTCACAATCACTGTATTACACAGTGGGAAAAGAACATGCATGAATAGAGTCATCAACTGACTAAACATTCTCAAAAACATTCTTACTTTTAATCCACTGAGTGAAAGAACAAATTTGAGTACAAATTATATTTCATTGATAATCAAATATAAAAAGCCTTCAGTTTAGGATCAGTAAGTATTAAATCAGTTTACCATTTCAATTTGTGCTCCAAAAAACATGGGAAGTTGGAAATTAAAGTGGTCATCTTAATTTCCATGCCATATAAGCAACAAAGACTTTGTAGTTTTGTATATTATGCTGGCTCTACAAATTAGGCAACATGCACCCATACGTTATCTAAGTCTTTGAGCTTAACATTGGGCTGGGGATGGAAGTGCAGAGGCAGAAATTCAATAGATGAAGCTTAGTCACTCGAGGTAAACTAAACTTGATGAATGAATGCCCGATAGATCTTTATGAGGCAGAGTGCTTACCCAAATGTGATCTAGTACTATACCAAGTGGCCATGTACTCCATCAGCCAGCCAGATGCCCTTGTGATGCTCACAAACAAGGTTTGAAGGCAATGGCCTTCCCCAGCATCTGGTATTCAGAAATAGACTAACTCTGAACATGGAGGTTCCATTCCTACATACAAGTGTCAATAAAAATACTTAAATGGCCTTCTTGGATCAAAACAATGTCCCATCTAATCCAGTATCCTGCTTCCCACAGCAGTTGGTCAGATGCTTCTGCGAAGTCCCATAAGCAGGACCCAACATAAGTTATGATGACAGATGCGAGGCTACAACAAAAGTTTTTAATAAAAATCTTAAATTTGTCTGGCCTTTAATCAAAGAGTGCACTAACTAAACATATTGTGATAGGTCTGGCCCCCATCAGCCATTTTGTGATAGGCCCTGCTCCCTTCAGCAGCCATTTTATGATGGTTCCTGCCACCCTTTCTCAAAATCCCACTCACTCGCTTCACAAGGTTGAGGACCCCTGCTCTAAGGAATTCAAGGTGGCATATATAGTTCTTCACCCTTCCCATTCCTCCTCATAACCCTGTGAGACAGATTAGACACAGAGACAGCAATTGGCCCAACTTCACCCAGTGAGATTCATGGCTGAAAGCAGATTGGAACCCAGGTCTTCATAGTCCTAGTGTGACATTTCAAACTTAAATTCCTAGTGTGACATTTCAAACTTAAATTCAGTATTTCAAACTTAAAATCCTGTTCTTTCCATAAAAATCTATGGACTGCAATGTTCACCAGCAACTTCATTATCTCACACAGACAGAGACCATATGCAGTTATGGGTGTCATGTGAGGAAGTGAGCCATTACATTTTTCAAATTAACACATCATCAGGTTGGTTTGGCACTACTTATGAACAGAAAAAAGTCATTTAGTAGCAGAATTAGCACTTATTCCAGGTAACCAATACCAGTCTGTATGTTTCAAGCAGAGGAATAGACCACCTTTCAGCCATCACCTACTTTGTGCAAGAAGACAGCCAGGCTAGACATTTAAATACCAACCAAGGGTGGATTAATGGAACCCCCCCCCCCTCCTCTACAGGAAGAGAACTGTTCCCACTGCCAGTTGCCCAAGGACTGGGGAAGCCTGTAGCAGAGGCATCAGCCAGAGGACCAAGGCCAGGGGATCTTGGTTGCTTTTTATTGTACTGGAAACATTTTGATCAAAACACAGGGTATAAATCTATAAATAAATGTGTTACGATGCGAGCCATCTTGAGCACACCCCTCGCAGAACTGGAAATGCAGGATGCGAGTATTTTTTTTTTAAATAAACACATTCCTACATCTGGACGCAGCTTTCATTATTGGCAGAAACAGGACACGGGATCCACGTCCCCAAACCGAAAGATTTACCCGGCTAACATGCTGAGGTTCCTGAAACCGCGACCCAGGTTCGAGACTGGAGTAAGGGGTGGTTCCGGAGTGAAGGGTAGCGAGATCTCGGTGTCCCGGAGCAAGCCAAGCAACATCCTGCAACTGGAACGGAACCCGAGATGCGAACGAGGGACACCATCATCGCTGGCCTCCGCGGGAGAAATATTCTCAGACATGCTGCAACAGCTACACACTGCGAAAAAGGCAGGAACGGATAAGCAAACCTCACGCTCGGTGAATGCAGCCCAACTCCCAAAGGCTCAGCAGATTCAGTTTCCCCAGCAGGGTCATTAGGCAATGTCGGCAGTTGTCCTCCCCTTAAAAATAAGTTCACTACCACCGTCCCAGACTTGACCCGATCAGACTTGAAAGTAAATACTACTGTACAGTAAAATTCTGGGAAATTAAACTCGCCGCCCTGCTAACGACCAATCACAAACGTTGCTCTTGTCGTCTGCCAACCACCAAAACACTATTGGAAAAGAAGCCCGTGCTGTGTTCAACAGTTTTTTAATAGGCTAGCATAAGTCCGCCACGTCAGTGAGGAACGGAGCGTCTATTGGAAGAGAATGTGGTGGGCGAGACTTTCACGCCACTTGTTATTGTTTGCCAAACAATTTCCGCCTTCCTTTTGTGCCGGCTGAACTACCAATCGCTTGACAAATGTTTGCTGTTTTTTTCTTTTACGCGATAGGCGTGTCACAAGCTCCGCCTTTCCTGCCTACTGGAGGCAGATTTAAATCGTGGGAAGCTGATCTTGCTTCTTACAGGCACGTTATTGCTGGGTATAAACGATGCAATTTGCGAGTTATCTTCCGGACGCCTGGGTTCTTGAGGCTAGCAGGTGTCAGTTCTTGGGTTTCGGGGATGGAGGGAGTTTTAGGCTTCGCTGGAGAAAATAGACTGGTTGGCTGTTTCGTTTTGTTCTCTTGCTACTTGAGTATCAGCAGTATTATGTGGTAGCATAGATGCGATGTGAATTGCTTCATGGTTAGAACACTCTTGCAACTGTCGTTTTCTAGATTAAGAAGTCCAATCAACCCAAGGTGGCCTGCTCCTGTTTTCTGGACTCCATATATGTCTGTATTGATATATCTGTGCCACTGTCTTGGTGTTTTATTTATTTATTTTATTTAAAAAAATTACATCCTGCCTTTTCCTATGCCCAAAAGCAAATGCCCAAGGCAGCTTTTTGGTTCTGCTGCTTCTCTCTGTACCAAATAGTTGCTCCCAATGGCTTAATTGTTAATTTTTTTATTTTCACATTTTTATACTGCCCTTCCTCCAAGGGGCTCAGAATGGTGTACATATTTCCTCCCCTCCTTTTTGTCCTCACAACAACCCTGTGAGGTAGGTGGGGCTGAGAGATAGTGACTGGCCCAAGGTCACCCAGGAAGCTTCATGGCTGAGTGGGGATTTGAACCTGGATCTTCCAGGTCTAAGTCCAACTCCCAAACCACCACACCATCCTGGCTCAAATGATTTTACTCATTGTTTGCATATGTTATACATCTATTATGGAACTCTGTAAGCTGCCTTGGGCATATGCTTCAGTATAGGAAAGGCAGGTTATAAATTATTTAAATAAAAAAACAATGATTTTCTTCTCTAGACTGTAGGCTCAAGACCTATGGAACAGGGACTAGCAGTACCAGCCCTTATATCTTTGAAACTTGAAGTATGAGATGACCACTACTCTGTTCTGGTGTTGTCCTGTCTTGCTTTGTTTAGAAACATGGCTTTGTGCTGCAAGTATGATGTTGCTGCAGGATTTTGCTAGTTCTATTTTATGAATGGGATAAAAACTGACTAGGAGTAACTAGAGACATCCCCCCCCCCCCCACTATTCAGATCTGTTGTTGCCTAATGCTTGGTGGTTATTTGGCAGGAATATAGTTGTGGTGGGGCATTTAATATCTACTTCCATTTCACTGAATTTGCTTTCAGTTCTCGGCTGTCTGGCATTTTGGGTTTGAACCATGGAGACCTTGCTGCTGGAATATCATCTGTGTTGGAAAGAAGCAGGTAAGTAATGCTACATGGGATGAAGTTCATGAAGGGGGAGGTGGAGCCTATTAACAGCAATGAGGAAGCCTCTTGCAAGTGTTAAAAATAAAGTGTCTTCTTTTGGTGTTCTGTGGAATTTGCATTCAGGAAGACAATTTGGAATTCTGGTGTAAAGATGGTTGTAGTTAATGTAGGACAGCGTTTCTCAAAGTCCTCCCTCAGTAAGTTAAAAAAACCCTTTCCCCCCCTGGTTGTGGTGCTATCCCAGGAGCACTGTTGACGTTGCCATGCACCTTAAGGGGATAGGGGGGAGCAGCCGTTTCTGGTTCCCTTGGTGGGTCGCAACCCACCAGTTGAGATCCACTGATGTAGGATATGAGCAAGTAACAAATACCCTGTACTTAAGGTGTTGTTGTTTTTGTCATGGCTACAGGAAGCATCTGATATACAGTATTAGAATATGAAATGTTTGTAAGATGCATTTAATGGAATAGTCTTCTAGAATAGGGGTTCTCAATGTACTCTGTGCAGCATGCCACCTACATGACTGCCGCTGCACCAAGTACCACTGGAAGTTTTCGACTCAGTTTTTGGCACTGGAGGCCAGTAAGTGGTTCTGGATGGGTGGGTGAACTGTTTCTTCGCTCCCGAGAGGCTCTGCCAAAAGCAGGAGCCTCTTGAGATCAAAAACACCGTGCCAAAAGCACTGCATCTTTGCAGTGTTTTGGGTGTCCTGGCAGGGTTCAGGAGGGCCTGGTGGTCCGAGTACCGCCAGAGGTACCAAAAAGTAGCACTGGTGGTATATGTACCACTGGTTCAGAACCCCTGGTCTAGAAACCTTTCTCAGTCCCTAGATCTCAGTATGAGGGACACTTGAGGACCAAATCCTGGAGTAAGGAAGACCATGAAGACAATCTAGTTTTAATTAAAGAATGATATACATAGTGCAGGGGTGGCCAACCTTTCACCATTAGGACCTCTGCGTTCTTAAGAGTTGTGTAGAAAACAGAATGTTGGCAGTTGCAATTGCTAATGGTGCTGCTAAAGCAGCTGCACCTGCTGAAATGCCCTCACCCATTAAAGGTCCAGGAGCATTCATGTTGAAAGGTTGGCCACCCCTGACATAGTAGATAACTGCTATGGCAGTGAAACTAGGCATTTTCAAGTACAGTACAATGGCAGTGAAACTAGGCATTTTCAAGTACAGTACAATGACATAACTTTACCACTAATTATTTTGAATTATCCCATTGCAATCTTGAGTTGCTTTCTGTAGAATTTATCTGACTATTGAGCAGAGGAGGAGCATGAGACCACCTTACGGGTGGTTTTATGAACTGAACATCACTTTTTGTTAGAATTTGACAACTCTAAATGTGAGGAATATTAATTGTGAAGACACTAGTATGATGTAGTGACTGGAGTGTTTGGATGTGGTCCAGGAAGTTCAAGTTCAAATCTCCACTTGGCTGCAAAGCTTACTGGATGTTAGGCTCTCTCAACCTGGTCTATCTCACAGGGTTGTGATGAAATGATGCATATCAACTGCCCTGAGCTTTATTGTCAAAGGGCAGGAAAATGTTACTTTGTCTCATTAATAAATGAGTCAATGAAAGCTATTTATATGCAAGATAAAGTACAGGAACTACAATCAGATGTGGATTGGGGTGTGGGCAAAACTTGTACTGTCTCCTAGATGCTGGTAAACCCCAGTATGAAGATGTGAGTGTTGTTTCCATCAAAATAGCCTTCTGTCTGCAGCCCTGTAAAACTTCTGCACTGAAGTACAGTACTGTATGTGTCCCCTATGGGAGAGGAAAATTTACTACACCAGAAGCCTAATGCATAAGAGGTAGTGCAGGGAGCTGGCTTTTTGAAGATGATGACAGGGTATCAGAGGAAAAGAGTAGAATAGGGGTAGTACCATGATGTTGCAACAGGCTATTTTATACATAGGGAGACCTTCTCTAACTTTCTCCATCAGGTGACTTAATTGAGGGGAATTGGTAATAATGGTGAACATTTTACGGTCATGGTGGCCTATAGCTTCTGTGAAGCACAGTTGCTAGAAAACTGAACATGAAGCTATGTTTGCATGTATACTGCAGCAGAACAAAAGGTAAAATCAAATGAGTGAGAACATTGCAGTGCTGTAGATAAGGTGCTAAGAGCCCATGTTGTTAATAAACTGTTTTCCTTCTCTTCCTGCTCAGGGTTACCATGTCCCTTAGAATTGAAGATGCTGCAGTACTAAGCAACACCTGAATCCCTTACACTAGCAAACTAGAGGACTAAAATAGCATGAATCAGGTGATTACATGCAAGCCTCAAAATTTCCACTTCAGTCCTACAAAGTAAACACTTACCCAGGAGTATGTTCTATTATTGAACTTATGTCAGAGTAGACATGCAACGGTGTATACTGTTGACAATGTCTACTCTTGGGAAAGTGTTTGATTGCTGAGAGGCTTGGTGTCAGGGAAGATACCAGGAGAAGGCAGGTGGGCCAAGGAGACCAGCACTTAGTGGTTAGCGCTCATGCACCTTTTTTTGCTCTCCGCTTTCCCTTTTTATTGGGTCAGCAGCTGAATGGGGAGAAAACTGGTAGTTCTAAGTGTTGCCGCCATTCTAGGCTAAAGAGCACAGGCAGGGGCATGGCAGCTGTTGGGGGGGATCTTCCCAGGAGAGCAGAGACCCTAAAAGGGTCTTATTAAAATCAATACTGCAGTAGTGCCCATGAGCAGTCAGATGTGACAACTCACTATATACCTGTGAACATGGCATAGGCACAGAGTCGGAAGATAACTAGTTTATTCAAAATCCAAAGGAAAAGGCATTAAATGGGAAGGGGATAAAAAAAAATACCAGTAGGCAAATGGAAAATGCATCAACTCGTCTGAATGGACACAAAGAAGAAGTTTGACCAAATTGATGCAATAACCAGTAATGCCTAGCTGATGGAGCTAGGAAGAGCAAAGCACATAACCCCCCAAAGCATAGGAACAAAATACTGTATAAAGTGAAATCATAAAGAGTGCAATAAAAACCATTGAAACAGAATACAGCCACAAAAGCATAAGAGAAGGAGAGGTGGAAAAGGAAAGTCTTCAGCCCTCATTGGACAAGACTGAATTAATTTCCCTTATGCGTCTAGTTAGAAATATAGTCCCTTTTGCTAACTACTTAGATTTTTCAGGAATCCGAGTCCCTGTACTTAAGAGTAAGTGGGTGTGCCTTCCGTGGACCAACACTAGATTTCACTGAAGATCTGGCATAAACACTAGCATCTCTGTGCTTGAACTTAAGTAACCAAGTTTGAGGGTGTCTTAGGGTTATCTAATTGGAGGAATGGAAACTACTTGGCCTCTTAATCCCACCTCTTTCAGCCAGTTTTGGCTGCCCAATCAGTAAGCGCATACCAGTCTCGGTAGGAAGATTGGCTAATCCAGACATAGAGAGAGACTTGATTCCACATGAGTACATGGCTGCTTGTTAATGGTGTTTTCAAACAAAGGACGCAGGTTACTGCAGGAGGATGTCCTAGCAGTTTTTAGGCTGCTGAACCAACACAGAAGAGGGGTGGGGTGGTCAGGTTTAGAAATGTTCAAAAATAAGGAAAATAGGTTAAAAAAAACTGCTCATTTACCACACTTGGCAATTGTTAAACAAATGAGTTGATTATGAGAAAATAAAAGATGGTACCTTGAGTGGATTGTGATACTTGACTGTAGTGATGTCCAGATTGGCATGAAGAAACTAATATAGCATGGGCATAATCAATCAATTAATGCAAGCTTGTATGTTATACATGTAATGTGATAAATTAGAATGCAAATGCTGACCCTTTCTTCTTCATCCAGCTTGTCCTAATTGTCCTACATTATGGTCTTGCATATCTAAAGTCAACAGTTTTGATTTCAGTTGACACAAGATCAAGTTTTATCTCCTAGTCAGTGCATGGGGGGGGGAGTGCAATCCTGCCTAAGTATCGGGTTGCCCCCCGGATCCTATCCGCATTCTGGATACGTCCCCTTCCCCCGGTTTAACGCAGGGAGGCCCCAATGGCCCTCCAGTCCTCAGATTTCCACCAGCTATTTAGCTGGCGCATGTCCGAGGAGGCCGTGTAAAGGCTGCGCTGGAATGGGTCAGGGATATGGCGGCCGCCATCCCCGCTACCCCGGGCCAGCTCGGCCAATGGCTTGCCGCCCGGGCCACCCCTGTGCCTGCTGGTGCTGCACTTTCCTTCTTCAGCAGCCGCAGGGACAATCCGACGGTGGAGTGAGGGTGGCTGGCTTCCGCGCCAGCTGCCCTTACTCAAAAGTAGCTGCAAACGAGCTTTATGGCACGTTTGCGCTGGCTTCGAATGGCGGAGCACTTGCTCTGCCGTTCGTTACTTAGAATGGATTGCGCTCTGGGTCTCCATAGTGTGCAGGTTTGAATTCTGAATAGCTGCTTTGCTATTGAGCATCAGCCTTTAGTTTCAGGTCTGTTTCCAAGGAGGGGAAAAACCAATCTGTACATTAAACCATTATTTCATATACCTTGGGGATGTTCTTGATTACAGAAGCCCTTTTGAGAGTAGGTAGATTTTACTTTTTTTCTTAATAAAAGGTCCTATTGATTTCAAAGGACCATCTTATAAGTACTGTAGTATGCTTGTAAGTAGTATATCATGCTAGATTTGGGATTGTAAGAGTTTGTCATGCCTGTAGATTACTAAATGTGCAAAATAGATTAAAGTAATCAAAACCCTGTTTTCTTGGGACAGGTCTTTATCGTCTCAGGTCTTGTCTCCTGGAATGAAGATGGTCAGTGTGGGTGTGGGCACAAGGTCGGATTGGACAAGAAAATCCAGCACAAGATCTAGGTGAGTTTTATTGGGGATTCTGCTATAGCTTAGCAGGAAATTGAGTTGTTTCTGTTGTGACTAGTATTGCTTGTCTTCTGCAGATCTGATGTTGCAGCAGATGAGACTGATGTTGAAGCAGATGAGACTATCTTGAAAAGGCGACAGAAGCAGATTGACTATGGGAAGAATACTATTGGCTACCAGTACTTTGTTCAGGAAGTCCCCAAGTGAGCAATACTTGATTCTTACTTCCAAGTTTTTTTTTATCTACAAAGGCAGGCTCCTTGAATAGCGAATGCTTAAAGTCTATTACTTCTAAACTGTGATGGTGACTGGCAACTCTTCATGAGCCATTGGAAACGTTGTAGTGGTCTACTCTGGGTTCTTGCTTTTGGGAGGCAATCCTGAACACAGTTTTAGTGGCAGAATGTAATACATTTTTGCTTTTTCATCCTAGGGCTGCTCGGCAATCAGGTGTTCATCCATGTACTCCCAATAAGTATAAGAAGTACAGTCGCCGTTCTTGGGACATGCAAATCAAGCTGTGGAGACGGGCGCTGCATACCTGGGACCCGCCGGGACTGAATAAACAAGAACTTGAGAGGGAAGTGTCTTGCTGGTCTTGGTTCCTTTTGATCAATTTGAGGGGGAAAGTCTTTTAGAAGAAGACATGCATACATCCCACAAACAAAATCCAAAAATTTACAATTGGATGCTGGCTAGTGCAATTTATTCTTTGAGGGATCAACTCTAATCTTGCTTCCATATTGGGCAACTATGTTATTGTGCAACAGTCTTCACATTCACTGCCAGCAACCTGCTGACCTATTTATAAAGTAATCCTGACACATTGTTCAGGAATCTCAGGCCTAGTCAATATGTGTGTTCTCCTTCATATTCTATATCACCATGGAGACAGAGTTAATTGTCAACAGAGCTATCTTGCTCCTCAATGACAGCCCAATCCTAACCAACTTTCCAGTGCCGATGCAGCCGCAATGGAGCCTTGAGGTAAGAGAACAAATGTTCCCTTACCTTGAGGAGGCCTCTGTGACTGCCCCCGCTATAGGATGCAGTGTGCACCCCGTTGGCACAGCTGCATCAGTGCTGGAAAGTTGGATAGGATTGGGTTGTGAGAGTAAATAAATCTTGTGCCCATCAGAATCCTTTTGTACTTGGTGATATACCAATACCAAAGGTGAGTAGTTATCTTGTACATGCAAAGGACAAAGATGCAGGTATGCCAATGGAAATGAACATAACTTTATCTTCAGTTGCTTTGAATTGTTGCCTTCCAGTAGTTAATGTGTTTTGGCAGCTAGTTGACTCTCGGGTGGGTGGGTGAGAGAGAGTTCAGCCTGTAGTTTTCAGCTTACTATCTGTGATGAAGAGGAGTCTTACACCTATTTCCCAATATATGTACAATGTGAAGGGTTCGCAGAATGGAGCAGATTATTTTATTCCAAGGTATAAAGGTAGCCAACACTATCTGCCTCCTGGTTCAATGTGAATAAAAGTAGTGTTTGTTCTCAAGGCAGGAACTGGTCACCAAGATGGGTCCTCTGCATGATCTTTCAAATGACTGGCTTGATGCCCAAGGGACCCTGGAAAACTTGTGTAATGAAGCCCTGAGAGGACAGGTACAGTATTTAGGCTGTGTCTATCCCAGACAATCCAATTTGGTCTGCTCTGAGAGTCTGCTGGAGAAATGTAAATTCAATTGTGGCAGCTGAATTTGGAATAGTTTGAATGATTAGAGGATTTTGACCTAGTATCTAATCAAATTCCTAAAGTTGCTTGGGAATAAGTAAAGCTTTGTGAGATGAGAAATCCCACTGGAACTGCTATTAATGAGGGAAGGTGAAAGAACTCTATTTGGGGTTGGGGGTTAGTTTCCAAAAGAAGTTATTTTTATTTAGACTACTACTTTCACTACTACTGTTTCTTCTGCTCTCTTAGTTTGCTGGATTGTCATCTTCCAGCCACTTCTCTTCACGGCTGCCTCAGAATGATTCTTCCAGTTGGGACAATTTCTTGGAAGATGCAGAAGACTATCCATTCTGCTCCTGGTTGTGGATGTGATCTCCTGGAAACCCCACACAGCTGGTGCCATTGAAGAGGCAGTGTCTCAGAGTGGAGAAAAACAGGAATGAATCTCAAGTCTTTGCCCTGTTCTTAGCTTGGTGTGATCTCAATAGATTGTAATAGATTCATCTGACCTTCTGAATTGAATCATGGAGATTATGGCCACAGTCTTCATACATGCAGAATGCTCACTTACTGTATCTCCTTTACTTAATTCACTCAGTGTTTAACTCACAGTCTTGACTATTGGTCACACTTATTGTTGAAGGGTAGCTGGCAGATGAACAGTCAACAGTGAATATTACAAAAGTACTTGCTTACAGCCCTGAGCCCTCTGCATTGCAGAGTGGCTGGAGAAAAGAGTGGGAACCAACCGTACAAAGGCTGGGCCTAAATTACATGGAAGAATGAACATATCACTGGGCTTTTCACATTGAGTCAACTAGTTCAGATCTGCTTAACATGAGCACTGTGGTGTGGTAGCCTTCTTTTGTTGTACTTGTTTCTGAGAACAAGTTGCTTGGGTGGTAGTGGCTGGGAATGTCTTATCAAAGGTGGGAGTGGGGAATTTGTAAGCATAAACACTGGAATGGGATGAAAATGAAGGGAGTCATTTAGGCCTTCTCATCAAATACAAGCTGTTTGGTCCTCTCATGTTAAAAGTTAAATTTTAATAAAGGTACACTAAGGAGCTGCCCACTGCAGTGTGGGAGGGCTGCTGGGGGAAAAAAAGGACTGATTATGACCTGAGTGTGTATGACTGACTATTCATTTGTGATTAGCATGAGTGTCCAATGAACATGTACTATGGCTTGCTCCCTAAAAGTAGAGCTTGAGGATGTGGTTATGCTCCCCTGGCACTGGCAGGCAGTTCTGGAGTATAGGCTGGTCTTTGTCTGTCTGGAGCTGTAGAACAGAAATGGGTACTACTGTATTTTAGTTATTCTCTCTTTACAGTACTTCCAGATTTACTATAGCCTTTCTAACATTTTCTTATATTTGAGGTAGCTCCAGAAATTGATCTTGGAAAAAAGAGTTACCCCAGTTCAAGGCAAGCCTTAGCACTCTTAATATCAGCATCAAATTTAAAGGCTGGAGAATATGGGCTGCTTAGGTACTCTTAACAGGCGCACAGATAATAATCCATCAATCCAAATGTACCTCATATTGTATCAGTTGAGCCCCTTTACTGAAATCTATTCTGTGACTGCCTGGCTCAGATTAAGTCTTCGCTGGAGGTAGAAAATGTCTTCGGCCGGCCGTGGAGGAATGAGCCAGAGCTGAGGTGGGGTAAAATACCCTTCTCCTAGAGTCTCGCTTTAAACTACAACTCCCGTCATGCTTTGCTAGGTGGTACGATCCATAGAAGGGGGGACAGTATGTTAGAGCAAGAGCCCGAACTGTAGCAAGCGAAGTCTCAGCGCTACACTGAGGTTTATGGTAGGCAGGCAATTCCCCATATGAAATTGCCCCATTGGTCACTCTTAAGCAATTTGATCTCCCCCCTTTCTTTTGCGTGGGTGGTTTGGCCTGAGCAGGTCGGTCCACTCCCGACCGAAGGGGGAGCGGGGGCTCCTTTGGGGGGTGGTGGGGCTGTGAGCCCAAGCCGCCAAGGTAGGGGGGCAGCAGCTGGGCAGCGGAGGGAGGGACGGTGGGCGCTGCAGCTCCGAGAACGCAGGAACGAGAGCTTCTCCCAGCGGTGGATGGTCGGTCCCGGTGCTGTTTAGAATCGGGGTGGGTGGTGGGGGGCGCGCAACTGCTCTGCTCTGGTTGCGGCCCCGCGAGGAGGTAGAGCCACCGCCACCTCCAACTGGCGCGGTCGGTACCAGAAACGGTGGTGTGCGGTGAAGGGGGCTGCAGAGATCGGTGAATGTACGGGAGAGGAGGTTCATGTTGAAATATGTGGGGGTGTATTGGGATTTTGGTGGCGCCAGGTTGGGGGGGGGCTGTCTTTGTGAGATATCTGGTTTATAATAGGCATCTCCTGTTATAAAGCAGACAGTGAGGATGAGGGGGGTTGTTTGTTTGTGGGGATTTGCTTCATTGGGTTGATAGTAGGTAGGTAATGTTGGGGCGTCAGGACAGGATGTGGGTTTTGGTGTTGGGTTGGGAGGGTGGGTGAATGAATCGTTATGGGAATTTGTAGTGGAATGGAGGGCCTTGGTGGAGAAGTGGGGAAAAGTGATTGCCTCGGAGGGGGGTAGGAAGGTTCTGCTTTGTTAGGTATTGCGTCCCCTGTGGATGCATTCCTAAAACTAGGTTGATGGGACCCATTCTTAAAAACACCGTTTAATTTCACTGCATGGCACAATCCTGTCATGGAGGCTTGCCCTGTGTTTCCCTATCGCAGAAGCTGGAGGTCGCTTAAGGCCTGCCGGTGTTTTGTGTTTAGTAAATGGGTAACTATAAATGAAATAATTGAGTACTTGTGAAATCATGTGGGATAGGATGGAAAACTAATGCAAGGAAGAATGATACTTTACTGAGCTATTGGAATGCTGGGAACTTGCAACGAGGCTTGATTTATCTGGGCTTTCTAAAGCCTGTGGCCTGAAGCTATTGAAGTAAGTAGGAGTGGAGCAAGATGCAAAGTACTGTAACCCGTTCCCTAAAGCCAGGAAACAAAGGGCAAGAGTAATTTAGCAACATTCTTAGTGAAGACTCACCACAAGGTGCTTGGCATATTGTACAAGGCTTGGTGTTTTATTTCTGTACATTTCTTTCCCACCCTATCAGCGCTCAGGGTGGGTTACAGTACACCCTTTATCTCATTTTATTCTCTCACCAGTCCTGTCCTAGTGGAGAGATAATGACTTACCCAAGACTATCCAGCAGACTTCATGACTTATCAGGAGTCTGAACGTCAGCCGTTCAGGTCCAAATCCTTTGTATCATCTGACTAAATTAGCCAGAAATAAAGTTTGGGGTAAGGCAGGAAAATGGTTGACAGAAGATCTCTAGACAAGAATTTGCAGAAAATTTAATCCCAATGAGAAACCTTAGACACATACAGTGAACAGCAGGAGAAAGATTAATTGTCAACAAAGTTGTTCATATAAACTGAATCGGAAAAACATAGCTATTCCTATACATGCAGTGCAATCCTGTACATGTTTAGCGAGCAGTAAGTCACATTGATTTAAGGAACTTACTCCTAAGTAAACATCCATAGGGCTTCAGCCTTAGTAGATCTGAGATTGGAATTTGGGAAAAGTATCTGCGCATCCTTGTGGATATCTGTGTAAAGGTGTAGTATTAAAAATAGAATTAAATAAGAAATAGATTGGATAACACTTTAAAAAATATATCTAGCACTAGCATACATGGTATTCTTCTGAGTTTCCTAAGCAACCCCCCCCCAAAAAAAAACCCAGTTCCTGCTGCAATTTGAAATAGATAATAGGAAAGATAGTGTAGGGTGGGGGGAGGTGAAGGTGCAAATATGCTTGCTTATTGCAAGATTCTTAAATGACTTTTTCCTTCATAGCACAATATTTGCCATCCATCTTTGAAATATTTCAGCATCTTTTGCTGTAAACTGATAACACTTCTAGTAAGTTCATAGGTTGCCTAGTGCTCTATGTTCGTTATACGAAGTACTATAGTATTTTTACACGTATTGAATGATTTCAAAAAGGGTCTTATAAAAGACAAATTGCAGATGGAATAAAGAGGACATAGAAAACTTTGAGTCTAAAACGGGTGGCCAACCTTTCAATGTGAATACTCCTGGACCTTTAATGGGTGTATAGGGGAGGACACTTCAGCAGGTGCAACTGCTTTAGCAGCACCATCAGCAATTGCAACTGCCAACATTCTGTTTTCTACACAACTCTTAACTCAGAGACCCTAATGGTGAAAGGTTGGACACCCCTGGACATAAACTTGTTTCCTGATGTCATAAAGAACTTAGGATGTAACATAGAGAACTTGGCATATAGCCATGGTTTTCAAAGAAGACTCCCTGACCTTTCCCAGCTCAGTTCTTATTTCTTGATCAGTCTAGGAGTTGGACTACCAATTCTTTTCACTTCAGATAGTGCACTATGGATTTTTTTATATACTGCTGTTCTCACCTTACCCAGTCCATCTTGTTCAACGTACATTTTCATAGTCTTTCCCCTGATGTGTCTGTCTGTCCTGTGGTTTTGGGAAAAGGTTTCCTAGTATTTCTTGCAAATGTAAGAGTCGTTTCTGTGTGTTGATAAACATAGCATATGACAGGTCTGCTATATCCAAAGGGGGACAGAGTGCCTATACCTTTAAAGGCTTTAATCATTGTAGAGAGGAGGGAATTTGGGCAGGTGCAGCTCATCATGGAAGGGTGCAACAAGCTGCACCTGCCCAAATTCCCTCTTCTCTACAATGATTAAAGCCTTTAAAGATATAGGCACTCTGTCCCCCTTTGGATATGGTAAGCTGATGTGAATACTAGAAGCCTGGCTTGCCAATACAATTGGGAGCTTAAATTCCAAAATGGGATGAATTCCAGCAAGCAGGTGGATAATGCTTGTGAGAAAAAAAACATGGGAATTACTTTCCCAAGCTGCTGGCGTAGGGCCCGGTCCTATCCAACTTTCCAGTGCTGATGCAGCCATGCTAATGGGGCATGTGCTGCATTCTGCAGTGGGGGGGGGGGCAGTCACAGAGGCCTCCTCAAGGTAAGAGAACATTTGTTCCCTTACCTTGGGGCTGCATTGCAGCTGCATCGGCACTGGAAAGTTGGATAGGATTGGGCCTTTAGGGTATCAGTAAGACTGAAGGCTGTGACAAACCCAGCGGCATCTGCGTTCGTCCGGTGTGTCTGACCTCTGGCCGGAACGCACAGAAAGGCATGTTCCGGTGCGTGCTAAGATGACCCATGCTCATCTTTTGCTGACTTGTGCCACGTTCAGCCAATCAGAGCCCATATTTGGAACTGTGGGGGCGGGATGTGGAGCAAATGTGGTAGACTATCAAAACAGAGTCTGAAGAGTCTTGATTCTGATTGGCTAAAAGAGAGGGAGGGGTGGGGCAGAATGTCTTCCCTTCTCTGTGCGGCTTTCTTTGGTGTGCCTAGGGTTTGTAGCGTCGCGTTCTGGCACGTCGGCCGCTCAGGCAATGCACCGGATGAGATGCACGAGGATGTGCTTGGTTTGTCACAGCATTTAGTACAGGGGTGGGGGACCTTTTTCCTGTCAAGGGCCATTTTAATTATTACAATTTTGTTTGCGGGCTGGCTGTAAGGCCGCCTGAACATTTTATTTATTTATTTATTTATTTAATAAACAATGCTTCGTTTGCGCGCACACAACCCCGATGCAAAATTTGTTTTGCATTCAAAACAAACGCTGAATGCACTTTGCGGCGGTCCGCGAAGAAACTGGGGCTGCCGCCGCATCAGCCTCCAGAGGCTCTGCGCTCACCCTCCGAGGCCACCGCCGGCTCTGCACATCACCCCCGGAGGCCGGGAGAGGGCCTCGGCACGTCATCCTCAGCCGGGGGGGGGGGGTTATCGGCCGGGCGCGGGGGCGAACAACATTAAAGGCACTTGCCTTGTATCGGCGCGCAGCCATGAGTGCGATCAGGAAGAGGAAGCGCCTCTCTAGGAAGCACCCCCCTAATCTCGCTGGTGACTCATCAGTGAGATTAGGGAGGAGCTTCCTAGAGAGGCGCTTCCTCTTCCTGATCGCACTCATGGCTGCGCGCCGATACAAGGTAAGTGCCTAAGCTCATTCCGTCCAGCCCGCCGAGGCCCAGAGAGAGGAAAACCAACATTAATTTAATGTTGATTTTCCTCTCGGTGGACCTCCGGCGGGCTGGAAGGAATGAGCTCGAGGGTCTTAAACGGCCCGCGGGCCAGAGGTTCCCCACCCCTGCTTTAGTAGTTGGTGTTTGTCTGGATTCAAAGCCTGCTTAGATTACCAGGTTGGCCTGGGGCAAGTCTGGGTTATGCAAGTCTGGGTTATAGCACAAGGCTATGCATGTGTACTCAGAAGTAAATCTCATTAAGATCAACGGGACTTAGTTATTCCCAAGAAAGTGTGTATAGGATTGCAGATTTAGGTTTATAAAGCACAGACTGAAATCCTATATATACTTAAGAAGAGCCCTGCTGGATCAGGCCAAAAGGCCCATGTAGTCCAGCTTTCTGTATCTCACAGTGGCCCACCAGATGTCTCAGGAAACACACAAGACAACAAGATACCTGTATCCTGTTGCCACTCCCTTGCACCTGGCATACAGAGAAAATCTACTTCTAAAATCAGGAAGGTTTTTTTATGGCTTGTAACTTGTGATGGACTTTTCCTCCATGAATCTATCCAATCCAATACCTGGAAGTCTCATTGAACTCGGTGGTACTTCTGAGTAGACATGTATAGGATTGCGAAGTTAATGTGCTAACAGTGGTATTTTATTTATATTGATTTACTTTCCCTAGTTTAAGAAGGAGCACCATAAGTAAACTTCTTTACTTTGCCTTGTTTACTCTAGTATAGCTTAAAGACTAACTTTCTTGGCTTATAAATGTGCACCGTGACACTTGAGTGCCCCTGAGAGCAAAGACTGTACAGGAGAGATTTTTTAGAAAAATGGGAGATGTTTGATAAAAGAGAGAGGACAGATTTCTAATACATTTGGAATATATTGTCTCAGAATGTTGAAGTAGAGAATTCATTTATCCATCGCTTATCTTTATCCAGAATTATTCTTATTGATGCTGTCAATAGGAATCCAAAGTTGAGCTTTTGTTCCAGCCTAGAGGAACTTCAAATTGGAATAAATGTTGTGATCGCAAATAATCAAGTACAGTTCATAGTGGTCTTTGTGACTTCTGTTTTGTAGAGTGCTGGGAATGGGAGATTGAGGGCACAATCCCATCAAAAGAAAGAATGTTTCTAAGCTGTCGCGAATGTGCCGTAAAGCACGTTTGCGAAGATTTTAGAGCAGGGGTTCTCAACCTTTGGAGGCCCGGGTACCCCCTATCCTCACGGTCCAATTTTTCTGAAGTATCTCCTGCTAATTAATTGGATTAATTAATTAGCTAATTAATCATTAAATAAAAAAGTAGTAACAATTTTAAATGTGAAAAAAGTCTTTCTTAACTGTGTGAGTGTGAGAGAGAGTCAGATGGACAGACAGACGGCATTGCATTTTTCTAATAAGTAATTAACTACTGATTGATGCTAAGGGGCAGGCTCTGGCGTAGCCCCTGCTGTTGGTCTGCGTACCCCTAGGGGTACTCGTACCACAGGTTGAGAACCCCTGCTTTAGAGTAAGGGCGGCTGGCGTGGAGGCCGGCTGGCCTCCCTCACTCCGCCGCCGGATCGTCCCCGTGGCCACCGGAGGAGGTAAGTGATCCCCTGGCTGGTGTGGGGGCGGTCTCGGTGGTGAGGGAGGGGGGCCATTGGCCGAGTCGGCCCGGGGGGATGGTGGCTGCCGCCATATCCCTGTCCACTTCCTGGGCCGGATCCGCCATTACACGGCCTCCTCCAACTTCCACGAGCGAAATAGCTGGCGGAAATCTAAGGAGACCCATTGGGGCCTCCCTGCGCTACACCTGGGGGAAGGGGACGAATGTTCCCTTCCTCCGGGGAGACCCCGGGAAACAGGGATAGGATCCAGCGGGCGCCCTGGGCCGCCCACCGGATACTTAGACAGGATTGGGCTGCCTATCAGGTGGAGCATGGATCTGATTCAGACTCTGCCCACAATACTAAGTTCTGCTTTCCTATCGTATTGCAATTTTAAAAGCATGTATTGCCATTTCTATGTGTTTGCAGACTGAACAATAAGACACAAAATGCTAGTTCTCTAGGATATGATTGAGCCACAGTGGAAAAATCCTCTAGTTTGACACAGTTCAGGTGGGAAGACAAGCGGACTGACTTCTGATCAGAGCTGAAGCAGAAAGGAAAGGGAGGAGAACACAAAAAAAATACTGGTCCATAGAGCTTGGGCACAGCACTTCTGGCAGTTAAGCACTAGTGCTTTTCTTCCTTGATAATGCTGTGCATATGGGAAAACTTTTGCTTTGATCTGCATCTTTTATGTGTTGCACTGATAATAGTAGAATGGCTCTAACTCGATTCCCATGAAAAACTGAAGCAAGGGTGAAATGGTCCAAGTAACTGAAGGAATCAGATGGCAGAGTTGGGAACGGAACCTTGAAGTCCTGATTTTTCAGTGGCCCATGCTGAAGTGCCTATGCCAAAGGAGGGTAGGATTGGGCTGCCCGTGGAAATTGGATGTAGCCTGTTTGGGGATTGGAGGGATTGCTGAAATAAAATTAGCATAGATATGCAACATACGAAAGTTGGAAAGCCAGCAGGTTGTAGTGGTTAGAATGTTGGACTTCAGCCAGGGAGACCTCGGTTCAAATCCCCTCAGAGCCATGAAGCTTACTGGCTGATCTTGAACTAGTCACTTTCCCTCAGTTTAAGGCATTTTTACCCAAAGGTGTATATATGCAACAGGAGTTAAATGTGTACACCTGTGGGTTGGGAGAAAACGAGTTTTTAATCTACCTCACAGGGTAGCTGTGACGATTAAAATGGGAGGTCCATGTATGTGGTCTGTTACCTCTGGGAATACAGACAAGGATAAAAATATAGTATGGTCAGCTTGCATCTTGCGTGTGATAGACTTGCACGAATTCAAGTATATTGAATGTCCCATCTCATTTCTCTCCCCCCCCCCCCCGACAGATAAAAATACAGTAGCACTTTAAATAGTGCCGGCAATTCCTCCCACTATTCAACTTACTGTACTCTGTTTATGCCCTAGAGTGAGCCTGAAATGGGAAAATGTAGTTGCTGTTCCCTCAGTCTGGTGTGTCTTGTACTGTGCTTTTAGTTCTTAAAGAGACAGTATGTACAGTATTTGTTGGATATAAGGGAGGTTCAACTATATGTGATTTTGGCTTTATGTACCCCCTCCAGAACATAACCCTTGCATAAAATGCTGGCCAACGGCAATAGTTTTGGGTTGGATAGCAGTTAAGCCTGGCTTATAAATAGAATTCTCATGCTACAGAAGAAAAACACTGATGTTGGATAAGGAGACTGGGAGCCTTATCTATCATATGGACTTGAACTTGTTTAAATCATATCTCTACCATGTACTGTACATGCACCCTGTACATGCACCCTTCTTGTTTGGAGAACATCACTTGTTTCAGGTCATATTTGTTTCTCATTTATCTTACTTCCTATCTGTTGCACAAATACTGGAGAAAGGTTGATCTAAAAGTTCTTCCCAAGAGTAAGGAGGACTTTGAGTGTTTGCGAGGATGGGGTGGGGCGGTGATGTCGCATGTCGGCGACCTCTCTTTGCCACCGGCTGGACAAAGGGGGGTCTTTTTTTACTTACCGGGGGTCATGTCCTCTGGAGGGTGTGGGATGCCCTGCGACCACCCCCGTGGGCCTCCCCGAGGCGATTGAAGCCCACTTCCGGTTTTCGGCAAAACCAGGAAGTAAAATGAAAGTGGGCTTCAGTTGCCTCAGGGAGCTGATCTGAGGCTTGGGGATGCCTGCGAAGGAGTGGCCACACCCCCTGCACCCTCTGGAGGGCGGCGCAACCCCCGGTAAGTAAGAAAAGACCCTCCTTTGTTCTGGTGGCAACAGTGGGAGGTTGCCGACATCACCACACGTTGCCACCCCTCTTAAGGGGGTAGCAACCTGCCCACCACTTTGAGAACCCCTGCAGTAGATAATGAGGAAGAAAGCATTGCATTTTCCTGGTTTGTTTGGGGCAGTAGATCTGGAAAGAACAACAGGCAGGGTGTATGGTATATCGCACATTAACATACCTGTCTGTTGCAGGGTCCCTGACTATGACATGGAATATGACTAGCTTGTGATGAAGACAGAAACGTGGCAGGTGCAGTCGCTGATGATGATGCTTGAACACTGCTGGATTTGCTGAGGGAGGCGGAAGGGTGGCAGGAGGCAGGAGCTGGAGTCTCTCAAGGGGTTCTGGTGCCAGGCTGCCAGAAGAAACCATGATCACCCTGATAACTGAACAGCTACAAAAGCAGAGCCTGGAGGAATTGAAATGCACATCCTTCAGCATCAGCCTGGTAAGATTTGTCTTGCCTTGCCCTTTAATGTTAGGTCAGTGTTAGAATTATCTTTGCTTTTATGTTGAAGCTTAGTCTCAGTTTTGTAAAAAGACTGATGCTGTGCTGTAAGCTGCTGCTCACTATGACCAGGATCCAAAGAACCATGAAACTAGTTTTGTGAGCATAGAAAGACTTTAGATCTGTTTTACTTGGAACCACCTTCTCCTGAGGCTGCATAGCAAATTGCTTTTGAAACTGAGGGTAGGTTCAGAAGCAGCTTATGATACGGCATGAATAGCTGCTGCTCAGAATCTTGTGGTTTAAAACACAACCTCCACTGGGCTAGTACAAGACCTTTATGGAAGCCTAAGCAACTCTTTGAATCTGTCTACTACTTTATGTTTAGAGAGAGTGAAGGCCATACTAGGTTTTGTAGAGACCACAGGGATGTCGTGTAGAGCACTGTCTCTGGTACGTGTATGTGTTTTTGTGTTCCACTACGAACCACTTCTGTAAATTTTCTGCCCTTCAGTTTGTATCCTGAAAGAACTAAAACTAAGAGCATAAGAAAAGCTTTTCTGGGTCAGGCCAAGAGCCATCCGGTCCAGCTTCCTATATCTCACAGTAGCCCACCAAATGCCTCTGGGAGCACACAAGACTACAAGATACCAGTATCCTGTTCCACTCTCTTCTGGCATTCAGAGATGGGCTACCTCTAAAACCCAGAGGTTGCATACAGTCCTCATGACTTGTAACCTGTGATGGACTTTTCCTCCATAAATCTGTCGAATCCCCTTTTAATCTAGGTCAGGCGCCATCACAATGTCCTGTGGCAAGGAATTCCACAGATTAATTACATGCTGGATAATTTAAAGGAATATTTCCTTTTGTCTTTTCCAACTCTCCCGTCAGTCAGTTTTAGCAGATGACACCTGGTTCTGTGTGAGAGGGAAAAGAACTTCCCTCTATCCACTTTATCCATCCCATGCATAATTTTAGATGTCTCAGTCATGTCCCCTCTCAGGTGCCTTCTTTCTAGACTGAAGAACTCCAAATGTTGTAGCCTTTCCTTGTAAGGGAAGTGCCCCAGCATACAGTACTAATAATCTTTGTAGCTCTGTACCTTTTCCAGTTCCACTATATCCTTTTTGAGATGTGGCGACCAGAACTGTATGCAATACAGTACTCCAGATATGGCCTTACCATTGATTTGTACACTGGCATAATAATATTGGCAGTTTTGTTCTCAATCCCTTTTTTAAAATGACCCTGAGCATGGAATTGGCCTTGACCACCACCGCGCACTGGGTCAACACTTTCATCAAGCTGTCCACCAACACACCAAGATCCTCCTGATCTGTCACAGACAGCTTAGAACCTATCAGCATATATGTGAAATTTTTATTTCTTGCCCCAATGTGCATTACTTTACACTTACATTGACGCACACCTGCCATTTTGCTGCCCATTCCCCCAGTTTGGAGAGCCTTGTGGAACTCTTCACAATCCATTCTAGGCTGCACCACCTGGAAATGTTTAGTGTCATCTGCAAATTTGGCCACCTCGCTGCTTATCCCCAGCTCTAGGTCATTTATGAACAAATTGAAAAGCACTGGTCCCAAGAATTGTGAAAACTGCCCATTTACACCGAATCTCTGATTCCTGTTCTTTAGTCAGTTTCTAATCCGTAAAAGGACTTGCCCTCTTATTCCCTGAATGTTGAGTTTTCTCAGGAGCCTTTGCTGAGGGACTGTGTCAAATGCCTTCTGAAAATCCAGATATATAATATCCATGGTTTCACCTACATCCACGTGCCTGTTGACCTTTTTCAAAGAACTTTAAAAGGTTTGTGATGCTAGACTTACCCTTACAGAAGCCATTCTGATTCTCCCTCAGCAAAGCTTGTACTCAACCATTGACTAGCCCCTCTGCAATGGATGTGTATATTTTCTGGTGTGATTTATCGGCACTAATTGGAATGGTGTCCTTGGTGAATAGAACACATTTCCCTTCCATCCCACTGCCTTCCTGTGGCCATAGCAGATTTGGTACTGTGTTTAGGACATGAAATAATGGATGCATATTGGTGCACTTTATATGCCAATAAAGGTTCCTAGTACTACGTTACATATTGTGCAATTATTATATTCCTGATGCTGGGTTGGTTCTACTGCCATGTAGGAACAAAGGGGGAAACAACTTCTTATGCCACTCTACACAAAATCCATAATTTAACTTATAGAACTCATTGCCAGTAGTGACGTTCTCTAGGGCAGTACTACTCAAATGGGTCTACTGTTGCAGACTGGCAATTCCCCCCCCCCCCCCGATGTACCATGGCACATAGGCTTACCTAGTCATTCCTCCTTCCAGCTTTTCGGAGCTCTCTTCTGGCTTCTCATTGCCTCTTGCGAGGTTTGGTGCATGTCCGGCTGTCACAGACTAGCAATTTTCCCCCCTGATGTGCTGTGGCACATAGGCTTACCTGGCCTTTCCTGTTTGCTTCTTCTGACTTCTCAGAGCCTCTTGCCAGGGTTGGTGTGCATCCAAGTTGCGCGGCAAGCCTCGGGAAATTCTGAGAAGTCAAAAGAAGGAAGTGCCAGGAGACACGCTGCAGATCAGCAAAGTCTGTGGATCAGAAGCACTGCGCTAGGGGTATGTGGATCTAAAACATGCCGAATAAGCAGCAGTGCAGTCTCCATATTTCGAGAGATGGTACTTCGGACTATTGGATGCTGAGGGATCTACAAGTCATTATCAGAAGAAAAGATGGCATCCTTGTGCCATTTGGCTGGTCGCTATTGAGAGAGAAAGTTCTCAATCAGATATATCATTGCTTTGACCCTTATGTTGCAGTTACAGAGGGAGCAATCAGAATTTAATAAAAGAATAGCACGGGTAAAAGGAGAGTTAACTGGTATAATCAGCCACAGAGTGATGAGACTATGGCACTTTGTAGAAGAAAAGCTTCAGGTGATAAGTAAAATTGAGTCTTGGCTTACTTTGATCACATAAACAAGCCTATGATGTTAGCAGGTGCTTAGCCTGAGGCAGCAGCTTGGATAATCATGTTCTGCTACCAGAAAATCCAGACTTTGTGATTTGAAATAAATTAGAAAAACCTGCGTATATTTACTTCAACCATGGAAATAATTACTGAAGGAGAGGCCGTCTGTTTCTGCTCTCTTCCCACCTATTGCTGCTACTCCTTTCCCCTTCATTCTCTCTCTGTTAGAAGAGAGAGGGCAAGTGCCTACACTTGTAGCTTTCATACCTAGGCGATACATTTATCAATGGGATGTGCTATGGAGACTACCTGTGTGGCTCCCTCTTCTAGAGTTCGCACTAGTACCTCTTTGATGTTAGAAGTGAGAGCATGAGGCATACAGTCATTATAGCAGAGTTACAAAGGTTGCATATATGCACTGTCTCCTAGTGTTGAAGGCTTACTGACTGTCTAATCATGCTAAAGAATAAGATTTTGTGGCTCAGTGCTGAATACAGTACAGTGCTTGTTAGCCAAGAACCAAGTCTGTCACTAAGAGGATAGTTTGCATCTTAGGTGCTCACCTGAGGGCGTTTACTGCTTGCTGCAGGTGAGTGACAAAATATGTCAACTTGATTTTGCAGCTTTGTTCTACATTACTCAATGTCTTTTGACGCTTTCTTTGGCAGAATTTGGAAAATATTCTGAAGTTTGTTTGTTTTGCAGATGGGGAAGACATTTTGGGATGTGCAGGATAATGAGACAATAATTTAAAGACAGATTGGGAGCTATAGGAAGGAATTGGCTGAAAATGCTTTGCTGTAATCACTACTACCTTACCTGGGTGGGAAGCGCTACTCAAAACACCTTTTTTTAAAGATGTTCATTACTGCCTAACCTGTGCCATCTTTTTCTATCGTCATGAGAACAAGAAAGTATATGGGGTGTTTGAGGTTTTTTGTTTAACCTTGCTGGTCCTCCATTTGTTTACCTACAGGATGGACAAGTGAGGCAAAACGTAGTCTGAAGCTTATCACCATGTGTGGACTACTGTGTGCCCCAAATTAGTGTTATGTCTGCTGCTACAGCTGCTTTTGCATTGAGCAGAAAAGGGCCAACATGATTTTTGCTATTGCAGAGGAGGAGCATCGTCTCTGGAGAATGTGATGGAAAGAAAATGAAATCTGGGGTGGGGACCTTTCTTGCTCTGTGAAACTTTATTCAAGCCTTTTACTACAGTAATTGTCACTTCCAGATCCTGAATTTTTTTTCCCTTAGTTGTGCATTCCGTTTTAGGACTTTGGAATAACCGTCATAAGGAACATTGGTCTGCAGTTTTCCAACTTTCCCACCAACTACTAGCTTGTGTACATGGGTGTAATCTGCCTTGTCTCTTAGTTAAAGGTAAAGGTATCCCCTGACAATTAAGTCCAGTCGTGTCTGACTCTAAGGTGTGGTGCTCATCTCCATTTCAAAGCCGAAGAGCCAGCGTTGTCCGAAGACGCCTCCATGGTCATGTGGCCGGCATGACTCTCCTTGCCGCAGCGCGTAGCATGCAGCTGGAACACGGAGCGCTGTTTACCTTCCCGCAAGCGGTACCTATTTATCTACTCGCATTAACATGCTTTGGAACTGCTAGGTTGGCAGGAGCTGGCCAAGCAACGAGCGCTCACCCCGTTGCGGGAATCGAACTGCCGACCTTTCAATCGACAGCTTATGGTTCAGCGGTTTAACCTGCTGCGCCACCCGCTGGCCTATACGTCTCTTAGTTACCCCAACCCAGTATTTGGGACTGTATTTCTAATGGGGACAAAACCATTTGTACAAGCGAAAGCCCTCTAGAAACTATTTCTGTAATCTAAAAAAAAGATGGCCTGACTTGGAAAACCGAAGGCAGTGTGCTTGTGTGTCCAACTTTAATTTAATAAAAGAGTGTGTATGTGTTTCCTGATTAATTTTAGCTCTGGTATGGTGGTCATGCCTGGACATTTAATAAATTAAAACTATACATAGTCACAGCATGTGCTTCCTGGAAGAGAACTCACCTTCTCTGTATAGACTACTACAAGCAAGAGCATAATGTTGTCTGGCCAGATGGATCTCTGCAGTAGAGAGCCAATGTGCCTTAGAGCTGAAAGAGCCTTCACCTCAACCTTAGAGCCTTCACCTCAACCTTAGAAGTTTTCACTGATTGGATAATGTTGGAGACGTATTACTCTGTCAGCATTTGGGTGGGGGGGATACCTTTGGAAACTTGGGGTGAAGATGGCAAGAATGAACACTTCACATAACTCTGTGCTCTTGTGATTTTGATTAGGTGTGTGTCTGTTCACTGTCAAAACAGGAATTGGAGGAGATTAGGATTCTAGCTCTCTGTTTTTATATGGAAGTGATGGGTCGTAGTATATCAGGGTCGTAGTATGACAGTGTATTTAATGTCTGGCTCTTCTGTTATGTTGAGAGAATTAGCGTAGAGACAAATATTACATCCCTGTTCCAAAGAGCTTCCAGTTGCCAAACAGAAAAAATACAACATAAAATAATTAAGCTTGGATCAAATTTGGACTTATTCCGTGGTGGTGGTTTAGAATTTTTCAGTGTCTAACAGCGCAATCCTATCCAACTTACACCACCAGTGTAACCAGTGGTGCAGTGAGAACGGGAGGCCCCAGAATGGAAAGGGGATTCAAATTCCCTTCAAAGGGGATTGAAATCACCTCTCCCCTCCAAAGCCTCCCGCCCTGCCCTCCCCCGCTGGTTACACCAGTGGTGTAAGTTGGATAGGATTGCGCTGTTAGTCTGCCTCATCACACTTTTTCTAAGCCAGAGGTGGCTTTTTCATTTTGAGTCTAGTATGGTGCCAAGGAGAAGGTTGAAAGAGAGCAAACCCTTGTGTATGAGTACGAGGACAGCATCATGTAAAATACCTGCTGGTCACGCTTGAACAAATCAGTTTCTCATTGATGATTTTGTCCTTGCCCAGTTGTCGTCATTTCAATGTTCAGATTAAAACCAGATTATTATTTTTTTTTGGGGGGGGGGAGGAAATTCAGATAGGGCATTGTATCTGTTGATGAAATCCCATAGCTCAGGGGTTCTCAAACCCACCCACCCCCCGGACCCGGTGTACCACTTACTGGGCCAGGGAGGTCCGTGTGTGTGTGTACCACCAGAAGTAACTGGCGATGACGTCATCACCAGTTATTTCCAGGTTGGAGGCCTTAGTGCAAGCCTGCAAAGGCTGGTAAAAGGCTCCAGGTGGGCGGGAGGGCTTTTCCCGCCGCATGAAACCTGAACACTGGAGCTCTGACTGCTGAGCCGAGCCTCCTACCAGCCTTTGCAGGCGTGTGTCGAGGCTTCCATGACGCGAGATGAGCGTCCGCGGTTACCACCGACACCCACTTCGCATACCATCAGTGTTGGTACGTGTACCACCGGTTGAGAACCCCAGCTATCAGCCTATTATTTTTGACCATATGGTGGGAATTGGAGCCAAAGGTGGTTGTGAGATGGTGGTCCTTGCTGTGATGTGGTGACTCCTTGTGTTTCCCTCCCTAGCCTTTGCCTGATCATGCTGATGTGGCCAGCTGTGGCAGCCCCTTCCAGATAGCGCCTGGTAAGAGCGTCTGGCTGGACTTCCACCTTTTGTGCCTACATCCATTTCTCTCTTGTCTGTCCTTATGTTCTCTCTACGTATTTCAACGCTAATAAGATTAGCCTGTTTCTGGACTTGGAGGACATGTATTTTGTAATACTATCCCTACTCTTAAATGAAAACTTGGTGCAAACAGAACCAACTTTGGGCTCAAATTAAAGGTTGTCAGAGTTGAAGGCAAGCAAGTATTCCACTAAATAATGAGAGTGTCTGTTTTCAGTAAATAGATGTTATACTTCTGAGGATTGGAGGAAAGTGTGAGGCTATAATCCTGTGTACACGTACCTGGGCGTAAGTTCCACTATGTTCAGTGGGGCTTACTTCTGGGTAAACATGAATAGAATTGCGCTGCAAATCACATTTGTGCTCAATTCTACCTAGAAAGGTCAGCAGAAATATTATTCTATTTTGTAGTTTTAAAAATTGACCCTTCTAAAGTTCTTCTCTGTAATTTTGCAGTATCCATATCGGATGCAGGCCATATTGAAAGGTTGCACACATGTCCAAATACTTTCACATGCAGGTATTCTGGTTGGGTATATCTTCATTTTAGATGTAACTAATAATTAGCTCTCAGTAAAATTATACTGTAGCAAAAAGCATTATGGTGGAAATCCACTGGGGTATGTAACTCCATTGTAGCAATTGAATCATGGATGTGCATGATTAAAATATGAATTTACATGCAGGTAGAATGGATGCCAGGTGGATAAAAAAATTGCCCTATGACCTTAATTTAAAAATTAGAAGTCTATTTTAAATTTTAAAAATTAAAATCTACAACAATGCTGTTGTTTAATTTTAAAAATTAAAATCTACAACAATGCTGTTGGCTCAAAGAGAATTTACATGCTGGACCTCTCGGCGGCTTTTGACACCATTGACCATGGTGTCCTTCTGGGTCGGTTGGCTGGGTTGGGGCTTGGAGGCACCGTTCTGAGGTGGTTCCACTCCTTCCTGGCTGATAGATCCCAGAAGGTGGTGCTGGGGGATGCTTGTTCGGCACCCTTGCCCTTGAGGTGTGGGGTGCCACAAGGGTCAGTTCTATCCCCCATGCTGTTTAATATCTATATGGGGTTTGGGGTAGGGAGTCATCTGTATGCTGATGACACCCAACTCTTTCCACCCGACTCCAAGGGGGCGGTCGATGTCCTGAATCGTTGTCTGGAGGCAGTTGGGAGCTGGATGGGGGCAAATAAGCTGAAATTAAATCCTGATAAGACAGAGGTTCTTCTGGTCCGGAAGTCTACGACTTGGGTATTGGATCATCGTCCTGCTCTGAATGGGGTTGTACTCCCTGTGAAGGAACAGGTCCGTAGCTTAGGGGTTCTCCTGGATGCGCAGCTGCTCCTGGATTCCCAGGTGGCGGCTGTGGCCAGGGCGGCTTTTGCCCATTTTTGGCTGGTGCATGCAGACCTGGCCGCAGTGACCCATGCCCTAGTGACATCTAGACTAGATTACTGCAATGCACTCTACGTGGGGCTGCCTTTGAAGACTTTTCGGAAACTGCAACTAGTGCAGAATACGGCGGCCCAGATGGTTGCCGGGGCCTGTCGGTTCGACTCAGTCGGACCGTTGCTTCGGCGGCTACACTAGCTGCCAGTTCGTTTCCAGGCACAATTCAAAGTGCTAGTTTTGACCTTTAAAGCCCTATACGGCTCGGGTCCAGGGTATTTGAGGGACTGCCTCCTTCCCTATAATCCGACCCGTACTCTGAGGTCATCGGGGGGGCCCTGTTAACCGTGCCGCCATTGACGGAGGTGAGGGGGATGGCGGCACGGAATAGGGCCTTCTCGGCAGTGGTGCCCCAATTATGGAATTCCCTCCCCCTGGAATTAAGAACGGCTCCCTCTTTAGAGACCTTTTGGCGGGGCCTTAAGACGTTTTTATTTAGGTTAGCATTCGATGCCTGACATGGTGGGCTGGCTTTTTAACAAATGGCTTTTAACAAATGTAAATATAGGTGACCCACTGGGGTTGTTTGTTTAATTGTTTTAATTATTTGTTTTTAATTATTTTAATGTATATACGTATTTTAATGTTTTATTGTAAGCCGCCTTGAGTGCCCTTGATGGGAGAAAGGCGGGGTATAAATTCTTTAAATAAATAAAATAAATAAATGTTGTTACATAATTAATCTCAGTCGTGTGTCATAAAACTGTATGCACTGTCTTCAAGTTATCAAGCTAACTATGTTCCTGGCACTTTAGCAACTCTTAAATCAGGGGCTGGGAACCTTTTCCCTGGCGAGGGCCGTTTTAAATATTAGAAATTTGCTTGAGGGCCGGCCATAAGGCCGGCCGCCACTTTTATTTATTTAATTAATTTTTGCCCCCATCCCCCATCGGCCTCCGGAGGCTCCGCGCTCACTGTACAAAGCCGCCGCCGGGTCCGCGCATCACCTCCGGCGTACCATGCCGATGAGGGCAAGAGGGCAAGAGCTTGCCCTCATCGGCGTGGTACGCATTTGGGAAATCGCCAACGGCCTGGTGAGAAGGGGTCGAGGTGGCGGCCGGGGAGGACATGCAAAGGCCCTCTCCCGGCCTCTGCAGGTGACGCGTGGACCCGGCGGAGCCTCCAGGGGCCGGTTGGGCGACCTCTCGGCAATCTCTCCGGGGGCCGGACCGGATGGCCTCAGGGGGCCTGATCCGGCCCTGGGGCCTGAGGTTCCCCACCCCTGTCTTAAATGAAGAAAACACACACAAACAAAAACAAGCTAGGGGGTTTAAAAACAAGCTACTTTCCAGACTATGCAGGAAACTTCCTCAGTATGTTTGTTCCTGATACTGAGCTTGGAATAGAATCACTCCTAGGCACTCATTCTAAAGTAACACCTTCATTTGCAGCACATTTTCTTCTCTAGGCACACTTCCCTACAAGAGAAAGAGAGTGTTCTTCTCTCCCAAAGTGAATCATTCTTGCAACTGTTCTGGTCACTTATGTTAGAGCCATGTTGTACAGCAATCTGAGTATGACTCCTTGTAGGCTTAGAATTAGAAAGTGTTCCTTTTAATGGCTTGTGTGTGGATGGTAGGGTGGAGGGAGTGGAAGGGTGTCTTTTTGACTAACGCAAGATAGATGACTTGGCTCTAAATTTGTTACCTTATGTCTGTTTGAGGGTGGGACATTATTCACCTGCCTACTTTAGGATTTTGAACTGGATAACCTCAATTCAAGAAGCATTTTTCTGTGTATAATAAAATTTAGGTGGGGGTGTCCAGTGACACATGAGATAGAGGTTTCTGTGGCACCTGAAAGGCCAATGTATTTTTTTTTTTTTTTTGCATGGGCTTATTTCATGAGATATATGAAGTGGGTTATGAAGGTATACATATTTAACTTACAAGATAAGGTAAATTAAAGGACACGGTTGCATTTCATTTCATGCGCAGTTAGTTTGTGTTAGTCTTTAAGGACTCTTGCTGGCTTTTCCTATGATAGATGTGCTTTCAGAGCTCAGATTGGGTGTCTCCCTGTGGGATTTTCAGGACAATGAAATGCATCCGCCTGTCTTGTCTGAAAGCATGGTTTTGTGTTTCACAAGTCTACTGTCCTATGTCTATTCCTTTCCTTTATGGTGTGGCATGTTTTGTTCTAGCTTCTGCATTGGTGGTCTTATTTCAGTTTGTGAGTCTGATACTGATATTGCATTATTTAGTATATTTTTTGGATAACGTTGTCCATTTTTTTAAAAAAGCCCTGCCTTGTAGCTGATAGAGGCAACCTTGAATCAAGTCCAGAGATTTCTTTTCTGGTTTTTACTCCAGGGCTGCATGTATTCTGGCTTGGATATTCACTCATTTAGGGTGCAATCCCATTCCTACTTCCTTGGGAGTAAGTCCCATTGAACACAATAGGACTTACTTCTGCATAGGATTGCGTTGTTGATTATTTTTGCCCTCGAGCTTTGCCTGCTTCTGCAGCTGTGTAAAATGGGCAAGGGAGTTGGCAGAAGAATGGTATCATTGAATTAAGACCATGTTTCTGGGGAAACAGCAGTGTTGAAGCACTATAGTCAACCCTCGTCTTGCACGCAGTTGACTTGTGCAAATTCAACTACATGTGGTCTGCAAACAACCCCCCCCCCAAAAAAAAAGCCAAGAGGAAAAACAGCAATTTAAACAGTGAAGGCGATTTCACTTACTACATACATTACATGCCTGAGAATGAGCTTGAGATCTGAGAATGAAGCTGCCGTTCCCTCAGTCCCTGCTTGTGTCAGTTTTTAAAGAGAGACAGTACATATTTTCCAGCTATAAGGAGTTTTCAGTGTAATTTTGAGTATAAGCAATTTTAGCTTTACACGCTGACCTGGAATGTAACCCTCGCATAAGATGAGGGGTGATTGTACTTTTGTAATGACGGCTTTCCCCAAGATACATAGGGACATGGCAGGAAGATCTGACTACTAGCTGGTTAAAGACACATACCTCTTCCAACTATTTCATTATGTGTGTGAAGAATGCATGTAGGAGTAAGAAAACTTCAGAAGCAACCCTAAATCCTCAAGTGGGACCACTTGAATGAAACAGGAAGTGTTAATACTCCAGTTACTCTTCAGTCTCATTTGGATCTTTGTAATTAGTGCTCATAGTTGGTCAGATAACTGTTGTTATTGTTCGGTCCTCTGAGTGTGGCACTGTGAAAGTTCTGAGGCAGGATGACTTTTTACCTGACTTGCCTCAACTTTAAGTGGGATATTTAACATAAAACAAAATTCCGTTGTCCTTACCAGGTTTATTCTTTCTCTGGTTCACAGATCTTATTATGCTAGAAAGAAGGCACAACTGCTTCTTGGATTCAGGGACCTCTTCTGCATCGCAGCAAGAAATGACATGAGCATTATGATGATTAGGAGTCTTAGGAGATGATTAGTACAAACCTAGGCATGTCTATTCATAAGACATATACCCCCAGGGAAATGGGTATAGGATTGCAGCCTAAAGGGAGCAAATGATGTTGCTATACGTTACTTGAGAACGATGAAGAATAAAGATGATCAGACTATAAATCCTAGTGGGGAAATTAAGAAAGAGAGAAAGAACCGTAATAATTGGAACATTTCTGATCTAACAAGCTATTTTCTGGAACGATTCTGCATTCTGCCACCATAGTTGTGGGATGTACTGATGCTCAGGGGAGTGAGGTAGTACCCAGCTTGGTGCTAATTAATTAAACATTAAGTGGTTAACTTTAAAAAAGACATTTAGGAGTGTTGCTGCCTCACATGTCAAAACTAGGTATTTGGGATATGGACTAGGGTGATAACTTAGAACCCTCGTTATTTACTTTCTGTCTTGTGCTATTTCTTGCAGAGGGAGCTTCATGGAAGGACCTTACTTCCTGTCCAAAGATCCATCTTCAGGACAGCACAGATCTCTACCAACACTCCAGTTTCAGCCTTCCTCTGCCCCCCTGCAGCCTAGACAACAGCCCTCAGAACAGCCTCACATCCCAAACACTGGCCACCAACTCACTAGTCCCAGAAAAGGCTTCTGTGCCCCCCTCCAAAAGACACTGTCGTTCACTCTCAGTGCCCGAAGACCTTTCCCGTTGGCAAGCTGTCTGGAGGCCCCTGGGCTCCAAAGTGTGGACGCACATCAAACGGCGGGACAACAGTGGAGGGGACACTTTGGCTGTACGGCCGCAGAACCTAGCCCAGGGAGTCAACAGACCTTGCTTCAACCCTGCCCCCAGTGCCTCTCATCATTGTGTTCAAGATGGTGCTAGTGGGGGCAGGAGCCCACCTTTCTTCAGTCTGGCCCTGTCCCGAGAATCCCCTGCAAGCGTATCGTGGGAAACTGGAGAGACTTTGCAGCCCTACCCTTTGCAACGACGTTTCTCCCTCTCACCTGTCAGATTCTTGCCCTCCCTGCGAAGTTCTACCACCTCCACACCAGAGCTTCTTCGACACCAGCACAGCCTCCCTCGCAGCCGCTCACAACCCTGTGACTTGGACACCAGGAAATGTGGTCTCAAGCGGCGCCATGATGAGGATGTGAGGTGGCACAGGCCCTCACTTGATTTCTATAAGATGAATCAGGTAGGTAAAAAAAGCAGACTGTTTCCATCTGTTTGCAGAGAGAGAGAGGGGGAGGGAGAGAGAGAGAGGAGAGCGCGCGCGTGCAACATTGATCAAAACCTGCCTTCAGGGTAAGAGGAGAGTGGAATGGAAGACAAACGGGCACAATTGTTTGTTTTTCTTCAATAGCTGAATGTGTAACGAGAGTATGGTTCTCTTGGCATCCATTCTTAACTGCTGCCAGTTATATGCTACTATTAAATGGTTCAACAGCATTGCAATGAACAGTGGGAAGAAGTTGGAAATCACATGTAGCATGAAGCATTCTGTATATAATGCCAGCATAACACATGCTTTACATTTATCTTTTGGCAGTGTAGGGTTAGTTGCTGTGCAAACCACAGAAATGACAGTGACCCTGCCCCAAGGCTTTGTATGCTTGCATTGCCACTTGACCTGTTGCTGAACCATCAGTAGTTTGGGAGTTAAATTAGTGCTGGGAGATCCAATAGACATTTCATGCCTCTCAGATCCATGGTGCAGAGAATTAGAATAGAAATAGGTGGATAGAGCACCATTTTTGAAAGCACTACTCTCTATACTTAGAATGTTATGGCCACTGGTTTTCTTCTCCGTATGGAGCAAAACAAAGAAAAGCAGCAATAGTTTACTCCCCACTGAAATATCTTGTCAACAGTACTTTACTTCTGAAAGTAGTGGGACTAGACTACTGCAGTCTCAGATGTGAATGAATGCATGGTTGGGGGAGGCTATGGATTTAAATGAGGAAGGATGTGATAAGGAGTTAGTGGCAGTGGAGGTGCAGGTGATGCAAGGAGTGGTTCAGGAAAGCTTTCCTAGAATAACCTGTTGGCAGTGCCTGACTCTCACGTGACAGCTTAGGTCTGTAATTAAAGCAGTGTTGGAAAATTCAGGCAATGTGGCTCAGCTTCACAGTCCCATAGCCAACACTGAACCTACAGCAGCAGTTGGAAGCTAGAACCTTTTTTCTCTCCATAAAAGGAGAGGTTGAGTAAATGAGGACTGTGAATTAGAGCTAAAAGTTCTCTAGCACAACTGATCGTGAAAACCATTATAAACCCTTATTAGAACTATGCCATGAAGTTAAAGATGAAATGCATGTTAGTATATACATTTCTGTTTTTGCTTGACAGAAACCATTTGCAGGAGGTGCCTGTCAGTTAGACAAGTCTGAGGAAGGTGGCTATCCATCATGGCTCTTGGCCTGCAGCCCACAAGCACCCTCAGCTCCCTGCAGTCCCATCAGTAATTGCATCCAGGTGCTAAGTGAAAGTGAAGAGGAGGAGGATGAAGAGGAAGCAGCAGCAGAAGCGGCAAGGCGACTAAATTGGAATTTAGCCAGCAAAAGGACACTCTTCCAACCAGACTTTAGCGATCTCGATCTAAGTTTGATTGAGGAGAACTAGGGGTTTGATGTTTCTTTAAAAACCAGACTTGAGCATCAGCAGCAAGGGGAGGCTGCACTCCTGGCTGTGGGCAGGGGAGTGGGGTGGGGGCAGAGGGAAAAGTGACAGTGGGACCGATGAGTTTTTGTCTGCTTGTTTCTTTTGTATTAAAAAAAAAAGAAAAAGGAAAAAAAGAGGAAAAAAAGGGAAATTGTCAAATGAGAGTTTTATGTCTTTGGGTTCGCTGAGGAAGTAAAAAAGAAATGAGCACTTTTACCAGTGATGCTGGCCCCAACCCCTCCAGATGTTCCCATTTTGTGTTATTGACATGCCCCTTGGCCCTCCAGTCCTCCGGCTTTCCCCCCAAAGAAATGTGAGTTCCACACAGACCTCTCTCAAGACGTCATATAGAATCTTCCATATGTAGGGAAAAAAATGGTGGAGGTAACTACGGTATAAGGCCAGCGGGTGGCGCAGCGGGTTAAACCGCTGAACCATAAGCTGTCGATTGAAAGGTTGGCAGTTCGATTCCCGCGACAGGGTGAGCGCTCGTTGCTTGGCCAGCTCCTGCCAACCTAGCAGTTCCAAAGCATGTCAGTGCGAGTAGATAAATAGGTACCGCTTGCGGGAAGGTAAACAGCGCTCCGTGTTCCAGCTGCATGCTACGCGCTGCGGCAAGGAGAGTCACGCCGGCCACATGACCACGGAGGCGTCTTTGGACAACGCTGGCTCTTTGGCTTTGAAATGGAGATGAGCACCACACCCTAGAGTCGGACACGACTGGACTTAATTGTCAGGGGATACCTTTACCTTTTTAACTACGGTATGCTCCTATGTAAATAAAACAGGCAGGCTTACAGGCTCCATGTGGGTTGGTTCTAGTCTGAGTGTGGGAAAGATAAAAACTATTTAGCCAGAATGTAGTGCATGAGTTTAAATTTTTGTTTTTTATAAATCAGATTTAACAAATCTTAAGGATTTTTGCACTTGCTTTTTGTCATTCCAAGCAATGACATTCTACTGACAGAATTTAAAACTTCATTTATCAATTCCTATTTCTGATTGTATAGTTTGCCAGAGGAAAAAAGGCCTTCCATGAGCAATTTGAAGAAATTGTAAAAGAAATAGCATATACCTCTACCTGGCCAGAAAACAAATGGGAGACCATTGCACAGATTAGCCACCAAACGTGCAATCCTGTCCATGCTTGCTTGAGAGTACGTCCCATTGAACAAGGGGCTTGCTTCTGAGTAGACATGCATAGTAAATGCATGTTTGATAGCAGTGATAATGAGAACTGAAGTGAACGTTTGTTTTATAAATGGTTTAGGGGTGGTTACTGAACCATGAGCTGTCAATCAAAAGGTCGGCAGTTTGAATCCGCGACACGGTGAGCTCTCGTTGCTTGGCCAGCTCCTGCCAACCTAGCAGTTCCAAAGCATGTTAATATGAGTAGATAAATAGGTACCGCTTGCGGGAAGGTAAACAGCGCTCTGTGTTCCAGCTGCATGCTACGCGCTGCGGCAAGGAGAGTCATGCTGGCCACATGACCACGGAGGTGTCTTTGGACAACGCTGGCTCTTTGGCTTTGAAATGGGGATGAGCACCACACCCTAGAGTCGGACACGACTGGACTTAATTGTCAGGGGTCGCCTTTACCTTTATTAATTATCGGAATACATCCTAGTGTTGGCCAACAGGAGAAACCACCACTATGGTTAAAAGGTTGCATAATAGACATCAATTGAACATTTGCTGTATTCCTACTCACGGTACCTTCATAGTGATAGGACAGCTGTATCTACTGAATTGTAGGCTATTACACAACTTTTATAAGCACAGGAAGATCCCTCCCTGACGTTTTTCTTTTTAGTCCCTCATCTAGCTAGTGTTCTTTTGTGGGCAGAGAGCATCATCATCATAATGTCATAAAAGCATATAACTTACTTCTGTACCTTTTTAAAGCTATAATAGCTATAAGTTAAGTTGGTGAAAAACAACCTTTCTCGGTGTTCCACCTCTAAGTGTAGAATTGGTTGTCATGAAATATTTAAAAAGCAGAGAAGCCCTCTCGGGGAAAAGTCATCGTGCCCAGTTTTGTTTTTAGAAATAAAGGACGATTCCCCCCTCCCCCTTACACCAAAAGGGAGTCACAAAGCATGCTTGGGTTCGTTTAATTCATTCAGGTTCCGCTGCGTCTCCAGCGCGCTTCCCTCCCAGATGAAGGAGCCTACTACCAACGACATTACTGAACCTTCAGTGTCGCTAGAGAAGCAGGAGACCGGAAGCGGTCGTCGGAGGGTTCCGGGGCGCTCTAGGCGGCACTCCGTTGTTGCGCAGCCCGTTGCGCTCGGCTTTGACGGGAATCCTGTCCTCCGCGAACTCAGCCCGGCCCTTCCGCTTCCTTTCTGGAGGCCGGTGGAGAGCCAGTGTTGGGGGAGGGCCGCGACAGGGAAGAGACGGGAGGAGGTCTGGCTCCGTGCTGCATCTGCCGCCCCGGCCTCGCTTTCACCCGCCGCCCCGCAGCCCGAGGGCGTAGGCGGGCGACGGGTGTGTGTGCTGCTGCTTGCCGCTGCGACTTGGGCGGGGACGAGTCCTCTTTCACCGCCCGCGTTAGCTGAGCCGTGCTGTGTCTTTGTAGCGCCCTCCTCTCGTCTGTGTCGGGCGCGGGCCCATCTCGGTTGTCCCATGGATAGGCACAAAGTGAAGCGCCAGAGGTTGGACCGCATTTGCGAAGGTAACGCCCTGAGACGAAGGCAAGCGGGAAGGAAGGAAGGGAGGGAGGGCTGGCTGCGAATAGCGATCCTGGCACTTTGCTCGAAGTAATCTCGCTCTTATCCGACTCGCGCCTCCGGGTTTTTCCCCAGCCATGCAGACAGTGACAGAAGATTTCTTGTGAAGGTTCCCCTCCCCGCCCCTTGGCTGTTATGAGATGCTGGAACTATTTTTTTCCGTTGGGAAAAACTTAAATGCTGGAACCATGGCTAGATCCGCCCAAATACTGAAACTCCACCAAGTGATGTAGAGGCTGGTTGGCTATTACGAATCCCCCCCCCCTCCCACATACACTATGAACCGTTTCTTGTTCCTAGCAGTACTTAGCATTGATGCAACTCATTTCGAGTGGTCCAATGGCTTCATGTGCATCATCAAATAACCACAACACCCTAGGCAGGCCAGTTTTATCATCACTTGATTATAAATAGGAGAAAGTCTAAGAGGAAGATATTGGCAGTGGAGGCAAAGTTTGAATTGAAAACTTAACTTCTACTTTTCACACACGTTACTACTCCCCTCCTCCCACCACTGGGTAGTTATACTTAGATCAGGAAGCCCTAGACTTTGTCATTGTTATTCCTCCCACTCCAGGAGACTAACTTCCATGTTTTCCCCATTGTAATAAAGATAGAATGCGCCAAATAGTAGCATTTGCTCTCATTGGGGGGGTCTATGAGTAAAGCAGATTCAAAGATATGGATGAAAGACTGAGCCATAAGATTTCATGATGCATGTTGAATTCCCAGAAAGTAGAATTCTCACTAGTATCAAAACAATAATACATTGTGGAGGGGGTAGGGAAGGATAACTATGTAATACAGGTGGGCCCCCATATCCACTGATTCGCTATCCATGGTTTCAGTTATCCACGGATCGTGGGGACCCCCCCCCCCCAGGCTTTTACTTTTTTCCCAGTAAGCTTCATTTCTTCCTTAAACAAACAGGAGAAGCAGCCTCTGACTGCTTATTACAGGCAAGTAGAACAAGACTAAGTACTAGAGAGGCTCTGCAAGGTTAACAGAAACCTTGCAGAGCCTCTCTAGGACTTAGTCTCATTCTACTTGCCTGCAAAGGAGGCTGCTTCTCTGTTTGTTTTAAGGAAGAAACGAAGCTTGCTGAAAGAAAAATAAGAGCTGGGGGGGGCAAGCATGCCTGCCTGCAGGGGAGGCAGGGTGGGGGGCCCTCAGGAAACCATGGAGGGGGTGTTCGCTCTTATCCACGGTTTCAAGTATCCACGGAGGGGCCTGGAACATATCCCCAGCGGATATGGGGGCCCACCTGTATTACAGTGTGGGGAAGGAGAGGTTGGCATTTTCCTGTAGTCAGGTTGTGTTAAAAATTGTTGTGTGGGTGGGGTCATTAGGAGTGCCAGCAGCTGGCATGCACCTCCTTGGGGATTCCCAATTCACACTTTTAGAACCGTGAAACACTTTCAGAAACTGTTATTGATGCTTCTGGCAGGTGCTTCCTGAGTCTTCTAGAACTGTGTAGGAAGTTGTAAAGCAGACTTAATGAACAGTACAGAACATTCTCCAGATCCCTCACAAATTATCAGCTCATCTGCCTGCACATAGTAAGATGACACAGTGGCACTCTCGAGTGGTGGATCTGGCAAGTTTAGTTGCCAGGGAGACATTGTTCTGTTGCTTGGGCTAAGTGGCTATTTGTAAGTTTGTTCTAGACATGACAAAGCAAAGTTAGAAAAGAGAGAGGACACTTGAAATGCACAAGAGCAAATATGTGAATAACTGAAAGTGCAGGGAGTTGTGAAGGAAAAGATTGTGTTGCTAACTCAGCTATTTTGTATCTTAACTCTCACACAATGGTTGCATCATCATCTGACGAATTCCTTAATTGCCTGAAAATTTTAATTGAGATGCTCAAGGATGTGAGGTGGTACCATCGGTGTGGTGCCCTAAGATATTACTGCGCCCTAAGATATTATTGTACCTATCACCCCATACCTATTTACCATCCTAAGGACACACAGAAAGCTGCTGGTGTAGATGCAAGTGTCTGCCCCCTCCCTCCTTTCCAGTTTATATTGCAGTTGATCAAAGAAGCAAAATGCTTAGCCATTCACTCCTTTCTAGTCTGCACCAACACTGATATGATTACAGCACAGACTGTACTGTCACTTTCCCCCCAGTGTTAACTAGGGAGCCTGGGAGCTAACTTTTTGGAAACATTTTGCTTCATAAGAACATAAGAAGAGCCCTGCTGGATCAGGCCAAAGGCCCATCTAGTCCAGCTTCCTGTATCACACAGTGGCCCCACCAGATGTCTCAGGGAGCATATAGCCAACAAAATAATCTGTTTCCTGCTGTCACTCCCCTGCACCTGGCACAGAGAGAACCTACTTCTAAAGTCAGGAGGTTGCTTATGGCTTGTAACCTGTGATGGTCCTTTCCTCCATGAATCTATCCAAACCCCTTTTAAAGGCATCTAGACCAGGTACCATCACCACATCCTGTGGCAAGGAGTTCCACAGATGAATTACACGCTGGGTAAAGAAATATTTTATTTTGTCTGTTCTAACTCTCCCTCCACTCAATTTTAGTGCATGTCCCCTGGTTCTGGTGTTGTGCGAGAGGAAGAAGAATTTCCCTCTATCCACTCCCTCCATCCCATACATAATTTTATACGTCTCAATCATGTCCCCCATCAGGTGCCTTTTTTCTAGATTGAGAAGCCCCAAACGCTGTAGCCTTTCCTCATAAGGGAGGTGCTCCAGCCCACAAATCATTCTGGTCGCTCTTTTCTGCACCTTCTGCTTCTCTGGAGTACATCCTCAAAACATATTGTAGGTAGTTCTTCTTTCATAGATATTTCCATTTCAGAAGAAGATTGATCACTATCATCCATGCTATCTTCTTTTGTGTTGTAACCTGAATCTATGGGGGGATGTTTGGCAATGAGTTCAGTTGGACTTTATCCCATGTAAGTGGGCTTAGGATCCCATCAGGCATATCTTTTATTGATTTTGGGAATCTCATAATGGCAAGGACCATTATGGTACTATGCAATGACATCTGCCATGTCTGTATGTCTGTCTTCCCTTTTCTGTACTAGTAAAACTGTACTAGATTGCTCATTTATTAGCCCTTGAAAGAGTTATGTGTTGTTGTATTCTAACATTACTCCCTGAATTGGGAGTGGGTAATTTGTGCACTTGTTGTTTTCCTTGGCTATAGCAGCCATTTCACAGATTCTCTTTCTTTGGAACTGTGTTTCCCTTTATTCATGGTTATTGTAGGAGACAAAAAGTACTGTTAAACGTTGATATGCATTTGCATGCATTGTCACTGCTATCCTGTCTCATCCCCATAGTTACCTGGGGTTTATGACACAGCTTCTGTTGCAGATTATTCTTTGCCTCTCTGTCCCCCACTCCTGACCGACTCTTTGGATCTGTTTCCTTCATCCAAAGAACTTTGTGAAAATAGCTCTTTTTCTAACTTTCTGTTTTTCTATAGATAACTCCCAAACTGCATACATGTGTGAATCAATTGTCACTGTCTGACTTCATGAAATATCTTTGAACTGCCAAACTTCAGAATGGTATACTTAGTTCACAAGCTTGTCTGGGCCCAGTTGCATGCATCGTTCATTCAGCCAGTGTTTGCATGCAAATATGGACATGAGTAATTCAAGGGAATCTGCCAGAAAAGCGTAGTCTTCAGGCCAACCCTTGCAATTAGGGTGCCACTTGTTCTCTATTGGTGCTTCTGGATATGTACTGACATAAGTATTCCTTCTTGCTCATATTTGCAGCTGATTAAGATTTTTTCCCTTTAGGCATAAGGCCTCCTATTGGTAATGGCCCAATGCCAGCCCGTCCTCTGGTTGCCCTCCTGGATGGCAGGGATTGCACTGTAGAGATGCCCATTCTGAAGGATGTTGCCACAGTGGCTTTCTGCGATGCACAGTCAACTCAGGAAATCCATGAAAAGGTAAGCACATTAAAGCTGGAATCCTATACGCTGTTACCTGGGAGTAAGTCCCATTGAACGTAATGAGATTTACTTCCGAATAGACATTCATAGGATTGTGCTGTAATGAACAAGCAGGAATCTCCCTTTCCATGAAGAATTGGGGATCTGATTCAGGGGTCTGCAAAGGTTGGCTTGGCTTTAATAGCCAGCCATTATTTGTGATCTCTTCCAATCCTTTCCCTTCCCAAACCCTGCAGAAGCAAGGCCAGCATGAACTGCAGAGAATTTGGGGAAAGAGAGGCGTATTTGCTTTTCCTTTATGCTGAGCTTTTGCAGAAGGCATATTCTGCACCGTAACAGTTTCTGCTTCCTGCAGAAGGCCAGCAGGAAGGGAAAGGAACCATCCTTTCTCTCTGTTTGCAGTGAACTGCAAAGACTGTAGGGAAAAGGAGGAATGGTCTCTCAGAAGGCACAAACAGCCCCTCACTTCTTTTACCAATAACCCATGAGTGAATGGAGAAGAAACCATTCCCCCCCCTCCTCTGCTGTTCACTTGGGGAAGGGATGTTTATGCTGGGCTCCTGGAGCAGGTGCAGGGTCACTTGGTAGAGTGGGAAGGGGCATTTGCTGCTGGCAAGTGGGTTTGTAGAACCCTGATCCGACCAGTTCTGATGCTGTGGAGCAAGCATTATTATGTTGTTCTGTCTTCCCATAGGTGCTAAATGAAGCTGTTGGGGCTCTGATGTACCACACCATTACCTTGTCGCGCCAGGACCTGGAGAAATTCAAAGCTCTCCGAGTCATTGTGCGAATTGGCAGTGGCTATGACAATGTGGATATCAAGTCAGCTGCAGAATTAGGTATGATAATGCAATATTTTTTAAAAAAGGTTAATACTTAGCAGGAAAAACACATGCTACCTCTCTGTTTTCATTTTTCTGGGGCTAATTTGGAAGTCTGTCAGAAACTTAGAATCTTGAAAAGCAGATAGAATGCTGACTGCTATACAATATGTATACGTTTGCAAAGCAGGTCATAGTATTTTTTTTTATTTTGTGTGCTTTCAGAAGGAGCCGTAGGGCTTAGGTTGCTACTATTCTCGTTTTTACAATGTAGAACTGAGGCTGAGAAATAGTGATTTGCCCAAGACATCACAGTGACTGAACGAAAAATTCATGCAGCATGGCACATGTAAAAACAGATGGCACTGATGTTTCCTACTAATGCTTTTTGCTTTCTGTTTCCTTTGAAAACAATAGCTCAGCACTCCAGTTCTTAGCCTGTTGACTTGGACTTAACTCAGTGATTTCAGTGACACTTATTTTTCACAAATGTGCTTCAAATTAAGGTGTTAAATTATTCAGATAAGTGGGCCTCAGTAAGCATGTTGTTGTTGTTGTTCAGTCGTTAAGTCGTGTCCGACCCTTCGTGATCCCATGAACCATATCCCGCCAGGCCTTCCTGTCCTCCACTATCTTCCTGAATTCGCTCATTTTCATGTTCGTTGCATCGGTGCAGTAAGCATACACAGTAACTAAACAAAGTATACAGAATAAGAATATAAGAAGAGCCTTGCTGGATCAGGCCAAGGGCCCATCTAGTTCAGCTTCCTGTATCTCACAATGGCTCACCAGATGCCTCAGGGAGCACTCAAGACAACAAGTTGCCACTCCCTTGCATCTGGCATTTAGAGATAGGCTACTTCTAAAACCTGGAGGTTGCACATAGTCATCATGGCTTGTAACCTGTGATGGATTTTTCCTCCATAAATCTGTCCAATCCCCCTTTAAAGACATCTAGGCCAGGTGCTATCGCTACATCCTGTGGGAAGGAGTTCCACAAATTAATTACTCACTGGGTAAAGAAATATTTTCTCTCTTTCTAACTCTCCCACTGCTCAATTTTAGTGGATGTTCCCTGGTCCTGGTGGTGTGTGAGTTAACTCCCTGACTATGGAGTTTTCTCAGGAGCCTGTGGTGAGGGACTGTATCAAAAGCCTTCTGAAAATCCAGATACATAATATCAACGGGTTTGCCCACATCCACATGCCTGTTGACGTTTTCAAAGAACTCTAAAAAATTTGAGGCAAGACTTATCCTTGCAGAAGCCATGCCGATTCTCCCTCAGCAAAGCTTGTTCTCCTATATGTTTTAAGATTTTATCTTTGATTAGGCTTTCTGCCATCTTACCTGGAATAGATGTTAGGCTGACTGGCCTGTATTTTCCTGTGTCCTCCCTTTTTTAAAGATTGGCGTGACATTGGCTATCCTGCAGTTGTCTGGCACAGTGACCATTTTAAGCAACAAGAATAACTAACAAGCATTGAATTGTATCCTAAGTTTTGTTAGTCATGACTGAGTCCCATTGATTTCAATGAGATGTAGTCGTGACTGACTAAACTTGTTTACATTTAAATTTTATTTATATTTTCCGTTAATGCATAATCTTATAAATATGGATGTTGACATACACTTAACAATAGAACCTCCAACTTCTCTTTCTCATCCACCTTACTTCCAATACCTAGATCATGGTTTTGGTAGCTAACAACTTAATGTTAAAGTAGAAAAGGAGAAGAGAGAGAACAAAAACAACTAATTAAAAAAAAATCCAGGATGGATAAATACACTAATCCTCTGCACATGCTTTCAGGAACCAGCTAACTGGCAGTTCACTTTACAGTTACAAGCAGGTCAAGGAATAATATTTAGGATTTTTTTTACGAGAGCCTCACTTGTGGAACAAAACATTCTCTTTAGCAGCAAGATCAAGGAGATCAGTCTCCCACTGCTCAATATCCGGTGCAATTTTAGCTTTCCAGTGTTGGGGCAGCAACCTCGTGGCAGCTAGTGAACTCCAAGGCCCAGGCTCTTTGGTTGGGAGACAACTTCCATATAATAGGGGAGATATCCTTGCAAGATAGGAGTTACCTTAAAGCTGCAGGTGGCCTTTCTGACAAATTTCATAATTTTGAAATTAAGGCAAGACATTAATCCCAGAAAGTGTGGATTACAGCACAATGCCAGAAATGATATAGCTCAACCTTGGTTCCTCACACATGAATCTGCCATAAGAACTTTCAGGGTGGATCTCTTGAGGGTTCTGTCACTGAAGCCTCATGGGTAGCAACTCATGAGAGTGATGACTTGGTGGTGGCTCCTGCTATGCAGAATTTTCACCCTCTGAAAATAGCATATTGTTGGCATGCTAATTGACCTAAAGCCTCTTGAATTTTTGTTGTGCTCTAGCTTTGTCTCTGTACCATTTTTGAAGTGGTGAAATCATGGCAACTGAATACCAAAATGAATGTTGTTGCGCTATTTCGCTGTAGTGGCTCTTGAAGTAAGGTACCATTACGGTAGAGATATTTGCGTAATTTTCATGGAAAATAGTTCAGTGACTGTCCTTGGGGATGGGCCATAGCTCGGTGGTAGAGTGAACCTTGCATGTTCTGTCATTAGTATTTTCAGTTAAAAGGATCTCCTGTAGCAGGACTGAGCAGACCTCTGCCTCAGGTGTTGGACAGCTCCTTCCTGTGAGAAAAAAACAATACTGAGCCAGGTAGACCACGTGTCTGATCCTGTGCAGGGCAGCTTCTTATACTTACAGATTACTTGTCCCCAAGTTTTTACAGGTGTAGGAATGGTGTTGATAGAGGGAGCAGGATTTCAGTCTTAACAAAAGTCAGGTTTGGGGTTCAGACAGGAGGGTTGATGTAACAACAATGCATAGTGTGCTGGGATCAATACAGTATATTATCTGGCTTGTAGCTCTGGAGTTTTGGGATATCTCTTCCATTCTTGATTTGTATTTGATTGTTTGGGAATCATACTAGCCCCTTTCTCCTCAGGCATTGCTGTGTGCAACATCCCTTCCTCTTCTGTGGAAGAGACAGCTGATTCTACCCTTTGCCACATCCTGAATCTTTATCGTCGGGTTACTTGGCTCCATCAGGCCATGCGAGAAGGAAACAGAGCCTCAAGTATGGAACAGATCAGAGAGGTGGCTGGAGGTGCTGTGCGTATCCGTGGTGAAACCTTGGGCATCATTGGTCTTGGTAAGAAACAGCTGCTTTTAATGATACTGGGAGATCAAACGTAATACTAAACTATGTTTTGATGTATATGAGTGAGGAGTCAAGAAGCCACATGCTTCTTCCACCCCTCGCATGTGGTGATCCCTTCTTTCCAGTTTGAGGCAAGCCACGGTTTCCCATGTCATCCAAACTGGTGAACTATGGTTGGCTTTTGCTCTGCAAACTGGGACCAGATTCTCACTTGCAGTCCTGATTTGCACGAGCAGTGGATTGAAGGAAATGTGTGGATTAATGGAAGCCCAGGCAGCTAACAATTTAGTGCTGGCTCCTAAGAATTGTGACATTGATTCTATACCCCCTGTTCATAGCTAGTGCTCAAAAACTTAATGTTGGCTTTCCCCTGCCACCACAAATAAAGGGGGGGGGGGATTCTGGCACCTAGGAATAAGAAAGAGCTCTGCAGAATCTTATCTAATGGTTAAACAAAAAGAAATGGAATGTCAGGTGCCGAATGACCCTTCTGCTAGTTTGCATCTCTCTCTCTCTCCCTCTTCTGTTAGCTGTTTGGCCAACTTCTTTTAGTCCTACAGGGAATGGAAGGCTCCCATTACACAGATGGGGATGATATAAGGAGCGACTTTAGACCATTGTCTTACTTGCAGCGCAATCCTGTCTACAATTAGACCGGAGGAGCGATCGCTCCGCCGGTCTAAGGTGACACAAACATGCCAGAAAGCATGTTTGTGGCACCTGATGAGTAAGCGGCACCGGCGAAGAGGCTTGCGCCACACTGCTGGCACCACAGAACGGTGGAGCACTGCAGCGGAGAGGTAAGTCCCTGCCAGGCAGTGGAGAGATGTATGGAGGGTGGAACGGGGCATTCTGGGGTGGTGGTGGAATTGGTTAGCTGGGCCTGGGACAGGGGAGGGATTGTTGTTGGTGCGCTCCGCTGAAGCCTATCCCCCTCCCTGGGCCTGGCTGGCTCAAATGTGCGCCAGCAAAATAGCTGGTGCACATTCAAGTAGACCCATTGGGATGGCTGGGGCTCTACTCGGGGTAATGGAACAAAGTCCCTTTACCTGAGGAGGCCTCTGACTGCGCCAGTGCAGGCCCATTTCTGCGTAGGATGCAGCGGGCGCCTTATTTGTGGGCGCTGCCTCCTGCTAGACAGGATTGGGCTGTCAGTATATACCTAGCCTAGTACTGTCGATTCTGACTGATAACAGTTCTTCATGATTTCTCTAGCTGAGAGACCTTCACCAGCCATGCTACCCGACATCTTTTAGTTGAAGATCCCAGAGACCGAACCAGTATAACATGTTATATGTTTTTGGTCTTGTAATTTTAGCTGCTGTATTGGTATTCTGCCTCTCCTGTTTTATTTTGTATTTTTCATCATCTTATTAATTTGTTTTGTTGTTTTTTATTTGCTTTTATTGTAAGCTGCTTTTGAGCACCCTATATTTTAGAGAGAAAGGTGGAATATAAATAAAACCAGGGACTTCCTGCAGGCATGGCATGGCATGTACTCTACCAGTGAGGTACAACTCTTCCCCTAACATTTTCAGAGGTACTACATTCTTCACACTCTTCCACCAGACTGAGCTCAAACAACTCAAACCTGTGGACTGCCAGACACACAGTTACTGAGAATGCCTTGAGCCCCCATTTGAAGGGCCCTACAACATATCTGTGTATTTTACATAAAAGTCAATCCAGTCAGAGTGGATTTTGATACTGGATTATATTTCATTTCCGTCCCACAAATAATTAGATAAAAATGAAACCTCTAAATGCTTTCTGTAAGTCCTTTTATATGTCTCCCTGTAGCACCTGTAAGTTTTGATAACTTAGTTATCATGTGAACTTGATGTGAAAACGCAGAGAATCCTGCCAGTCTATTGAGCAGTGACCACTGCTGTAGCAGGGGTGTGGCATGGGTTTCTTTGGAGAGGATGACAACAGACCCCAGGAGTGCCAGCATCTGTCTTCCCACCATTTCTCTCTATTCTTAAAAGAAAGTATAGGAATTCTTCATGGACTCTGCCTCTTGGATCATTCCAAGTCCCCTTCCAGTACTTGGCCCTCTGTTAAGATTCTGTTGTGCTGTACTTAAGATGAACATGTCCTCTTTTTTTAAGGTCGAGTTGGGCAAGCAGTTGCCCTGCGTGCAAAACCCTTTGGCTTCAATGTGGTTTTCTATGATCCATATCTGCCTGATGGGGTGGAGCGTTCCCTGGGGTTACAACGGATGGCCACTCTGCAGGATCTGCTAATGCACAGTGACTGCATCACCTTGCACTGCAGTCTCAACGAGCATAATCATCACCTCATCAATGACTTCACCATTAAACAGGTGCAACCTTGCATTATGCTGGGAATACAAGTTACTGCTGTGAGGGTTGCCTCAGCTATTTGCCTTCAGCTCTCATGAAAGCTGGGATTGTGTGGATCTGGAGCTTGCATTTCTGCTGAGCATAGCTTGTTGTTGAATGTATGAATAGAGTGATTCTGTGATTAGAAGTTGCCTGTAACAATTAAATGTTTGGTCTCAGTCTATATATAATAAACTCTGTAACTGGTAGTGCTAAGTCAGTCAAGAACAATGAAAGCAGAGTTATGTTTAACTTCTTCCAATAGCTCTAGATTCTTTTCACCTCATACTTTTGCCAGTTTGCTCACTTGTTGCTTTTCTAATGTTCTGTACCTTTTGGATAGAACTGTTGAGATTTGTACTGTAGTAAGTCTTTGCTTGTTTAATTGTAGATTTGATTGTTACGGTTCTCTTTTATATGGGCTTCCAACAGTGCTTCTCCTTACCTGTCTCTATCCAGTGATTCAGATACTAGATGGTCTCTCCATTCACCAAGAAGCAAAGTTCGTTAGAAGGAAAAGTTGGCCAGGGATTGGATAAGAGATATCTCCCTCCCTAGAACCAGTCTTTCTCTTGCCTTTGTTTTGAATGCTTGCAGGTTTGAAGTGTTGGGTCTCCTCCAATACTTAGAATGAAGTTTAAATTTGTCTGTGGAACACAAAGAACAACAAAAATCCCTAAGAGTGCTAGACCTGCATGGATTGAGGTTTTTTTTTCTTGCCCATGGTTCTTGAGTGCCAAAGGATGCTACCAGCTTTGCAGCTGCCTTGCATCTCCCATCCCTTGTGCTATAACAATAACAAAGAAAAGCAGAAGTGGCAGGAAAGATAATAGTGCCTTGTGATTTGGCTTTGCACCCTAACCCCAGGCATTATTCCCTCCCTCCCTGGGCTTGGACACTAGCCCCTGGTCCCTATACCTCACCTGACATATGGTGTCACTGTACTTCCTTCCCTTTTCCCTCGGAGTCTTCTACTCTGTGTTGTCTTTCTTGCATTAACCCTTCAGTCTAAGTGCCCCCCCCCCCGGGCAGTGCTCAAGCTAACTGACTGAACAGACAGACTATATCTGGAGGATTTAATCAGCCATTTTACAGGTAATCAATATAAAATAATGCAAGGTGGGCATAATGCAACTGTGGTTGCTTTATATACCATAAGCAACCATGCTACTGTGTTCCAAACAAGCTGCAAAACGTGGAGAAATGAGAATTTTCTTACCTGTGGATTCTTGTCCTGCTTATTTGCTATCCAGCAGATGCCGTACTAGGTGATCTGCTTTCCATTCACTAGGAGATAGGTTCTTTAGAAGACAGATTTGGCTAAGACAGAGGGTCCCAAACTTTTGGATCTCTTATAAGTGTTTGTGGTGTGTGTATGTGTGGCTATGGCGGCGACAGCGCTTCTGGGATCATGGCGCTGCTGGTGGGGGGAAAAGTGGGGTTTTAGCCCTACCTCGGGGTCTTGCTGGGTCTCTGGGGTGTGTGAGGAGCCTGTGGACCCCTCCGCAGGCCTCCCTGCACCTCAAAATGGCTCCAGATCACAATCGCGGCCCACTTCCGGTTTTGTCTGAAAACCGGAAGTGGGTCACGATCACGATCTGGAGAAATTTTGAGATGTGAGGAGGCCTGTGGGGGGTCAGCAGGTTCCTCGCATCCCCTGAAGGCCTGTCAAGACCCCCAAGTAGAGCTAAAAAGCCACTTTTTCCCCTTGTGGCGGTGGCAGCAGTGTGATCCTGGAAGCACCGGTGCCATCACGGCAGGTCACCACTCCCCTTAAGGGAGTAGAGACAGATTGTTCTTGACTGGGGCATCGCAACGCCCCAGTTTGGGAACCTCGAGGCTAGGAGGTGGACTAGGAGGAGCTTCTTCCCTAGGGCCAATTACTACTGAAATAGCAATGAACCTTCCCGGTGAATGAATTATCCATAAACTAGTTGTGTAATAAAGGATACTAACCAGAGTACCTCTCCTGAGTGCCCCCTGCAATAATTCATATAAAAACCCAGCTTAAAGTCAGAGCAGTTCTGGGCCACTGTTGAGCAAACGAGCAGGAGCGTTCTCCCTGCTTGTCACCATCCAGTGGTTCAGACACTGACACACAAAGCAGTGCCCCAGATATCAAAGACAGAGAAGCATTGCCTAGACTCAAGGCTCAAGCACTTGCTGGAGGACGTTCTTGTAAAGACTGTCTCAGCTAAAGCAAAAATATCAGTCCTGTAGTGTTTGATGAAATTGCGGAGGAAGGATCAGATAGTCACCCTGCATGTTTCTTCACTTACTAGTGTATACTGGGTGGCCCAGGACCCAGTAAGGAATTCCCACATGGAGTGGTCTCCTGAAGCTTTATAGTTGGCGATGCAAACCCTGAATCACTTGGCTAGGAAGGTTTAAGATGTCATCTTACCTCTTCCTTTATCCCTGTACATCACAGACTATTGGAATGACTGTGTCCTGCAGAGGTAAATTCTAGAGTGCTCCTAACACGGAAACAGTGTCATGCTTTCTCTCTGAAATTAGGACAGAAAGTCATTAGGATCAGCTCCTGTTCTCTATGGAAATTTGTACCAACTCTGGATACAAATGAGGGGTCAAACATAATCTTGTCCTTATGAAAGATGCAGAAAGCTGATTCAACAGATAAAGAGTCAACTCTGGAACCTTGTGTGGCAAATCATCATAATATACATGTTCTCAGAGGTTCTCTGATCAGGATGTGGAAGACAAGATTTGGTTTCCCCATTTCCAGAAGGGGAAATCTATGAATGATAGGCAGGGTAGTGCGGCTACCTAATAAGCTGTCTAATATGAGGGAAGGAGCTGGGGGGCCTCTTCTGTTACAGGCAGGATGTTGCCTAAAGCCAGTCTTGGGCACATGGTTCAGGCCCAGGCTATTCTAGAGACATGTCGACACTATGGGGACTGAAGAAAAGGAGTGATTAACTCTCCTGTGTCAGCATAATTGACAAGAGCAGACTCAGATATTCTGATAATTTCTGGAAGGAGAATCAAGCACTGTAGGAGAAGTGCCTAGACCCCCTAAGTCCTGCTCTTTCAACCTCCAGGAGAAGATTTACAGCACCTCCACCTTGGGGTACAAAAAGGGCCCGACTCAGAAAATCCAGCCTCAGTGGTCTCTAGACTTCTGGACCTAAATTTAAATCAGCAAACTAGAGTCACTTGGGGCCGATAAAAACATCTGTGTCTTAGGTTTATCAGTGATGGAAAGTTGTATGCACTTTGGCCAATCTAGGTCCAATACATCAAATTCTTGTGCCGTGAGATCTCTGGTTCCGAAGAAGAAATATGAGGCTTCTGTGATGGCCACAAAAGCAAAGTAGTCTCAAAATATTTGTGCAAATATTTTAGTGGCTTTATTATATTACTTGAGCACCCAGAGTGTTTTTCAATTGGAACATTGGGTGATCTTTCCACTATTCAGATTGTATGTAAAGGAAATACTCCAAACTGTGCCTTCCTCATTCACAGTGATTGTCCCATGTTAAACTGATGTTAATTTTACCAGTAGTCATTCTCAGGCTGTCATTCAGATAAGTTATTTGTGCTCAGTAGCATCTATATTTGTTTCTACAGATGCGTCAAGGTTGCTTTCTGGTTAATACAGCTCGTGGGGGACTGGTTGATGAAAAGGCCCTGGCTCAAGCCCTAAAGGAGGGGCGAATCAGAGGGGCAGCCCTTGATGTGCATGAGTCTGAGCCTTTCAGGTAACAGCTACACCATTGCTGTGTAGTGTTGGCACTTTTCAACCTGGTACTTCTCTCTGGGTGTCAGGGCTACTGGGGAATCATAACCCAAATCATGCCTGTTTCTCTGCATCACAGCTTTGCAAATGGGCCCCTTAAAGATGCTCCCAACGTGATCTGTACTCCTCATACAGCCTGGTACAGTGAACAGGCTTCCATTGAGTCCAGAGAAGATGCAGCTAAAGAGATCCGAAGAGCCATCACAGGTAATTGGTAGCGAGCATTGCTTCCCTGGAACAGATCACCGTAACTAGAATTTTTGTCTTGGTTTCTTAAAGTTGGGGCAGTTGTTGTGGAGTGCATGTCACCGGATTTGTTGTTTTAGTTCTTTAAACCTAGATTATTTGTTCTCCTATCCAAACTGTGGGCACCTAGTGTTTTGGGGGTATTTGGTGCCACCTCTATATAGAATGATACTATGGAGGATTTTCTTGTGTGTGAGTGAGTGAGTGATGGCGCAATCCTACCTATCCGGCAGGCGGCCCAGGGTCGCCCGCCGGATCCTATCCCTGTACCGGGTTGTTCTGCAGCGGCCCAGAGGTCTACTTGGGGGAAGGGGATGTTTGTCCCCTTCCCCCGGTGTCAACCGGGGAAGGTCTGATGGGCCTCCTCGGATTTCCGCCAGCTATTCAGCTGGCGGAAGTCAGAGGAGGCTGTGTGACGGACGAACAGGGACAGGAATATGGCGGATGCCATCCCCGCCCCCTCCCGGGCCGGCACGGCCAATGGCCTCCCCTCCCTCGAAGTCCGGACTGCCCATGAGGCCGCCAGGGGATCCCTTACCGTCCTCCGGTGGCCGCATGGAGATCCGGAGGCAGAGTAAGGGTTGCCAGCCTAGCGCTGGCGGCCCTTACTCTAGAGTCATTGCAAACGCGTCTTATGGCACGTTTGCGACGGCTTAGGGCAGCGGAGAGCTCGCTCTGCTGCCCTATAGTTGGGCAGGATTGTGCTGCGAGTGAGTGAGTGAGAGATCTGGTCCTTCACTTGGGACTGCAAGTGAAGGACCTCTTTCTTCTTTTTTTCAATATATATTTATTTTTTATTACTAAACTACTAAACAAAACAAAACAATAAAACAAAACAATACAACATACTACGAAAGATTACAGCAAGCGCGAAGCAGTAGATCCTACTTGTATACTAATATATTTTCTACTTATAATATTTAACTAAGCCTATATCTCTAATATACTATTCATTAAATCCACATTTCATCACTTCTTCTCTCTTCTCTCTCTCTCTCTCTCTCTCTCTCTCTCTCTCTCTCTCTCTCTCTCTCTCTCTCTCTCAAAGAATCTATAAGTGGTATCCAAATATTCACAAAAAGATTAACTAACTTTTACTTTATCTAAAAATCTTAATTCCCGCTTCAGATATTTTAATATATAAAGCCACACCATTTTTCTCCAAATGTATTAAAATAAAAACCTTCCAAATTTTTCTGTTTTTTAAAATATTCTATATCCCCTTTTTACGTAAAATTCTTGAAAACAAATCACATCTTATTTAAGTCTTTTCAAATAATAAAACATTCTTTTTCTTTTATTCACAAAAGGGTTAACTAACTTTTCCTTTATCATCTAAAAGTCTTAATTTCCACTTCAAATATTTTAAATTTATTAAGTCAACCCATTTTTTCGTCTTCAATTTTGTTAATTTCCATCATCAGAAATTTTCCATCATTCTTTATATGAGTTTCTTAAAAACAAGTCATATCTTATTTTTAATAATAAAACATTTTTTCTTTTTGTATAACTAACTCCAGTAATATTCCCCACAAAAAAATATAATCCCTTTTTAATTTTGACAGTTGCCCATTACACCTTCCATCCCTTCCCCTCCTTCCTCTTCCTCTTCCTCTTCTTCTTTCTTTCTCTTCTTCTTCTTCTTCTTCTTCTTCTTCTTCTTCTTCTTCTTCTTCTTCTTCTTCTTTCTCTTCTTCATCCTTAAATCTTCCCCGAAAGTCCCTTGCTTTTTGAATTGTATCCACTTTGCAATTTTTTCCACAGGATCATTCACGTCTTCTAAAATCCTCCCCCGAAAAACAGACTTTTTCTTCAGCACCTCCACGAAAAATATATAACCAAGTCTTGATTTAACTCTTGGTACTTCCTCTGCTACAATCTCTTCCACTAAATCTTTCTCTTTATCATTATCTTCCTTCCCTTCCCTTTATCATTATCTTCCTTCCCTTTTATCTTTCTGTATTTCCATTCCTTGCGGTTCGTCCTTTTTCTTCACTGCTTGTTTCAATTCTTCTTTCATATTCTGAAATTCTTCCTGCAAAGTTGCCATTTTTGCATCAAATCTTCTTTCCCATTTTTTAAAACAAAACTCCCAATTGTGTAGTCATGCTGTAATTTTTTCACCAGGTGCCAATTTCTTTTCTCTTAAAAAAAAAAAGAGGTAAAAATAAAAAGCTTATGCGGTCGCCGACGTGAAACAGAAAGATTAATTGCCAAAATCCATGAACTCTGACACGGAAGGGCTCATATTCTTTTAGCAAAAATGTCAGGAATGTCAATACGTAGAAGGAAACACACACACACACAAATCCCAAACAAATTTCTCTTGCCAGAATAGTCTATTTAAAAAAGCTTCTTCATATCTTTCCTTCTCCTTCTCTTACTGTTTTAATCTTCCATAAGTACAGAAAAAAAATAGGTAGAACTCTCCACTTTAAAACTTTAACTTCGTCTTTTCCAACTTTCACTTTCGAATGTTCACTTCGCCTTATCGCAACGTATTAATTATTTTTAACGTTAACTCTTATCTCGGCTAATTTCTTCAACTCATAAATCATTTCTACGCCTCTTGCCTAAGTAAAGCAAAGCATGTGGGAGGTGGCTTGGCATATGCTTCATCTGCGGACGGAGCTTCGATGGTAGTCCAATTCTTCCTCACCGACAACCCAAAACTTCAGAGCCTTTGCCTTGAAGTGTCAGAATGAGGGCGATTGAAAGAAATGTGGTTTATCTCTTCGTACTCCCTTTCAATCCAGGGGTAGAGTAATTAAGTCTATCAGATGTACTCTGTCGATACAGAGCGATCGGCGGAGTTGTCAGCCTGCCATGTCCTCCTAACCGGAAGTGTGAAGGACCTCTTTCTCATAAGCTTCACACCGAGGAGAAAACAAACATTTCTTCCTTGTGCTGCACCACTCAGAGAGATTGTTCATGTTTAGTTTTTTCATTGTGCATGTGTAGTTCATTTTTGTAGTGCAGTTTTTGTGTGTGTGTGGTGTTTTTTTTCATCCTTACAATCCTCTAATAAAAATAGGGAGGCTGTTAGGTGGACCTTTCCTTATGCTTTGCCACTGGCATATTTACCTCTACCTTTCTTGACTTTGTCATAGGTCACATACCAGATACTTTGAGGAACTGTGTTAATAAGGAGTACTTGCTTTTAGCAGCTCAGTGGTCCAGTATTGATCCTGCAGCTGTACATCCAGAGCTTAATGGAACTGCAGCTTACAGGTGAGGTGTGCATGCATTCTTACCAATAGCTTTTTGCAGGGTTGCTTACACACATGCTTTCAGCTGTACACCAGGTCCCTAATTTTCTGCATGCAGCTCTTTGAATAGATCTTTCTGACAGCAGACTGGACATAATTGGTTTTGTAAATATTCATTTTTGAGCAAAGAACACCAAGCTCTGAGCCAGAGATCTTCAGAACCGTCTGTTGACTAGGGGCATTGTAGTGGTTTTAACATATGTCTCTTGCTCTGTATCAGTGAGGACAAACCTGATTGCTTACTTGCCAAAGGTGATCTGATAAATGCTTAGTTACAAGGCTGGTCTAGGATTATTATTTTGCACCAGTCTTTACTGTGCTTAATTTTTGAAGGCCTTTCATACTATGGTAGGGGGACTGTTGGCAAAGAAACCTTCAGTGGGATACTAACTTAAGTGGTCTCCAATCACCATATGTTTTCTTTTTGCAACAGGTTTCCTCCAGGAGTAGTGGGAGTAGCAGCTCCTGGGCTTTCAGAACCATCAGTAGAGGGGATTGTGGCTCATGGCATTCCCTCTGTGTCTCACTCTGCACCACATACCCCTTCTCCAGGAGAATCAAGCAAATTGGAGCCTGACAGAGAAATCTCCACTGACCAGTAGTATCTCTATTGTCCTTTTCATCCCTCGTAAGAAAGCAGGGAGGGTTCTCCTATTTTTAGGACCTATTGTGACACCCCCTGGACTATTTCCTGTTCACACTGGACAGGAGAATGCATTTCATTGTTGGCAAATTCTAGCTCTTGCCTTTAAACAGATATTTTATAACAGATTTAGTTTAAATCCCTTGGTGAATCTCTTTCCTTGTCTGGGGCAATGAAGCAGTGACTCTTCATCCTCTTGGTAATGTTTAGTTTAACATGCAAGTTCCCAAGCACCTGCCTCTACTGTGAAATGCAGGTGAAATAGTACCTGGCTGAACACTGAGAACTTGAGTGATTCTGGAACAAGATTGGTGTAGGTTTTTAAGCTGGCTTCTTACATTGAGGATCAGCTAAGTCTCAGGTACAGGTAACAAAGAGCATTGTACTGGACAGAGAAGCTGTGGGGGGAGGGGGTTGCCCTGTTTGGTAGGAAGAAGGGGAGCTGTCGCTCACTTGTGGGCACTTACTGCTTTGATCCTGCCAGTATACTTTTAACATATGTGGTTGGTGGGTGATTGGCTCCCAAGGCGCTGAGGATAAGTAATTACAAGAGCCAGAGTAAATTTGATATTCTGCCTGGAATCTAATTTGTGTTCAAAGGGTACACAGAGAACTGGTGAAATTATCATGACAGTCAAGATGCTTGTAAAATTTACAGGAAGGAAGGTTCAACTGGGATTTGGGCCCAGCTCAGGGAATGAGGGCGTAGCTCCACATAAGGTGGTAGGAGGAGTTTCAGAACTCAAGGCTTCAGGTTCCATAAATGCCTGTTCTTTGCACACACTCGTAGTGCAAATTTGCTACAAGAAGATTGTTGAAGTCTTAGAACTTAACCTAGGCCCCGGGTCTCTGACCTGCTTCTGACCCTTGTAAAAGCTAGGATTGTTCCCTCTGGCTTCGTCTAGTGTGAAATGTCCCAGGTGTGTGTGCTGAATTTTCATGTTCTTCAAGTCTTTTCTCTGAATTGAGTCCTCCTTGTTTCGGAACCCCCACACCCCAACAAAACTCATCCTCGGAGTTGCAGATAGTCGCACAGAGTCTTCTTGAAAAAACTTAGTTGGGCTATTCTAGGGTAGTTTTTTAACTTTTTTCCCACTTGGATATGTTTTAAAGAAGGCATTTGAACCCTATGTAGAGGCACAAATAGGGTTGTTACGTATTTTACAGAGAAAAATTGCTTCTTCCCTCGCACATTGTCCAAACATATTCGTATTTCATTATGGAAGAAAATATTCATTATTGCTGGAAGTTAGCCCTGTCATGTTGGATGGACTTTGCAAAACGTTTTGACCATGAAAAAAATTGCTTATACCCAGTTTGCCCGAGTATATAAGGAACATAAAGAATTTTGCAAATGGAGAGTGGAATTCTCTGTTTTGATCAATATGATTTTCCCTTGTTTTTCAAACGCAAATGTTAGCCAGGCAATCTGGAAATTGGATAGAGTAGAAGCCCCAGTTTAGATCTGTGCATACAACTGAGAAGTGAATAATGGGCTCGCCAGTTCCCAAGTTTCCAACAGTTCTCCAGACTGTCTGCAAATGTTGCTGGGGTTTTTTTTTTTCAATGCCAAGTGCTAACTGACAATTGTGCCGTTTTGTGAGAGGGAGGTGCTGAGGAAGAAGGAAATCTCACTTTTGTGTTGTCCAGATTTGGTTCTTTCTTTGAGGTTATAGATGGTTCCCTGGTAGTGTGTACTTTGTTAAAATGTGAGTGGGAAGTGTTTGATGTAGTATAGGCTCTGGTAGTAGGGGAGGCACAATAGCTTTATAATCCCTTGGATGATCATTCATGACCATGTTTAAAATTCACATACCTCTTTGGTTGCTCAGGGTTTTTAGCAGTACATACATCGTAGTAAGGGCACTAAACTGAGGCTAGTCAATCAATCAATCAATAAACCTTTATTGGCATAACAACAAAAACAAACATGAAACATAAAGAGTAATAGTAATAATACATAACACAATAAACAAGCACAAAGAAACACACACACACACAAACTGAAGGCATGAGAAAAAGGAGGCATAACAAAATAAACAGTTAACAATCCTTTACCTAGGTTCCATAATGTTGATCACTATAGCCACTCTACGTTCCATGGTTAGTTGAAAAAATTTAGCAAACTGATTGATGGTCCATTTGTTGGTGGAAGAAAGTAAGATCAGGATGATGTCAGAATCAGACCTCCCTCGCAAATTTACTAACAGAGTTGAGGATATTTTGCTGGAGGTCGTTATACCAAGTGCAGTGTAAAAGCACATGCGCCAGGGATTCTGTATGTACCTGATTACATAAACAACGGCCCTGTGCCTTGGTGGATCGATCGAATCTGTATTCCATTAAGCTGAAGGGCAGGGTGTTACATCTGGCTAGGGAGAGTGCACGCCTTGCTTGAGAATTATCAATCACAAAGAGGTACCTAGGACTTTTGCTGAAAATACATGGAAGCTTCAGATTAATGGAGGAAAAGACCATCACAGGTTACAAGCCATAAGCAACCTCCTGGTTTTAGAAGTAGGTTTTCTCTGTGCCAGGTGCAGGGGAGTGGCAGCAGGAAACAGGTTGTCTTGTTGGCTGTGTGCTCCCTGAGGCATCTGGTGGGGCCACTGTGTGATACAGGAAGTTGGACTAGATGGGCCTTTGGCCTGATCCAGCAGGGCTCTTCTTATGTTCTTATAAGCTGCAGGTATAAAGGCAAGCAGGATTTTGCCGCTGAAGCCAAAAACTACCTGTCTCTCGATGTCAATTAGTCTGTTTAGAGAGATCTTAATAGCAGAGGTCAAAGTGACCAAACCTAAAAGGTCCGACGAGAGCCCAATAGATTGAATTTTCTTAATGAAAAGAGTATAGCCCGAACAATGAGAAAAGTCAGTTAAGATACCTCTAAAAAAAGGAACACTCTCTGCCAAAGCACACACACGGAACCAAAATTTAAAGAAACTGATCCATATCAAAAATTGCAAGCGATATTGGCCCGCCTTGAGACATAATGCTGCATAGGATACACAATGAGGAAGACCAAAAATTTTATATAAAAAGGAAGACTGGATTCGCTCCACGTCAATGTTAAAGGCAGAGAGCCAAATCTGGGATCCATATAGTACTTGGTTTACTACCTTAGCATTAAATACTCGCAGAGCTGCCGGAATATAGGCAGCACCCTGGGTATAAAAAACCCTAATAATAGCCTGGGTCGTCATTTTGGCGGTTCTTATTGCTGCTATACGGTGAGTAGACCATTGATGTTTAAACTGAGGCTAGTGCTAAGTGTGTGGGGAACCTTTGAGTGAAGCCTTCAACTATTTGGGGCAAAAGGAACAATTTTGGTTTTTTAATCTAATCTGTATACTAATCTGCTTTAACCAACCTTAAAAATTTGAATGAGACTGTGCTTTGGTTTGGTGCAGATGTGGCCTTTAGCTAGATTTTAAAGGATGGGGAGTGGGCTGTGGGATAGTACCCTTACCCCCTCCCTCCTTGTTTGTGAATTTGCCCTTCCCCATTCCAAAACCTTGGTTTAGAGTGTCCTCACTTCTGTGTTAATCAGGGTTAATGTTGATCATACGTAATTCTTCACCAGGAAAAGGGGGGGGGGGGCGGCAGAGAAATGTATGTGTGAGAGGACACTGTGCACATGATCCCACAAACTGCTGATGATCTGTTAGGGCCAGTATTTGAATTATGTCTGCACCAGCCCTGAGAAAGATGTGCTCCCTAGTGGGTAAACTGGTCAACTGCAGGGTCTGCACATGTGCTACTTTTCATAATCTGGGCTGGAGGAAGAACGGAATCCCCAAACTACAGAACATTAACAAATTTTTGGTGCACTTCAGATCCCCATAACATTGTGTGCAACTCCAGAAGGGCAGATCAGGGCAGTGTGTATTCTGTGCCAACTTCTACCCTGTCAGAAATTCTAATTCATAATGAATAACAAATGTGCATATATTTCTGCTTCCAGTAGGCTTTCATCATATTTGGGATGTTTTGCTATGATGTGATGCAGGGAAATGAAGGGTGAGAGGGTTAGTGAGTGAGTGGATAGGAAATAGTAGTGATAGAGAAAGAGCAGGGAACTGGAGGGTCATGAGGCCCTGCTGCATTGCTTCTTACAGCGCAATCCACTCTAAGGATCCAGCCAGTGGCCCAGGGCCGCCCTTCAGATCCTATCCCCATTCTGGGCCACCCTGCAGCGGCCCGGAGGTCTACTCGGGGAGGGGGATATTCGTCCCCTTCTCCGGGTGTAACCCGGGGCCAGCCCGATGGGCCTCCTTGGATTTCCGCCAGCTAGATAGCTGGTGGAAGTAAGAGGAGGCCATGTAATGGCCGAGCCGGCCTGGTGGGGGACAGGAATATGGCGAACGCCATACCTGCCCCCTCCCGAGCCGGCTCGGCCATTGCCCCCCCCTCGCTGCCCGGACCACCCATGCGACCGCCGGTGGGAGCCTTACTTTTCTCTGGCGGCCACATGGACATCCCAGCAACTGAGTGAGGCTGGCCTTGCGCCAGCCTCCCTTACTCACGAGTCATCGTGAACGTGCCTTACGGCAAGTTAGTGACTGCTTCCGGTGACGGAACTCACGTTCCTTCACCGTGTCTGTGTGCAGGATTGTGCTCTTAGTTTCTGGAAATATATTGGCTATGTATTTTCAAGCTTATTGGCTACCACCATAAGAGCAGGAATGTTCTTTAAAAAATGAAAGCTGAGTTTCTCAGGATATTGTTTAGATTTCATGTTTGTGGTTTTTATGTATATGTGCAGAATACACACTGCCTGGGGAATGAGGAAAGATGCCTCTCGACTACTTATGGTTCTTACCCTTTTTGGAGATATTGGTGTATTTCATTGGCCTGTTTGCAACCCAACATATATCAGTGTAGTTTTATAACTGCTGCTTAAGTTCTGGCAACCCATGAATTGAGCATCCCTGAAGTAGGGAATCAGGAAGTTGATTGTCCCAGTGTTGCACTGTATTACAAACAGTATATCAGCAATTTATTTTTTCTCAACTTGCTGTTGGCAATTCCTATCTTCTGATTTGTAAGATTTTTGATCAGGATCCTCACCTTTAAGATTACCCAGAGTCTATTCATCTTTCCTGTTTCAGGGAGTAGTGTAAGATACACTTAATTAAAGGTGGCAGCCGTATATTAGTAAGCAACATATTTTTTACACATGAATACCTCTAAAGATTTATCAGGTAAAACCTCCATAAGGAGAGAAAATTGGGAAGATCCCAGCTGGCTAGCACTGAGCCTCTTGTTTTATCTAGAAACCCTGCTTGCTGGCATACATGAAAACATGTTTAACGACTGTAGGGTTCTGTCAGCTTCTGAATGCTGGTGAACATGGTTTAAGCCTTAAGCCCTTAAAAATAACCAGTATTACTCCAGGCCTGCATTTGGCAATTAAAATAACTTTGGAACTACCTGAGCAGGCTTAGTTAATCAAGCTTCTTTTCCAGAAAGCAAGACTGGCCAGGTGCTGATGGAAAAAAAAATACTCCAGTTGCACAACATAATGTATTGTTGGTTAGAACTAGCAGTTGCCTTGAGAAAGGGTGAATCTTGGGTATTAATACTAGTCTTCTGACACCAAATGATGGTTCAGTGCACCCTTCTCATGTGTACCGATGTGCAACTCCTTGCTCCAGATTTTATGCATGCTGGGGGAGGAAATAAATGAGATAATTAAAAACTCATTTTTAAATTGCCTCCCTTCAGAATTAATGTGGAGCTTAATCCCAAAGAACGTCTTTTCCTAACATAGAGGCAGGAGTGCCCTGGGTCATGCCAAGCTTATCTGCAGGAGGAGCTCACTCTGTCCTAAGGTATATTCTGCTTGTCAGGTTTGCTGTTGCTGACCAGCTTTTTTTATAGAGGACTCAGAGTTTCAGAAATATATTTTTGTAGACAATAACTAAACTGTGAAACTTAAAAAAGCATGTAAAAGCATTTCCAACAATGTTTCTTGTACATATGTTTCTCCCTTCAACTCTCTCCTGGCTTTTGTTAGAAGTTTGACAGTTTCTTGAATATATTTTAATAAATATTTCCTTTATGGCCATGCGAGTCGTCTCCTTTCACTACTGTGCATCTGACTAATAACAATACAGTATACTCTCTTGTTAAAATGTTGCCCATTTGTGTAACTGGTACACATGATGCATTTATTCTCTAAAATGAGGGGAATTTGGTAAAACCTAAAGAGTTGAGATGAGATGAATCTAGGAGGGCTAGGCCATGAGGTGAAACTGAAAGGCATATTCAAAATGGAAAGCCCTTATTGATGCAGTGTCCCTACTCCTGAATATATTGTATACTGTAAATTGTCACCAGGAAATTGAGCACTTCATAATTAGAGTGACTTTAAATGTAGTATTTTAAGTTAGCAACTGGAAATGGATCTAGGAGGTGAACAGTTACTTTGGTCTAGTAATACTATTTAAAGCATAACATTCCAAAAATCCGCAACAAAACACTTAAGTTGCAATGAACTAAATGTAATACTACCCAGTTTTCTTCTCTAGATTGTCTTTACATGTGGTGGCTAATCATATAACAAGTGGAAAGTGACAGAGAAAGTAGCTTTCTGTAGAGCGGTATTTTGTATACTGTATTTATGTCCAAATAAGTCTTCCTTTAAAATGCAGAGCAACACTATGTGCTATTTTGAAAACACTTGCATGAAATTATTTGCAACTTCATATGAAAGAAAGCTCACTTAATAGGTAGGGTTGTACTTTATGGCTCTGCCAACAGTGTTACCCTTAATGAAAGCAGAACCTTGCCTCGTAGAAATGGTTTCTGCCAAACAAGGCAGCCCTTTTATGCCTCACGATTAAACTGCATCATGTAAAAAACAATTCAGCCTTCCTCCTTCAGCAGTCGAGCGTGAAAAGTGTTTCTTATCTGTGTTGAAGCAGACCTTGAGTAAAAAGACCGTGACCTTTTGAGGTGAAGGTTAGGTTCTATTTCCCTGAGTATCCATCGGGAACCTTGGAACGCAGAATAGACAGACGTGAACGAGCCGAGCACTCACCCCAGACTTAGAGCAAGAGTATAATAGCTGCAGTGCATGTCGGGAGTGGAGAAGTAAATAAATAGGGGTTAGTGTGATGCACTCTGGGAGCTGAAAACGGGAGGGTCGGGTAGGCGCGGGGCACGCCGGGATCGGAGAGGAGACTGGCGCGGGGCACGCCGGGATCAGGGCGGGCTGTGTTCGGGGGGCCCAGCGCAGGGCTGTCGCTGGCTCGCTCGGTGTCTCTGTCGGCGACCGTTGGCCTTGAAGACGCGGAGGGGGCTCCTGCCCGGCGGGGATGGCGGATGCGGCGTCCTCCCCGGTGGGGAAGCGACTTCTGCTGCTGCTGGTGGCGGGGCCGGGCGGTAGTGAGGCTGCGGGGCCAGAGCCTGGGCCTACACTGCCCTCCCGGGCCTGGAAGAGCGGAACCGTGCGGGCCATGAGCGGGGCCGTACCCCAGGACTTGGCGGTGAGCCCCGTGGGCTGGGCTAGGCGTCGGGTGGGCAGGTGGCGCTGCTTGCTTGGTGTGTGTGTGTGTTGTGTGTGTGTGTTTGCGTTTGGTGGTGGTGGTTGAGCTGCTGCTGGGACTCTGGAGGGGGAGGGGTTTATCTTGCTTTCCTTCTTTGGCGGAGAGGAGATAACTCGGGCCTCTTCTCCCCCCCCCTTTTATCTGGTGGCCGCGCTGCTGCTGCTCGGCGGCGGTGGTAGCAGCAGCATCAGGAGGATCTTTCGTTGCTTTGGATCTCGGATTTCAGGTGTCGCATTTATGATGACGGTCCTTGGTTTTCCCCCTTGTTAAACAGAGCATTGTGTACCCGAGTCCCTTTTCGTCGAAGAAAGTGAGGGTGGTTGGGTGGGTGTGTGCACTGAGGGGGTGGAAAAGAGAAACTGTCTTCTCCTGTGCGCTGTTACTAAAGAATGTTTATGGCAGCTTGGTGGAGAGCGCAATGAAACCCTTTTCTAGTGGTAACACCTCTCCAGCTGCAATGCGCTGGAGTGTGCAGATCGCAACAGTTTCTCATTTTCTATCTTGGCTTCTGTATTTCAGTTTCTATCAGTTTTAAAGTGTTGAGATAGATTGCTACTTGGAGTATTTATACTTATTACAGAAGTGTTCAGCAAAGTTATGGAAATGCAGTGTTCTAATCTAAACTAATCTGTTTCACCCACCCACCCCCAATTGGATTGCATAGAAGGTATCTACATTTCCAAGATATTTAGACAAAACATTTCACTAAAGGTTCCCATGTGTGTAGCTATAAGAATTTTATTTGAGTGGATGTTGTGCATTGGTTTCCCACAGATATGTAACACCTTCCTATTGGAAATACACTGGGTTGCAGTTTTGAATGGAAGTGAAGGTGGATTCTAGCTGTCAGTATTTCAGCATTGTACTTTTGTGGTCATGCCACTGATATCTACACATGGCACTCCAACATGGGTTATCCCAAATTTCAAACCCATGGCACTTGGATCTTAATTGCCAAGGTGCATTATGACTGCTTGTTCAGCTTCCTGCAGGAGTAGTAGCTGTCCTGAAGAAATAATACTTAGGTGATCGCTGTTTCCAAAACTACATGAAAACCCTACCTGTTTGTCCCTCACTGTCTTCTTAAACCTACCGTCCTGGTTGCCTGTCTCTTCTAGCACTTGAGAGGCTCTTCAGGTCTAAAGAGCAGTGCAGAGCTTTTCTGCCTGATTCTTCTGATTTTATATATTTTAAAACATTCCTACCTTGCCTTGGGCACTGCCCAAGGTGACTCACAATCTAAGAATGCAAAAAAATAAACACAATAAAAATAAAATAGTAATATCAGAAAACAGCTAAAGCCCTACAAGAAAACCCAGAACAAAACATTAAGCCAGGTAAAAACTAAACTTTTAAGAGCCAACAAAATGAGAACAGAGAGCCAGCTTAAACTCTTGAAGCAGGGAGTTCTACATAGTGGGTATCGCCACAGAAAAGTCTTTCATTCTTGCCAGCCAAACCTCTGGTGGTGGGGCACACAAGAAGTCCTCATCAGCTGCCCAGGGGGATGAGCAGTTACATTTGAAGGTAGGTGGTCCTTGGTCATTTAGGGCTTTGAATTGCACTCAGAAACAAACTGGCAACTAGTGCAGTTGGCATTGCAACAATGTTGAATGATGGCAGCTCTGGGCACAAGTTAAAACACATGCAGCAGAAAACTGTGCTAACGTTTCCAAGTGTTCTCCAAGGGTATCTCCATGTAGAGTTTTTATTACAGTAATCCAGTTTCTGTGGGACCAGTGCATGGATCAGTACTGTATACTATAACCAAATCTGACTGATCCAGGAAAAGGACACCAGCCTAACTTGGGCAAAGGCACTTCTAACTGTGGCCAACACCTGGGAATCCAGAAGCAAGGCTGGATCCAGTAATACCCCTATACTGCAAGCCTTCAAGAGGAGTGCAACCCCATCCAGAACAGGCTGACAATCCATCAAGGAGCCCCAGGTTTTCTGATCATAAGAACATAAGAAGAGCCCTGCTGGATCAGGCCAAAGGCCCATCTAGTCCAGCTTCCTGTATCTCACAGTGGCCCCACCAGATGCCTCAGGGAGCGCACAGCCAACAAGACAACCTGTTTCTTGCTGCCACTCCCCCGAACCTGGCACAGAGAGAAACTACTTCTTAAACGAGGAGGTTGCTTATGGCTTGTAAGGACATCTGTAGGACATCTGTCTTATCAGGATTTAATTTCAATTTGTTCCCCCTCATCCAGACTGGTAGTTAATTTTGAAGGGCTGGCAGAGTCCGTTGGGCCCATACCTTTGTGCTTGGTAGTGGAGGTGTGAATAGGTGCAATTTACCACTTGGTTGCTTACCTGTGGATGGCAATTCTGTTGAGTGGGAAACTGTACCTTCTGTGATAAGGGAAGGAGCTCTCTTTTGGGTTGGAAACTTACAGGAAACAAAGGATAGAAATGCAACTGATGGTGTTTATTATGGAGCAGGGCAGGGAGAGGACTGAGTTCTGAAAAGTTTCACTTGACTGGTGCTTTATAGCATTGCCTTAATGAGTTTATAACATGCCTTAATGACCTGGAGATACAAATTGTAAGATGGCTAAATATGCAGCTGACACAGTATTCAGATCAGTGAAAACCAAAGTAGACTGAAGAACTACTGTGAAAGCGATTTACAGTCTAGGTGGCAGAGCAAAAGGATGACATTTTGTGTTAATAGGCAAGAGGCAATACACTTCAGAATAAATTACCATATAAAAACCCGGATAGTGAATTAGTTGCAAGTAGATGCAATGAGCTTTGGAAAAGTGGTTTATAAATAAATGTGTGTGACAGAAGTCATTGGAGTTTGAGAAAAGCCTTCTCAAAATATCAACTTAAGATATTTGAGTGTCAGGCATTGTCCATTCAGCAAACCTAACACGGACAAGCCACATGGCTATTGTGCTGATATCCATGCTGACTGTTGGTAGTCCAAAAGACCCAGCTGCATTAGTGGAGATGGCAGTCCAGAAGAGTGATTTTGGGGGTAAACCCTTAAGAACATAAGGAGAGCCCTTCTGGATCAGGCCAAAGACCCGCCTAGTCCAGCTTCCTGTATCACACAGTGGCCCCACCAGATGCCTCAGGGAGCACACAGCCAACAAGATAACCTGTTTCCTGCTACTACTCCCCTGCACCTGGCACAGAGAGAACCTACTTCTAAAGCCAGGAGGATGCTTATGGCTTGTAACCTGTGATGGTCTTTTCCTCCACGAATCTGTCCAAACCCCTTTTAAAGGCATCTAGGCCAGGTGCCATCACCACATCCTGTGGCAAGGAGTTCCACAGATGAATCACACGCTGGGTAAAGAAATATTTTCTTTTGTCTGTTCTAACTCTCCCTCCACTCAATTTTAGTGCATGTCCCCTGGTTCTAGTGTTGTGAGAGAGGGAGAAGAATTTCCCTCTATCCACTCTCTCCATCCCATGCATAATTTTATACGTCTCAATCATGTCCCCCCTCAGGCTCCTTTTTTCTAGACTGAAAAGCCCCAAACGCTTGTAGCCTTTCCTCATAAGGGAGGTGCTTCAGCCCATGAATCTATCTGGTCGCTCTTTTCTGCACCTTTTCCAATTCAACTATATCCTTTTTGAGGTGTGGTGACCAGAACTGGACACAATACTCCAAATGTGGCCTTACCATCGATTTGTACAAAGGCATAATGATATTGGCCGTTTTATTCTCAATCCCTTTTTTAATGATCCCGAGCATGGAATTGGCCTTCTTCACAGCCGCCGCACACTGGGTTGACACTTTCATCGACCTGTCCACCAGCACCCCAAGATCTCTCTCTTGATCTGTCAGACAACTCAGAACCCATTAGCGCATATGTGAAATTTTGGTTTCTTACCCCAATGTGCATCACTTTGCTCTTACTTACATTGAAGCGCTTCTGCCATTTTGCTGCCCATTCTCCCAGTTTGGAGAGATCCTTCTGGAGCTCTTCACAATCCCTGCTGGTCTTCACCATCCGGAAAAGTTTAGTGTCATCTGCAAACTTGGCCACCTCACTGCCTATCCCCAACTCCAGGTCATTTATGTATAAGTTGAAAAGCACCGGTCCCAAGACCGATCCTTGGGGCACACCGCTTTTCACCTCTCGCCATTGTGAAAATTGCCCATGGACTCCCACTCGCTGTTTCCTGGTCTTCAACCAGTTCCTAATCCACAAGAGAACCCTGCCCTCTTATTCCCTGACTGTGGAGTTTTCTCAGGAGCCTTTCATGAGGGACTGTGTCAAAAGCCTTCTGAAAATCCAGATATATACCGTATTGTCCCGAGTATAAGACGCACCTGATAATAAGACGCACCCTTAAAGTTTGGTGCTATTAAAAAATTTTTAATTAAATCACTGGCATTAAATTGCAACAGCCTGATTATAAGATGCACCCCTAGTTTAAAAACTTAAATTAGGAGAAGAAAGTGAGTCTTATACTCAGACCAATACGGTAATATCCACAGGTTCGCTCGCATCCACATGCCTGTTGACCTTTTCAAAAAATTCTAAAAGGTTTGTGAGGCAAGACGTCCCCTTGAAGAAGCCATGCTGACTCTCCCTCAGCAGAGCTTGTTCTTCTATGTGTGTTAAGATTTTATCTTTTAATGAGACTTTTCACCATCTTCCCTGGAACAGATGTTAGGCTGACCGGCCTGTAGTTTCCCGGGTCCCCCCTCCTTCCTTTTTTAACTATTGGCGTGACATTAGCTATCCTCCAATCCTCTGGCACAGTGGCCGTTTTAAGGGACAAGTTGCATATTTTGGTCAAGAGGTCAGCAACTTCATTCTCTGTGCAGAGCCTCTCTAGCTCCTAGTCTCCCTCACTGGAGGATTCCAGCCAGCAAGACTAGGAGCTTAGAGAGGCTCTGCAATAATTGCACAGGCGCAGCCTCTAGCGCCCAGCTGAGCAACAAGAAGGCTGCAACCGGGCTTGGGGGGTGCACGAAGACTGGGTAAGTGCGACAAGTGCCGTTTCTGCTGCCGTTGTCGCTCCAGCACTGCGGAAACGTGCACACACCTCCCAGCTCGTGGACCATGTGGTCGCATGACGCTGACGCCACTGCCTCTGTGATTACATGATGCTCCTTCTGGTTAAGCTGTCTAGTGTGAAATTGACCATTAGAAAAACTGCCACTTGGACACGTTCTTGGTGTGCTGTGGCTGCAAAAAACCGAAAACACAAGTGTTGAGAAGGATTATGGAGCAAGCATTCATAGAAGTATCTAGTATTATCTTTTAAAATGTGAGATGAATTCTTCTGTGTCATGTGGAGAAAGCAACTAAGGAAAAATATTGGGCACACAAACTTTGGGGTTGTTCACTGAAATTGATAGGCAGTTGATTTAAGACCGTACATTTTTGCTGATACGTTGATTTAAAAAAATCAAGTGCTTGCATGTAGTTTTTAAGAGTTCATGAACGTGTTCATGAAGAGTTCTAATATAATGTTGAGGTGCTTTGCTAGATCAGGCTAATGGTTTGTCTAGTCCAGTAGCCTGCTGGAGATATACAGGAACACAGAAAATAGAGAAAGTCTAAAATGTAAGTAAATCGTGACCCTCGAAACGTAATGCTCTAATTATCTAGGCAACTACCTGTTGATGTTCTGTGATTTGTCCAGTTCCATTAGTGCTTGCTTATTGGCACCACAGGCACTCATATTTTGCTTGTCTCAAACAAGTTCCCAAAGTTGCTTTTTAATTTTTGCTTTGTACTTTAGATCAGCAGTTCCCAAAGTTCTCCCCACGAGTAGGGGAGAACTTTGAGTGCTTGAGGTGCAGTGGCAGTGGCAATGACCCCAGGGACGCGCTGCCGCAGTGGACAAAAGGGTTTCATGTTCACTTACCAGGGGTTGTACTGCCCTCTGGAGGGCAAGGGTGGCCTGCGGACCCCTCTGTGGGTGTCCATGGTGGCGGCGCAATCCCCGGTGTCACTGCCACCACCATCGCAGGTCGCCACTTCCCTTAAGGGGGGTAGCGACATGCCCCTTCTCAAGGTGGTGGGTTGCGACCCATCACTTTGAGAACCACTGCTTTAGAGAAAAACGGCTGTGTTCCACGTTATGTATGTCAAGTTCTTGCTTAACTTTTTCTTTTCTGACATGAAACGTTTAGGTGTCTTTTCCCAATATGTTTCATTTTTATACTTCAATATTAGACTCTTCATCCTTTCTGCTCTTGCCAACCCCAGCCCTCCTTTACATCCATGGATTATGGTACGCCATTGTTTTCTGTGCCATGGGTACCTTCTTTTTTGTAAAAGCCTTTAGTGAGGTTTTTTCTAGTGTCTTTTGGACTCATCCATGTATATTTCTAAGCCTTAATATGACAATTCCAATGAAAGAAGACGTTTGCTGATCTTTTTTATATGCTATTCTACCTCCAGGTTCAGCATTAGTATGCCTCTGCATACCAGTTGCAGGGGAGCAATGGCAGGAGAGAAGTATAGTCATCCCTCGGTATCTGCAGGGGTTCCGTTCCGGATCCCCCTTGGATACCGCGAATCTGCATATAATGAAACTCCCTCCCTAGGCCCTGGCACACCCCAGTGTGATGCATTCTTGGGCGAATGCATATTAATCTCTGGCATTTTTGGGAACATATCATGTAAGAGTAGAGTTGGTATAAGCAGTCATCCCCCTGCCCCATGAGCTTCTCTTTAGTTCAGTACTAATACGGATGTATTGTATTCTTACATGTATCACAGCCCAATCCTGTGTAACTCTTGCACCAGTGTAACAGTAGATCCCCCGGTGTAAGTGCACTTATGCCAGTGTAACTTGCCGTACGCCGACGGATGCAGGATGGACACCGGCGTAACCCCCCTCGGACGCCGCACATGTGCAGTTCGGATGCAGGATGGACACCAGCTCAACTCCACCGGTGCAGGGGGAACGCCTCCAGAATGCCCTACTGTTCTACTGTTACACCGGTGCAAGAGTTACACAGGATTGGACTGTCACTCTTATATCTTAATATTTACAGCGCAATCCGACTTAACTTTTGTGCCGGTGTAACCAGTGGCGCAGCGAGAACGGGAGGCCCCAGAACGGAAAAGGGATTCAAATCCCCTCCAAAAGAGGAATTGAAAGGGGATTTGAATCCTTTTTCCGTTCTGGGGCCTCCCGTTCTCGCTGCGCCGCTGGTTACACCAGCACAAAAGTTAAGTTGGATTGCGCTGTCAATTTACTATTGAGAGATTTTTACTATTGAGAGCTGTTTTCTGGAAATAATTTAACTTGCTCCAGATTTGAAATTTCTTTTTCTTGAGGGGGATCAGGCAGTGTTTCTTCTTCAGCTTATTTATAATTGTGTTTCTAAGAGCAATTTGAAGACATCTAATCTGCATCCTTAGCTTGCTTTTGCAGTAAACAAAGTACACTACTGCTTTAGTTCAGTCATTGTACAAAAACATTTCAGCAGGGTGACTGACAGCACAATCCTATGCATTATTTACTTGGAAGTAAACCTCACTGTGTTCAGTAAGACTTACTCCTAGGAAAATGTATATAGAAGTGCAGCTTGAGGATAGTGTTAGGAGGCTGGAATTACTTGTTCACCCATGACTTTAAAAAAGTGACCAGTTTTCCCATGTTTGGTAACCATTTGGAGAGATGAAGAGAGGAGGTCTGTCAGAGAAAATTCATACAAATATTTAGGAAATAGGAGAAAATTATAATATAGCAGTTCTGTTAATAAATGTAGCATGGTACTATTTGGTTACAGTAATTAAATTACTGATCTTGAGTACCGTATTTTATGCTCTATATGACGCACTTTCCCCCCCAAAAAAACATAGGGGGGGGAAGTGTGCATCCTATGGTGCGAAGCCTGGGCTTGGGGGCGCTTCGGGGAGGCCTGCGTGAGCCTCTGCAGGCCTCCCTGATCTTCAGTTCAGCCGAAAACAGAGGCTTGCGCAGGCCTCCCCGAAGCCCCCACAGGCCTCCCCGAAGCGCCCCCAAGCCCAGGTAAGTAAAAAACAAGTTCAGAAGTTGGCGTTTGTCCTTGATTGGGGACATGTGGGAATTGATGTGGGAATTGAGCTGGTGCAGTATTCCAACTTGAAATGTAGAATTGTGCTTTATTATTTCAATCTCTCAAAATTCAATGGAGTTAGCTCTTTGCAAACAGATGAGCTTACAAGTGGCATGTAAAAGTATTGAATGAAACCAAAGGCTTTGCTGCGCTCAGCCAATTAACTGATATATTGTAGTAACAGCAGTTAGATTTTACATTTCAGTAGTACTGAAGACAAATACCGTATTTTACGCTCCATAGGACGCATCAGTCCATAGGACGCATGCATCCTATGGAGCATAAAATAGAGAAAAAAAGGTTTTTACTTACCTGGGCTTGGGGGCGCTTCGGGGAGGCCTGTGGGGGCTTCGGGGAGGCCTGCGCTAGCCTCTGCAGGCCTCCCCAATCTTCAGTTCGGCTGAAAACAGCGATTTTTGGCCATTTCCAGTTTTCGTACGATTCCCGCAACGGGGTGAGTGCTCGTTGCTTGGCCAGCTCCTGCCAACCTAGCAGTTCCAAAGCATGTCAATGCGAGCAGATAAATAGGTACCGCTTGCGGGAAGGTAAACAGTGCTCCGTGTTCCAGCTGCATGCTACGCGCTGCGGCAAGGAGAGTCATGCCGGCCACATGACCACGGAGGCGTCTTCGGACAACGCTGGCTCTTCGGCTTTGAAATGGGGATGAGCACCACACCCTAGAGTCGGACACGACTGGACTTAATTGTTAGGGGTCACCTTCACTGTTTCCCACATTAGCCAACCCAGAAATGGGGTCACGAAGCCAGTATCTCCCCCTTCTGTTTGCCTCCCAGCAGTTAGTGTTCAGGGGCATGTTTCTTCTGAATTTGGAAGCTCCATTCAGCAGTTATGGCTAATAGGTCTATCAGTGGCTATCAATTACAGTTGGACCTCTGTATCCATGGGGGTTCCATCCACGAATACTAGGGTCCACTTAAACGTTTTAAAAGTGAAAAAAGCCCCCAAATCGCTCTTCCTACCTTCACGCGGGCAAACCGTGCAGTTTCCAAGGCTCTGAAGGACTTTTTCAAGCTGAAAGACCCACTTCCAGGTTGCACCAAGGCTCCTCTCTCTTCCCAGCATTGCCCCAGAATGCATTCTAGAACAAGCCTGGGCAAAGAGAGGAGCCTTCGTGTGACCCGGAAGTGGGTCTTTTCAGCTTGAAAAAGTTATTCAGAACCTTGGAACCTTGCCCAATGGCCATTTGGGCACTTCCCCCCCCCACTTTTAGAACGTTTCTGAAGTGGACCCCCCACAGGGGATCTGCAGTGAAACAAATCCGCAGATAGATAGGATCTACTGTAGTCTAATCTTCTCTTAAAGCCATCTAAGCCAGTGATCGTTCACAACTTACAGCAGTGAATTCCAGAAATCAGTTGTGCACTGTTTGAAGAAGTACTTTTTTGTCTCTTTAATCTATTTCCAGTCAGTTTCATTGAGTGATTCCTAGTACTATGAGAGAAACAGAAAAAGTTTGTTGTGGTCTCTCTGGAGGCACACCTATGGGACCTGTACCTGTGCAGATCATGGTTCAGGACTTTCTAGAGTTACTCTGTCTTGCCAGTCAATATGATGGCATGATCCTAAATTCTAGTAATATTGGACAGGAAAAAAAATCTTTCTCCACTTTGTAATTTTGTTACTAATTACAAAATTAGTAATATGTCTAATTTTCCACCATTGACAGTTCCACGTCATATTCCTCCTTGGTTGTCATTTTTCTAAACTAAAAAACCCAGATTCTGTAATCTTTCCTTTGTAAGGAAGGTGTGCCAACCCTTGATCAAATAGTTGCACTTTCTTTTTCTACACTTTCTAGATCTAGTGTATGGTTTTTGAGATGGAGCAATTAGAACTGTGTTCCAATGCAACCAATATAGCATAGATTCTATAAGGCAGTGTTTCCCAAACTTTTTTGATGTGCGGCTCCCTTGACCATTGGTGGATGTTGGCCGCAGCTCCCCATTACATTATGTTGATGCCTGCCAATTGGCATTGCACTGTTTTCCGATATGATTCCATGGCACTCCGCAACTCCCCTGGCTGGTTTCCATGACTCCCCTGGGAACTGCGCCTCCCAGTTTGGGAACCACTGCTATTCCTTGTCCCTGTCCCACAAGTTATACTGAATTTAAACTGTAATGGAAGTTGCTGCCACCATCCAAAGGTTGGGAGTTCCAGGTGGAGGGAAACCCTCTTTCCCAGGTTAGCAGAGAGCCTCAAATCCAGGAATCTCCTTGACACCAGACAACTGAAGGCAAGGTAGTCCAGGAAGAAGGAGTACCCAGCTACTTCCTGGGTGAACTGAGGCTAGGGAGGTAAACAGTAAAGCAAAAGAAGTTTATTAAAATACACTGAAAATATAGTAAAACAATTAAAAGGACAGGTGCCTTGCGTCTTCCAAGAATGAGGCAGCTGCACTAGTAGCAAGGTGGAAGGGTTGGGCAAAAAGTGGGCACAGAGGTTAAATGGTATCCTGAAATAAATTGAAACAAAACCCCTAGGTATAGGCTTAACATAGTCCCGGAATCGAGTCGCGCTGTGGCTTAGAAAAGACACAAGCCGCTCCCAAGAGTGCACCACGGCTGGCCAACACGGTCGCCTCATTTACCAGAAGCTCCGGAAGCCGCGGGTTGCATTGGCCTGCCATGGTGCGACTCGATTCCGGGACTATGGTAAGCCTACCTAGGTACCTAAGACTGCTTCATTATCTTGGTCCTTACGCCCATATTTAAGGGGCTGACCCTTGCTCCTGATGAGAGGCCGGGGCAGCTGCACAAAGAAGCGTGAGTGCCCCTGTATTTTTATCATTTCTGGTCATTATTTTAAATTTACCTGTAGGATTGGATGCTTGAGGTCACCTGAGCCCCTAGGCTTTTATGCTCTGGGGTATCAGATGGATGTAATGGCCCAGTGAACTGGCTCAAAACCAAGTCCCTTGTTTGCTGGTCAGTTGGAAAAGAAGATCAAACAATAGAGGAAATATGGCTACTGTACTCAATAACTCGGCAGTCCTGTCAGAATGCTGATCCCATACAGGAGCCTCTTAAATGATAGGAAGGTGGAAAATAGGGGGAAACCGAAGATTTTCACCACACCCCTGCTGTTCACAAGATACTATGAATCTATAAGGGGACCTGTCTTTTATCCCAAGACTACAAAGTGCACATTGAGCCTTTTGGTTAAAATCAGTTCAAGGACAGCTCCAACTCAGAACTGCCACCCCTTTATATTAATTGCAACTTTGCTTGAGAGATGGAGCTCTGTAATCTTGACGCAGTGCTTGGATATATAAGGATTCAGCTGGACTTTGGCCTTCATTGAAACAACTCCTATTGCCAACTTCTATGTGTGAGCTAGCCAGTTATGTATCTTCCCATTTATAGAATGACCTAGAAAAGAATGCAAATTATTCTGTACATGAGATGGATTGCATTCATATATGGATTGGTTTGTTGTTGTGTGGATACTGAAATGAATGCAATCCAGTTTTGACTGTGTTCTTTTAAATTTGTGGCTGGAAATGGCTTCTTGAAGTTCCCTATATAGGTCATTTTCTAGGAGCATACAGAGATGTTAAAAGATGCTGTCTCTAAAAGACTGTACACTTTTTCCCCCCTGGCTGTTGGAGGATATTTCTGTCTAGCCATCTTACCCACCCAAGCCCAAAATCTTGGGTTTACCTATGAAATGAATACTGGTAAGTTCTTGTTGCCAACCCTGGGCTCTTCTTGACCCTGCTGCTCCTCTGTTACGTTGTTGCTGCCATTTTCTTCTGTTAAAGGGCTACTATGTCTCTCCCTTCTTGTAGTGCTAGAGAGCACCATGTGCTCTGTCTTTATTGCCTGGTTCTACACTAAGCCCGGGATAGCACTGAGCACAGAATCCAGCCAGTGGAGACTGCATGGGCATCTTTTTCTCCCCTACTTCTAGAGAACCAACCTTTTAATTCCAGACTGTGCATACAGTCTCCATAGCCTGTAGAAGTTGTATGCATCAAATGTCTGTCTCCTAGCCCTGAAATGTTGAACACTAGAAGAGACACACCCACAAGCAGAAAGGGCATGTGCTAAATCGCCATAGCATGGTTCTGTACTACCACAGCATAGATGTATAATAACTGTGCACGCAACTTTATTGCTATAGCAGGGACATTTTGCTTCTTGGGAGCAGATGCTACCTTTCTGATTGAACAGGCATGAGAAAAATAGTGCTAGCAGCGAGCTGGCATAAAAACCACCTCTACTGTGTAGTATTTAATAGTAAGACTTGCAGGGCTTTGGAAACAGCGATAAGTTCTCCAGTCAGTTGCAAGGCTGATTTTAATGTTTGAGATTTCTCATTTGTATTGTCAGAAATTGGGGATAAAGATATGGGGAAAGGAAGTACATCAGACAGGGGAAGGGGTAATACATAGGAAAAAAATAATTGGTAACTGTTTGTTCGCAGCCTCCACCTTTAACTGTTAAAGATCCAAAATTACATAAACTTACCTTCATTCTATAATTTCCATTCATCATCAACAATATTTGCTTTAACATAATCAAAATACTTATTCAAATCATATTCAATAGACTTAATCTAACTATCTTATATTAGTATAATGCTCCATCCAATCATAAAATGGTCTCCATAATCGTCTTATTGTTTCTACATTACCATCCCTCATTCTTTCTGTTAGAACATCCATTTCAATTACCTCAAACGGTTTCATGCATAACATATGCGTGTTGGGTATATCCTTATTTTTCCACATCTGGGCATATATTAATCGCGAAAACCGGAAATGGCCGAAAAGAGCCATTTATTGCCGAACTGAAGATCGGGGAGGCCTGCAGAGGGTCGCGCAGGCCTCCCCGAAGCACCCACAAGCCCAGGTAAGATTGCGATTTAAACATTCGCTCCATAAGACGCACGCTTATTTCCCCCTATTTTGGGGGGTGCGTCTTATGGAGCAAAAATACGGCACTTCATTTATCTAATTTTTTTTTGAAGTTTGTTGTATGGGAATATTTTGAGGTTTATCTCTAGAGAGAGGAGTTTTTTCTGTATCTGCATGATCAGTGACAGCATCTGATTGGATACAGTTTCTAAGCTCAGAAGTTTATTCTCCCCCACCCCTCTTCATACTGTTGCATTCTGTTTTAAAAATTGTGGTTCTTTCTATTGTTTTCCAAAAGGTCGAGTATCCTTCACACCATGAGGTACATTATCATGCTACACTAGTTCTCTGGCTGCGTACTAGTATATTTGTCACTATTTGGTGAAAATGAGACAATTTGTATGCAATTGCTATAAGGACTTGTGTTGGAAAATTATGACTCTGAACATAGTCAAGTACACAGAGTGATTTTTTTAATGCATGTATTACAAAGGAAAGGGAAAACTGGCATGCATCAACTGTTGCTTATATAAAGAGGTTAGCTTCATTGATCTGAAATTAATAATGGAGGTGAAAAATGGGGCATCCAGAGGTGCTGAATCACTACCCAGAACTTTGGATAAAATGTAATTCATACAGAATAATAGTGCAGTCTTTTGCATGTTTACTCAGAGGTAAATCCCACCATGTTCTGTGGGCCTTACTCCCAGATACATATGCACGGGATTGCATCTTTAATTGCAAAAAATGTTCAGTAACCTAGAAATTAAATCAATGGGGTTTGAAGTTGGGTAGACATGGCTCTGTTTCTGTGATCACCTCAAATAGTTGTCCTATTCAGGTTGTTGCATACTGCCGTTATTCTGCAATAGGTTTTTTTCAGAACATACATTTGACTGACTGGTGTGACTTTATCCACATTTGTGTTTGAAGGACACACTCTGGAATGTCTTGCAGATATTCGTGGAATTTGACCGGTGCAATTGGAAGCAACATGCTTGGGTAAAAGTTCATGCTGAAGAAGTGATCGTTTTGATGCTAGAAGGGTCACTTGTTTGGGTCCCTCGAAATGACCCAATTGTGCTCCAAGAAACTAGGGTGTCAGTTGCACATTGGCCTGCATTGGTGAGTATCTGCACTTGGATTATTCTCAGTCAAAATCAACCTATATAATTGAACAGGCTGGATGGTGGATTGTTTCTGCTGAGTGATTAAAAAATTATTTGTCCCAAGTTTTTCAGTGTTTGAAATATGGATCTGGGCTACTATGGAATGCTTGCTAATGAATTTAAACCTGTAAAATTAAGCAGCATGGATTGTTTTATCTAGTTGCACGAAATGGAGTTAAGCATTTTAATGTCCTATGGAGGTTCCCATGGCTTTTTTCAGATTGTAAAGAGAACGAACATATGGGATTTCCAGCCATGTCAAAAAATATTTCCAGAAATAAAATTTTAATACTCAAGCCAAGCATTAAGCATTTTATACCTTCAGAAGTTAACATGTGTTGCAGTTGCATCTGTATTGATCTCAAGTTACAAGATAAACATAAGGCAGTCCAGGGTCTTCCAGAGGCTTCTGCAGTAAATCTTTACTTTGCTAGTAAGTTTGTGTTTAGTTCCCTTGATCAGATTACTGACCTCTTTATCACATTCTCCAGTAAAACCCAGAAGAGAGTAAAAAGGGGGGTGGGGTTGAAATGTTTAGTGTGCCAAGCACTTTTAAAAAATAGAGATGGCTGATTGGGAACCGATGAGAGCGTCTCACTTCAAATAAATGTGCTGCCATCTGTTTTCAGGACTTGATTTTTGTTCTTATTTACAGACTTTCACTCCTTTAGTAGATAAGCTGGGTTTAGGATCTGTAGTTCCAGTAGAGTCTCTTGTGGACCGAGACTTGAGATTCCTGTCTGATGCCAGTGGATTACATCTTTTTCAGGTATTTAGAGGTGCTTTGAAACTGGAAGTACAGATTTCATTTGTTGGTCTTTCAGTAAGAAGTTAGAGGGCAGTGTGATCTTGGTATTTGAGTGTATTTCCCTTAAGGATGCCTTCGCCATTTCAAAAGAGCTCAGCTGTACCATAACTCATACACAAACTTGTTAACGGGCTGGGATTCAGAGAAGTCCGCAACTAGTTTTGTGCACTTGAGGGTTTTGGACTTTGTTTCTCAGACAGCTGAGCTCACACCTTGTTTGAAGGAATCCCCCTGCAGTTTTCTGTGGCTCATCACAGCCCATCCCAGAGGGTCCCCTGATCCTCAAGAGCAGCTTTTGAAGGGGAGGGCTGTTGTGGAGAGGAGAAGGAAGTTTATACTCATGTTATCGCACAAATATAATTTCCGATGTAGCCCCCTTGTGTATTGCTCATCTTTCGAAGATTAAATGCACGCACTAAGATTAAATGCACTCTGGACTGCTTCTCATGTTCTTTTTTGCTGGAAAGGCCTGTTCTGGGCTACATGAATCTTGGTAAACTGTTTTCACCATGAAAGACATGCTAGGATGTTTCTCCAGATTACAGTGGGACCTTTCTATCCACAGGTCCAGAATTTGACTTACTGTGGGTCCCAGATCCGCAGGGTCCACCTTCAGAATCCTGTAAAGAGTAAGATTAAAAGCCCCCCCCCATCCCCGTTTGTACCGTTGTGTGGTCAAACCGCGCTGTTTCCAAGCCTTAGCAGAGCTTCTGCAAGCTGAACGACCCACTTCTGGGTCCCGCGAAGGCTCCTCTCTTCTCCCAGGCTCTCCCCAAAATGCATTCTGGGGCAAGGCTGGGAGGAGGATCCTTCACACGACCCGGAAGTAGGTCGTTCAGCTTGCAGAAGTTCTGCGAAGGCTTGGAAACTGTGTGGTTCGACTGCACAAAGGTACAAATGAAGATTGGGGGCTTTTTCCTACTTTTTACAGCTTTCTTAAGGTGGATCATGGTATCCGCGGATTCTCGGTATCTGCAGGGGGGTCTGGAACTAAATCCTTCAGATATCGAGGTCCCACTGTACTTTGAGGGGTGTGTGCCATGCAAAAAGAGCTTCAGTGCACTCTGACCTTGCAGACCAGCCCCTGAGTGAAGATGAAAATATTTTACAAACATGAAATAAATGCCTGCTGGAGTCGTTTTTGTTTTGCCTGCAGCTGTGTCTTGCAGAAAATGTATATGAAGCACTTGGGTGTGCATGAGTGAAAGAGCAGAGCCATGTAGTACTAGAAGGACTTACAGCTTGAGAAGCAGTTCTGAGACTCTCTCTCACTCCTAACATCATAAGAAGACACCACAAAATAGGAGGCAAAGAAATCATAACATCTCAACCAGGGGTTCTCAAACAGTGGTACTAGTACCACCAGTGGTACTTCGGCCAACCGCTGGTGGTATTTGAACCGCCAGACCCCCGTTACAACACGATGCTTTCAGCAGTAAGTTTTCTGAAAGGCTCCTGCTTTTGGACGAGCCTCTTGGGAACACTGAGAAGGCCCCTCCCACCTGCCCAGAGTCTTCTACCTGCATTTTCTGGCTTCTGAAAACCCAGAAGTAACTGGCAATGTCATCGATTCGCCAGTCACTTCCGGTGGTACGCAGCAGGAGAGTGGCGCCAGAGGTGGAATGCGGCTGGGAAAGGGTTGAGAACCCCTGATCTAAACCATATACCTTGGTCTGTCCACTGCTTTGGCGGCTGCACTGGCTGCCAGTTTGCTTCTGGACACAATTCAAGGTGCTGGTTTTGACCTTTAAAGCCCTATACAGCTTGGGGCCAGGGTATTTGAGAGACTGCCTACTTCTGTACAATCCGGCTTACCCCCTCAGGTCATTAAAGAGGGCACTTCTAAAAGTGCTGTCGCCTTCGGAGGAGAAAGGGGCGATGGCAAGAAATAGGGCCTTCACAGTAGTGGCACTGACCTTATTGAATTCCCGCCCTCTAAATGTATGAACTGCTCCTTCCTTAGAGGCTTTTCACCAGGGCCTGAAGACATTTCTTTTTAAATAAGCCCTCTGAGTCACTACCTAGCCTAACAGTTTTAGAGGTCAAGCCCTCTCCTATAAGGTTTGTTGCTGTTGACTTTGTGTCTACATGTTTTTTAGATTGTGTTAATGTTTTTAGGAGTTTTAATACTACATATTAACTGTTTTAAGATTTTAGGATTTTTTTTAGTAAGCTGCTTTGGGTCCCCCGGGGTGGGGAAGCAGGATATAAATCCAATAAATAATAACTGTACTTCTGTTCATCACCTGGATAACTGTTTTCATATTAAATATTCTTCTTGGCAGGTGACCACAGAAAGTCAAAACCAAATTCTCCAAGAACAGCCTATATTGAGGGAAGCAGTCAATACGCTGATCAATGATCAGAAGCTTCAGGAGATATTTAGCAAAGGTAAGACCAGCTGGCTTGAATATTTGAAAAACACTTTTAGTTCTCATAGTACTTTTAGTTCTCATAGTGTAGTAGAAAAGGGTACAGTGCCTGGCACTTAGCGATGACTCTTTCTCTCTTGCTCCACTCTTCCTGTGGATCAGACTGGGATTTTACTGGAATCAGATTGGTAGTTTCTTCACAGCCACCACCCATGTCTTGGAAGCCCAGATAGAAAAAGTCTATCTGTAGGAACAAAACAATTCCAGGAGGGATTTGCATAGGGATCAAAGCAAGACAAGTATTGTAAGACAAAAGATGGGGTGGTTGGCAGAGGCTATCGAGACTAAAATGCAAGTGGCAAAATAAAACAAATTCCACTGATATATTTAATTGAACAGTCTCCTTGTTCTAGTTTATTCTCATTGTTGAAAATTCTGGTCCATGCACCCACAATGCCATAAACCAGGGAGGTGTACTGCTTTCTTAAAATAGTTGCTGTTCACCCGTGATTGACCTGACAACAAACACAAGCATCCTTGCGCATTATCTTAAAAACCTAGGGTGGTTGTCAAAAGTTCATCAGTTGGATGAGAGTAGGCATCTCTTTTTGCCCCTTGACCTGGTCAAGTGGGCTTGGAGCAATCAGCTGTTGCATGCCAGTCCCAGCAGGAGTGCCAGTCCCAGCAGATCTGTTGTTCTGGGGTTTGTCCTGTGTGGCCTCCTGCAATGGTGCTAAATTCAAAGAATCTCAAGACCATGGCTACTGTAGCAGGGTGTCTCAGCAGTTTTTTTTAGAAAGCTGAGATATTGCAAAAGCCTCGGGTGACATTGTGGAAGGGTTAAAAAATAGGGGGAAATCAGGGGTTTTTACCACACATTACATTCTGTTCCCAGCTGCTGGTTATTTCTACTTTTTAAAAGGTCAGTTCCTCATTATTTTTCAAGCTCCTGAAACTGGGAATACTGTGATATTTCTTAACCAAATTCAACTTTGAGGATGTCTCATTAAAAGTCCTAATAAAATAAAATTTGGTTCATGAACTGCAAAAAGAGATGTGTGCTTTTAATCCAGACTTGTAGAGAGACTCCTTGGTGCAATAGCAAAGATTTGACTGATGGTATTCTCATGTGGGAATTCTTTCCCAGGTCCTTACAGCATTCAGGGTCAACGAGTGAAGATATACCAACCAGAGGAGGAAAACAGCTGGGTCTCTGCAGTTGTGAGCTGTCAAGATCCCATTACCCGTCTGATGGAAGTGGTTTTAACTGAGGTGTGGAGTGTGGATTTTTTTTATTTTTCAGATTTCCAATACATTATTTCCTCATTTCACTGAAGTGGTATCTTATTTGGATGGTTCAAGTTATGTTATTGTGTGGCCTGTCAACACAGACTATAGCGGCTGATAGTTTCAGTGTTTTATGAAAAACAAATTTTCTAGCTTTCATAACTGTAGGGAAAAAGGGATGGAATGTGGAAGATCCTAGTGACTAAGGAATGTATATTTTCAAAGCACAAATCACACTGCTCTTACAGATTTTCTTTTCTAAGTCTCAAACAAATATGAATACCAAATTGCAAATAACTATTGCCAAGCAAAAATATTTTTATATCCATGCAAATATGTATAATTATGAAAAATGTAAATTTGGTGGCAGGAATTTCAAAGTATAACTGCACATACTTATAGAGTTGCATCCTAAGAAGTGCACGCAGAAGGAAACTTGCAGAAGTGGACTTTCTTGCTTCTTCCTCGGCACAGAAGCCCTTTAAACCTGCCAAAAATCCACTTTGGGGGTGATGGTTGGAGGACCCTCTGGAACAGTACTGTATGGGGCGCAGAGGACTACAGAGTTAAGGGGAGATCAGCAACCCCCTTCACCTCCTTTGGGCAAACCAAAGTGCCTTCCGTTCACAGAAGAGTAACTTAGGTTACAAGCCATTGTTGATGAAATTTAGACAGCGAGCATATTAAATAGCTTTATCAAGAGAAGATTATGTGAACAAATGTTTGTTCTTGTTGCCATCCAGTGAGCCTCCACAGTGAACAGTCACAGGTTTGAGTTAGAAAAAAGATAGTCACAAGGTGTGTGACTGATGATCATTATGCAACCCTGAACTTGACTTTCTAATGATCCCTGCTTTGAGGCCAAAAGGAGAGGTTTTTATATGCCATTTACTTAGACTTTCTAGTCCACATTTCATCTCTCCAAATATTCTAAATTTTCTGACTCGGATGTGGAAATTAGAATAACTGATGCAAATTAAACTATTTGTAGCATTACTGATCTGCATAATTCTAAGCACATGATTTTGGTTTCCTGGTTACAGTGGGTTGGAGCCAAAGATGCCCGGCTGCTTGTAAAAAGTTTCATCCACTCTCAGGGCAGTTTTCCATCTTGAATTGTTTGAGAAAAGTGAATCTAAGTCAAAAGACAGTCTTCTGCTTGTGGAAGCATGAGAACTTTATACAACCTACTTGTTAGCACTGTATATATACAATTGCATCAGTATTTTCAGAACAGCACGTTTGGCTGTTTCCTTCTGCTCATACTTCATTGGTTCCAACCCATTGTGTTGCCAGTTCTAAGGACAGGTAATGAAAAATGTCTCCCAAAATCTCTTGGCAGCTACCTGATTTGAGAACTATTGCCAAGGATGTGCAAGAAGCCAAAAAGTGTGAAAGGTGGATATTTTCTTCCATAAAGTCTCACTCAGATTTATGGTCCCCTGTTGTCTAACTTGGGGATTCTTATTCTCTGTGGCATTTACTAGTACATCCTTGTTCTGAGGAATTCTTATTTTTCAGAAGTTCATTCAGGTTCATACAATGTAGCTTCTGTAGAATCACAGGTTGCTTTGGAGGGAGTATACAGAATATTCCATTCCAGTATTTAGGTAAATGTCACCGCTTCAGTCTGCCAAAAACAGGGCTTGCAAGTTACCTCATTGATTGGGAAAATCAGTATACTCATTAATTCTTTTTATGTTCTGGAATACCAGTGTGACAAATATATTGGGCTAAATAAAAGATTAAATATGATAATGGCTGAGTCTCAGATATACAGGCAGAGGGCGAAATGACTTAGAAAAGAAAAGTGAAGGAGGATATTGGGAAAGCTAAAATATATGTTGTGACTAATATGTTACCAGTGTTTTATATTGTCTTTCTCTTGTTTTCCACCACATAAAATCAGACTGGTGAGATCAAGTCTGTGGATCCCCGACTGATTCATGTAGTGATGGACAATTCTGCTCTGAACGAGGTACAGTATTGCACCTAGTCATGATGCATTAGTCTTAAAGTTTGACTTTAAAGAAAATGTTTATCACTTGAACAAGCCTCTTTTTTTTTGTAGTGTGTTATGCTTATAGTTTGACTTGAGTTATAGTCAAATAGATAATAGTTTGACTTGAGAATAATCAAATGAGTCTGAATTTGTTTTGGACAGTCTATTTTACAGTACTGCTGATCGTTGATTTTGAGATATGTTTAAAGCATCGCAACATTGACTTAATGGCTAGTTTTTCTACAATCTTTAGATATGCAAAGCTGATAATTATTTTGGCCGGTACTTTGTAGTGATGTATGCTTTTTATTTATTACAGGGTGGTTCTCTAAAGACAGCTAAATCCTCAAAAGGAAAAAAGAAGAGAGAGAGCTTGGAAGGGAAAGATGGACGAAGGAGAAAAAATGCTTCTGATGCTGGTTGTGATCATGCTACAAAGAAGCTAAAAGAGAGGGGTGAAGTGGATAGTAATGGGAATGATGGAGGTGAGGCAAACAGGGGTGCTTGGAAGGGGAGTGTCAGCAGCGATATTGCTCTGGATCCAAGGGCCAAGCAGCAGTCCTCATTTGTTCCTCAAATTAATCGCAATATACGCTTTGCCACATACACCAAGGAGAATGGCCGAACTCTTGTGGTCCAGGATGAACCAGTGGATGGTGATGCTCCTGTACCCTTCACTCCCTTTTCTTCCGCTGCTCAAGCACTGCTGAGTGGAGCTGGAAGTCAAGAGATGACAAAATCCTTAGAGCAGGCTAACCAAGGTCTGGTGCCTGCTCCAGCAGTAATTACTACAGCTGGACTTACACCAACTACTGTGCGGATCTCTGATACTGGCTTATCAGCAGTTACTGGACAAGAAAACCAGCAAACAGGTCGTTTGCAGACCCAAGGAGAGGTGAGTTGTCTACAATCATGATGATGACACCCAGTAATAGTGCCTTACTATGTTCAAAACCCTTCCCGTACGTTATCTTGTAATCCTTACAATAGCCTTGTAAGGATGCATATAGAAACACAATGTGATAACTTGCATATCTTCACTTTTTTGCCTATTATAATTAATGGATGCAGAATATTTTGAACACTATCTTGTGAACTGTTAGAATCTTGTATGTGTCTCATTCCTCATGGGATGATGGTTTTTTTAGTAAGTAAAGCTAGAACTCAAGGCCTTCTGATGAGTATACTTTGATTCTCTTTATCAAAACAAAAATGAGAGAATTATGGTCAGCTTTGCAAAGATGCAGTAAACCTTTGAGAGAAGATTATAATTATCTGATATCTCATTTTGTTTCAGAATTCTCAAAATTCAGTGTTGACTTCTCCAGGATTTGGAGTGGCACACGCAAGTACTTCCCAGCCTTTGGCGTTGGACAGTGGGCGAAGCCAATCCAACGGAGTACAGGCTTCAGAAAAGAAACCTGTTGGATTTCCATTTGGAAGTAGCGCTGGCCATGAAGTCCAGAAAGACTCTGACTTGACAAGCAACTTGTTTTTTCAGTGCATGTCCCAGAATCTTCCTTCGAGTAACTACTTCACAACCTTGTCGGAAAATCTGGCTGAAGAGCCTGCTAATCACGACTCTTTAAAAAAAAGTTCAGAGAGCCTGAGTTTGAGCATCTGCAAAAGTAAAGGTCTTGCAGGAGAAGCTAAACCTGGGACTCAGTCAGGCAGTTCTGTGGACCGAAAGCTGCCAGTGGAATCTATGCCCACCCTTACTCCAGCTTTCTCACGTAACCTATTGAGTACTCGACCTCCAGATAATCATGAAAATCTTTTTCTGCAACCCCCAAAACTGTCGCGAGAAGAACCCTCAAACCCTTTCCTGGCATTTGCAGAAAAATCAGAACTTAGTCCTTTCAGTAGCTTTGCATCTTCATCTCAGCCAGGAGTATCTACTCCTCCTCCTTCAGTTCTTGGTTCCAAGGCTGCTTCTGGCTGGCCAGATTTGCACACTTCAACAGACTCTCTAGCTAAACAGAAAAGCCTGTTTATAACAACTGATTCCTCCAAGATGTTGTCCAGTACGCCTAGCTCAACTCTTTTTGCTGGTGTTCAGAGCTCAGCTACTCTGGGGAATGGCCGTTCCAGCTCACCCATTGGCAGCCTGACACAGCCTATTGAAATGCCCACGCTCTCCTCCAGTCCAACAGAAGAAAAGCCATCTGTTGGGCCTGGGCAGCAGGACAATCCTCTTATGAAAACTTTTTCTAATGTGTTTGGCAGACATCCGGCTGGTTTTTTCTCTTCCCAGGCAGAGTTAGCACCCGAGAACAAAGCCCCCTTTGAAACTGTGAAAAGGTTCTCTCTAGATGAGCGAAGCATGCCATCCAAGCAGGATTCTGATTCTAGCACCAATAGCGACCTCTCTGATATGAGTGATTCTGAGGAGCAACTGCACACCAAAGCTTGTCTGAAGGGAATCCCGGAGCATCTGATTGGGAAATTGGGTCCCAATGGCGAGCGGAATGCTGAACTACTAATGGGCAAGGGAAAAGGGAAACAAGCTCCAAAGGGCAGGCCTCGCACAGCCCCCCTTAAAGGTGAAGGTTTAAAACGCAGAGTTTAGATCGAGAGTGGCCAACCTTTCAGTATGAATGCTCCTGGACCTTTAATGGCTGTATAGGTGAGGGCATTTCAGCAGGTGCAGCTGCTTTAGCAGCAGCAGCAATTGCAACTGCCAAGATTCTGTCTTCTACACAACTCTTAAGAACGCAGAGGCCCTAATGGTGGAAGGTTGGCCACACCTGGTTTAGATATTTAGTGAAGGCTGAAGATGGGATATTTTGTTACGTATTTGTGCGTCTTCTCTAGGGTCAAGTATGCAATATGCACAATTACATTAATATTTCCTCTGTTTATATAGCCAGCATGACATCATGAAATACATTTTTTAGGCTTTGGTAACCAAGAAATGAATTTGTGCAAAAGTATAAATTTAGGATATTGCGTTACTCCTAGTAACTGTACATTATTCTGGGAAAGGAACTGGTGCTATTTGTTAGGTGGGTGTGTCCAACAGCGTTGCTGAAGATAGGGCGGAACGCTAAGTTCCGCTCCACTCTGACACTCCGGTGCATGAGGCAGCCCCGCCCCCTTGGCTTCTGAGCCATTCAGTGGGGCAAAGGCAACGCAGGCGAGGGGTCGGGGCCGCCTCATGCACCGGAGTAACAGAGGGTCAGAGTGGTGCAGAACGTAGCGTTCCGCCCCATCTTCAGCAACGCCAGTGGGTGTGTCTACATTTCTATCCAAAGAAATCTAAATTCTATAATCAGGAAATTCAGATGTTCAAAATTATGGAAACTTTCTGTTTGTGTAAACTATTTTTTTCATTTATTTCAGTTTTAGAACTGAGATTATTTAGCAGGAATTTGGATGGTGAAGGGGGAACGGCTCATGAGGGAATGTGTAGGAAAAGATAGTCTGGGAAAGAAAAGGACAACTCATAGAAATAAATATCACTTGGTTGTAGGAAGCTCTGTAGTGATTTCTAGTACGGTAATACTTGCACTACTGTGGAAGATATGTTCATGGAAAATCAAGCACTGTGTAAACCAGTGGTATAGAGAGAAGATGAGGCAGGAAGTTATTGCTCATTGGCCCTGCACTTTCTTTAAGGCCTTGGGAATTGATGCATAATCTGAATGGAAACTTAGAGAAGATGACTGCTTGAAACATATTCTGCTGTTTACTGTAATCAGTCCTAGATGCCTCTGTGTCTTAAAACTCCTAATTTACCTACCTACCAGCCTTTGATCTTCCCATAAGGAAGCGAAACAGCCATCAAGAGTGCTGTCTGCACTTGATGTTGGAGGGCCTTAAATTAGCACAAGCCCTATAGTCACTGCATTTGTTGAAGAGAGTTTAAGTGTGACGGGGGAATGGGATTATATCCACTACCACTCCTGCCTGATATTTACATGTTGGACATTCTGTTTGCTTAGGGCACTTTGCATATTTAGGCCTCTCCATGCAAACTATACATACATTTTATGAAGATTGCACAGATCAGACCTACCTGCTTTACCCCTGTGCAAATGTGATATCTCATTCACAATCATCAGGCAGAGAAAGCTGCAATGCTGCTCTTTCACCATGCTTAGACTCCCTACTGGAGATAACCTGTGAAATGTAATCCTATACAGAGGGTAAGTCCAGAAAATTACAGTATATTATATAACTACAGTAGAACCCCGGTATCTGCGGGGGATACATTCCTGCCCCCCATCGTTACTGGAAACCACAGATAAAAGGGAAACCCATCACCACCACCCCCATTGCGCAAAGGACTTACCAGCTTGTTATTGCAGCCTTCCTAGGTCTGGGGGGCTCATTGCTCATTACAAAATGGAGACAGGAAGCACTCGCATCCCTCTGCCTCGCTTCCTGTGAGTGCTTCCTGCAGCAGCCAAACAGCTGATTGGCCCTGGCAAAATGCTAATCTAGCACTGAACAGCTGTTGGGCTGGGAATTTAAAAAGATGCATCTTTTAAAGACACATATTTTTCGATGTGCAAATGTTTCAGCTGTTCGATGCTAGATTAGCGCTTTGATGTTTAGCGCTTTGCCAGCGCCAATCAGCTGTTTGACTGCTGCAGGAAGCAAGACAGAGGGCTGTGAGTGCTTCCTGCCTCCATTTGGTAATCGGCAACAAGGCCCCACCCCCCCCAGACCCAGGAAGGCTGCAATAAAAAGCTGGTAAGTCCTCTGCACGATGGGGAGGCATTTTTTTTCAATCGCAGATAAGTGAATCTGCAGATAGCGGATACTGGGGGCCTACTGTATATTTATTATTATCATTATTATTAATAAATAATAATAATAATAATAAAAAACAGTATTTATATACCACTTTTCAACAAAAAGTTCACAAAACGGTTTACAGACAAAATCAAATGATTAAATGGCTCCCTGTCCCAAAAGGGCTCACAATCTAAAAAAGATGCAGACCACCACCAGCTGCCACCAGAAAAGACACTGTGCTGGGGTGAAAGGGGAGCAGTTTCTCTCCCCCTACTAAATAAGAGGAGCACCAATTGGAAAAAGTGCCTCTTGCCCAGTTAGCAGGGGTTCTATTACACTATAGTTTTATTGAAGTACTGTAATTGTTTGGTTATTTCATAGTTGGCCAGTCCGTTCTGAAAGACATGAGTAAGGTGAGGAAGTTGAAGCAGTCAGGAGAACCGTTCCTCCAAGATGGATCCTGCATCAATGTAGCCCCTCACTTGCACAAGTGCCGAGAGTGCCGGCTGGAACGCTACCGGAAGTTCAAGGAGCAGGAGCAGGATGACTCCACTGTGGCCTGTCGTTTCTTTCACTTTCGTAGGTAATGAGACTCACTCCATATATCTGTGTAACAAATACCAGGGTGTCTCTTGCCTTTTAAATGTTTGATGACATAGTTTCGTAAACAGTCCCATCTCTTTAGAGTTGTGTACACTTCCTGCATAACAGCTATAGCTTCTCAGGGCTGCTTCAGGCTGTAAGCTTTCAGCAACTTCACATCATGGATAAAAACAATGCTTAAAAAGAAATCAACTGCCCTCAGATTTTACAATTTAAATTTTTATTATTGCTTTTAAATCAGTTACATATTTCACTTAAAAAAAACTTGGTTTATTATGAAATCTGAATGTAATATAAACATGTTAAATTACACTCAGGTACTCGATGTATGACTCTATATTAGACACCCAGAATTAATGCTTGTTTTATGTCAAATAGGAAACACAGGGAAAATTATTTCTGAGGCAAACATTATAAACGTAGTAGTGAATGTCATGTATGTATTGTGGCAAATTATGAATATTTGACTCTCAGCCAAACAAGGCTTTTCCATCTCATGGAGAAACATTGTTTTCTCTGTAATTACTATTCTTGCTTCTGGACAGTTCTGTGCATACAGTCTACAATCTAGCACACCTAACTCTACTGGATTGTGTTTCTTATGTTCAAGGGTGGTGATGTTCCATAATGTCTTGCATATGACCAGAGACTTTGGATGATACTTGTAGGTAGTATAAATACTTTATTTTCAAAACAAATTATTTTGTTCTAGCAGTCAATTGATATGTGCTCTTATTTAGGAAATGTTTGCATGAATTGCAAACAGGAAACTGGATCTATTTAGTGTAGATACGCGTGTATAAGTCTAGAACGGGGTTCTCAGCCGGTGGTACACACTAGTGTTACTTATGTAGACCACTGGTCCACCAGAACCCTGCTCCAAACGCGGCTGTAAGCTCCCAAGAGGCTCCAGCCATTGGCCGAGCCTTTCGGGAGCACTGTGAAGGGTCCTCTTGCTTGCCCTGACCACTTGCTTTTTCTGGCCAAAAATGCAGCTGAAACCCAGAAGTAAGTGGCGATGATGTCATCGCCACTTCCAGTGGTACGCCGATGGAGGTAGGCCTCAGAGGTGGTATGCGGCCTGCTGGGGGTTGAGAACCCCTGGTCTACAAATTTTAGTCTTAAAATGTGTCCTGAAAACCTGGGTTGACTTATCCACAGGTCAATGGACCCAGGCCAACTGCGCCAGCCCCGCCCACCTCTGGCTTGGTGCAAGGCCTGCTGAGGTGTTTTCTGGTTGGTGTGGCTGCTGAGGACGCTGGTTGCACCATGCCACTGCAACTCCTGATGCCAGGTGCCCTGGCGCTGCGGTGCAGAGCTGGGTGGATAATCCCACCACAAGGGACCTGGGTTGCAGTTGGGGGTAGGGCGAGCGAGGGGAAGGAATGAAACAGTGGTGAAGCCCCTTTTAGGCTACCTGGGTAGCCAGAATTCAATAAATGTGATTGTAGTGTTCTTAGGTATCAATTATGACCATCCCTAAGTTTTACACTTGACTTATCCACAGGTCATAGCAAATTCTGTGATTTTTTTTGTTCAAAACTTGCCCTTGACTTATCTACGAGATCGAATAATAGATGAGTATCTATGGGTAACGTTTTTGGCAATTTAAAATATAGTTTAAATTACTGATTAAAACCACATTAACATAAATCATCCTACATAGTAGACAACAATTTTCTAGGGAATAGCTATGCCAACATTTTGGATTTTTATTTTTTTTTACCCTTGCTAATAGATAGCTTTATTGCACAAGTTCTCTTTTCCTAACAGTCATATCTTAGTGTGTATTACACAAAAACTGTGAAGAGTTAAGATGTAAATAATATAAGCAGAAGGTTAAGTTGCTCAGCAGGAAGCTAATGTTGTGGAAAATGTGACCAAACTAGCCTGGAACCAGTTATGTTAGAGTGACTAAGTGTATTCATAAAAACCATGCTAATGCATATATCCATCCTATAGTCTTGAACCACACCTCTCCCTACATGTGAGTGCATGTTTTATCTGTTAACTCATTTGTGGAGAGATGAAGAGAAGCAGTAAACATGAAATATGTAGGTTACTACTACAGTTCATGCATACTTTCTGGTTGGTGTGTGTTTTGTTTTTTTAAAGAAAACCGTATTATTACTGCAAGGGAAATGACGGTAGGAGTGGAGTAGTTCCCTGCTTGCTTGTAAGGAGTATATGCTTTCAGGCCTACCAATATGAGATGGGAGGCGCTTACAAAGAAATTTCATATGTTGGCTTTTATCAGTTCAAATTTTGTTGAAGATTGGATCATATCACTAATTGAAAGCTCAGCAATACAAATACTAGGAGCCGAGTAACACTTGAACCAGGGGCAGGAGGAGCATGCTAGGTAATTCTGTTAGACCTGTTTAAAACCTAACTATTATGAAGAGCCTTGCTGGACCAAGCCAAGAACCCATCTCGTCCAACTTCCTGTATCTCACAGTTTTCCACCAAATACCTCTGGGAGCACACAAGTCAACAGGATACCTGTATCTTGTTGCCACTCCCTTACGTTTTGCATTCAGAGATAGGCTACCTCTAAAATCCGGTGGTTGCATACAGTCATCATGACTTTTAACCTGTGATGGACTTTTCCTCCATAAATCTGTCCAGTCCCCTTTTAAAGGCATCTAGACCAGGTGCCATCACAGCATCCTGTGGCAAGGAGTTGCACATATTAATTACACACTGGGTAAAAGCAGTGAGGTGGCCAAGTCTGCAGATAACTAAGCGTTCTGGGTGATGAAATCTAGACTGGATTGTGAAGGGCTCCAGAATGATCTCTCCAAACGGGGGATGGGCGGCAAAATAGCAGATGTTCTTCTGTGTAAGTAAAGAAAACAATGCAAGAAATCAAAATTGTACATTTACACTGATGGGTTCTGAGCTGTATGTGATGGATCAGGAGAGAGACCTTGGGGTGCTGGTGGACAACTTGATGAAAGTGTTGACTCAGTGTGTGGCAGCTGCAAAGAAGGCCCATCGATGCTTGGGATCATTAAAAACCAGAATTGAGACTAAAACAGCCAATATTATTATGCTATTGTACAAATAGATAAGGCCACATCTTGAGTATTGTGTCCAGTTCTGGTCACCATATCTCAAAAAGGATATAGTGGAACTGGAAAAGGTGCAGAAGAGAGTGACAAAAATGTTTAGTGGGCTGGGGCACCTCCCTTATGAGGTAAGGCTACAACCTTTGGGGCTCTTCAGTGTAGGAAGAAGGCACCTGAGGGGGAACATGATTGTGACATACTGTATAAAATTATGCAAGGGAGGGATAGAGTGGAGAGGGGGAAGTTCTTTTCCCTCTCACACAACACAAAAAAAGGAGACATCCCTTAAAATTGTCAGACAGGAGAGTCAGGACAAATGGAAATATTTCTATCCCTACCTCCAGATCATTTATGAACAAGTTGAAAAGTACCGGTCCCAAGACTATCCTTGGGGCACACCGCTTTTAAGTTTTCTTCATTGTGAAAATTGTCATTTACACCAAATCTCTGTTTCCTGTTCTTCAGCCAGTTCCTAATCCATAAGAGGACCTGGCCTTTTATTTTTAATGCAACATGCTTCTTGTAACAAACATTAGAAGTAATTAGCAGGAGTCTGAAAATAGCATTACGTTATCAACTTGGTTCTTCAGAAATTCTTAACTTAATTTCATGCTAGGTTCTAAATAAGGTCTGTTTCCTTGTTAGTACAGCAGAAACCTATGTCTTCAGGAACATACAGTGTATTGATCAATAGTGCTAGTATCCAAAGGATGGATAGGGAGAGAGCCTTTCATTCCTCTTGCATTTTGATGAAGGGATGAAGAGTGTTTTCTATCAGTGATGTGGGCTTTTTGGATTTTTTTCTGATGCCCCAAATAAATTGGGGTATTCTTTAGCATGCTTGACATATTTAATAAACAAAACTTTTTTAAAAGATAGATTTAGGTATTGGATTCAGGTCTACGATTCAGGTATTGGACCATCATCCTGCTCTGAATGGGGTTGTACTCCCTCTGAAGGAGCAGGTCCGCAGCTTGGGGGTTCTCCTGGATGCGCAGCTGCTCTTGGATTCCCAGGTGGCGGCTGTGGCCAGGGGGGCTTTTGCCCAGCTTCGGCTGGTGCGCCAGCTGTGAACGTACTTGGACCGTGCAGACCTGGCCACAGTGACTCATGCCTTAGTGACATCTAGACTAGATTACTGCAATGCGCTCTACGTGGGGCTGCCTTTGAAGACTGTTCGGAAAGTGCAACTAGTGCAGAATGCGGCTGCCCAGGTGGTTGCCGGGGCCTGTCGGTTCGACTCAGTCGGACCGTTGCTCCGGCGGCTACACTGGCTGCCGGTTCATTTCCGGGCACAATTCAGAGTGCCAGTTTTGACCTTTAAAGCCCTTAACGGCTCAGGTCCAGGGTATTTGAAGGACTGCCTCCTTCCTTATAATCCGACCCGTACTCTGAGGTCATCAGGGGGGGCCCTGTTAACCGTGCCGCCATTGACAGAGGTGAGGGGGATGGCGGCGCGGAATAGGGCCTTCTCGGCAGTGGCGCCCCAATTATTTATTTATTTATTTAAAGAATTTGTACCCCGCCTTTCTCCCGAGGGCACTCAAGGCGGCTTCCAACACATTAAAATACATATATACACATTTAAAAATTAATTAAAACAATTTAAGTTAAAATAAACAACCCCAGTGGGTCACCTGCATTTACATATGTTAAAAGCCATTTGTTAAAAAGGTCAGCCCACCATGTCAGACATCAAACGCTGTCCTAAATAAAAACGTCCTAAGGCTCCGCCGAAAGGTCTCTAAAGAGGGAGTCGTTCTTAATTCCAAGGGGAGGGAATTCCACAATTGGGGCGCCACAGCCGAGAAGGCCCTATTATGGAATTCCCTCCCCCTGGAATTAAGAACGGCTCCCTCTTTAGAGACCTTTCAGCGGGGCCTTAAGACATTTTTATTTAGGGTAGCATTCGATGTCTGACATGGTGGGCTGGCTTTTTAACAAATGGCTTCTTAATAAATGGCTTTTAATAGGCTTACCATATCCAAAGGGGGACAGGGTGCCTACACCTTTAACCATTGTAAAAAGAGGGAATTTGGGCAGGTGCAGCTCATAATGGAAGGGTGCAACAAGCTGCACCTGCCCAAATTCCCTCTTTTTACAATGGTTAAAGGTGTAGGCACCCTGTCCCCCTTTGGATATGGTCAGCCTAGCTTTTAACAAAGTAAATATAGGTTGACCCACTGGGGTTGTTTGTTTTTAGTTGTTTTAATTGTTTTTAATTACTTGTTTTTAATTTATTTTTAATGTATATGTATTTTAATGTTTTGTAAGCCGCCTTGAGTGCCCTCGCTGGGAGAAAGGCGGGATATAAATTCTTTAAATAAATAATAAGCCAGCAAATTTTACATGCTAAATAAATAAATATATATGGAGAGGTGTTTTCAAAGCTTTATTTGACAATGTAATAGTGTGTGCTTCCCTTACCCTGTATTTAAATTTAAATGTAAGACCGTTTTTAAATGTTGAATAAATTAAGAAAAAAGCTACTGAAATTGTTAACATATTTGCATTACATCTATAGGTATTTCCTATGTATAGGCTTACCAGATCTCCAACCGGGACCGAGTGCTAGACCTTTAGGAGAAGGAATGTGGGCAGGTGTAGCTTGTTAAACCTTACAGCACAATCCTAGGCATGTCTACTCAGAAGCAAGCCCCATTGTGTTCGGTGGGGCTTGCTTCTGAGTAGACATGCCTAGGATTGTGCTCTAAGGTTTAACAAGCTACACCTGCCCACATTCCTTCTCCTAAACGTCTAGCACTCTGTCCCGGTTGGAGATCTGGTAAGCCTACCTATGTAGAGAAAAAAGGGTTTTCAACCAGCAACAGTCCTGGTTTTAGCCACTTGCCTGTGTGCCATTGGTGATCTTCAGTTTTGTGTAGATAAGTTGTTGATGTGGGGTTTTTAATCCCCCCCCCCCCCACATTATTCACCTCACCTCTGCAAGCAGCACTTTTTTCCCCTTACTATGCCTTGGCAGCAGCTTCAGCTGTGCTTGAAGCGCTGAAGGTGTTCTGGTGACTGGCTTCTGCTGGTTGCATCATCTCTTCTTGATGTACCAGGAAACAGCTGTGTGTGTCATAAGGTCATTTCCTGGCAAGTTCTAAAGATGGAAAGGTGGCATCTGACAAGATCTAGCCACCAGGAACTCCCCAAATTGATTGATTATTGAATGTATTTTGTTTTGTGAAACAATGCAATTTGTGGGATAGAAAATTTTCTATTTCTGCATCACTATTTGCTGTGCTTTTTTTTTACTAGCTCATACTGTTCTGTTTCAGACTGATATTTACCCGAAAGGGTATACTGCGAGTGGAGGGATTCTTGAATCCCCAACAGAGTGACTCTGATGCTATGAGCTTATGGATCCCGTCGTCTTCCCCTGCAGAGGGGATTGATCTGGAGACTTCTAAATACATTCTGGCCAATGTGGGGGACCAGTTCTGCCAGCTAGTTATGTCTGAGAAGGAGGCAATGATGATGGTAGAACCACACCGTAAGCTGCTGTTTTTTAATCCGTGTGCATGCGCGCGCAATATTCAGAAACTTGATTCTACTAAAGGCTTATTCTGTTTGGTTGGCAAATGCTGAATAGTTTGTGAGGTTGTGTTTGTGGGTTGGGGGCAGGAATTGCCTTTCTCTGAGATGAATTTGTCCCAACAGCTGAACTAAGGAGTTTGTGCATTGTTTTTTCATGTATCACTTATTTGTATCACATGTACATTTATGAAAGTGACAAAGTTAGTTTTCACTCAAAACAGCAAAGATACTGAATAGAGTAAATCCATAGAATGTTAGAGTTGAAAGTGATCTTAGAGCTCATCTAGTCCAACAGGCTCAGTGCCCACAACTGCTACAGCAGACTCGTGGCCATCAGCCTCTGCTTGAAAACTTCCAATGATGAAGAGCCCACAACTGAACGTGACAGGCTGTTCCCGTGTTTGACCTCTCTTATAGTTAGGCAATTCTTTCTCATGTCTATCCTAAATCTACTTCTTTGTAGTTTCAACTCATTGGTTCTAGTCCTGCCCTCAGGACCCACGGAGTGAAAGTCCTCCCCTTTTTCTGCATGACAGCCTTTCAGAGGCTTGAAACCACTATCATATCTCCCCTTAGTCTTCTCTTCTCCAGGCTAAATATACTAAGCTCTTTGAACCAGTCCTCATAGGACTTGGTTTCCAGATCCCTCACCATCTTAATTGCTCTCCTTTGAACAGTTCCAGCTTATCAATCTTCTCCTTAAAATGTGATGCCCAAAACTGGACATCGTATTTGGAATTTGAAGAACTCAGGAAGCAAACAGGTCAAAGTGTATATCTTTGTACTGGATTCAGAAACATTTGCAAGATGCTTTTGGCAAAAAGTACTTTCTGCTGATATTAAGATGGCACATGATATGACCATATCTGTATAAGATCAGCAAATAAGGTTAATATAGCACTTTAGAAGAACTCTATTACATTTAATTGACTGACTTGCCTAAGAAATTGTGGCAGCAGTTAAGTGTGCAAAGAATCTACCGGTAGGTACCTTAGTGGACCACAAGCTGAACATCAGCCAGCAGTGTGATACAGCTGGAAAAAAACAAATGCATTAACAGAGGCATAGAGCTCATCACAAGTAGTTCCATTCTATTCTGTGCTAATCAGGCCTCATTTGATCCACCCCGCCCCAAAACTCCTGCTCCTGCGCCGCATGCCATCTGGATCCATCCCACAGGGGCCAGCGTAGGCCTCTGCCCTGGCCTGGAGCCAGTGCAACTGCCTTACGGCAGCATTTGCAACAGTCCCAGGCTGACGTAGTCGTCCTACGCTGGCCTAGCAGCCAGATAGGATTAGGCTGTAAATGTATTTAAACCAAATTGTGAACTGTTTGGGGTATGTCTCGTAGAAAAGCAGCATATAAATAAAATACACCAAGTTCCCAAAAATGGCTATAACATATAATCTGTTATCTGTGTCCTTGAATTGTTTGCTTTTTAGAGAAAGTGGCCTGGAAGAGAGCGGTACGTGGTGTGAGGGAGATGTGTGATGTATGCGAAACAACACTATTCAATATTCATTGGGTTTGTCGCAAATGTGGCTTTGGGGTATGCTTGGACTGTTACCGTCTCAGGAAAAATCGTCCACGCAGTGGTGAGTACCTGACATCTTTCTGGGAATGCTGTAAAACTTAGAGAGAAAGGTATGCTTTGCCGGGGGGGGGGGGGCTGTTTTGTGAGGGCGTTTGGTATGTTGTTGGGTAGCAGAGGTGCAGCAGGTTGGGAGTATTTCCCCTGTTTACTTTGCTGACTCATCCTTGCACTGCCTCAATGCATTGTTGAGAGTAGAGAGTTTGCCCCGTTTTCAACTTAGCCACTGCACCTAATACCGATATGCTCGGTTTGTAGATTTACTGTGTACAGTTTTTCTTATGAAAAGACATCACAAAACTGAATCTGGACATTTTTGTGTTTTGGTTTAATTAGTCTGATGCTACTATGATAAAGCATTTGGAAAATTTAAAAAATTGACTTTTTCCATTTCAGAGACAGAAGAGATTGGTGATGAAGAGGTTTTCTCATGGCTGAAGTGTGCAAAGGGGCAGTCCCATGAACCAGAAAACCTTATGCCAACACAGATCATCCCTGGCACAGGTGATACTTTAGAGATTAGCTAAAGTTAATTAAGGCAGTTGTTGAGCGAGGATTCTAGTGGCATTGTTGCAGCAAAGGAAAATAGTATTTGGTACAATAATACAAGGTCTAAATAAAAGGTAGTTATTAAGAATATATATTGCTTTTCAACAAAAATGTTCACAAAGCGGTTTATAGACAAAATCAAATAATTAAATGGTTCCGTCTTATTAAAAGGGCTCGCAGTCTAAAAAGATGCAGAACACCAACACATTCTAGAAAAGACACTGTGCTGGGGTGAAAGGGACAGTTACGCTCCCCCTCCCCCGCTAAATATAAGAGGGACACCACTTGAAAAAGTGCCTCTTTACCCAGTTAGCAGGGATGTGCAACACTGTCAATCAACACTCTGCGGGACAATACAGGCCTTCTGCTTTTGAAGGCTAGAATCTTTATGCTCAGAGTAGAAAGATGATACTTGTGTTTTAAGAGCTTCAGTTTTTGTTATGGAATTTCACGCCAGTATTTCTAACTTTCCAGCACTATATAATATTGGAGACATGGTTCATGCAGCGCGTGGCAAATGGGGAATTAAAGCTAACTGTCCATGTATTAACCGGCAGAACAAATCTGTGCTGCGACCTGCTGTCACCAATGGAATTTCACAGGTATGTGAATTTAGAATATGGTCATAATCTGTGGTTATGTAATCCAGATAGAAATTGGTCTCTTATTCTGGGCATCCTAGCCAGAGCTGCTAGCTTTGAAGGAGTTGTGCACGTTATGTATGTTTTTGTTATAAAGATTTTTCTTAGCATGCTTATAGAAAAGCAGATTATAAATAAATAGCTTTTGCCGATTGGATGGTATCTTTTTATACTTCGTGGTGTCTTCTCAGAAGACCTCTATTTAGAATGTTTACTAGTGGAATATTTATATTTTTCTGATTCTTGAAGGCAACTTATTGTTGATGTCCAATCTTATTTAAAATTTTGAGAGAGTAGGTTTTAGCTCTGGACTCCTTTCCCCACATTTAAGTGTCATAGTTCTTTCACCACCTTTGAAAATTTCCTGGCCCAAAGTTGTGTCAAAACCTTTACTTGTACTGATTCTTAGATTCTACAGCTGGAGGCTAGATCCTCATTTCAATTACCTCTGTAAGGTAACCATTGTCAAAGCATCTGTTAAGAATTGAACAACAGTTTAACAGGATTGAGTGAAAAATGCTTCATACACAACCGTTTAGCTTCTGCCCTAATCTGCTAACAATCAACCAACTAAAAATCACAATTTAATGCAGGACTGTGCATTTAATATGTTCATCCTTTGACACAGTATTGTGCTTGAATATTTGATGTCTTGAACTGGTGTAACTTTTCAAGTTTCTAGCTGTCATGTTAGGACAAAGTCTGGGAGACTTACGGGCAGTTTCTAAAGGATCAGGATGTAGGAGGCCAGGCAAATTTTTAAGTAGCTAGTGGATGCGGCTTGAGTCCTATCTGACTCCCTGGCTGTTTGTTCTGTCTTCTGCTTTCACCCACTCCCTCAATTTTATGCTTCCCTTTTTCTAGATCTGCCCTTTCCTTCTTAATCTCCTTTGTCATCCCAGTTCTTGTTAAAAGAACTGATTTATTAAGTTGGATCTGGTTAGTTAGAACTCTGCCTATAAGTTGTCAGGCTGTTTCAGAAATCTTTGTGGGTTTGGTGCTAATGAAACAATCATTGCTGTTGGAAGGTTTCAGCAGCCTTCATGCTGGTGGAAGGTTTCATCTTGGAAATAATATTGTGAGCCTTTTTAAATTTTTGGTTTTGTCTTGGTTGGTTAAAATATATTTCAAAGGTCACATTTGGACTTCTTTGTGTCTCTGTTTCAGCAGCTGCCCAGTATGAATCCTGGTGTGTCAGCATCTGGAAATGAAAGCATGTTCTCTAGTGGGTCAGGGACTGCAGAGGGAGGGCAGTTGGATACTAATGCTGTTCCTAAGTCTGAAGCTACAGAGGACAAACCTGAGGAGGCTGTAAAGACAGAGGCTCCAGCACCCAGCAACAGTGGTGAAACAAAGCCCAACAAGTCCCTGTGTCTAGAAACAAGTCCCTCGTCAGCATTGCACTGGCTTGCAGATTTAGCAACACAAAAGGCAAAAGAAGAAACAAAAGGTGAGCTGTTGGAGCTGAAGATTTTTACTAGAAACCTGGTTATCATTCTGGAGAGAGGGGGGATAAAAACAAAGGTTTTTGAGGCTGCTTCCAGATATACAACATTGAATTACCATGCCTGATTGGATATCTGGTAAATATCCAAGCAACGATACTTCACATGCACATAACATAACATGGACTCGACTGGCTAAACTGTCCAACCCATTTTTGCCTCTGTTTAAATGAACAGATGCGTTACATTTGTGAGTTGAACCATGTACTAAGCCAGTTTGAGTGTTGCTCCAAGTATAGGCTTACCAGATCTCCAACCGGGACAGAGTGCTAGACCTTTAGAAGAAGGAATGTGGGCAGGTGTAGCTTGTTAAGCCTTAGAGCACAATCGCAGGCATGTCTACTCAGAAGCAAGCCCCACTGAACACAATGGGGCTTGCTTCTGAGTAGACATGCCTAGGATTGTGCTCTAAGGTTTAGCAAGCTACACCTGCCCACATTCCTTCTCCTAGAGGTCTAGCACTCTGTCCCGGTTGGAGATCTGGTAAGCCTATCCAAGTACATTAGTACAGCATCAACTGGTTTAGCAGTTTTGTGAGGGTGGGATTTTGTGCGTGTGTGTTTTGAAGAAGATTGCATGATGAGAACTCCCTATAGCTGTGTTTTCTCGCGGGTTCAGTGATAGTCATGTGAGTGAGTCATACTTGGACAGAATCCTCTATGAATTCTGGAAGGCTTGTCTCCTAAACGTAATGCCGGCTGGAGCGGAGGTAAGCCTTTGAAGGTCACAAAGATGACTGTGGCTCTTTGACATTCACATATTCCATTCCAGGCTGATTGGAATAGCTGTCATTATATGACTGCAGGCATTATATCCACAACTGAAGAATGATCAAGTATGCATATTGCTACTATTCCTGCGACCCTTGCTTTGCGTTCATCATCTTTGTCTCATCCCTGCTATTTTTTTTCTGATTAAATAGCCAAATTAGTAGTGGTGTTCTATACTCTTTAAAATCTTATAACATTCGTCTCTGTCATACACGTTCCACTTACAAAAGAAATGCTTGTAATTATAGCCTTAAAACTCTCTTACGTGACTGTCCAAGTTCTTCCATTAATATGCTTTAAAAAAAATTTCTCTCCTCTTTGGACCATCTTACCTTTTTTACTTGTTTTTTTCTGTTATTATTTTTTTACAGAAGCAGGATCACTGAGGTCAGTGCTCAGTAAAGAATCTCAATCACCTTTTGGATTGGATTCCTTCAACTCCGGTGCAAAGTCCTCCCCTTTAACTCCAAAGCTTTTCAATAGCCTATTATTGGGTCCAGTCGCCTCAAGCAACAAAACAGAAGGTTCTAGTCTTCGCGATTTGCTTAACTCTGGACCTGGAAAGCTGCCTCAGGCCTCAGTTGAAACAGGGATCCCTTTTCCTCCTGTCTTTCCTGGAGCTTCCGCAGTAAGTAATATTTAACTACATAGGTAGGCTTACCAGATCTCCGACTGGGATAGAGTGGTAGACCTTTAGGAGAAGGAATGTGGGCAGGTGCAGCTTGTTAAACCTTATAGCAGGCATGTCTACTCAGAAGCAAGCCCCATTGTATTCAGTGGGGCTTGCTTCTGAGTAGACATGCCTAGGATTGTGCTCTAGGACTTAACAAGCTACACCTGCCCACATTCCTTCTCATAAAGGTCTAGCACTCTGTCCTGGTTGGAGATCTGGTAAGCCTATACATAGGGATAGTGAGTATTTTTCTCTCTCTCTCTCTCTCTCTCTCTCCTCTTTTTAACAAGGTTGTTCTCCTTGTTACATTCTTGAAATTGCCAGTGCTTTTTCTGTGGATAGTTGGTAGACTTTTTTTTTACTGTAAGATATGGCACTCATGTAGAGACTAATACTGAAACCACTTTGAAGGGGAGAGTAATCAATGGTCATTGCTTCACCTGATTTTGTGTTTGCAATCTTTCCTGTAAGCAACCTAACAAGATGTGGTTTGGTTTGCTACAAGGATCAGGACTCCCCCCCCCCCCCCATAACCAGACTGATATACATACGTAGACAGTACTTCACATAAGGTTTAATGTTTATAATTGCCCCTCTCCATTTTGACAGGCAAACCAGTAGTGAAATCAGTTCCCCTTTTATGGCACAATCCTGTCTAGTCTGAGACTGGTGGAGCAACTGCTCCCACCTGTCTAGGGTGTTGCAAATGTGCCGAAAGGCACATCTGTGGCACCTGGTGAGTAGGCAACGCCAAGACTCACGGCAGACGGAGTGGAGTGTCTGCCGGGGAAGGTAAGTTCCCCGCCAGGCAGCGGAGGGACATGGGAAGGGCAGAACCGCTGGGCCCTAGAAGGGGTTGGGATTGTCGGCAAAGGCTACGCCAGAATCCTTATTTCCGCTTTCCGGGCCTGGCCGCCGCTACATGGGGCTCTCAGACTTGCGCCAGCAAAATAGCTGGTGCACATCCGAGTAGCCCCATTGGGACGGCTGGAGCTTTACCCAAGGGAAGGGAACAAACATTCCCTTCCCCAAGGTGACCTCCCGCCTGTCTGCTTTGTGCCCTGGATGCGGCAGAGGCTGCACCGGCCTCGCTGGATGCAAAGTTAGACAGGATAGGACTTTTAATCTATTAAAACTGCAACAGATGATCTCCAGTTTGAATTGGTGGAATGTTAAAATAGGAAAGGCTTCCTCCATCACCTGTTCAGGGAACAAAAAATCTGTATGACATGAGAGAGAAATAAAACTTTTAATGTCCTAGAAGCAGAGAGGATAATTTCTAAACTGTAAGACACGTTACTACTGGCGAAGATGGGTTCTTTCATTAGGGTAAGAAGCCTAGGATTTCTTTCATTTTAGGCATAGGGATAATTTTTATTGAGACTGCTGACTCACCCTATCCTACAGAGGCCGAACTTTTACATTTTCTGATAACATTGAAAGGCGTTTTCTATTTAGGCTGGCTTAATTTGGTATTAGGAAGTAGTTAGGTTGGATTATGTTCTTATTAAGCTTATTACCTCTTCTGATAATTTTTTTTGTTCAATTTTATTTTTTTCTCCAAACAAGCTGCTTTTAACCAACTGTAGACTGAGGGTAGAGTGTGATAATGACCAGTAGGAAACGTTTGAATATAAAATAGATGGATGAAAGACAACATGTTGTAAGGCATAGGAAGAAACAAGAAGTCCTAGAAAATGATTGCAGGTGAAGGAAACCAGGAAGTGGTGTGGAGAGGAAATAAAATTCATTTTATTATCATGAAGTTAAAAAAAAAGGTGCATGGCAAGACCTTGGTTTCCCATTTTCTGTCACTTCTCTTTTTTTAAAGCCACTTTAGTATGTTTATGTTCAAGAGTGCGATTGGTTAGAAGATCTGATTACCCTATGTGTAGGCTTACCAGATCTCCAACTGGGACAGAGTGCTGGAGTACCTTTAGGAGAAGGAATGTGGGCAGGTGTAGCTTGTTAAACCTTAGAGCACAATCCTAGGCATATTTACTCAGAAGCAAGCCCCATTGTGTTCAGTGGGGCTTGCTTCTGAATAGACATGCCTGGGATTGTGCTCTAAGGGTTGAACAAGCTACACCTGCCCATATTCTTTCTCCTAAAGGTCTAGCACTCAGTCCTGGTTGGAGATCTGGTAAGCCTACCTATGTGGCTCACCATACTAACTTACCACATGATTTAAGTTGCTGTGTCAATTTGCATTTTCTAGGGGGCCAAGAACAAAGCCACTTTGCCTAACTTTCTTGATCATATTATTGCTTCTGTGGTGGAAAATAAGAAGATGTCTGATGCTGGCAAGCGAGCAGGTAGTGTGGCTGACACACAGAAAGAAGTGAAAGAAATGGTAATGGGATTAAATGTGCTGGATCCACACACTTCCCATTCTTGGCTCTGCGATGGAAGGCTTCTGTGTCTTCATGACCCCAGCAACAAAAACAATTGGAAGATATTCAGGGAGTGTTGGAAACAGGGACAGGTAAAGTTCATTTTCTGAATCTCTGTGGCAATGTTTATATTGACCTCCAAGTTAACTGGTCGCCACGTAGGGATTGATGCAAGGTTTAATAGTTAGTTTTCTATAAGATACAAGGTGAAAATAGTGTATTTGTATGTGTGATGGAAGCACCGAAATTGGCACTGGGAAAAAGACTCTGTATGCTGAGAACTTCAATATTCAGTTAAATAAAAGCCATAGATTTCTAGTTCTTATTGCTGGAAAATTAGACTAGAAAACTTGTAGGCTGGGAACTCAGACCGCCGAGTAGGATTATGGCAGTCTGGAGGTGAGGATTCAGTGCCTTGCATAGCTCTTTATCTTGCTCGTGACTAGCAAAAATGGAGTAAAATAAGTAGATATATTTACATTTTATAAAAAAGTTTTAAAAGCTCTAAAATTCCATTTTTATTGGCACAGTGGATGGGCTATGTAGTGCTGTGAGTACATAGCTCTTGTAAAGGAATAAATGTGAACATGTTACAGGCTGTGGCGTGTCTAATTCTCTGCATTCTAATTCTGTGCAGCTCCTTCATTCTGTGTTATGTAAATAAGATGTTGCAATTTTACTAACTGTGTATTTCTATCCCGTGGTCTCATTTATTCTCTGCATCTTGTGAGTTTAAAATGAATCAGGGCCCAAATAAATCTTTGTTTGGGCCCAAAGAGGTTGATGTCTTATAAGAATTGTTAAAGTGGAATAGAATAATTCCTTATCATTCCACAGCCTGTTCTAGTTTCTGGTGTTCATAAGAAGCTGAAGCCTGAACTCTGGAAACCAGATGCATTTAGCCAGGAATTTGGAGATCAGGATGTAGATCTGGTTAATTGTAGGAACTGCGCCATAATCTCGGATGTGAAAGTGCGTGACTTCTGGGATGGCTTTGAAGTCATTTCTAGTAAGTGCCATTTAATAGTAGAACACCTAGTTCTTAATCATTTTCCCCCCTTTCAAAATTTCTTCTGTGAATTCTATTGATGTAACTTGAGAAAAGGTATTGAGCTTATTGGTGTGACTTTTTAAACGAATCAACACTTGCAGGAGTATTTATTTTCCCACTGCCATAGGACAAATCATTATAGCATTAGTTTCTTCCCAGGCAATTTAATGTTATAAGGGTGGAGATTTTTCCTTCCCTTCATGGAATGCCTTTGCCTTTCTCCTTTACTTCTATAGTTGCTGATACAGGAAATACTAAGTTGAATAAATTTGTGGTTAACTTTATTTCTTCTAACAGTTGTAGGGTTCTGAAACAGTGAGGTCCAATTAATTTGCTTTCTTCTATTGCCACCTTGTAAGCTCTGATGCCAAATTTTAAATTTAATTTCTTTCATTTGCATATATCTGGGTCACTACATTAATTTAACCATGCTTAGCAGTGATTATTCCATGATTAATTAATTAAAATAATTAATTAGAATATTTATATACCGCTTTTTAACAAAAATGTTCACAAAGCGGTTTCCAGAAAAAATCAAATAACAATGATAAAAACTGTTCAATAATCATTAATAAAGAAGATTTCTCACAAGTAACAAAAAGTGCATGCCTTGCTCTCTTCTCCTTGTAATGTGGGAGGTGTCTATATCTCTTCATGCTCAACATGAAAAAATTAATGTGAAGTAGATTGAAATGGTGAATTGCCCAGCATCATGGCTGAGTGGAAGATCTGAACCCAGATCTCTATTTTGCTGCATTGACTATCCATTACAGACTTAGTTGCTCCCCTCCTTAATTTGTAGACTTGGGAGAAAGGTCAGCTGATGGTGGGAGAGCAACATGTAAGCCTAGTGAAACTTCTCTTTTGCAGAGCGCCTGAGAGCAGATGATGGGCAGCCTATGGTCCTCAAGTTAAAAGATTGGCCTCCAGGAGAGGATTTTAGAGACATGATGCCTACAAGGTAAGAACCTTGTCACACTGGGTATGTGATTCAGCAAATATTGTTCTGCCATTGTATTTTATCCAGTGTCTAATATGGTACATACTGTTTTTAGGTTTGAGGATCTTATGGAGAACCTCCCTCTTCCAGAGTACACTAAGAGGGATGGAAGACTGAATCTGGCATCTAGGTTGCCAAGCTACTTTGTACGACCTGATTTGGGTCCCAAAATGTACAATGCATATGGTACGTAGGGTTGGGAGGCAATGTTAAGTTCCTAGTTTTAGTTCCTCTAATGTGAAAATATTTGAAGGTAAAAGAGGTAAATGTTAGAGTCAATTATTACTTATGTTGGTCCTAAAAGCCTTAATGGATACGTTTCAACTAGTATTATCCAGGGGAAGTGGATATGATTCTCTTGGAGGTATGACTCCTCACATGATCCCTCAATCTTGCCCATCTTGGCTGATAAAAACTGATTGGCCTCTTGGGAGTTCAGTCATGCAACTTGTTTGCATGTGCACAAAACATTAAAGCTTCATCAAACAAAACACTCCCCTGGCCAGACTTCTTGCCCCTCCTTGCAACAGTGGTGTCCATGCTACCCCCTACCTTGAAAATCCATTCCAGAGGATCGAGAGGCCCTTATAATGGAATGCAGAGGGCTGTAGAGTTAAGGTGAGATTGGGGAAAGTTGTGCTGTTAGTGAAAGTGCCTTCCATTCATTGAAGAAACAGGATACAACCCTTATGGCTAGAATGAATCACCTTTGTCAAACAGATACTAAACTGTTTTTTTACTTAGGGCTGATAACTGCAGAAGACAGAAGAGTTGGTACAACCAATTTGCATTTGGATGTATCTGATGCTGTCAACGTGATGGTGTATGTTGGAATCCCTATTGGGGAAGGTGCACATGATGATGGTAAGCTTTCTTCTAAAACTGTATTTCGAGGACTAAACAATTCTAGGTTTCTCCTCCCCCCCCAGCTGTTTGAAAGATCACAGTAAAGTCTGTACCATTGCATTTCATTTTTTTGTTTTGATTTGTCCCTGTGTTGCTCTTGTTTATATATGTGCAGAGATTTTCAAAAGCGGAATAATGAGGGATAAATGGCTAGTTCAGATTGCAAGCTGGAATGCCTCCTCACAAGTACTACTAATTGTTAAATGAATTGGTTTGCCTTGAAACTAAGGGTGTGGTGTCCTTGATTATAGCTTTCGGGTGTTATGAGAAATATATGGGGGGGGCTATCCACAGATCTGCTTATCCACAGTTGGCTGGGACCCCTGCGCCCATTATCTTTATCTAGAAAGAGCTGGCACCAAGTTCGTGCCTTCCTTAAACAAAACGCTATAAGCAGCATGCTGCTTATAGCAAAGAAGCAGGCAAGTAGCAGAGGCTCCTAACATTAAATAGGAAGCAGGAAGCAAATTGCTTCCTGTTTAATGTTAGGAGCCTGTCTAGCAAGCAGGCTGCTTGCCTGCTTCTTGTTTTGTTTAAGAAAGAAAGGCACGGACTTAGCGCCGCTCTTTACAGATAAAGAAAGGTACTGGACGCGGGGGGCCATGCCACTATCTGTGGTTTTCACGTATCTGTGGGGGGGGGGTAGAACGTATCCCCGCAGATATAGGGGGCCCCTATAGTTCTGCTTTGAGGTGCTGACTGCCCTAGGAAAAAAGCTTGGATGTAGAGTTCTTTTTACAGACACCCCCAGGCCATAAAGTACAAGCTGCATCAGCTATTTGAAGTGTATTCTGGGATGTAGCTTCTTGACAGACAGGTGGTGCAGACATATTTGACTTTGCTAGGCATAAGCACATTGCCTTGTACATTTCAGCTGTGTCTGTACTAATGATGTGCTGTCAACAAGTTAGTGCGTCCAGTTGCTGCTTTCTCCAAATATTGCTAAAGATGATGCAGTGATTTAGACCTTTCTGACTTCCTAATTGTCAGATAAAGAGATTATTTTATTTGATTTATAAGCTGATTAAATATACTTTAAATTTAAGCCACCCTCAATCTGGAAGAAGGGCAGGATATACGTTTTTATATTTCATGTGGTTGTGGTTTGAAGTTTCCTTGCCAGTCATTTGACTGGTGCAAGGTTAAAGTTTGCTTCTTGCATTATACTGAAATGCTATTAAACTTATTAATGTGAATTGTCTTCCTTTCAGAGGTACTGAAAACCATTGATGAGGGAGATGCTGATGATGTTACTAAACAGCGAATCCATGAAGCAAAGGAGAAGCCAGGGGCACTATGGCACATCTATGCTGCTAAGGATGCTGAGAAAATCAGGGAGCTCCTCAGGAAGGTATGGGGATGTTTTCAGCAATGGAAGCAGTTTGGATTGTTGCGTGGTATTCTGCATCATAAAACTCATATGTCGCAATATCTTCACTTTCTGGGGATGGGCTTGGATAGCCTCTAATGTATTCAGTATAGGATTCAGGAGGAGATGAAACTAACCTCTGATAACATTGCATTAGGTTGGAGAAGAACAAGGGCAAGAAAATCCTCCAGACCACGACCCAATTCATGACCAAAGCTGGTATTTGGACCAGACCCTACGTAAGCGTCTATATGAGGAGTATGGAGTGCAAGGCTGGGCGATAGTGCAGTTTTTGGGAGACGCTGTATTTATTCCTGCAGGTGCCCCTCACCAGGTGAGTCTGGAGTCCTTGGGCCCGAAGTGTACTGTAAAAGCTTAACTTATGGGCCTTGCATTAAACATATTCTTTATGTGGTATGTTAAAAATAGCACAACTGGAAAAAGAAAAAACTACTTGAATATTTTCAGCAGTGCTTTGTTAGAATACATATTGCTCTGGATAGTCTATTAAAGTAAATTAAGAACACTGAAAATATGTGGACAGCGCTCAATATAATTTCAGAAGCCAAAATAAGAACTGAAAGAATCAATTGTCAAAGGATCAGGTTTCAATAACTCTTAATTTTGAGTCCCTTATGACTACCATTCTAAAGCCCCAACTTCCATATCCTTATCTCATAATTTTCCCCTAATTCTTGAAGGGGGGAAAAAATTCACATTCTTGAATTCATTGTTCTTGCAAGCAGAATTACCGCATTTTTCGCTCCATAAGACACATCGCACCATAGGACGCATGCATCCTATGGAGCTAAAAATAGGGGGGGAGTTTTAACTTACCGGGGCTTCAGGGAGGCCTGCACGACCCTCTGCAGGCCTCTCTGATCTTCATTTCGGCGCTAAATGGCCATTTTCGCCCATTTCCGGTTTTCCGAAAAGAAGGTAGAGAAGAGAAGGTAAGGAGGAGAGCTTGGGGGGATGGGGGTGCGCGCGCGCGCTTGGGGGAGCGCCTGTTTGCAGTGGAGGGGACACGGCCCGCGACCCATTTCCCCCATGGGGAAATTGCCCTCCACCGTAAATAGGTTCCCTACCCCTGCTCCAAGGAGCTCAGAGTGGTGTACATATTTCCTCCCCTCCTTTTTGTCCTCACAACAACCCTGTGAGGTAGGTGGGGCTGAGAGATAGTGACTGGCCCAAGGTCACCCAGGAAGCTTCGTGGCTGAGCGGGGATTTGAACCTGGATCTTCCAGGACTAAGTCTGACTCCCAAACCACTACACTATTGGAATGATTTGCATTACAAATCCTTTTAAAAATCGTGGAGCATTTTAACTTTGATTTTAAATTGTTTTTAATACGCATTTTGGCTTGAATAAAAATATTTTTCTACATGGCTTTTTTACCCTTGAATCCTTTTTTGTGCAACAAAAATAATGTACTGACAAATGTCCTGGGCAGCCCAATCCTGCCTAGGGCCACTGCAGCATGCTAGCGGAGCTGGGGCACACCTTGGGGAAAGGGACAAAATGGCCGGCATAAATCCGAGAAGCCAGTGTAAGGCTGGCCAGGCCTAGGACAGGGTTAGGAATCAATGGAGCACGCTGCTGATAATCTCTCCCCTGTCTTTGGCCCGGTGGGCCAGTCACCCCCTGCCAGCCCGATCCGACCTCCCTCCGCCGACTGGTGGGGACTTAACTGCTCGGTGTGGATGCCAGGCAGGTAGGCCTAATGGGGCTGGTGGGGCCTATTCACCGGGTGTCGCAAACATGCCCTGCGGCACATTTACAACACCCTGCGCCAGCACAGCCATTGTTCTGCCGGCGCATAGTTAAGGAGAATTGCACCATAAATTGCACCATAAATTAACTACTTTAGTGGGTGTTTTGGGTGCACCAGTAGCTGGTTGGTTGTCTGCTAGCAAGGATTCAAGAACTTTGGAATACCTAGACCCAGAGGAGGAGCTAGGGTCTGATGCAGCCGGTGCCCATGAAATTTTTGCACCCTCCTCGAGTCCTGACAAACTTATTATGTATAATATTAATTATGATAATTAATGATAATAATGATAATAATAATAATAATAATCCCAAAACATTCACAGAAATGTAACATTTCATCCCCCCAGACCCTTACAGTACACACCCTAATAAAAATGGGTCCCCCTATGGTGGAGAAAGGTGGAATATAAATTCAGTAAATAATAATGTATTATTAAATGGCACCCCCTGTGGCGCGCACACACACAGGCCTGGCACCCAGGGGCCCAGTCCCCCACCTTAGCTACGCCACTGCCTATACCTACATGTTTATTACTTGATCTGCTTAGGATTTAGCCAGCTGCTATGTGTTCTCTGATCCTTGAAGCTTGCCTGGTTGATGTGCATTCATGGTTCTCTTTTGTGATTTTTATCATTAAATTCAAGTTTCAGTTGTGGTTCAGTTCCTTTTGCAAATGCTATTGTGGGCATCATAAACCATTGGTCTTTTAATGGGGCAAAGAACAGTTTGTATAAACATTGTAACATTCAAGTTCATTTTAATTACCTCTCTGTGCATCCCAAGTATTTGAAGAAACAGTTCAACAATAGAAATTCTGTCACTTATTTCATCATTTTGGGTGCCAGTGACTAATTTTATTTTTATGTTCCATCTTTCAAAATCTCTTTGCTGACCTGATTCTCTTTAAATTTGAGTTTTTTTAGTTATTTAAGATATGACTTCTCTTTTGCTACTTATTCATCTTGTGTTCAGCACAATAATGCCAGCATGATTTTTGTCCTCATTCCAAATTATCTTCCCTGTATCTGACTCCAGCACAAAGTTTTAATTATTTGATTTTCTCTTTATGAACTTTTTTGTTGAAAAGCGGTATATAGATATTAACTTTAAAAGTTATTATCTATATCCCCTTTGTGAAGAATACCTTTTTATTTGCATCTGCATTGGCTAGATGTGTTTACTCTTGTTTTTTTTCTGTCCTCTTGAATAACAAAGAGTTTTGTAGCACCTTAAAGACCTTAAGCACAGGTTCAGCATAAGCTTTTATGGACTGCAGTCCTCTACTCCATCAGATGAAGTAGACTGCAGTCCATTAAAGTTTATGCTGAAGTAAACTAGTTAAGGTGCTACAGGTCTCTTGGGATTTTTTGCTGCAAGAGACTAACGTGGTGGTACTCTGGACGTTACTATCATTTTAGTCTTTCTTTATGAGGGTTCACTGAAGTCTTATCACTTACAAAAACCCTACAGAAAATCATTGCAATGTTTCTGCATAACCTGGCCTGTGCTGCTGTTTGATATGTGAATTTTGAGCACAATATTCAAATCCCAGTTTGGTGTTATATGAACTGGGGGAGGGTTGATGAACTGGGGAGGGTGCAACTCCCCTTAAAAATTGTCATTTTTGTCCTTGGATTATTCAGATTTGTGGCTATCTGACTACCCAGATCTTTTGTTTCACTTTGCAGGTTCACAATTTGTATAGCTGCATTAAAGTAGCAGAAGATTTTGTATCTCCAGAACATGTGAAACACTGCTTCCGTCTGACCCAGGAATTCAGGCATTTGTCCAACACTCACACAAATCACGAGGACAAGCTGCAGGTAAATATGGGTATCTTGGGCACCTTACATTTGGGAGAAAGGGAGTGCATAATTCTTGCAAAAATGCTTGTGGAAATTGACTATAAGATGATCTAACAGAAAACCACAAAGGGAGATAGCTGATCTTCATGTTGGCTAATGAAACCTGTAGACATACTTTTACTCTTATTCCAGACTTGTTCCAGCAATGCACATACAGTTATATTAGAAGTCTGAGTGTAGTTAAACATGTTTTAAAACAACAAAAATCCTTTCATGATAGTGAAAGTTTATTGTAGCAAAGTTCAGTATTCAAAACATGTAGTTGTGTTGATGATCTCCTGGCTTTTGTTTGAACGTAACATCGGATGTTGTGAACATGGGAATTGAGGTGATACACTTTGTATAGCTTTTCTATTTAGAAAAAGTATTCATTAAAAGTCCTACTATCTAGAGTTGTATTCAAAATGCATATTCAGTCTGCTTAATGTGAAGTCTGCTTCACTCTGTTACATGAACTTTAAAGGAGTATTATTAGTTACCTTTTCAAACTAGTTCCCTGTGTCTGTTCAACCCTAAATAATAATGCCTTAATGTTAATCCTTTGACAATATAGGATTTTCATGATGGTGGTGTTTTTTTTTTTTTTTTTACAGGTGAAGAACATTATTTACCATGCAGTGAAAGATGCAGTTGGCACACTGAAGTCTCATGAATCCAAACTGTCTAGGTCGTAGGAATTGGTGATTCCAAATCCCCCTCTGGAGTCATTTTTTTTTGCTCACAGTATAGAAGGGGAGTGCACATGCTTGCCTCTGCAGGAGTCAGAGGCCTCTCACTTAAGAGGTGCTGTGTCGCTCATTACACTCTCCAGCCACTGTCTTCTATGCTGCCTCAATACTGGAACATCTAAGGAAGGTCACTATATCATACACAATTCCTGACTAATGAAAGGTGCTGTGTCCCTTTCCTGTGGCCTTTTACAAATTAAAAATTGCATGGAAGCCATGTGGTGTTCCTGCATATTATGATTAGAAAGTGTGAATCTTTTTCATACCTAGTTAGTCTTTCCAAGAAGGTAGAAAGAATGATATGAAGATGGACGTTCTGTTGCAGACTTAAGTAGCTAGCTCTGAATGAGTGTAAACACCAGGAGCCCAGCTACAAAACGTGGATATTAGTCTCCAACACAGGCAAAGGAAAAAAGAGAAAATATTCTTCATGCTCCCTTTTTAACTGTTTTCTGTACACTGTAGAAATGCAGAAACACAGCGAGAAACCACGGTTTTTCCAAGATGGCTCCAGGATTAAAAATTGTGTATTTAGTGAAAAACTAGGTTTGTAGTGAAACAGTATTTCATGAAAGTAGATATTTTTAGAATTTGAAATACCACAACTTTTCCTGGATTACAATGAAAGGCACATTGCATTTAGTCTTCCTTTCAAAAAGAAATACATCCAAAATAGCACAATTGGCCAGAGGAGAGCTAAGAGAAATTGACTCCCAACTCCAGTTTCCACAAAGATAGAAGTCAAGGGGGAAAAAGAACTTTTATGTTTTGGAGATGTTGTACATCTCTCAAACCAGGCAATAGTTCAACAGTTGTCAGGTCTAGATTGGGACTTCTACTTCCCAGAACTAATTTTCAATATCAGCTTTGTCCAGAAATATTTTAAGTAAAATGTTCCTGCTTGATAGAGTTGTATTCAGAATTGTCACCATTGAACTGATGGATTCCATTGTTTGACTGTACATTGGGACTTATATCTACCTTCTATCCAGCTGTACTGTAGTGCCACCTGCAGGCCTGTTAATATGTTCACGGTTATTTCATTTTTTAAAAAATAAAAGTCATTTACTGTAGAATCTTCTTAAATTTACCCTGTATCTGTGTAACAACATTGTGGAAGCACATGCACCTATCAACTCTGTTTGGATTCCTGCCTGGTCCCCTCCATCCTCCACATGCGCAGTCTGGGAGCTGGTGCACCATTTCCCTTTGGTACTGGGAAATCAACCTTTCTTTTTAGGAAGGTGGTAAAACTGCAAATTGGTTGCACCAGCCAGCTATAATCAAGGCAAGAGTGTGCTACTGATCTAAATGCTTTATTTTGGACTTCTGGATCAAAGGACCCTAGATGTGGTTCATCTATTGCTTCAGATTTGGGTAAATGCAACAGGTCACTTTCTGTACTTTCCTGTGGAATTGGGTTGGCGTAAGAGGTGCATTTAGAGCTGTATGCTAGTATGTCATGACTCTCTCTCTCTCTCTCATATATATAAGACGTTTATATATATACGCCCGTTTTCCCCCCACCCGTTTTCCCCCCACACATCTCAGGGTTACTTCAGAACTGGCTATATCACAACAGATGATGTTCATTATCCATTGTCATGAATTAGTCTCATCTGCAAATGTTTGGGAGGGTGATCTTGTGATATTTCATTCTCCTGTTAACCACACTTTCAGCAGAATAACCCTATCCAAGTAGCAGTTACTGTCTTGCATTTAAACAAGTTTATATTTTATTGTGGTTCATTTTTGTATGTGAATGACACCCTTTTAGCTACATTTAGGTATCAAAATATTTATTTTAAGATTCAGCAAGCTTGTCGACTGCAGTGGAATAATAACCTGAGCTCCGTTTGGCATACTTTACATGCTTTGTTAATGCTACAACCAAATTAATTTGGGGAAACAGAAGAATGTAAGTGCAGAACATACAATCAGGGCTTAAATAAGCCAAAACATAACCATGGGACATGTACAGTAAGACATAAATGCACCCGTATACATTTCTTCTGCTAAAAGACAAACTCCAGGCACTGCAAGAATCCCTCCCCCAAACATAACTACTTTTCTAAGGAAATATGTAAAAATACGTAAAAATATAGAAGTATGATGCACATTAGGGAATCTATCCAGCTAGACTTGTGTGTCCAAGTCTCACAAAACAGTAGCAGTGCCATTTGTAATGTTTCATTGGACCAGGGCTCACAAATATCTAGCCTTGAAATCTGTTCCAGAATCCTGTGTTGGGTTCTAGAACTTGACTTTCCTGTATTGTGTTAACTGGAACCGACTTTAGTGCTTCTGAGCACATCTTTCCTTCACAGTTACTAAGGCTAACACAGTTACTACAGCTAACTCTCAGGCACCTGAGTTTTGTGGGGGTGAGGGGCAAGGATATTCTAGGCATGTGTAAGTCTGATTAAGCACTGAGATTACTTGCAGTACACAATGTATTTTGATTGGTAACTTAGCTGACGTGAGCCTCTCATCAGAATTATTCAATCAAGCCAAAATAGTTTGCAATTCATTATTAAATAGTCAAGTTAGAATTAATGTACAGGTAGTTCCAACAGGAGTTCATGTTTACTGTTGGAATGGTTGTGCCTAACAGCTGTGCATATTTTGCAGAAGTTGCTTCAATCACGTTGCCACCAGTATTCCTACAAGGGGTCCGCACCACTACACATACCCCTTCACCGGCTGCATGGCAACTCGGCAGCATTTCTGGATGCACAGCTATGACGTCATGCATCATCGCCAGACTTCCAAGAACACTGAGCTGCAAGGAGCTCGGCTCAGCTGGGGTTTGAGCTGTGCAGCTTAAAGGGAACAATGTTTACTACATAGATAAGAAAGCCAGAGAGGCATCGGGTTATTAATGGTTTTAAAATGAATGCTGGGCTAGACAGATCTTTGTCTGATCTAGCAGGGCTCTTCTTCATCTTGTTTAGTGGTTCTCAGATTATGGGAACCCTCCTTGGTGGCCACAGCACCTGAAAGGAAAGTGCTATGCTCCAGAAAGAAGCCTGAGACAGATAGAGCTTGACCTAAGTGGGTTGGATCCACCTAGAAGAGTGCCTTCACTGATGCACACTGCATTTGGTGATGCATATCTCCAAACACGCAGTGGACGCATGCCAGACGTTGCAGCTATTTATAGCTCCCTGGCGCACATCCATTGGGTGTCTGGAGAGGAGTGAGAAGCAGAAGTGAGCAAGGTAGGTTCTTGGGACCAGGGACCAGCAACACATCAATCAGGTTCGTTCTTCATGAGAACTTTCCTCAGAATAGTTTCACTGGAATTTTTTAACCTTTTCTGCCATAAACTTTGTAGTCTGACTCCGGTGTCAGTGAATGACAACTCCTTAGTAAAATTTCACTTCATGTATACTGCTTTAATTAGGTAGTTTGAAATGACATGACATTTTGATCCACAAATGCACCTGTTTGGGCAGATCATGAACAGTCAGTCATTAGTTTGACTGATGAGAATGTATACATTAGAAAATATAGTCATGTAGAATCTGCTTTCTTTCTCCCTCTAAAGGGCCATGGTGTTCATTTCCCATAATCTTGCCTACCTGTATTTGTGTTTTGTTCACTCATTTCCATTTTTTCTCACACAGAATATCTAAACTTCATCATCTCTCTTCTTGCCTGGTTTTGTTCCAACAACTTTTGGACTGTCTCCTATAGTAAGGGTTTTAAGCAAGAACTGTCAAGCATCTAAGCTTCAGGGCAAAAATGCTATTGGAAATCACAGTGGCAACAGTTTGAATTGCAAACCTGGGTTTGTCCTGGGTTTCAGCTTTTCTCCTCTGTGTTCCAAAGTACTAAAATGATAGTTACATGCATTGCTTATGATTTTTTTAAAGGAAATCTCTACTCTTTCTTTGGTTCTGAATACTTAGGAAAAAACTCTACACTCGCAAACCTTTATAGTAGAGTCAGTATTGTGTTAGTCACAATGGCTACTATTAAAATGTACATATAGCACCAGAACTGGAAGGGTATAAAATTACTACCACAGTCAAGGTGTCATAAGCAAATGCTATAGGGCAGCAACACATGGATCTTAAATCCAGTTACTTTAATATATCTGAGCCTCAGAATTTTTTATTCTTTTTTTTGAATGGCAGTAACCCTCATTATTGTTGATCTGGGCACACATTGAGATGTTAGCGCCCCCCCCCATCCCCCAAGGAGCTTCTGCGGTACTGCCAGGAGAAGGAATGTGACAGTAGCATCGGCAGATTGCAGTTTCCAAGAACCTATTGACAACTTTAAGTGAGGACTTGGTGGTAAATGCCCTATGGCACTTACCTATGTATGCAATGTGGACTGCTTCTCCTAAACTACAGCCAGTCGACAGATTTTATTGTCATTTTTGTTTTCAGCACGTCAAAATTAGTAAAGATTAGTTCTTTCCATTTCAGGGCCAATTTTGTGTTGTCCAGTGTTTCCAGAGGTCTTTTGGGAATTGTCCACTTGCCCAGCTTGCTGACTCTGTCAAAACCCTGGTTGACCTGTAGAATGAGGAAATGACCCAGGAATACGACCTGCAGAATATGGCCTCTTTACCCAGTCCTCGTGATAATTGGGATCTCCCAGGACCACCCTTCCAGCAGCATTGCTTCTGCCGAGGCTCTGGGAGGGGAGACACAAGGAGGCCTCAGAAGGCAAGAGATGCTACGGGGGAAGGCACAAACCAAAGGGGGTTAGAGAGGGAGATGCTGCCAAGACACTGGGAGAGCCCAATTATCACATGGGCCACCCTTTCAGCAGCGCTGCTTCTGCCAAGGCATCACTATGCAGAGTACCTCTCAGCTACTGAGCTGCGAAGTGATGCCTCAGCAGAAGTGGCACTGTTGAAAGGGCGGCCTGTGTGATAATTGGGTTCTCCCATATCTTCAAAATATGAAGATTTGTATAGCTTCTGTCGTTTGCAGCTAATGAGTTCCTACTTGAGATGCTGAAACAGGTTTGTTTTGTCAGGTCTTTGGGGGTGAAAGTGGCCTGAGAGTGGTTTGTGTCTGCTGATGGAGTGTTTGGTGGTTTTGCTGTCTGATTAGTTTTATCAATTTATTTTAATTGTTGCTATGTTTTTTTATATTTTACTGTTTCACCTTGGGACTGAGTGAAAGGTGAGATAAAAGTGGAAATATATAAATGTGAGATTATACATACTGTAGTTAGGAAAATATCTACATGTTGGGGAACATGTTATTTACTTTCTCATAACTCGCAACCCACTCTTTGAGAAGCCCTGTCTTAGCACATTACAATATAGATAACTGACTGGGAACTGAGTCAGTCTCTTCAGTGGGGATTAGCAATTCTCTGGCCTAGAAAAGAAGTTGATCAGTCCTAACCACAGCCCTCTCCTGCGTTTGGACACCATAAAGCATTTTGACTTGAGGGATACATGCAGTGGCATAGCTAGGTCATTTGGCACCTGGGGTCCATAAATTTTTGACACCCCCATACAACAAAATTTGTAATAGTCCTGACATGAAATAAAAAATGATACTGTAATAATAATAATAATAATGGCCAGAAAGTTTCTCCCTTCATGCCTATATAGAAGCCTTTTAAAGTGTCCCCCAATGCCAAAACAGAACATGTACGTAGAAGTATAGCAAATCAGGAAAAAAGCTTCTAACCCAGCCTCATCCCTGCTCAGCAGAAAACTATAGCACAGCCCAATTCTTGCTGTGTTAGTTTTCTAGTAGTAAGGAGCCCTCTTGCAACTACAAATTCTCCCCGAGGGAAAAGCTGCAAGCCTGCTCTGGGAATGGGGTACCTGGCTACATATTTCTGAGCTCCTGGTCAAATTCCCCTTGAGTCATGCTCACCTCCCAGGGCAAGTCAGCCAGACACCTCCTGGCCAGGAAGCCATGCTGGAAGCCAACTGCCAGCTCAGCCACAGCAACGTGTGGTGGCTACTCCATTGGTGGCGGCTCCTCTTTGTGCTCCGGAGATCCGCCTCCGCATGCTGGCTCAAGCTGCACCTCCTCGGCTTCAATGCCCAGAGGCTTGCTGAGCACCGAGTGCGGGGGGGGCTTTGTGATCCTGTTCTCCCTTCGTGGCACCTCGGTATACTCGGCTCTCGGAGGAAGGGTGCACATCAGCCAACCACCATCTTGGCTGGCATAGTGTGGCACCCTCCCGAGGTGTGGTACCTGGAGCCCTGTACCCCTGGGCCCCACCTTAGCTACACAATTGGATACTGGGATAGTGATGACCCAACTCTTTGGCATATATCTGTCATAAGAACATAAGAAGAGCCCTGCTGGATCAGGCCAAAAGCCCATCTAGTCCAGCTTCCTGTGTCACACAGTGGCCCCACCAGCTGCCTCAGGGAGCACACAAGACAACAAGATACCTGTGTCCAGTCGCCACTCCCTTGCACCTGGCACAGAGAAAACCCACTTCTAAAACCAGGAGGTTGCTTATGGCTTGTAACCTGTGATGGTCTTCTCCTCCATGAATCTGTCCAAACCCCTTTTAAAGGCATCTAGGCCAGATGCCATCACCACATCCTGTGGCAAGGAGTTCCACAGATGAATTACACGCTGGGTAAAGAAATATTTTCTTTTGTCTGTTCTAACTCTCCCTCCACTCAATTTTAGTGCATGTCCCCTGGTTCTGGTGTTGTGCGAGAGGGAGAAGAATTTCCCTCTATCCACTCTCTCCATCCCATGCATAATTTTATAAGTCTCAATCATGTCCCCCCTCAGGCGCCTTTTTTCTAGGCTGAAAAGCCCCAGACACTGTAGCCTTTCCTCATAAGGGAGGTGCTCCAGCCCACGAATCATTCTGGTCGCTCTTTTCTGCACCTGTCTATGGATGTAGTTCCTTCTGTATGCTTTGTGTTCTGTAGTTCTGTAGTTTGTGTTCTGGAGAAACAACATTGCGTTCAGGCTCTATTATGTGTCTAAAGAGCAAACCTCTATATGAGAGTGGAGCATGGTGGAAATGGAAGAAGAAAAAATGGGAAAGGCTGTGGTGCTTCTATTTTTTTAAAAAACTCCATATAACCTATAACGAGGCTATTTCCATTCCACAGCCTTCACTGGCACTAAGGTAAAGGTATCCCCTGAGTCCAGTCGTGTCCGACTCTAGGGTGTGGTGCTCATCCCCATTTCAAAGCCGAAGAGCCAGCGTTGTCCGAAGACGCCTCTGTGGTCTTGTGGCTGACATGACTCCTTGCCGCAGCGAGTAGCATGCGGCTGGAACACGGAGCGCTGTTTACCTTCCCGCAAGCGGTACCTATTTATCTACTCACATTAACATGCTTTGGAACTGCTAGGTTGGCAGGAGCTGGCCAAACAACGAGAGCTCACCCCGTTGTGGATTCGAACTGCCGACCTTTCGATCGACAGCTCATGGTTCAGTGGTTTAACCCACTGCGCCACCCGCTGGCCACTACACTCTGCCAAAGTACACAGGTGTATAAACATGCTCCAGGGGTGCCTCCATTTTCTGAATTCATAATCCCAGTTAGAACTGGAGTGTGTAGGGAGAAGGAGGTTCATTTCCCTGCCCCCTCCATGTGTGCTTTTCTCCCTAGAAATCACCCTGATGAAATGGTGATTTGCTAAATTAGAAGTTCACTTCTTTACTATCCAGACTCGAGGACATAAGTCTTTAAGTAGGCTTATATAGTAGGTCTTTAAGCTTCTGACATGGCCTGCTGAGTGTTAGATGATGAAAATCACCTGCACTCATTTCTGGTGAACTTTTAATAAGCAAAGTTTTTTTTTAAGTTATCAAACAATGTGAAGATTGTTTTCCCCAACCCCTCCTAAAACTTTATCCCCTTTCATTGTTCTTCCTGGATTCACTGAGCTGCTGTCATTTTCTGGCTGAGCCAACTGGCAGTTACATTTTTTGCTGAATAATCCATTCAGAAGCATTTAAGCAGGCTAGCAATGAGTAACTGTTGATCACTTCGTGATGACAGCACATCAGACTACTGTGGCTTTCAGTGTTCCTCTCTTACAGCACTATGATTTTTCTGTTAACGTTTAAGCTAGCCAACTGGCTGAGCTGTGAAGTACAAGATCTGGGCCCCTGGAATGCTTTGAAGATTTCTGATGACCTGTTTCTCTTTGCTGCCTTTTGATAGATGTTTTCCAACTTCTTTTTCTATGTCTCAGTTGCCCATTAGGAAAATGATTTGGTAGCATTAAAGGTTTTAACTTTTAAATTCATGGTGAAACGGAACATTTGGCCAACTTTAGACCTACCATTTGGTAGACCTTTACATCTGTGGTGAAACAAGAATATTCAAGATAAACACCAGAGAGCCTTTTTCTTTTTCTTTTCTGATTAGAACAATTTTATAACTATATACATAAATTGAGTATGGCAATTTAAAATAAGTAATTTAATAAATTGAGACATTTAAGGACAACTACAAGGCTGATAGGGAATACATACACATTTCTTGAATATGAGAAAACGAATTCTCAAAGATGAGGACAACAGACTATGAAATTGATGAGGTCATTTTAAACCCTGAATGGTAACCAGAGTTCTTCTGGCACATTGTGTATTAAGTCACCCATACTAATAGGACACAGAGAGAATTCCTTTGTACTGTAAAAAAAACCAGCAGTGACCAAATTCAATATACGGCTGTTTGGGGTCTCAAACTCAAATGGGCTAGACGAGGGTCACACACCTCTTCACTCAGCAGATGCCAGAGAGAAAGAGAGAGACAACTAAGTAGATACTAATATTTGAAAAATGAGGAAAAAATCCCTGCCATCTTAAAGTAAAAGCCTCAATGTAATAAAAACTATTTATCTAAATCCATAGTTGCCTAGGCTCTGAATAGACATAAGAACATAAGAAGAGCCCTGCTGGATCAAGCCAAAGGCTCATCTAGTCCAGTTTCCTGTATCTCATAGTGTCCCACCAGATGCCTCAGGGAGCACACAAGACAACAAGATATCTGTTTCCTGTTGCTACTCCCTTGCACCTGGCATATAGAGAAAATCTACCCCTGCTGCTGCTACCAAAGCTGGTAAGCTCACACATACCCCCTTACTTTAATCAAATCTGCCCGCTCTGTATTCCTATGAAGACAGCAAAGACGGGACAAGTTATGCATCTATAGATTCATCACCCGGGTTATGGAACTCCCTCCCCCACGAGCCCCATCTGGCTCCTCCAATCACTTTCCAGAAACTGGCAAAATTCACTCTTTCCTCTATCTGTTTGGCTTGGTGTATGGTTTGTTGAATCTGCTGCATGGTGCTTTTCAACTTCTTCATAAATGACCTGGAGTTGGGGATAAGCAGCGAGGTGCCAAGTTTGCGGATGATGTGAAACTTTTCCGGCTGGTGAAGTCCAGAAGAGACTGAAGAGCTCCAAAATAATCTCTCTAAACGGGAAACAGGCAGCAAAATGGCAGATGCACTTTCATGTAAAGTAAAGAAAGAATTACATTGGGGCAAGAAACTAAAACTTCACATGTACGCTAATGGTTTCTGAGCTGTCTGTGACAGATCAGGAGAGAGATCTTGGGGTGCTGGTGGACAGCTCGATGAAAGTGTTGACCCAGTCAGTGTACGGCTAAAGAAGGTAAATTTCATGCTTGGGATAATTAAAAAAGGGATTGAGAATAAAACGGCATTATGCCACATCAACAAATTGATGATAAGGTCACATCTGGAGTATTGTTTCCAATTCTGGTCACCACATCTCAAAAAGGATAAAGAGGAACTGGAAAAGGTGCAGAAGAGAGTGACCAAAATGATTAGTGGGCTGGGACACCTCTCTTATGAGGAAAGGCTACAGCAGGGGTTCCCAACCTTTGGAGGCCTGCATACCCCCTACATGTGCTTCCAGTTGCCCCATGTACATCCGGACTGGCTGCCCCCGCATGCCTCCTGTTAAAGTGGGTTTTTTCCGGGTTGCGGCGTGGGCGGGTCCTCCCGCTCGCGCCGCAACCTGGAGGGAAAGGCTACAGCCCTGCCTAATTGGCAAATTTGTGAGATGCAAGATGGCGGCGCCCAGGAGAACAGGTAGGAGGTGCTACTGGGGTCACCGGCAGGGCTGTAGCCTTTTTTTCCGGGTTGCGGCGCGAGGAGGAGGACCCGTCTGCACTGCAACCTGGAAAAAAAAAGATTAACAGCTGCCCATTATCAGCTGCTGCAGTCTCGTGTACCCCCAGCCTGTGATCCGTGTACCACAGGTTGGGAACACCTGAGCATTTGGGGCACTTCAGAAGGTGCTTGACAGGAGACATGATTGAGACATATAAAATTATGTATGGGATGGACTGAGTGGATAAAGGGAAGTTCTTTTCCCTCTTGTACAACATCATAACCAGGTGATATCCACTCAAATTGAGTGGCGGGAGAGTTAGAACAGACAAAAGAAAATATTTCTTTACCCCACAAATGATTAATCTGTGGAACTCCTTGCCGCAAGATGTTGTGATGGCACCTGGCCTAGATGCCTTTAAAAGATGATTGTGCAGATTTGTGTGTGGGAGGGAAAGTCCATCACAGGTTACAAGCCATGATGATTGTATGCAACTGCCGCATTTTAGAGGTAGTCTATCTTTGAATGCCAGGTGTAAGGGATTGGCAACAGGTTACAGGTAACTTGAGTTCTCCCTGAGACATCTGGTGGGTCGCTGTGAGATACAGGAAGCTAGATGAGATTGGCTCTAGGCCTGATCTAGCAGGGCTCTTCTTATGTTCTTATGGTTAATGCCCACAGCATATTAAAATCGAGAACATACACACCCCTCTGTGCATTCGCCCTGGTGTCTCATTCAGTGTGTTGGATACATCGGTGAAGATTGCCTGCCTACCCGGCTTGGTATGAGTGTAAGGACCAAGATCCTGGACTAGTGTGCGTGCCTAGGATAGGGAAAGTAGCCAGTTAAGCTGTGTTTTGTTTGTTTTCTGCTTGCCTTTTAACTGCTGTGCCATCTTTTGCCAGTCCAATTTGCCTAAACCTTGCTTTGCTTTTTTGTGATTCCTCAAGTGCCTTATTTTCTGCCTTTTAGTTTATGCATTTTGTTTCAGAGTTCTTTAAATCAGAGGTTCTCAACCTGTGGTAAAGGTACCTCTATGGGTACATGGACTTCTTGCTGGGGGTACGCCAAGTCCTGCCCATTATCTGCCCCATCAACAGCTAATTAAGTGTTAATTAACATGGATTTTAATTTTTTTATTCGGAGCCCTTCTGTCTCTCTGATTTTGGTTTTGGGCTTATTTTTGTACTTTGGAAAATGTACTTTGGTGGGGTGGGGGAGGGAGGAGCTGATTTTGGGAAGTGTGACTTGGAGAAAAAAAAGAGATCCTTGCATTTGTGTCTCTCTTCCCCCCCCTCTCACACACACAGTTAAAGACATTTTTTCATATTTAAAATTGTTTTAGTACTTTAATTAATTAGGTAATTAATAGTTAATTGATTAATCCAATTAATTAGTTAATTAGCGGTACTTCAGAAAATTGGACCGTGATAGGGGGTACCCAGGCCTCCAAAGGTTGAGAACCCCTACTTTAAATAACTAATAGCCCAATCCTAACTACCGGTAACTTTCCAGCGACAATGCAATCGTCCCAGTGAGGCATCATCGTGCTGTGCTGCATCCTATGGTGGGGGTGCACTCACTCATGGAGGCCTCCTCAAGGCAAGGGAACATTTGTTCACTTACCTCAGGGGAGGGCTGCATTGTGGCTGCATTGGTGCTGGAAGGTTGGTTAGGATTGGGCTGTAACATTCTTTTTCTTGTTTCTATTTTTAACTGCCTGGTTTCAGTTCACTCAGAAAAAAACTGGTTGCTCCTTTTCTCCGGACTGCCTGCCTGTACTATGGTCTGGTTCTTAAAAGAGACGCTCGGGAATTTGGGGGCTCTCCTGTCCTGTGGAGATTAAAGAGAGGCATTGACAGGTGTAAATTAATGGGGCCTTATCGCATAACAGCGAAGCTCTGGCCTTGCAAAGAAGGTTGCTGGTATAACCTCTCTCACGCCCAGGCTCAGCGGATAGTAAGCTCCAGACTCTCAGAGTCTGATCTCTCATATCAGTGGGGAGAAGGTCTGCAAGCGGGAAGGCTAGATGAGCACGCCGGCGTGGCCGCACTGATGGGAGTATTGTGATGCGGTCCTCAGCCCTTTTCCCTCCGACTCGGCGTCGGCTCCTCCCCTTTAAAGAAGAGGGGCGGGGCCGCGCTTGCTGCAGAAACCTGCCCTTTAAGAGCGCTTTCCCTCTTCTCGCTGCCGTTGCGGCCGGTGCTGAAAGGCAGCTGCTCAAACCCCGCCGGCCACCGGAGAAGCCTCGCCCTCGCTATGGTGTCCTGGATCATCTCCCGGCTGGTGGTGTAAGCGTGCGGCGGCGGAAGGCGGGGAGGCCTCTACCCGTTGCTAGGCAACGGGATGAAGATGGGGACGGGACGGACGGGAGATTCTGGGCTGGCCAGGCGCCTCCGTCTCTCTCTCTCTCTCTCTCTCTCGGGAATCCCATCCTGGAGGAGCCGCTCCGCTCTCGCATGGGATTTTGGTGGGCCTTCCAGGCGCGCGCCTCTACCCCGGTATTCCCTAGATTTGTGCGTTAGCGGTGAACGGCGCTCGGCCCTTCCCTGCCGTGGCAGGTGACAAGAACGGGCCAGGGGCGTTGCCTGGACACTGGAAACTCCGCCGCCGCCCCCACCTTTATGGGTGGGAGCAGTGCCCGTACAAAAGTGTTTCTAGGGCGGCTGCACCACCCTGGTTGGCCCCGAGGGGGTAAAGCGGGGTTGTGTCTGCTGGTGAAGAGCAAAAAGCAGCCCCCCGCAGAAGAGTAGCTGGGCCTCCTCTGTGCTGGCAGCCGGTGGGAGAGGCTGTGGGCGAGAGATGGCCGGGGTGATGCAGGTCTGAAGCCCAGCCCTGAATAAATTAATCCTCTCTCTCTCTCTCTCTCACACACACACACACACACACACACACACACACACGGCGTCTGCTTTATTTTTATTTTTTAACTTTTATTTCAGGCTGGTTTTTGGCACCTTATACCCTGCTTATTCTTCTTACAAGGCCGTGAAGACGAAAAATGTGAAGGAATACGTAAGTGAGAGGCAATTACCATATCTGTGCTTTAAAGACCATCCTGTTTCCCTCATGTCCCTTGACTCCCCCCCCCCCCCCCAAGATGTTCATGTGCAACGTGTATAGGCAGGAAGTTAGGATTGGGCTCTAGAGCAAGGCTGCGGTGGCTGAGACCCTTATTACACCTGTCACATAAAAAGTGCAATTATGTATCTTGCATGTTTGTGAATGTGATATAATAATGATAACAGACTGAATGTAGAGGCTTGTCAATTTAGGATTCAAAATTGCATTGTAGACCTATTTGAGCATCAAGTCATCTAAGCTTTACATGTGAACATTCCCAGAGAGCTGCTTTGGCTGTTTTCACAAGTGACTTAAAAAACACACTTCTTTATCACCTACATAGGCTTGATGATGCCACCATTGCTCCAGTTGATTTGCATTATCTCTTGCGTTTAACTCCCCTCGCTGCAAAGCTTACAGCTAGGGCAGCCTACTTGACTAGTCTGTAGGATTAATAATATGTTCTGACAGATCATGCAAAATCAAGGAGGGTGAGATGTCAGTGCACATTAAAAGCTGCCTTTGTGTTATCACATGTTTGCACAAATGGTGGGAGTTGAAAGGTACCTCTCACATTATTTATCCATTTTGCAACGATCATTAGCACCCTTCTGTTGCCACTTTCTAGTAGCTCCAGTGACTAGTGTTGCCATCTAGAATATTGGAACATTTTCACATGTTATGCCAGCAACGCTACCTAATGTGAGATGCACTTTTTCTGGAAGCTTTTGTGAAAGAGAGCATGTTTTGTAATCCAATGTGTCTTCTCTGGGGAATTAGGACTATTCTTAGCAATCACTTGTGAAAATGAGTTTTGGCTACAGTGCAGTTCAAGCACATGGGGGATGTGTGCGTGATGGTTCATTGGGAGAAATCTAAAAAACTGGAACCAAAAGGGATGGATTTAGTCTGAGAAGCAATGCTGTATCTTTTATTTGTTGTGTGCGTCTTTTTTTTTTTTTGCTTCTCCATGTTTTGCTGTACAAATCGAAGCCAATGTCTTCTTACCTCTAATAAATTAACATGACATAAGGTTAACTTAGCTCTAATAAATTTCTTTGGTTGGGAGTTTCACAAACATTCATAAATTCAGTATCAAACTGTGTTGATACAGTTACTTCGATGTAACTTGCAGGCCAACTAGAGGTGTCACTAGGGTTCACGTCACCAGGTGCGGGAGGTTGGTGCATCACCCCTATGATGGACCTCCTCCCATGCAGTGATGTCGTCTTCCCCCCCCCCCCCCGCAGAAGTGGAATAAACATGCACATCTTCATCATGCCTCCTTTTCCCTTCTGTAGAACAAACACATGCACATTTCCACTTCTGCTGCAACAAACACCTTGCCTTGTAACTTGTTGTTTTTCCTTGCCGGGGCAGGGGAGGAGTGCTTCAGCTCCCTCTGGCTCCGACTCCGAGATGAGAGAGGTCCACTCCTGTCTTGAGTCCTGCTGCTTCCGGGCTTGATCCTTCTTCCACCAGGCTCTGCTGCCCTCACTGCTTTCCACGCTGCCTTGAGTCACCTTACATGACCATGCCCAGGAAGAGGAATTGCGCGAGGCTCTTAGAAATTCAAACTTGCCTATACGCTTGCCCAGACGCTTGTGTGAGCCTTCCTATCTTTGTGCAAGCGTGTGAGGCTCTGGGTGACACGCTGGGATGAGGTGATGTGCCTGCTGCCTGAAGGGCCGGAGATTCCCAGCGGTGCTTCCACTGTTCACGCAGGCTTACGACGCTGCTGGGAACCTCCGGCCATTTGTTTAGAAAGGCAGGCCCCTTGGAACTTGGGCTGGAGGTTTCCAGCAGCATTTTGCACGTGTTTCTCTCCTCGCGCAAGCGCTCAACGCTGCTGGGAAACTCCAGCCCAAGTTCCAAGGGGCCTGCCTTTCTAAACAAATGGCCAGAGGTTTCCAGCGGTGTTGAGCGCTTGCGCGAAGAGACGAAGGCATGTGCAACACCGCTGGGAACCTCCGGCCCTTCGGGGCGTTCAGTTGACGAAGAGTTACTAGGGGCAGCGGGCGCATCACCCCCTTCTGGCACATTATTTTTGTTAAATCAAGTAAGGGAAATTGTATGTTGGAGGCCTGGGGCTGATGTCAGGCCTCCCTGTAAATAGTTTAAAAACAAGAGTCCTAGACTCGCAAACACACATAGCGTGCACACAAAGGAGATGATAGAAGCACTAAATGTGTCAATAATTTGACTTCACATACAAGCCACAGAAAAGAGAGGGGGATTTGTGAGTCAGTGGTTACCAAAGACCAGGGTTGCCTATCTGTATCTTCCAAAGTGATTTGAAGTGTTGCAGGAATTGTTGGGCAACGGTGCCAAGGCTTGGTGATCTCCAGTTGCAGAGGTAGGGAGGCAGGAAAGGGCTTAAAAAGCAAACCAGCTCCAGGGAAGGAAGCACCGAAAAGGAGCCAAGGCTGCTTTCTTGAGGAAAGGGATGCATTGTGCGGCAACTCAGTAGTGCTTGAGTGGTGGCTTACAAAAGGGTGGCTGCTCAGTGGGTACTGGAATAGCAGCTTTTCAGTTGTACTCAGGGTGGAGAAATGGGGGGAGGGAGGGAAGAAGGCTAGAGAAGAAGAGTGGTCTGATACTTGTCCTGGCTGCTGGCTGGCACAGCAGTCCTTGGGAAGCAGTGGGAATGGGGCTGCTTGATGCAGCAACAGTAAGTCCACACAACAACATCAGCTGACAGACGAATGAGGAACCAAGGGGTCTGTGACCCATCTTTTTATACCCTAAATGCTCATAGGAAAGCACAGGCTTTTGTGAGGTGAGCTAATCCTTGCCTTGATTGGCCATCGCCGCCTCAAGATGGAGTTGTCCTCCAGAGTTGGCCCAACTGGGTTCACCACCCAGTGACACCCCTGACTTGCCACAGTTGCCTCTGCTAGGGTGAGCATGCTTGAATGTGCTTTCCCCCCTTAAAAAAAGCGCCCCTTACCTCCTTAGTGCACTCCTTCTGTTATATGGTTCTTTTCTGAAAATAAGAAGTGCAGAAATGTGCGAGGAAGGAGCAAGGTGAGGGGGTAGGGACAGAGTTTAAAATTTAAAGGGACTGTTTCTCCTTAAACTCAGTTCAGGGAAGGGTCATTCCATGTCAAATCAACCAATGAAAAATCCATTTTGGAACTTAATGTCAAGTCCATAATAAATGGACTTGAGGGGTTTAATTCCTTGTCACTGCCAACAAGAAAATTTAATTTTTGTATGATACCATTGAGCTACCATCTTGAAATTTTGACTGATTGGCTACAAGATATATACCTTTAGTGTGATGTTTTTGAAATTTTAAAAAATCCAATTTTTCCAAAAATTCAAAATATTATTTGAATATTTTTGAATTTCTTGAAAATTTACAATTGTCATGTTGTATATCAAATGAAAGCACTGTTCATTAGCGTTAAAACACCACCTGTCCCATGTCTGTAGCCTTCATAGGTTTCTTGTAAATGGCATTTGACGGTATGGTGACAAGTGAATTTTGGCTTTTTTAGGCAATTTTGAAAGTTCAATATCTCAAACAGGTGGACAAAAAATCTGATTTTTTTTTTAAAAAAAAACATCTCATGGTACGGTACAAATGTACCAAAAATGAACAAAATCCATGACATTAAGGTTTCATGCATTGGTTGATTTCACATGGAATAACCAGGAAGTAGCAAGGTACAGAAGTGTCTGGAGGAAGGCAGTGGCAAATTCAGAGTGAAGGATGCCTCAAATCTCTTGCTTCCCCCCCCTCCTGCCACATTGCTCGCTTCATGGCTGGGCCAGCACTGGGTCCCTTTATTGTTTTGCACCTTGCCAAGCGTGCAGCAACGAACTCTTGATTGCTATGGAAGCCAGTAGTACCCCAATTAACATATAACTCTTGATTAGATTTGGCCATGGAATTGGTGAGGGCACCTATGTTGGGGGGCCCTTCTTTTGTGTTGCAGACAACTTTGTTTACACCAAGTCAGGAAACTCCCAGGGTATGACATTTTGTTCACAGGTTCAGATGTGCTATGTAAGCAAGGTGCAATCGGTCATGCAATTTTCCAAAGAAAAAAAGAGAGGCAAGGGTTCTCTCAAGCCAACCAGCTAGAGTATGGGGCGGAGAGAGTGATTGCTCTGACATACTAAAGTTGTGGCCTTCCTTGAGACCTGTGGGACCTGAGGTCTCTTGCCATTAGTCCAATTCAAATGCCCAAAAGGTTTCTCTTCAGATCGTATAAATCTTTTGCCACAAGTCTGGCCTGGATCATGCTCTCTGGGAATGTACCCAGGGCCATGTACATTTCCAAAGCAATGTCGCCCATCACAAATACAAATAGAAATCTTGTAAGACAGCACGTCTTCAGCCCCTGATGCCGGGTGAGTAGGGGCTACTGTTCCCTTCACATAGGATGTCTTCAACACAGAGAGAACTAGTTGCACTGTAGGAAGCAGAGCTAAGACAACCCTGGGATATCACCACCACATGGCTTTCAGTGAACAATCCTTGGAGAGGGGATTGGGAATCATCACTGAGGCACATAATACTGTTCACTTACACAGGATTGTTATAAAGTCCTCGTGCAAATTTAAACTTTAATAATTTTAGATTTTCACATGATAAAAGCACAATGTAAATGGCATATAAAAGCTGAAATCTTAAAGTTTTAAGTCAATACAGTTTGATTTTTTTAACCTTCAACATAACCGCCATCATTTGCGAAACATTTTTCAAACTGATTTTCCAACTCTTCATTGATTCGCTGCCTCCTGGATCGTGGTTTGTCATTCTCGGACCCAGTTTTTCTAAACGTTTTCATCCAGTTGTTAACTTAGTTCCTATGTGGTACACCTTCTTCTCACAGCTGTTATAGTCTTCAATTCTGCAAGCCATAACACATAGTTGAACTTTTCTTCTACTATCAGCATTTTCAATGAGTTGAAGGATCTGAAAAGAAATAAAAATTAATTAACCCAAAATTAACACTAATGTGTAAAAAAAAAACTTTAAGATTTCCGCTTTTATATGCCGTTTACAGTGTGATTCTATCATGTGTACATCTAAAGTTATTAAAGTTTAAAGTTGCACAAGGCCCTTGTATTGTGTGAATGCATTCTTGAACTTCCCCCATGAGGCTATTAGCACTTTTGGGTATGTGATTTTCATTGGGACCATGATGTAAGGGGAGACGGTTAAATGCCCCTTCCTGGTGCACCAGGGTCCCATTCTAGACCAGACCCCTCCACCCACAGATACCCTTACCTTTTATTTCAATATAAAAGAAGAAAAAGAGGGAATCTGTAGAAATGCTTCTAGTATCCTATGTGGTTTGATCCAGAGCCGGTCCTTTCTTGAGTCAGCTTATATCTCGAAATAGCTTCACAGAGTAAAATTCCCTTGATAGTTATTTTGTCAAAATATATAGGGAATAGAGTTATAGGTAGAAATAAACTGAACGTTACTAGCCCTACTGCAATTTCAAAAATCTAAAATGCCAGGACTATGACTGGTTGGTTAAAACATTTAATCTTAAATAATATCCAGTCTTGAAACAATTAGGAGCCCAAAAGAGAGAAAAGTTTCTTTGTAAATTACAGAAGAGTGGTTGTGTAGTCTATAGCAGTGAAAACAACAGTGTCCTGTGGCAACTTAAAAACTAATGACTGATAGTAGCATCTGCTTTCATGAGCTAGAACTATTTCATACGCTATTGGCAGAGGCGTCACTAGGGTTTCCGTGACCTGGTGCGAGAGCTCATCGTGTCACCCCAGTGATGTCACTAGGGTTGGTGTCACCTGGTGTGGTAACTCATGGTGTCACTCCCATTAACTTTATTTATTTTAATATATAACAGTACTGGTCACCCAACAAATCAGTAACCACCCAAAAAACAGTAGCCAACTTGATGACACACAACTGAATAAGAGTTCTAATATTAGCTCTGCTACATAGAAATGAGAGCTGACTCATACCTTATTGCAGCTGACTCAACACCTCATTGCAGCGGTTCTCAAACTGGTGGGTTGCGACCCACCAGGTGAACCGAATGTGGCTCTTGCCCCCTTAAGGGGCAGGGACAGCGTGACAGGGGCAGCGGTGCTCCCAGGGATCATGCTGCTGCCAGGGAAAAAGTGCACTTGTTTAACTTACCGGGGGTCCTGGTGTCCTTTTGGAGGATGCAGGGAGGCTCACAGCCCCCTCTCTGGGCCTCCCCACACTGTGGATCGCCGCTCCAATGTGTTTGTGACCACTTCCGGTTTTCAGAAACTTTTTCCCCGGCGGTGGCACGATCCCCGGGAGTACTGCCGCTGTCCCCGCAAGCACTCACAGTTCTCCCCGCCTTGCAAGGAGAACTTTGAGAACTACTGCCTTATTGGTTCCATGCTGTGTCATAGTAATACCTCATTGGCTCTCAGAACAATCAGTCTTATTATTCAGTTTTGAGTTAAGGACAACCACTTTTTGTTACTTTAGGCAGTTGTGTTTTCTTTTTCCAAGTATTTGGCCAGAATGTTTGATGGAATACAGATACTTCCAAATGGTTTTTTCATTACATTCTGCGTTACATTGCCTTTCCAATGATATATATCATGATGGTATTATTCATAAATACAAGGTTTCCACAATTTTGGCCACTAGTGGTGTCACCCGGTGTGGTCCGCACCCCCCTAGTGACACCACTGGCTATTGGAGTTCTTGTGTTTTAAGACCTTTGTGCCCAAATGTTTTTTTTATTTATCTACCTATTGAAGACAACACTTTCTGAAGTAGACTCTGTAGCATGAACGAATAACTTCAGCGGGATTAAAAACCATATGTAAATAAGATGTTTAATTTAAAGACCAAAACAACACAGCATTTCTCTCATATTTCCTATGAGCCTCCTCAGGAGTAAGATGAGCCACTGCTGGCCAGAGATGTTATTGCAGAGGAATATGCAGTTGCGTAGAAAGAAAGCAGTTGCATAGTTCTAACAGACATCAATACAGTGGCGTCGCTCTAGGTGGGGCGAACGCTAAGTGCCACAACGCCCTGAGCCTTCGTTACTCACCGGCATGAGGCGGCCCCACCTCCTCGCAGAGCATTGCCTTTCCCGCACTGAATGGCTCTGAGCGCGAGGGGGCAGGGCCCCCTCGTGCCGGTGAGTAACGAAGGCTCAGGGTGCTGCGGAACTTAGCGTTCCGCCCCACCTACAGCGACACCACTGCATCAGTAACTGCTGGAACAAGGGGGCATGTCTGTGACCTTAAGTAACCACCACAGCACTAGACAGTGGGGATGACCTGGAGAAACCTCATCTAGTTCACCAAGGTCCCCGAGGTCTTGCTCAACGTGGGAGTCCATATCATGTTGATTAATGTTTATTAAACACGGTTTAATAAATTTTGATTGTGCCTAAATATCTATATTGCCTCGTGATGCAGTCTCTGTTTAAAACCCTGTTCTTCTACTAATCTCCCTATTAAAATTAATTATATGACCAGTAGAAATAGCATGATCAGCCAAAGCAGACTGCTCTTGATGTCCCAGTCTGTAGGCTCTCACATGCTCCTTAACACTGGTAGCAATTGAGTGCTTGGTTGTTCCAATATCAACTTTACCGCACTGACAAGGTACTCGATAGACGCCTGGAGTGGAGAACACAGGTCTAGGATCTTTGGAGCTTTTGAAAAATTGGCACAGTTTCCTTGTGGGCTTAAAAATTGTAACATCTTATTTACATATGGCTTTTAATCCCACTGACGTTATTTGTTCATGCTACATTGTCAAGAGCCATAAAAGTTTCAGGTTTTACTTGAAGTACACTCTGACACAGTATATCTTTAACGGCCCTATCCTCTGTAACTTTCCACCTGCAGAGTGTGCGTTCTGCAGGCGGAGGGTGCAATAAACGTGCCGTAAAGCGCACATTCGGCACCATTGGAGTAAGGCCCGCCAATGCAGAGGCTGGCAGACCTCTCTCTGCCATGGACCCAACCCTGAAGCCTCTGGAGCACGTAAGGGTTGCACCGGTGGGTGCAGAGAGGTGGTGAGAGGGCAGGCCAGGTGGTGAGGGAGGGCGACTGTTGGTCGAGCTGGCCCGGGGGGAGGGGGCTGGGATTTCGGCGGCGATATCCCTGTTCACATTCCTGGGCTCGGCGGCCCTTTCCCCACCACCCCGGAAGTATGTTGGCTCAAGTGTTCTGAGTTGTCTGTGATGGATCAAGAGAGAGATCTTGGGGTGCTGGTGGACAGGTCGATGGAAGTGTCGACCCAGTGTGCGGCGGCTGTGAAGAAGGCCAATTCCATGCTCGGGATAATTAAAAAAGGGATTGAGAATAAAACGGCCAATATCATTATGCCTCTGTACAAATCGATGGTAAGGCCACATCTGGAGTATAGTATCCAGTTCTGGTCACCACACCTCAAAAAGGATATAGTTGAATTAGAAAAGGTGCAGAAAAGAGCGACCAGAATGATTCGTGGGCTGGAGCACCTCCCTTATGAGGAAAGGCTACAGCGTCTGGGGCTTTTCAGTCTAAAAAAAAGGTGCCTGAGGGGGGACATGATTGTCCATCCCATGCATAATTTCCATCCCATCCTCTCTCCATCCCATGCATAATTTTATACGTCTCAGTCATGTCCCCCCTCAGGCGCCTTTTTTCTAGGCTGAAAAGCTCCAGACGCTGTAGCCTTTCCTCATAAGGAAGGTGCTCCAGCCCACGAATCATTCTGGTCGCTCTTTTCTGCACCTTTTCCAATTCAGCTATATCCTTTTTGAGGTGTGGTGACCAGAACTGGACACAATACTCCAGATGTGGCCTTACCATCGATTTGTACAAAGGCATAATGATATTGGCCGTTTTATTCTCAATCCCTTTTTTAATTATCCCGAGCATGGAATTGGCTTCTTCACAGCCGCCGCACACTGGGTTGACATTTTCATCGACCTGTCCACCAGCACCCCAAGATCTCTCTCTTGATCCGTCACAGACAACTCAGAACCCATTAGCGTATATGTGAAATTTTGGTTTCTTGCCCCAATGTGCATCACTTTGCACTTACTTACATTGAAGCGCATCTGCCATTTTGCTGCCCATTCTCCCAGTTTGGAGAGATCCTTCTGGAGCTCTTCACAATCCCTGCTGGTCTTCACCACCCGGAAAAGTTTAGTGTCATCTGCAAACTTGGCCCCACCTCACTGCCTATCCCTGACTCCAGGTCATTTATGAATAAGTTGAAAAGCACCGGTCCCAAGACCGATCCTTGGGGCACACCGCTTTTCACCTCTCGCCATTGTGAAAATTGCCCATTGACTCCCGCTCGCTGTTTCCTGGTCTTCAACCAGTTCCTAATCCACAAGAGGACCTGCCCTCTTATTCCCTGACTGTGGAGTTTTCTCAGGAGCCTTTCATGAGGGACTGTGTCAAACGCCTTCTGAAAATCCAGATATATAATATCCACGGGTTCGCTCGCATCCACATGCCTGTTGACCTTTTCAAAAAATTCTAACAGGTTTGTGAGGCAAGACTTCCCCTTGCAGAAGCCATGCTGACTCTCCCTCAGCAGAGCTTGTTTTTCTATGTATTTTAAGATTTTATCCTTAATGAGACTTTCCACCATCTTCCCTGGAACAGATGTTAGGCTGACCGGCCTGTAGTTTCCCGGGTCCCCCCTCCTTCCTTTTTTAAAGATTGGTGTGACATTGCTATCCTCCAATCCTCTGGCACAGTGGCCGTTTTAAGGGACAATTTGCATATTTTGGTTAATAGGTCAGCAACTTCATTCTTGAGTTCCTTCAGAACTCTTGGGTGGATGCCATCCGGGCCTGGTGATTTATTGATCTTTATTTTGTCAATTAAGTCTGAGACGTCTTCTCTTTTAACCTCTATTTGACTTAATTCTTTATTCAGGGGAGGCCGTTCCGGCAGCAGTATTTGCCCGAGGTCTTCTGCCGTGAAGACAGATGCAAAGAACTCATTTAATTTTTCTGCAGTCTCCAAGTCCCCTTTTATCACCCCTTTCTCTCCCTCACCATCCAGCGGACCAACCGTTTCCCTGGCAGGTTTCCTGCTTCTAACATATTTGAAGAAGCTTTTATTATTCCCTTTTATGTTGCCTGCCATACGTTCCTCAAAGACTTTCTTGGCCTCCCATATCATCTTTTTACATTTCTTTTGCCACAGTTTGTGCTCCTGTTTATTTTCCTCATTAGGGCAAGACTTCCATTTACGGAAGAAAGCTTCCTTGCCTTTTATAGCCTCCTTAACTGTGCTTGTTAGCCATGCCGGCACCCTCCTGGACTTGGTCGAGCCCTTCCTCCTTTGTGGGATACACTCCCACTGGGCCTCTATGACTGTTGTTTTAAACAGCCTCCATGCACTCTGGAGCGATTGGACTCTTTTTACCTTCCCTTTCAGCTTTTTTTTAACTAGTCTCCTCATTTTGGGGAAGTCTGCCCTTCGGAAGTCAAGGGTTTTTGTGTCAGATTTGCTCGGCACTCTCCCTCCGACATGCATGGCGAAACAGATCGCAGCATGGTCACTGCTCCCCAACGGTTCGGTAACATTTACCTCCCTGACCAGATCTTGAGTGCCACACAATATCAAATCCAGAGTCACCTGTCCTCTGGTCGGTTCCGTGACAAGCTGCTCTAAGGCACAGTCATTTAACATATCCAGAAATCCAGTCTCTCTTTCATGACCTGAGCATGAATTGACCCAGTTGATGTGAGGATAATTGAAGTCCCCCATGACTACAACCCTGTCTCTCATTGACACCTCCCTGATTTGCTTCCTCATTTCAAGATCCCCTTCAGGTTTTTGATCTGGAGGACGGTAGCATGCCCCTACTATTACATCACTCTTGGAGCCTGGTAATCTAACCCACAGTGATTCTACGGAGGAGTCAGAGCCCCCCTCCAGCTCTACTCTGGTGGATTCTACCCCCTCTTTGACATAGATGGCCACCCCACCTCCAACACGCCCCTCTCTGTCCCTCCTATAGAGTTTATATCCTGGAATTGCAGTATCCCACTGGTTCTCCGCATTCCACCAGGTTTCTGTTATACCTACTATGTCAATGTTTTCCCTAGCCACCAAACATTCCAGTTCTCCCATCTTTGCCCGTAGACTTCGGGCATTTGCATAAAAGCACTTATATACCTGGTCCCCCAAGAAGGGCTGCATGTTTGCACCTTTATTCCTGCAGCCTTCTGTCCTGCTAGACTGGCTGTCATGTCCCATCACGCTACCACTCCCAATTCTTACTCTGTTATTACTTGACTGTTCCCCATCCTCTGCACCCTCATTCCCTAGGGATGAGGAGTCCCGAACCGGATGCCCCTCGGCTTCTGTCGGTTTTCCCCCAGGAGTCAGTTTAAAAGCTGCTCTGCCACCTTCTTAATGTTACGCGCCAGCAGCCTGGTTCCGTTTTGGTTCAAGTGAAGCCCGTCCCTTTTGTACAGGCCCAGCTTGTCCCAAAACGTTCCCCAGTGCCTAACAAACCTAAACCCCTCCTCCTGACACCAGTGTCTCATCCACGCATTGAGACCCCTGAGCTCCGCCTGCCTAGCTGGCCCTGCGCGTGGAACAGGTAGCACTTCTGAGAACGCTACCTTTGGGGTCCTGGATTTGAGCTTCCTACCTAGCAACCTAAATTTGGCCTCCAGGACCGCCTGGCTACATTTCCCCACGTCGTTGGTGCCAACATGCACCACAACCGCTACCTCCTCCCCAGCACTCTCTACCAGCCTATCTAGACGAGAGGTGATGTCCGCAACCTTCGCACCAGGTAGGCAAGTCACCATGCGGTCCTCACATCCGTCACAGACCCCCCTCTCTATGTTCCTGACTATAGAGTCACCCACGACAAGAAGCCCCCTTCCCCCCCTCCCCAGAGGAGTATCCATAGTGCGACTGGATACGGACCCATCACCTGAAGAAGGTGTCCCCACTGTGGGATTGTTTCCCTCTTTTCCAGAGCGATGTCCTCCAGCCCTGAGACTCCCTTTCCTGGCAGCTGAGGAGCTGGCCAACTGAGGGTGCGACGATGCCTCCACGTCCCTAGAAGTCACACCCTGGTCTCTACCTGTCTCTGCTTCTCCAGGTCAGCAACCATGGCTTCAAGGGAGCGAACCCGTTCCCTGAGAGCCTGGAGCTCTTTGCACCGAGCACACACCCATGACTTGTGCCCAAGAGGCAGATAGTCAAACATGTGACACTCAGTGCAAAACACTGGGTAGCCCCCACCCCTCTGCTGTCTGTCTGACTGCATAGCTATTGAGTGTAAGTTATGGGTTTATCAAAGTTTGGGTACCTTAATGTTGTTGGAGCTCTCCTCTCTTCAAGGGAAGTGCCGGGCAATGTGTGGGGCCTGGCTTCCTCGCCCCGCTGCTGAACTTGTCCAGCTGCTTAACTCGCTGTGTCTTTTTTACCTTGCCACTTTGTCCCAGTGAGCCACTGCGTCCCAGTGAGGCCACTCGCTGCTCCTGAAAGGGCTCACTCGCAAACCAGCCCCAGATTTAAACTGTTGTGTAGCTCCTCCCCCTGCCTACCTGAAAGTTTGAAAAGATTGGCCTCTAAGGGGGGTGGGGCCTGATGGGGTTTACTGGCAGGAAATTCCTGTTGCTTTTGTTCTCGCTGCTGCCTCAATTTACATTGAGATAGAGGGAAATTCTTCTCCCTCTCGCACAACACCAGAACCAGGGGACATGCACTAAAATTGAGTGGAGGGAGAGTTAGAACAGACAAAAGAAAACATTTCTTTACCCAGCGTGTAATTCATCTGTGGAACTTCTTGCCACAGGATGTGGTGATGGCACCTGGCCTGGATGCCTTTAAAAGGGGTTTGGACAGATACATGGAGGAAAAGACCATCACAGGTTACAAGCCATAAGCAACCTCCTGGTTTTAGAGGTTTTAGAAGTGGGTTTTCTCTGTGCCAGGTGCAAGGGAGTGACAATGGGAAACAGGTTATCTTGTGCTCCCTGAGGCATCTGGAGGGGCCACTGTGTGATACAGGAAGCTGGACTAGATGGGCTTTTGGCCTGATCCAGTAGGGCTCTTCTTATGTTCTTATGTACATCCGAGGAGGCCCATTGGGCCCAGGCAACCCTACACTGGGGGAAGGGGACAAACGTCCCTTCTCCCGAGGAGTCCCTGGGCCACGTCGGGAAGGGCTGAGGATCCTGCTGCCGGCCCTATGGGTTGGCCGTGGATCCTTACACAGGATCGGGCTCCCCATCTCTAAGGTGCGCATGACCCTTCATCGTTGTGAGTCTATAAAACTTGCTGTCCATTCCTGTTGCTCTTTGTTTTTATTCAAGTGCTTTTTCAACTTTTCTTTAACATCTCTTCATATTCAAAACATTTAAGTTATACCTTTAAAGTGCTTTGTATATATGTGTGTGTAAAAATGTAATGTATGAATAGGCTTACCAGATCGGCGACCGGGACGGAGCGATCTCCCCTTAAGGGGGCGGAGCGCGGGGGGGCCAGAACGCAACGTGTTCTGCCGCCCCCCACGCTCCACCCCCTTAAGGGGAGATCGCTCTGTCCCGGTCGCCGATCTGGTAAGCCTATGTATGAACATGACAAAGTGTCTTCAAATGAATGTACAAGGGGTACAAATACAGTTACTCTCATCTGGCTATGCCACTGTATAATGTGGAACATGTTGAAGTTAACTGAATTGTTCCTTCCTTCCTCAACTTTTCCTGCTATTGTGTGTTCTGCTATTGTGTGTTCTGATTAATGATAAGATTCTGGTGTGTGAGATTTTCCCTTGCTTTTCCTTTTCTTTACAGAAAAGGGTACGTTTTTCTCAAACGCCGTGGTGGAGGCTCTGACCTTTTTCTTGTTCTATATGATTTTGAGAGACTTAGATGAGAAAAATCATTCCAAATAATAACCCCTTCCCCATTTTATTTTGCAAATATTGTCAAAGGAAGAGTTGAAAAACATAGCAAAAATCTCTGATGTTTAGTTGCTATGTCACAGATACGTTTTGTGTGCAGCTAAAATAAAGGAGTTCAATTCAATCTAGTCACTAATTCATTAGCAGCAGGATGATCCTACCACCATTAGTTGAGTCAGCAGCTGGAAACTTTCTGCTTCAGATCTGTTGCTAGAATAGCACTGCACTGTTGTCACCATGGGAAAGCCCTTCCCCATCTCTAAAAGCTCTATGGAAATACTATAATTCACAAACTAGTCCTTCCCACATCATTCTTTGTTCTTATTCTCCTGTTCCAAAGCTTATTGCTTTTCTCCCCACCCTCTCAATTCCCTCCTCTTTTTTTCTAGCCGTCCTGGTTAAAAAAAATAATAAAGGTCCTCACAGGGCAAAGATCAAATATTTCAAAGATCAAATATTTCAGTGAGAATATATGGTATACATTTGTAAAACCATTCTCTGTATATTTTATAAAAAACATAAATCTTCTTTCTTAATTCAGAATTTGAGTCTCTTTGGCACACCATAGGAACAGATGAATAAGAACTAGAAATAATGCAGGAGACAAAGGTGGTTTGTGAATTGCAACACAGTATTTCCACTTTTAAGTCTGGTGGATGGTGCAGTAGAATACTCTTCACTTGTGTGCTCTCTTTAGTTACTCCTTAGAAGAGTGGCTTTCAAACTCTCTATCCTTGGGGAACGCTTCCTGTGTCAACTTGTTTGCTGTAGAACCTCTGTGTGTTTGCCATGGAACCCGTCCCTAGCCCATCACAGAGGATTCTGGGGTGCACTTTTAGTTGCAAAGCAATCTTAAGCATCTACTCAGAAGTAAGTCTCATTATGTTCAGTGGAGCTTACTTTCAGGTAAGTGTGCATAGGATTCCGCTGTTAATGAGGGGAAATTCTGAGGCCTAAGAGACTGTCCTTTTTGAATTGGGTGTTCAGCCTAAAACACACAATTCTGTCCCATGACTGCGTATTATAGATGAGGTTTGGTAGTAGTAAGCAAGTTGTGTTTCTTAGAAAGCTGGTCGGCCATTACTGACTTCCTTATTAAGAACCCCTTGATAAACTTATGAGGAATCATAGAGTTTGTTAATTATGATTAGAAACCCTGAGTAAAGTGACTACAAATAGACATTTTCAGATTTCATCCTAAGAATGAATGAGAGTCATTCGGTTCTGAAGGAATTGCAAGTTTGAAGTGACTGGTAGAAGCTGCTTTTTAGCAGCTTCTTTACGGCACATATTGCAAGCCCACATTCCAGTTTTTTGTAATGGTACTTGCTGGACAGCAGGGGGAGCAAATTTTTGCTTGTTGCATACAACAGAACAATTACCGGTAAATTGTGCAAACAAAAGAGGAGGGCATAACCTGACCTATAAAAAAGGTTTGTATTCTTTGGAACTAAGAATCTGTATAATGTCTGGTAATATGTCAGTTGCATTTTGCTGTGGCGTTGAATTGCATTTTTCTAACATATTTTTATAAGGTGATCTACTCTGATATTAGTAGCATATCCTATATATTTTCTCTTACTAGATTATTCTAGAGTAGTTCAGTGGCTCACAAGGACCTGTAGATACAGTACAGTACATGGTTTGGTTTCCATCACCTCTGACACCTTCTTACTAAGAATTGTGGAGTTTGGGTTAGCATCAGTATTTAATTGTAAATCATTTTTATTGCCTGTACTGTCTCTCATCATGGAAACAATTGGATTAACCTAGTGATGATCACAGTTGTGCAAATCACAATGGAAGGGGGAACCCTAAAAACAGCTTTTTGACACAAGGAGAGTTTGAGGAAGGTAAAAAGTAAGAGACAGGAAAAAACAGACATGACAGCTCAAGCACCTAGATTTACAAGGTTTCTATCCATATGCACAGTGCGTGCAATGTATTAAAAAGGGTGCAACGTATTATTCTAAATCAGTTGTACCTGCACAGGTTTCTTGATACAGATGGAAAATGTGCATTTTAGTGTAAAGAAGGTAGTTGAAATGTGCATTTAGGATGCCTCAGGTTTTCACCCCCTCCTGGGCCAGTTTGCCCAACATCCACCCTCCCCTCGCACCCCGGCCCACCCTCCCCTCGCCCCTGTACCGACTGGTGCAAATCTTACCTGCACCGGCAGCTGCAGGATCGTCCGGGATGTGAAGTACGGGCTGCCGGCCTGCGCACCGGCAGCCCTTACCCACGGTTGCCAAAAAAGTGCTTTATGGTCCGTTAAAACGCGCTTTACGGTCCATTTACAGCACCCTCTGCCTGTGCGCTCCGCAGGCGGACACTTCCACAGGATTGCGCCATAAGTATGAGTACAAAAGTTCATCTGAATGAACAAAAAGGCTATTCATGTCACTAATGATACATCTCAAGTGAGAACAGCTACGATATACTGTATATGTCTAAGAAAGAAAATTCTTTGTGGATAGACAGAATTTTGGTTTATATTAATATGGGACGAAACTTTCTCTGAAGTTTCTCTGAAGTTTCTGCTATTGGACATTATTGAAGAGTGAACATGACCAGCTATTGTGTTGAAACTTTAAATTACTGACTCTTGGGACCCAGTTCTATTCTTACCTTGCAATGTCAGTCCTGGAGCTCCGCTGGTGCTGACTGCCATAAAGCAGTCAGCACCAGTCGGAAAAGGCGCTCCAACTGCACACTACACAGCGCGCTGCCGGGAGCACCGGCGGATCACTCAACACTCACCGGAGCAGGTAAGATGGCGGAGGCAGGAGGGTGGAACGGAGTGGGGGATGGGCGGTTTGGGTCTGGAAGGGGGCAGGATCAGCAGTGCTGGCACGCACCAAAATCCTAACCCTCTTCTCATACCCAATCCATAAGGGTTCACAAGGACCTGCACCAGCTATTTAGCTAGCACAGTTCTGAGTAGACATCCCCCCCATGCTGCAGAGGCTTACCCCTGCATAAGGGAATGATTGTTCCCTTACTTGGAGGAGACCTCCGCAACTGCCCCACCACAGGATGCAGTAGTTGCCATTTTGGCGCTGCTGCGTCAGCGGTGCGGGATGGATAGGATTGAGTTGTTGGTTATGGGGATATCTGTGTACTGAATTGCCTGAGAATGACTTGATTTAGTATCAGTCAAGAATTTGTTTCAAGGTGGGTCCTAGTGTCTGGCTGATTTCTAATGGGATTGGCTGTCTTGCAGGTCAAGTGGATGATGTATTGGATTGTGTTTGCCTTCTTTACTACAGCAGAGACACTTACAGACATCATTCTCTCATGGTAAGTTTTCTGCCTGTGTTATAGCAAACTTGGCAAATTATAGCAAACTCGGTTGTCAAATGCTGTCCCACATATATTGAATGTTTGTTTAAAATTGGTGAAAATGTATAATTGCTTTAGGACTTTTCCCCATCGAGAAAAAACCCAAGGTCTTCTGGGGAATGAAAACAGAGTATCCATGAAGCCTGGAATTTTTGTTTCAACAATCTGTTTAAAAGCACCAAGAACCAAATAGAAACTGCTGGGTTGGTTTGGGAAGACTTTCTTCCAGAAATTGTCTTTGATTGTTTGGATTCTGGTTCTGAAAAAAGTGGTTACTTCTGGCACTGTTGCATGCCATCCATGTATCTTATGCTTTGCAAAAGATTTGTTCACAGTACAGTAGTGTGTATCGCTATTAGGAGAACATTGAGCTGTATTGTGGAGATCTACGTGTCCTGCCTAGATATTAAGGGAAGAAATGATGCCTTCATCTTGTTAAGTATTATTAAGCTTACAGTGGTAGGTGCATTAAATGTTCAGCACATCTATCCATCAGCTTGTCCAAAAGACAAAGGCTGAATGGATGGGGTAAACACTGGATTGAGAACAGTCACTTGGGAGCAGAGGGTCAGTTCTGATGTAATTATCCAAAGATATAGTAGTTTCATGACTCTCCAACAATTGATTAACTAGTGTAATTCCTAGGACATAATTCTGGGTAAGGGTTTAGCATGGTTATATGGGGAAGACTAAAACTTAAAGGGAAATTTTAGGCAGATACATCCAAGGAAGAGTATGTTTGGTTTCTTTTATAGCTGGCCTTGTCACGCTCATTCTGTCTTATCTGTAGGTCATTTTTCTTCCCTTTTTCTATCCCATCTGCACTGCTTTCTGTCAGTCTTTGTCTGTCTCTAACCTGAGCTTGATTCCAGCTTTTCCATCTCTCTCAGGTTTCCCTTTTATTTCGAGCTGAAAATCGCATTTGTGATCTGGCTGCTCTCTCCTTACACCAAGGGCTCCAGCGTCCTCTACAGGAAGTTTGTTCACCCAACGCTCTCCAATAAGGAGAAGGTACTTCCTTCAGATTGCCCCATTTGCCATTCTTGGAAGATGGGTGACATTAGACTCAGTAAGGTTACAGTAAAGAACTTGATATTAGTCATGCATATTCTTGTTCACAATGAATGCATGGTGATTGCTTCTTTTAGAGAGCAAGGGTGCATCCCTAGTTTGCAGGCTGATGAGAACATGGCGCCTCTAATCTACGTAACATTGGTTTGGATCCCTGAGGTTCTGTGATCCAAAAGGCCATGCATGAAGTTCCATGTGAACACCAGAGCTACCCCCTTCCTATTATAACTCCTTGTGCCCCCATGAAAAGCCACACTTGAAGATTGGGGGACGCCCTGGAACATAATTTGATGCAACACAAGGAACTGCAACTAGAAGAGAAATCGGCAATCCCTCCTTTGTGTGCTTTTTACTCATGAATGGGGCATTTTGGATCCTAGCCTTAGGAGTCATTGTTCTGTTTGTTGACCCTTTACTTATTTTGCAGGGACCATTAAGGCTGACCTCCACCGCACAAATTCCGGTGCGTCCCGGGCACATGCGGAGAGTGCAGAGTTGTGTGGCTTCCATTTTATCTGATCGCATCGGAACGTGGGAGAGCCGCGCTCTCCCGAGTTCCTTTGCAATCGGCCATGGACCATGCTCATGATTTGAGAGGGCGGGATGTGGAGCGAATTGTTAGACCAATGGGATGTGGGGTTTTCAGCCAGTTGGAGTGCGCATGTTTCAGCCAATCAGCGGTGAGCTTTATTAGAAGGCGGGACAATCAGGAGGGACTATTTGCGGTGAAGAAACTGGCGGAGCCCAGGGCAGTGTTTCGAATAGGGCATCCAGTCCCCTACGCTCGCGCGCCTCACCATGCAAGCGCAACGCAACGGGGGTAGGTGTAGATCAGCCTTTATTCTTTGAAGGTTACATCACAGTTAGTGATGGATGTGTAACTACTCCCCATCATCTCATGCAAATTTTAGGCAGAGCTATCTATGTGTTAGCCTGCTGAAAGTAGAAAGGGGGTGACAGTCACTAGGTGACAGAAAATAATTATTGGGGAAAGTTTTGTAGCTATCAGTGTAATTTCGGTCCTTCCCCTTTTATATGACTTATGCACCTTCACTCTAGAACAGCGTTTCTCAAAGTTCTCCCTGTGAGTAGGAGAGAACTTTGAGTGCTTGTGGGGGCGGGTTGATGGCGGCAGCAGCAGCAGCGATCCTGGGATCGTGCTGTGGCTGGTGACAAAAGGGGTATTTTTAGACTTACTGGGGGTTGCACCACCTTCCGGAGGGTACGGGGGGGGGGGGGGCTGCAGGCCTCCCCAAGCCTCCAAACAGCTCCTGGAGGCAATTAAAGCCCACTTCTGTTTTACTTCCTGGTTTCCCCGAAAATCGAAAGTGGGCTATAATCACCTCCAGGAGCCATTCAGAGGCTTGGGGAGGCCAACTGGGGGGGGCACGACCCCCCTCACACCCTCTGGAGGGCGGCGCGACCCCCAGCATGTCTAAAAATACCCCTTTTCTCCCTGGTGGCAGCGCAATCCCAGGTTTGCTGCCGCCACCATCGGAGATCACAACATCCGTTGGGGGCAGTGCCATCTCCCGCCTGGCGACCCACCACTTTGAGAACCCGTGCTCGAGAAGACAGAGGATATGTATAGCTACAGAAACTTTTGAGCCTATTGGAATATGGAACCTCCTTTCCTTATAGTGATCCAAGTCATTGCTGAACAACACCTTGGGAGGCTCAGACCATTTCCTTTGATCAGCATCATATGACATCATGGTGCAAGAAGGGGTTGGGGTTTGATAGAGAATGTGTCTGGTGAGTTAGAAAGTCATATTGGATATATTGTTGCCATGCCATTTTCCCCACAGAAAATGGGAATGTGCTGGACCAGACTCTTGAGGTAGATTTTAAATCTCATGTTGTACAGTGTATTTAATGGTTTATTTAGGGATACTCAAAGGCTTCAAATAAGAGTTTGACAGACCATATGTGATTCACAAGCCATAGGCTGTCCAGCTCTGTCTGAGCTCATGATTCTTCTTGGCACAATACAGAGATCTGACAAGCAGGAAATGATCAGTCTCCCACTTCTTGTGTTTCATAGGGATCATGCTGGGTTTCATTTAAGGCAAAGGTTTCTTAACATGAGAACACTGATTTTCTCAGAGTGTAAAACTGTTGAATGAACACTGGACTTGTCTTTCTTTTTCTGGAGCACAGGAGTTGATGTTTTTCAATACTTTTGACCGGATCTGTTTAAGCCCCCTCCAGCATTGACATTAGAGCAGAGGTTCTCAACCTGTGGTACGGATACCCCTAGGAGGGGTATGCGGACCTCTTGCTGGGGGTACGCCAAGCCCTGCCCCTTATCTGCCCCATCAGCAGCTAATTAAGTGTTAATTAACATGGATTTTAAATGGTAATTATATTTGGAGCCCTTCTGTCTCTGATTTTGTTTTTGGGCTTATTTTTGTACTTTGGAAAATGTACTTTTGTGGGGTGGGGGAGGGAGGAGCTGATTTTGGGAAGTGTGACTTACTCACACTCACACTCACATTCTCTCTCTCACACACACACACACACACACTGAGTTAAATAAGACTTTTTTAACATTTAAAATTGTTTTAGTACTTTTTTATTTAATGATTAATTACCTAATTTAACTGATTGATCCAATTAATTAGCAGTTAATTAGCAGGGGTACTTAGGTCTGGCCCACGCAAGACCAGACCGGAGGCTCCGGAGGCCCTGCGCTCACCTCAGTGGTGATTCCTTCTGAAACCGGTGGTTCTGTACATGCGCAGAACACCGCTAAGGCCAAGAGAGGGCAAGATTGCCCTCTCTTGGCCTCAGCGGCGTTCTGCACATGTACAGAACCGCCGATTTCAGAAGGTGGAGGCGCCGAGGTGAGCGCGGCGGCCCGGAGCCTGGAAGGTAAGGAGAGCAATGGGGGCGCGCGTAAAAGAGGCGGGGGGCAATCTGCAGTGGGCGGGGCACCAAATTTGTGGTGGGAAAATGGCCCTCCACCGCAAATAGGTTCCCCACCCTTGCACTACACCATCCTGGCTCTCTAGACTAGCGGTTCTCAAAGTTCTACCCACAAGTTGGAGAAGTTTTCTTTGTGGGGGTGGGCTGACGGCAGCGGTGGCGCTGCCAGGAATGCGCCACCACTGGGAAAAAAGATTTTTTAAAAACTTACTGGGAGTCACGCTGGCCCTCCATAGGGTGGGGGCGGCCCCCTCTGCGGGCCTCCCCACATTTCAGATCGGCTCCCTGCAAGGAGGGCCGATGCGTCCCCCAGTAAGAAAAAAAACCCTGTTACTGCCGCCGCCAGCAGGACATAACTGACATCACCGCACGTTGCCACCCTCCCCCTTATGGGGGTAGCGACTACATCCGGTTTCCTTGGTGGATCGCGACCCATCATTTTGAGAACCACTGCTGTAGACCACTGATATCTAGAAAACTAGATATCATTAGAGTCTAAGCAGGAAGTGGATCTGTAAATTCTACTGTTTGAAACACACACACACACACACACACACAGAGGGGGCTTAATTGCTGCATTTGCTGATGCTATCACCTATCTAGTGCACATATTTATTTAAATTAAATATTAGAAATACATTTATTGGTGCAGGTGGTACTTCAAAAAATTTGACTGTGACAGGAGGTACACCTGGCGACAAAGGTTGGGAACCTCTGCATTAGACCATTTAGATATTGGTATCTAGAAAAGGATAATCTCAAAGTATCTAATTATTTGGTTCCACCTGTTAGAATTACTTACCGTATTTTTCGCTCCATAAGACACACTCCCCCCCCCAAAATAGGAGGAAATGCTTGTACGTCTTATGGACCGAATGCTAAAAGAAATGTAAAAAAATTACTTACCGGGGCTTGTGGGGGCTTTGGGGAGGCCTGCGCGACCCTCTGCAGGCCTCCCCGATCTTCACTTCGATGATAAATGGCTATTTTCGGGCATTTCCGGTTTTCGCGAAAACCGGAAATACCCAAAAATCACAGTTTTCTGCTGAACTGAAGATCATGGATAATGGCCATTTATCGCCAAACTGAAGATCGGGGAGGCCTGCAGAGGGTCGCGCAGGCCTCCCTGAAGCCCCCCCCCAAGCCCCGGTAAGTAAAAATATTTTTTCCCTATTTTTAGCTCCATAGTACGCATGCGTCCTATGGTCCGATGCGTCCTATGAAGCAAAAAATACGGTACATTCTAGGAAGGAGTTACATAGGCATCTGGGAAGGTTTGAGTGATTTTATTCTTGACAAGGAAGTTCAGTGTGATAAAACTGAGAACTGCTGTTCGGTGTCATTGCCCAAACCCTATGGACTTGTTGCATTTTAAAAGGCTTAAAACCTGTTGTGTGAGTGCATCTTATGCTAGAGAGCCATGTTATAATGTTAACCTCTAGGAGCCATTTTAGAAACTTTGAACCCAATAAAGTGATACACAAGTTAGTTGCCTGAAGAATTTTGACTGATACAGGGGGATGAGTTCCGAACCATGTTGGATTCACAATGCGGGTTACTGTAGCCCAGCCTCTGAGACATGTAATTGAAATCAATCAACATCTGTTCTTACATCATGTTTCCTTGAAATTGTCCTTGTAGTATTTTGCTTACTGCTTCCAGAATTGGTCTATGAAATTCTCCTCTTCTGTTTTATAAAGACAAGTCTCTGCTTGATCCTAATCTTGCTTAAATATATATTTCTACCATTTGAATAAGTGCTTGCACATGTGTGCCCCCCCCCCAAGTCTTTCGTTTCCTGTTAACAGGACTATTTATTAAGATGTTAAGTGTTCTTCTATATTTATGATTTTCAAAGTGAGAGGTGTGGGCTTCTTCATGACCCCCCTTTTTTGCTGAATCCTTGTGTCTGTTGATAGTCAGGAGGCAGTACAGCAATTGGTGCAGGGGTTGTGTGAACACAGTTAATACAGTATATGCATAAGCAGTTTCCTTTCCCTTTCTAGTATTGCCCTGGGGTAGTTTGTAGTCATTGAACAGGAAGGATTTGCATAGGCATCTGGGAAGGGCTGGATGATTTTATTCTTGACTAAGGAAGTTCAGTGTGATAAATTTGAGAACTGCTGTTCAATGTTGTTGTCCAAACTCTATGGTCATGATGCACTTCAAAAGGCTTAAAGGCTATTGTGTGAGTGCATCTCATGTTTGAGAGCTGCCTTGATTGCCCTGTTGGAAGAAAGGCAGGGTATAAATTCTTTAAATAAATAAATGTCTAATAATAATATTGAAATATGGTCTTCCTCAATTAAATCCTAGGAAATCGACGAGTATATCAGCCAGGCTCGTGACAAGAGTTATGAAACTATGATGAGAGTTGGCAAGCGAGGATTAAATTTGGCAGCCAATGCAGCAGTTACTGCAGCTGCAAAGGTAACTCCTTATACCATGTGCAAGTCTACTCTTTTTCCTTCTGTTGGAAGGAAACCCATTCCTTCATCAAACCCCTTTCTACAGGCTGGCTGCCGATATCTGCTGTGGTGTTCCTTCAGGTTAGGGATATTCTTAAAACCACTCTTAATACAAGACAGCCTGTGGCCAGGCTGTGTCCCTCATGGTTTCTCATGGCGCTTCAATGTAAGTAAGTGCAAAGTGATGCACATTGGGGCAAGAAATCAAAACTTCACATACACGCTGATGGGTTCTGAGCTGTCTGTGACGGATCAGGAGAGAGATCTTGGGGTGCTGGTGGACAGGTCGATGAAAGTGTCGACCCAGTGTGCGGCGGCTGTGAAGAAGGCCAATTCCATGCTTGGGATCATTAAATTAAAAAAGGGATTGAGAATAAAACGGCCAATATCATTATGCCTTTGTACAAATCGATGGTGTGGCCACATCTGGAGTATTGTGTCCAGTTCTGGTCACCACACCTCAAAAAGGATATAGTTGAATTGGAAAAGGTGCAGAAAAGAGCGACCAGAATGATTCGTAGGCTGGAGCACCTCCCTTATGTGGAAAGGCTACAGCGTTTGGGGCTTTTCAGTCTAGAGAAAAGGCGCCTGAGGGGGGACATGATTGAGACTTATAAAATTATGCATGGGATGGAGAGAGTGGATAGAGGGAAATTCTTCTTCCTCTCGCACAACACCAGAACAAAGGGACATGCACTAAAATTGAGTGGAGGGAGAGTTAGAACAGACAAAAGAAAATATTTCTTTACCCAGCGTGTGATTCATCTGTGGAACTCCTTGCCACAGGATGTGGTGATGGCCCCTGGCCTAGATGCCTTTAAAAGGGGTTTGGACAGATTCATGGAGGAAAAGACCATCACAGGTTACAAGCCATAAGCAACCTCCTGGTTGTAGGAGTAGGTTTTCTCTGTGCCAGGTGCAGGGGAGTGGCAGCAGGAAACAGGATTATCTTGTTGGCTGTGTGCTCCCTGAGGCATCTGGTGGGGCCACTGTGTGATACAGGAAGCTGGACTAGATGGGCCTTTGGCCTGATCCAGCAGGGCCCTTCTTATATTCTTATGGTTTGTCGTCTTGCCCTCATACCTCAATTTCCATTTGAATCTCTTCCAGCATGTCTTCTGTATTGCATTCTGAATGATGCAGTGCATATGGCTAATGAAACAAGCTGTTGTGTCTTAAAGGGCCAGGGAGTTTTGTCTGAAAAGCTACGGAGTTTCAGCATGCAGGACCTGACTTTGATCCGAGATGATGACACCGTGCATTTGCGGAGCCCTGAGTCACGCATGCGTACCTCTGCTACTGGTCTTCTTGAAACTGTTGATGATTCAGGTAATAGCAATCCATTTATGTTGTTTCATGAGGCGGGGGGGGGGTCGACGTGATGCGCGCAGGCCCCGTGCCCGGACGCCAGGAGGGGGCCAGTCGTCTCTGCCCTTTACCCTGAGGAGGCCTGAGCCAGTGCTGGCCCAATCCTGGATAGGATCTGGTGCAGCGTGCTTTCGCATGCTGCGGCGGTCCTAGACAGGATTGGGCTGCCTGTGTTGTCTGGTTTAACCCTTATTGCCAGTGATTTGAGAAAATTGTGCTATCACTATAACATGTTTGAAACATTGATCATGGGGTGATTAATACCCTTTTAATCTGTCAGATTAAATACATTAACGTCTTGAGAGCAGTGAGGGGAAGCCCCCCCCCCCCCCGGTGGCAGTTACATGTGGTGCTTCCTGACACCACAAGTCCAGGCACGCTACAGGTCCCTGGGAAATAGCTGCAGCAAAACAGGGAGAGGCTTTAACATCATTTTGCCATAGGAATTTTTTAGTTGTCCACCCACAAAATGTTGTACTTAATTGTATAACCTTTTCATTAGCTGCTTTGAATGTGGTCTCATTGAAAGCCAGGATATAAATCAAATAAATAAGAATCTTTATGTGAAAGAATTGCTAAAATTATCTGAATCACTCTGGTTGTGTTTTCAGGCTTCTCAGGGCCAAATTAGATAAGATTATAAGAAAACTGTGACTGGATTTCCCATGGAGACTGCAGCTGAAAGCAGCTGTTGTGGGGTGAGGGTGGAATTTAGACCTGGATCACAATGTAAGAGAGGTTTAACCCTTTCCCCTAGCACCATTTTCCCATAGCTCACCTCCCAAACTGCCGTGTCCTGAGAGCAAATAGCAACTTGTGGAGGGGGGACCTACTGGGGATTAAAGTGTGTGTGTGTGTGTGTGTGGGGGGGGGAATTAATCTTCCCTGTGCCTTAGCCCTGAATTGTGGTCCCTTGCAGCCTCTTTTATCTGTAGGAGATCCAGTCATATCTCCCATCATCTTATCTAGTTTGGGCTTGGCGCTCAGAGTTTAACTTCCCACTGCCCTGGTATTTGAACGCAGACAGGGATCTCATTTCTCTCCTCTCTGTCTCCAAAAGACTCAGTAATGTGGGATAGCATTTTCGTCCTCTGCTCTTTACTTTAACAATAAGAGGCAGCCCTACTGTTGACTTCCTCTTAGGTGCTTCCTATCATTCCTCAGGAGAGGAAGTATCTGTATCTCAAAGACATGGGACCCAGTCTGATGCCAGAACAGATCCATCAGATGATGATACAGGAGACAAAGTGCCCAAACGAACCCAGAGCCTTAAAGCTCCTAAGAAAGCAACAAAGTCTGAGGTAAGGTGGAATGTAATTTTTTGCAAGATCTATTTATTTATTTATTTTTATTTACAGTATTTTTACCCCGCCTTTCTCCCCGAAGGGACCCAAGGCGGCTTACAACATGAAAAAAAGAATACAATACAAAAAATACAATACAAAAAATAAGGGGACATCGTCAGATATTGTCAATGAGGCATCCAAGTCTCATGAAAGATCTACAAGAAATCCAAGAAAAAGATCTACAGCTGGATCTTCCAAGTGTGGCTTGCTACTCCTTAGAATACTTTTTTTTTAAATTGCTGCAGTGCCTGCAATGACTTGTAAGCAATACTCTCTGTAAGGGGTCCACACTGCTGTACGGACCCCTTTGCTTCTTGCTTGGCGGGGCTGGGTGTCTTCCAGTGTTCAGCAGTGACATATGACGTCATTGCCGACTTCCGGTTCAGCCAAGCTCCCAGTTGTGCAGCTTAGGGGGAACGATGCTTGTAAGCTATCTTTGTTCCTTAGCCTGGTGCACTCTCCGATTTAATAAATTCCCCCTGCTCTGTGTGTGCACTTCTGACAGCAAACCAGCCTGCCAGTTATGTTTCGCTTTTGCTGGATGAAAGTAGTATTTAACATCTTTCCTCTGTCAACAACTTAAATGCATGTGCACACATCCTCTGATGAAGAAATCCTCCTGTCTTCTGATTTAGTAAAACCATTTTGTTGCTTAAGAACATAGAACATGACTAAATGCCAAAGGTAGACTTCGTTGTTCATGTGTCTGCCTCATGCATATCTCAGTCAAGGAGTAGGTTCTAAAATAGTGACAGGATATTGACACCCCCTCACATCTGCTTTACCTCTCTCTCTGTGCCCAATTTTTGTGTGAAGTACTTATTTCCCCAGACAAGCTCTGATAACTGAGAATGACCTATGCTGAAAGAGAAGCACCTGGGGTGACAGATTGCAAGAGGTGAGGTTCAGTGTTGGTCTTGATAAAATTAGACACCCCTACTCTTTGCATTATTTATTTAAAAGAATTCTAAAATGCTTTTGCAAAGCTTGAATGGAGCAGACTGTCAAACTATCATGTCTTGCCTCACAAACATGTTAGAATTTTTTGAAAAAGTCAACAGGCATGTGGATGCGGGCGAACCCGTGGATATTATATATCTGGATCTTCAGAAGGCGTTTGACACAGTCCCTCATGAAAGGCTCCTGAGAAAACTCCACAGTCAGGGAATAAGAGGGCAGGTCCTCTTGTGGATTAGGAACTGGTTGAAGACCAGGAAACAGTGAGTGGGAGTCAATGGGCAATTTTCACAATGGCGAGAGGTGAAAAGCGGTGTGCCCCAAGGATCGGTCTTGGGACCGGTGCTTTTCAACTTATTCATAAATGACCTGGAGTCGGGGATAGGCAGTGAGGTGGCCAAGTTTGCAGATGACACTAAACTTTTCCGGGTGGTGAAGACCAGCAGGGATTGTGAAGAGCTCCAGAAGGATCTCTCCAAACTGGGAGAATGGGCAGCAAAATGGCAGATGCGCTTCAATGTAAGTAAGTGCAAAGTGACGCACATTGGGGCAAGAAATCAAAACTTCACATACACGCTGATGGGTTCTGAGCTGTCTGTGACGGATCAGGAGAGAGATCTTGGGGTGCTGGTGGACAGGTCGATGAAAGTGTCGACCCAGTGTGCGGCGGCTGTGAAGAAGGCCAATTCCATGCTTGGGATCATTAAATTAAAAAAGGGATTGAGAATAAAACGGCCAATATCATTATGCCTTTGTACAAATCGATGGTGTGGCCACATCTGGAGTATTGTGTCCAGTTCTGGTCACCACACCTCAAAAAGGATATAGTTGAATTGGAAAAGGTGCAGAAAAGAGCGACCAGGATGATTCGTGGGCTGGAGCTCCTCCCTTATGAGGAAAGGCTACAGCATCTGGGACTTTTCAGTCTAGAAAAAAGGCGCCTGAGGGGGGACATGATTGAGACGTATAAAATTATGCATGGGATGGAGAGAGTGGATAGAGGGAAATTCTTCTCCCTGGCCTAGATGCCTTTAAAAGGGGTTTGGACAGATTCATGGAGGAAAAGACCATCACAGGTTACAAGCCATAAGCAACCTCCTGGTTTTAGAAGTGGGTTTTCTCTGTGCCAGGTGCAAGGGTGTGACAACGGGAAACAGGTTATCTTGTTGTCTTGTGCTCCCTGAGGCATCTGGTGGGGCCACTGTGTGATACAGGAAGCTGGACTAGATGGGCTTTTGGCCTGATCCAGCAGGGCTCTTCTTATGTTCTTATGTTCTCATGGCTACTGCTACCCTGTCTAGTTTTATCTTCCCGTGTAGCCAGGCTGGCTGATTTTGCATGATCTGTTGCTAACGTCTTCACAAAGAAGGGGGCACAGCCTCTATACATCCTGTGAGCTGTCACTGTTTGGGCTCCAATTCTTCATTTGTTAAAGAAGTAGAGCATTTCACATGATTGGCAATTACAGTAGTGTTGTGGTAACCATATTGCTTCCTGGCCCTCTTCTTGTAATCAAAGCCTTTTTCTCTTTGCTTCTATATGAATTTATGACACTTACCAAGTGTACTCATTCATCATGACCAGTGGTTCCCAAACGTTTTTGCACCAGTACCCACTTTTTAAAACGACACTCTATCGGGACCCACCTAGCTTTACAAGACTTAAAAAAAAAAGATCTAGGAAGAATTTTTTTAATTTCCAAATAATATTTTTTATTTATTTACAAAAAACTTGATCCATTTCTCATAATGAGACAGCCCTAATGAATAGCCTCAAGGTTTGAGGGGCTTGGTTATGTGATCCAGCCTTCACCTGCCCCCAGTACCTGTAATTGATGGACTTGGGGGGGGGGGGGGGAAAGCACCAGAAAAAAGATGCTCAAACATTTCTCTCCCTATATTTGCATAAACTTGCAAACTTGAGGAGCTCAGTTCCTTGCAAACTGCAGGAACTCAGCTCTTTGCAGGGCAATTAGCAGCTATCAGAATTTTGAATAGCCTTAGAGCTTGACAGCACAATCCGACTTAACTTTTGTGCCGGTTTAACCAGCGGCGCAGCGAGAACGGGAAACCCCAGAACGGAAAAGGGATTCAAATCCCCTCTAAAAGAGGAATTCAAAGGGGATTTGAATCTCTTTTCCGTTCTGGGGCCTCCCGTTCTCGCTGCGCCGCTGGTTAAACCGGCGCAAAAATTAAGTCGGATTGCGCTGTGAGGCAATTAGTTATCTGATCTTTCCATCACTATGTGTTCATTGGAGGCTCTGCTCACAACCCACCAGAAATCGTTTGGACCCACAGTTTAGGAAATGCTGATCTAGACAGTTTGTTAATTTAATCTACTTGCTAAAATGTGACTATGTTCAATCCCTGTTACTTCACAATTGTAACCCAAAGTTCCCTTCCAATTTTTTCAGCAAAGGGACGCATGCACAAATTCAGCATTTGTTAAGAAAAAAGTTCTGCTTGCAAAGATTAGCTCCATGTCCGTGAGGACCAAAAAGCAAAATGAAATAATGCCAGTATGGACTATACACCCTGTGGAAGTTGTGACCAAGATGTACATTTGGTTCTACATAATCACTATCAAGGGCATATCCTTGCAGCTCTTAGCTAGAAGGCTGGTCAGTATGTGCAAAGTGTGTTCAATGGGGCTTGCTTCTGAGTAGACATGCCTAGGATTCTGCTCTAAGACTTAACAAGCTACACCTGCCCACATTCCTTCTCCTAAAGGTCTAGCACTCTGTCCCGGTTGGAGATCTGGTAAGCCTAGATATCCTCTATACCAGGGGTTCTCAACTTTTGGAGGTTCTCAACTATCATGGTCCAATTTTCTGAAGTACCCCCTGCTAATTAACTGCTAATTAATTGGATTAATCAATCAATTAATTAGGTAATTAATTGTTAAATAAAAAGTACTAAAACTATTTTAAATGTGAAAAAATGTCTTAACTGTGTGGGGGGGGGGGAGAGAGAGAGAGACATGCAAGGATCTCTTTTTCTCTCCAAGTCACACTTCCCCAAATCAGCTCCTCCCTCCCCCATCCCACCAAAGTACATTTTCCAAAGTACAAAAATAAACCCAAAACCAAAATCAGAGAGACAGAAGGGCTTCGAAAATAATTCCAATTTAAAATCCATGTTAATTAACACTTAATTAGCTGCTTATGGGGCAGATAAGGGGCAGGGCTTGGCGTACCCCACAGCAAGAGGTTCATGTAGCCCTAGGGGTACCCGTACCACAGGTTGAGAACCTCTGCTCTATACATCTGGAGTCTAAACAAACCTTTGGGACAGCAAAACTATATTGAGTTGATACAGTGACTGAATATAATTAAGGGGCCTTAAACCTCAAGTAGCAATTCATGAACATTTTCAGCAGTGCTTCCTAAATTCTGAAGGCAGTAACTCAGCAGCTCTCTTGAACAGAGCACTTTCATTTTTTTAAACCTCCTCTTGTCCTGCAACTTGTTTCATGTTGCTTCTTTTCCTTGTTTTGCAGCCTGCACAAAAGATTGTGAAAGCTCGTCCTAAGAAGAAAGCTACAGGCTCCAGTGCTGCTGCTAGCGAGTCAGCCTAAGAACACCCCAGCCTGTCTGTCCCAGGGCTCTTCTGTCAGTTTGAGGAGCACTCTCCAAGGAAAGGGAGCTGAGATCATGTACATAACAGCTACTGCTTTGTAGAGCTCATTCCAAGGCGAGAGGGTGACTGAAATTTGGCACACAGATCAGAGGATGGTCATCCTCGGGAATTATTTACTCTTCATCCCTGTGATGAAGAGAATGCTAATCTGTCTGTACATAGCCTGTCGCTTTGGGGTTCCCTCTCTGTAACCCTAATAGGGAAACTCTTTGCTGGAACAACTCTTTAACTAGGGTTAGAGCCATCTTTGGCAGAGAGGCTGGAAAAAATTTCAAGACTTGTGCCACTGAAATTCCAATTGAAGGTGGGGAGCTCCCCAGAATATTTCAGCATTTCATGGGATGTCATGCTGTTGCTGCTGTGGGGAATTTTTAGGAAGTGCCTGAAGCAAAGTGACTGGTACTGAAAAACTGTGTCATCCAAACTTGTTTTGGCAAGAGAAAGAGACAGATCTGGTGGTTTGCTTAGTGTTTTGCTACATGGGCAATGGGTCACTTGTGTGACAGTTGGTTTGGGGCAGGTTTTTTGTGGGGAACTGCAGATGTTCGGAGGAGGGGTTGAAGACGAGAAGGAAACTTGCTGGCCTCTTTTTCCTAGTGACTGGTGTTTGTTTTTAAGCACCTTCTTTTGCTTGGGTGGAAGCTCTACGGAAGGCAGAACTGTTTGCATGTTGTGTTCAAGTAGAATAATGGTAGAGAGGACAGCGGCGAAGCTATTGAATGGCTAAGGGGGCCATGGTTGAGGCAGGTGTGTGCGGGTGCCTGAGCACATATCGTTACCTCTCCAAAGAGTTGAAGTCCTGAATAGCCACTGTCTAGCAACCAAACCTTTTGGACCTTCCTTCAGAGTTGCCTTTATATTTTAGATTTTACAGGTCCATCGGCTTTCTGTAAGAATTGTTTGGTAATGGCATGTGTGTTGAAGAAGCTGGAGGAAGTTGGAAGGCTGGTATCTAAGTTTCTGCTTTATTTGCACTGAGAATAGAAAGTTGGGGTTTGATGTAGCATGGGGAAGTTTGATGGGGAAGTAGCAACCCATGTTGGAATCTTTCTGAGTATCATCTTAGAATATGATAGGGACATTCCTTAATTCTATGGGTAGACAATGGAAAAGGTTACTCAGCTCTCAGGAACTACCCATTTCTACCACCACTAGGCTCCCTTGCTCCATGCTAACTCTGGTTACTTTTTAGAGGCAATATTGTGTGGTGTTTGAGGCCATCTAGTGTTTTGTGAAAATTGCAGCTCAGTGACGTTTGTGGAGCACTCCAAACAAATGGGCAAACAAATTGTGAACAACTTTTCTGTTCCAGCCAGTCCAGCATAGTTCACTCTGACGACTCTCTAGACTAGTACAGGGATATGGAGACAAAGAGGACATTGATTAATTCTGCTGTTTTCTAGGCCATCCGTTTGGAAAAAAAAATCTCCATCTTCTGAACATGTGCCAAAACCACTTGCCTTTTAAAAATCAGAGCCAGTTATGAGATTGGGCCACTACAGGAACCAAGTTTCAGCGACCCTCACTTCAGTGAACTGCAGGTTTATTCACAGGACTCTGGACTCTCACTTTTGGGTGTCAACGTGTGACGAGTTTGGATGTTCAAATGGCAATGCAACTGTTTCATTCTGTTTTTAATCCTGATTTTTCAGTGCAGGCTGACATTTACTGCACCTTAAATACATTTCTTCAGAAGTTTAATTCCACTGAGTTCAAAAGGATGTACTTCCTAGTAAGTGTGTTTTAGGCTAATTCTTTTGAAACAGAACAGAGGCGACCAATTGTTGAGATTACATAGGCATTTCTGTTGAAGATACTTTCTTCATTCTTTTGTAAATCAGTTACATGTTTGCACTTTGGTGCTACACTTCTTTCTTGAACACCTGGCATTTCTGCCTCTGCAAGAACAGAGAGAATGATTCACAACATTTTTGTCGTTCTTTTTTTGCAGCAGCTGTTTAATGCCAAAGACTTGGCAAACGATGAAAGACGTTTTGTGATTTGTCAAGGATGTGGACCCTAAATTTCAGATTAGCTTTTTAGTAGTTGGAAAGTTGAGTTAGATTTGAGAGTGTGAGAACGTAGGAACATCTTGAGCTTTTTACACAGCCGATCACTCTCTCCTAGTATTGCATGATTAGTGTTGAGTGGTTCTGTTTGAATGGAGGTGGCCTTACGAATGAAATGGCTTCATTTTGTTATGTATGGAATATGACTGGGAAAAGTGCATTGGGATGATGGCTTGACTATAAATGAGACCTTTATATTTCTACAGCATTAGAGAGAGTAGGCCATTCTGCCCGCAGAGAAAGCAGCATTACTTTATCACATTGCTCTCTGTGTTATGGTTTTTGTTTGTACGTATTACGTTGCATTTTTCACAAGCACATATATTAGATTCTTCCCAAGATCCTTTGTGAGGCAGTGACTACACATAAAGTGATGGGCTGGGATCGGGTTTAGGCTGCAATCATATCCTAGACGGGCAGCCCAATCCTGTGTAAGGATACCCAGCTGGCCTAAAGGACTGGCCACGGTATCCTTTGGTTGTCCCAGGCTGCCCCGGGGCAGCCCGGGAGGACTGCGGAAGAAGGGGATGCTTGTCCCCTTCCCCGCATGCAAGCTGGTGTACATTCAAGCTGAAGCTGGTGTACATTCAATCCGGGGGGAGGTAGGCCAAATCGGACTGGGAGGGGACCCGGGATATCAGCGGAGCATGCCGTCTATATCTCCGCTCTCTCCCCACCCGGTTTGGCCAATGGCCACCTTCCCTCGCCTCCCGGTCCACCCCTGCACCAGTCGGTGCAGGGCTTACCTTCACCGGCGGGTGCAGGAACAGTCCCCCGGCGGAGTGAGGGCTGCCGGCCTCTGCCCCGGCGGCCCTTACTCGCTGGGAGTCACAAACACGCTTTATGGCACATTTGCAACACTCTAGAGCGGTGTACAGCACGTTCTGTCGCTCAAGAGTTACCCAGGATTGCACCATAAGATACAATTTCTCACCAGTGATTAGCTACAGTGCTTCCAATGGTGTGCTAGGCTCCATAGGCAGCACATTACAGTATAATGCACTTCTAACTTTTTGGGAAGTTTATGGTAAAATAATTCAAAACTTGCTTTTAGTTGGCTCAGTCCAAATACAACTGGATCACCAGTGCTTGGACGACTTCTTGGAGTATGTGGAAAACCTCTGATCTCACAGCAGGTGACAACAATACACTGCCCTTCCTGCATGCCTGCCATGGCCTTTGTTGTTGTGTTTGGGGACAATAAGTTTAGAAGGGTCATAGAGAGAGAACCCATGCAACTGGCAGAAGAGTGTAGAGTGACCATGGTGTTCTTACCATGTACTGTAACATATTTATTGGAGAATTAGGGGCCCTGCATGTTTCAAGCTAGTGCTGCTGTTCAGGAACAGAATATAATCTGGAAAAAGCTTTTCTCGAAAAATCTATATAATCTTTTCCATTCCAAGCAAAAAGTGCCCTCTGGCACAGTTTAGAGTAAAGTATTTCCTGTTGCTCCACAGCCAGCCATTCTGGTTTGTTTTCTCACTTTTCTTCTGTTATAGAGCAGCCATGTTGGACACAGTATCTAGGAACTCTTGGGAACCTTGATTGTGCACCAAGACAGCAGCTTGTACTATCTTCGTGCCTTACAGCCCAATCTTGTGTAAAGATACGCGGCAGGCCTAAAGGGCTGGGCGCTGTATCCTAAGCCCATTGCAGGCTGCCCTGGGGCTGCTAGGCCACACCTCGGGAGAAGGGGATAGACGTTCGTCCCCTTCCCTGGGTGTAAGCGAGCCCAGGGCCTATGGGCCTCCTCAGATGTATGCCAGGTCCTGGCGTACATTCGGGGAGGCTGTGTAAGGCCGACCCGGGCTGGGAAGGGGCTTAGGATATTGGTGGATTGTGCCGCCGATATCCCCGCCCTCTCCCGGCCAATGGCCCCCCTCCATCGCCCGCCCGTCCTTGCCCCTGTGCTGAGCGGCCTAGGCCTTACCTGGGTTGTCCAGCACAGGTCTGGGCCGCCAAGGGTGTGAGGGGTGCTGGCCTCCGCGCCGGCAGCACTTATACCTGAGTCGTCATAAAAGTGCTTTACGGCACATTTGTAACACTTTAGAGCGGTGGAACACGCGCTCCGCTGCTCTTAAGTTAGTGAGGATTGTGCCGCAAGTATCTGGTGGGGTACAGAAGGGAGAAGGTGTTTATGTTCTGCCGAACCATCGTCTCTTAAAAGCAAATACAAGTCTTGGAGTTTCACAGAACTTTGCATTTGGAGCAATTTTCTTAATAACAAGTCCGAGTGAGTTGGCTTCCACTACTGTTACATAGATCCTGTTCTCCTGCAACAAGAGTCTGTGCCTGCTATGCCCCCTTTAGCCAAGATGATTGAAATCAAAGTTAACTTTAGCCCTTGCATTCTCCGATCTCTGTTATGTAAAGGGGATGTTGCTACTGTCATCCTTTTACAAAGATTCAAAATGACTTGTTTCAGTTGGATGACAAGTCAGAAACAGAGTCAAGAAAGAAAGCCGATTATGTCAAATGCGAGCCCTTTCCCTTATGTGTCAGAACAGATAGCAGTAGTATACTGTAGCCATGTACTCCTCACTACCTGCTGAAGAAACAGTGGGCAGTTGGCAAGAAATTGATAGAATTGACTGAAGCAAAGTTGTTCAGAACTCTTACACCTACTGGCTAGTCAGTCACACCCCTGCCCTGATTGCTCCATAAGAATTGTTTTTGGCAGCTACTTAATTAGAGATATCAGCTGAGTACAGATAGTAGCTTTTTAGAGATCTGGATGCAGTATGATAGAGCTATCATTGCCCACAATACAAACACTGTGTGTGTGCGTGTGTGCGTGTGTGCGTGCGTACATTGCCTTGGTCTCTGGTCAAACTGGTTTTGCAGCATTTTGTGGAGGAGCCAAAGCTAGTCCCCAATACTGCTGGCTGTAGACATGTACATTTTGACGAGACTGTTTGTGGTATATGTTGGATAATGTCAATGATAAGGAACATTAATTCTCTGTCTCATGCATGGAGCCGTTTTGGAAGTGGTGTTAAAGATTTTTAATAGTTGAAATTTGTGAAGGAATGGATGCATATCCATTTATACAGATACATAGCCCTAAAGAAAGAAAGAGTGTGGGTACAAGGCTACCCTCTTCTCAACAATACCCCATCATTCTGTTTACTTCCTTTTTATCTCTTAAGTTTCCCTTTGGAGTGAAATTAGACAAACGCTGTTTGTGATTTAGAGTACAATCTTATGTGCATGTACTCAGAAGTAAGTCCCATTGTGTTCAGTGGGGCTTACACCAGGAAAGTGTGTATAGGATTGCAGCCTTAGAGCACAATCCTATGGCTGGCTTATACCGGTGCAGCGACCACTGCGCCAGCTTAGGGTGTCACAAAAGTGCCATAAAGCGTGTTGCAACACTCGGAGAGGAAGCAGGTGCTGGTGGGAAGGCCTAGACCATCCTTCTAGCGTTGCATTCAGAAGCACCGCAAGTAAGATTTGCTCTGAGTGTCATGAAGACCTGAGGAGGGGGTGTAACATGGTGGGGGGAGGGGGGAGACGGGGGCAGATCAGGCCCGGGGGGGTGAGATTGGCATCACTGGCACACGCCGAATCCTATGCCCCCTCCCAGGCCTTTTCTGCCTGCACAGGGCTTTTCAGATCTGCGCCAGCCATGAGGCTCGCACAGATCTGAGTAGCCTCATTACGGAGGCTGGGGCTTTACTTGGGGTAAGGGGACACTCGTCCCCTTACCCTGAGGAGACCTCCAGCCTGCTTCTCCCCAGCGCTCGATACAGTGTGGGCTGCACGGCCCCTCTGATCCAGTGCTGGTTAGGATTGGGCTGCCTGTCAAGTAAATGTTTCACCTACTGTATCTTGATTTGTTTTGGGATATGGGGAAACTGCTACAATTAGGAGCTGTGATGGGAATTAAATAACCTATTTTCTCCTCCTCAGCAGGATTTCTTCCCTTTCCCCCTTATGTTTTTTTTTTATCAAGCTTCCAGTGTTAAATTGGAGTTAGTTGCACAGTAGCACAGTACCATCAAAGGGGAGAACTTATCATGTGTTCACAGTAACTGTCTGCACTGGTGAGAAGGGGAAGAATGTCTTGATTTCTGAACAAGGCAGGACAGGACAGGGAGCTGTAACTTATTAAACAAATGTCTGGAGGAGGCCCTCCAACAGGATTTATGTGACTAACCTGAGAAAAGGAAAGGGGATTTCCAAGGAGATGGGACAACCACCACTTATTCTCAGGATCTGTTTAGACTCGGAGAATGAGTCAGCTACATGAACTAATAGAAATATATCGTAGGCAGCCTGTGTGAAGCCATTTCCGACTCTTGGTGAGAGAGATGTTCTCTTGCAACGGAGCCCAACAACAGCACACCATACTTTACCATGCCTTTTTAACTGAATGGGCTTCTTCTTGGAAGCTCCACCACCCTGCTCCATCTAACTAGGTATGATGTATGACTACTAACCATGCTGACCCTGCCTTTTGAGAACACTTGTTTCGAAAGCGGTTACTCTTCATACCACACCATTCTTTGTCCCCGCTGCACTGACAGCTGGGCTTTTGGACTTGGATTGTTGCCTGTGTCTTTCATCTTGCAGTGAGCTCCTCAGGGCACTGCTCTGGACAGCACAAACTGTTTTATTATCCCAGGAATGATGGTCCCATGATCTCTTCCTTCCCCAAAAGCTTCTGTTCTGTCTCACTAGAATTTATCCTAAAACATGTCATCGTCCTCCCACCATGGGGGAAGGCTGTCAACCGTGGACACCTCCTGAGAAGGAAGCTTTGTACCTCAGCCCCTAAGCAAATCCGTGCTCTGTTGTCTATCTGGGAAAATCATCAATCTCCTATGGAGGGAACACACTGTTCTCTTTTATTGCTGTATATGAAGATGCTGCATCACGAGAGAGAACATTCCTCTGCTTTTCGAGAGCCATCTTCATTCTCTCTTAAGTGGCAGCCTGTTGCCTGGTGGAGTCGTCATATTATGTCTTAGCTGACTTCTTTAGAAGACATGATATGGACAGCAGAGGATGGTTTCTAAAAGCATCTTGTAGCCATGTGCCAAGTGCTCTGGAATCTACACTCGCATCAGGCATGTGTTTCAGAATCCCAGAGTCCGAGTGCCTCTGCCTAGTACCAGCATAAGTGGCCAGAGGCTGTGTGGATGTGCACTCATCAGTATTACTGTTTGATCTGTTAGTAGTATTTTACCTGACTCTCTCAGTCTCATGGCAACTGGTGAAGGTCTATGTTGGACCTCCTTGTATGATTTCATTCTGTTAGGGAAAGGAAAACATGTTTATAATTTTATTATTCATACCAGAGTCCTTTATAAAGCTCTGACCCAATAAGAAGAGGTATCTAGAACAATCATGTATTTGGGATCAGTTTACTTGCATGGTTATCTCAGAGCTTTTACACTTTATGTGCTAACTGAAATCATAACACATGGGGAGTGGGGGGGACGGGACGGGACGGGACGGGGACAACCGACAACAAATGTACTAATGGTTTGTTTGAATGCCACAGAATGTACTTGAATCAGTCAGCCAGCCTCAAGCACAGCTTCTGCACTGCATCTCACTAGGTAGATCATGACTAGATTCTGTCTCTCTTCCTGTTCCACATCCTGAACAGGTCTTGAATTCTCTTCATTTAAATATTTGTCACTTCAGAACAATGGTGGCTGAATTTCCCCCTTCCTGAACAGAGTGTCAGAGCTGTGGAGAGGTCACAGTGGGACCAAGCTGTTGGGACCAGTGAGACCAAACATGTAGGGATTCCAGAGGAGGAGCAAAAGTTTACAGCAGCCACCCGAGACTGTGAAATCAACCTTTCCTGGAAACTCTCTGGGCCAGAATCATGGACTTTGAATCTCTGAGGATGACAGATATTTGAACAAGTGTTTGTAGCAAAGTTCAGTATCAAAGCTGCTACTGGTCTGTTTTGCAATGACAAATTGGAATCAGAAATAATATGGAATGTAGACAAAATATATATTGGCCTCTGTCTCTTCAATATAGTAGGTACTGTAAACATGAATGTGTCCCCATTCTTGGAAGATCTGACTGTAAGTTGTTTCCTTCTTCCCATTGCTGTACCAGTTGCATTGTGGTTTCAGAATTTGGGTCCTCGTTTCCTCCCCCATCCTTCTTTGTAATGAAACTGTTTCCAACCTGAAAATATGCCAAAGACAAGATTGTACAAAAACAAGTAACCAGCATTGATCTAGGAACGAAGCTCCCCTTTTTACACTGCAAGTATGGATAAATGTGCAACCAGTTCAAGCAATTGTCTCCCTGCACTATCATGTGTACAGGTGAAGTTGTTCATACAGCCTTCATCAAGATTTCACTTTCCCCTTCACTTTCCAAGTTCTATAGATCCTACACCAATAAAAAGCGAAGCTTGATCCATAGCATGGATGTTCTTTACTCAGGGCCTTTGACGATCTGTATCAGTAGCAGAAATGGAAGAGGCAATATGATATAACTGTGTACATTCTACATTCCCTAAAATGTTTCATATATTGTATGATTGCTGTCTAGAAATAGCTTTTGCCTGTTTCTAAAAGCACCAGAGTACTTGTACCTCTGCTCAAGATTGAATTGTTTGTGTACACATCTGTTGCACACGAAGGGCTCCAGTGCCCAGTTGCCATTCCTAGGTAGCCATCTCCTCAAGGCCCACTCAAGTACCATTTCATGCTATGCCAGTGCTGGAAACTCCAGCCCCCTGACAGAAGTTGTTCATGTTATTCAATAGTCTAAAGACTGCACTTGATTTTTATTGTATTGTGTGTTGCTTTGAGTCATAAAAACATAGAGTCTTGATGGAACAGACCAAGAGCCATCTAGTCCAGCTTCCTATCTTACAGTGGCCCACCAAATGCCTCTGGGAGCATGCAGACAACAGGATATCTGTATCCTGTTGCCTTTTCCTTGCACCTGGCATTCAGAGATACAGTAGGCTGCCTCTAGAACCGAGAGGTTGCATATATAGTCGTCATGACTTGTAAACTATGATGGACCTTTCCTCCATAAGTCTGTCCAATCCCCTTTTAAAGACATCTAGCGCAGGTGCCAGCACAACCATCATGTGGCAAGGAGTTCCACAGATTAATTACACACTGGGTAAAGAAATACTTTCTGTTCTAACTGTCCCACTAGTCAATTTTAGTGGTTCTGGACGGTTCTGTGAGAGGGAAAAGAACTTCCCTTTATCCACTTTATCCGTCCTATGCACAATTTTATATGTCTCAATCATGTCCACCCCTCAAGCACATTCTTTCTAGACCACAGAGCCCCAAACACTGTAGCCTTTCCTTGTAAGGGAGGTGCCCCAGGCCACTAATCATTGTTGTCACTCTTTTCTGTACCTTTTCCAGTTCCACTATATCCTTTTTGAGATGTGGTGACCATCAGTCATGGCCTTACCATGGATTTTTACAATGGCATAATAATGGCAGTTTTATTCTCAATCCCCTTTTTAATGATCCCAAACATGGAATTGGCCTTCTTTGCAGCCTCCACGTACTAGCTCTTGACCCTTTCATCGAGCTTCCCACCACCACAACAATAGTATACAGTATTTATATACCACCTTTCTTGGTCCATTGGATTTCTCCTCTGACTTTAATCCAAGGCGGTTTACACGAGCAGGCTTTCCCAAACCCCCTAATGGGGATGGATGGATATATATATATATATATATATATATATATATATATATATATATATATATATATATATATATATATATATATATATATATATATATATATATATATATATATATATATGTTCAATCTTGCATGAACCATTCTAGATGGTTTCCTTCGCAGTCTGGCCTCTCACTGGCCTTTGCTTCACATGCTCGGCCGATGGCACTTTGCCTCCCACGCAGGTACAGCTGGCAGCTTTCTCCTCACAGAGGGTTTACAGCTTTTTGTCAGCGGCGTGTCTCGAATCTTCACAGATCTTCAGGCTTACGAGGCAATAATTCTACCAACTGAGCCAGACCTCCTGCCCCAAGATCTTTCTCCTAATCCATCACAGACAGCTCAGAACCCATCAGCATATATGTAAAAAATTATTTCTTGCCCCAATGTGCATCACTTTACACTTACATTGTCACACATCTGCCATTTTGCCACCCCTTTCCCCCAGTTTGGGGAGATACTTTGGAGATACAATCCATTCTAGATTTCACCACCCAGAATAAGTTGTGTCACTGGCGTCGCTGCAGGGGGGGCGGAGTTCTAAGTTCCGCTGAGGCTCCGACCCCACCCTTCTTTGTAATGAAACTGTTTCCAACCTGAAAATATGCCAAAGACAAGATTGTACAAAAACAAGTAACCAGCATTGATCTAGGAACGAAGCTCCCCTTTTTACACTGCAAGTATGGATACAACTCACTAGTGTCGCTGCAGGGGGGCGGAGCTCTAAGTTCCGCCGAGGCTCCGACCCTCCGTTACACCGGAGCACAAAGCGGTGAAAGCGCCTTGAATGGTTCCGAAGGCGAGGGGGCAGGGCTGCTTCATGCTCTGGTGTAATGGAGGGTCGGAGCCTCGGCGGAACTTAGAGCTCCGCCCCCCCTGCAGCGACGCTAGTGAGTTGTGTCATCTGCAAACTTGGCCACCTTGCTGCTTATCCCCACCTCCAAGTTAGTTATGAAGAAGTTAGACTTAGATTGCAAAAGTGACTCACAAATAAATAATATTTAGTGAGATCTTTTAAGGTGATCTTTTAAAAACAAAACAACTTCACCTTTTTGAGATCTGAGGTAGCCATGACTCATCAGGAAAAAGAGAAAAACATCTCTGAGAACAGTCTCACCAATGACTTCTAGTTGTACGTTCCAAACTAATCTAAAGGCACCTAGCCTCTGGAATTTTGCTTCCCAGCTTAATCCTGACCCTGAATTCACCTCCTCTACCAATCCTTAGTGCTATACTCAGTGGCGTGACTAGGGTATGCGTCACCCTAGTGCGCGTCACCCCCTGCCTCCGCGCGTCACTCTCCCCCTGGGCCCACCGGCCCACACCACGGAGAAGGTGCTGGGTTGGCAGGCTGAGCTGCATCTTCTTTGGTGGCTTAGCCGCTTCTGAATAGGCCAGGCAAGGCTTCAAGCGGCAGGGGGCGTGGCGTGGTGCACAGGGTGACGCGCCAGGGAGGGTGATGTGCCGGGAATCCCAGCGCGTCACCCTGTCCGCCCCCTGCCATGCATCAGCGATGCCACTGGCTATACTTGCCTCCCTGCGTTACACCGGGGAAGGGGACGAACATCCCCTTCCCCCAAGTAGACCCCTGGGTCGATCACGTTCGCCCCGGAATGGGGATAAGATCCGGTGGGTATCCCTGGGCTGCCTGCCAGATATTTGGTAAGGATTGCGCTGTGGATAGCATAGGTTAGTATTAAACAACAGTGACTAAGTGATGAACATGCCATTCAAGGGGCCTAGTTAAAAATTGGGTCTGGATAAGATGAAATTGAAATAATTGAGAGACATAAAAACAGTTTGTGTGTGGAAACTTGAAAAATATTTTACTGTAGCATGTGTAAAAAATGGAAATGTTAGAGTGAATGGCACAATACTATTCTAATACAAGATACAGGATTATGGATTTGAAAATGAAAAATGTAAATTATTAGTCTGTTAACTTCAGAGATTTAAAATGAAATTTGCTATCAAATAACTGATAAGCAGTTTCAGCAACATATATGTTTAACATAAAAGAAAATAATAGCTTGGAGAATGAACATTTTGAGAACTAGTTTTATTAAATTTTCATTCTTTTCATTTGATAATTAGCGTTATCTTTCCCCCTTTTTAGACTATCTACTGAAGTTCTAGAAGTACTGTAATCATTATTATTAGGGCTATAATCTAATTAAATTACTTACAGCCCAGTCCTAACCAGCACCTGTGCAGTGGGAATGAGCAGCCCACGCTGTATCCTATGCTGGTCAGGAGAAGGCTGGAGGTCTACTCCGGGTAAGGGTAGGCTTACCATTCGTCCCAGTTTGGCCAGGACCACACCGGTTTTGGGAGTCCCACCCCAGCAGTGTTCCGGGCCCCCCCTGAGACAAACGGCTGACTGTAAAAAAAATATTTTTTTAGTTGTTGGGCAGACGCCGGGACTCTTTTGAGTCTGGCTGGCTGCCATCCACCCGGCCAGGTTGCCTCGCGCACTTGCGTGACACTTGCGTAAGCGCATGAGGCGACCTGGACAGGTAGATGGCAGCCGGCCAGGTTCCAAAGAGTCCCAGTGCCTGCCCAATGACTTTTAAAAAATGGCGGCGGCGGATTTCCTGGGATGGGAAATTCCCAGAAACGCCCCTCCCCGCCTCCTCCCGACCCTCCTGCTACCCTCTCCCCATCCCTGCGCCACTCGGCACTGGACTCACCTTCGTCAGGGGACAGCGTCGGCAGGCCAGCACATGCCTTTCCACCAGTGTTCCCTGCACTAGAGTAGTCGCAAATGTGCTTTACGGCAGGGACAGCTGCGCTGGTGTTAGGTCCAGTTTGGATTGTGCCATCAGTAGATTAATCACGTGAGTCTTAGAGCTCAATCCTATTCTTGTCTACTCAGGAGTAAGTCCCTTTGTCTTCAATGTAGCTTAGTCCCAGGAAAGTGTGCCTAGGATTGCAGCCTTGATTGACCAGTTGAACAAATCTGCATATTTTGGTGTATGAGAAGCAATTATCTTAAAGAAACAGAGGTATGTGCTTCCTTTTATTTTTACATGATGCATGATTCATGAAGCATGAAGGTGTTGCAGTTGGCATCATTCAAAAGAGCCAGTCCCTGTTTTCTTGTACCTAGGAAGGCAAGACTCTTTTAAGATGGGTGGCCAGCTGCAGTTTTTATGAGTACTGTACTTAAAAAATAAAATTGCCCAATTATTTGGGGGTATCTTTTCAGTCAATTAGAATGCTTTAACCAATTAACTGGTTAATCAACTACCGGTAATTGGTTTGGCCCTAATGGTAGGTGATTGTTAAGCATATGAAAAACCTAGGGGCCATGCAGAAACTTGTTAAAAACAGAGCCTTGCCCACAAGCTTACAATGTTCTATTTTTTTGTTGATTATTTTCCCCATGGAATGATCATGAAATGTATGTCTGAACACTGATGAGCTGTATGATAAGCTGGGTGAGACCTGAGTAGGGGCAGAATGGAAGCAAAATGTGGGAAGTGCTGTCTGCTCAGAAAGTTCTGAAATGGAGCAAATCCCTCAGTGCTTGAAAACAGGACGGTCCAACAGTAGCACATGTTATTCTTCTTTATGTTATTATTGAGGAATTAAAGTAGTTAATGTTTCAGTTCTTGCACCTTAGTAGCTTGCTTGTTTGAACTTGAAAGGTATGAAAACTCAGAATTCTTTTTTGTCCACCAGAGGGAGTAAGAATCACACCTGCTGAGAATGTGCTGAAGTGCACAACTGCTTGAAAGTAGATTAGAGTGATTTGGATAATGACACAGGCTGAGAATCTGAAATAGCTTTTATGTAAAGACTGTACCTTTATGTGTAAGATTAGTGGTTTGAAAATCATGGAGGGACCCTAGAATGAAGTTAGTTTTAGCCTTGGGCTACAAAAACCTTTCCAGTTTATTGGTTCTGTTAATGAAAGGCTAGGCATACTTAAAGAGTTTTTCATTCCCATTATTCCACATTTTTTTGTTCCTGCAGTATCCAATCAGGCTCTTGAATGCCATCTCCACAGGGAGGGGCTTCATGTGTTAATTTATTTGTTTTGTAAGCGTACTATAACTATTGCCTGTACTTATAGTCACACTGTCTTTCTTCCCCCCCCCCCCCACCACCACCACCAAAATGCCCAATGTGACTCCCTCGGACAGGGTGGGAGGGCAGTGCTTTTAACTGGATCCATCTCCCATGGAAAAATAATCAATTGTGAAATCTAAAAATATAGAAGTATCTAATGGTTTCCAGGGTAATGGGTGACCATGGTAACTAAATGCTAGCTTTGTGATCTGATAGAGGACAGATTAAAAAAAAAGACATAGCCAATTAACTCTGCAGAAATGTTTCTGGAAAAAAACTTGTGTTAACCCTGCAGATGCTAGAGATGTATAATCTGTAGTGTATTCAGAGTGAAAGATTATGAAACAGGGACTTTAAATTGGTGTGCTATGGTGCTGTTACAGCCTGTGTGCTATGACGTTGGCTGAAGACAAATTTCTCCCCTTGGAGTATGTACTCCATGTTGATTCTCAATCTTTTTGTTGATGTTGAAAATATATACAGTATATACATTTCCAAGCTGAATTTCTTATTGTGAGAACTGCAAGCAGTGGAGAGGAAGCACGGTCCTACTGAAATTCTCTTATGCAAACTAGGTTCCCAAACTAGGGTGTTGCGACGCCCCAGCCGGGAACAATGGGTCAGTACTCCCTTAAGGGGAGTGGCGACCCATGGTAATGGCAATGGCGCTTCCGGGATCACGCCGCCACCGGGGGAACAAAGCAGGGTTTTTTAGCCCTACCTGGAGGTCTTGCCAGGCCTCCAGTGGGGGGGGGGAGCCTGTGGACCCCTCTTCAGGTCTCCTGCAAAAGCAGCTCCAGATTGTGATCGTGACCCACTTCCAGTTTTGTCCGATCTCCACGATCTGGAGCCGTTTTGAGGTGCGGGGAGGCCTGTGCAGGGATCCGCAGGCTCCCCACACACCCCGGAGTTCCGACAAGACCCCCAGGTAGGACTAAAAAAAAACCTCTGTTCCCCTGGTGGCGGTGCGATCCTGGAAGCACCATCGCTGTCATAGCCATCACCACCCCGGCAAATACTTATGCGGGGAAAAAGTTTGGAAACCTCTGCTCTAATGAGATAATTGTATTGTTGCTGCTTCCCTTTTTGACCTGGATGTTCATTGAGAACAAGACAATTCAAGACAGCTGGAAACGTTTGCTGTGATTTTCTGTAGCATAGAAGATGTACACTTGCATAAAGGGTGCTCTACTTCTAGGGATCATTTTGTTAGGATAGCAGGGAGCAAAGATTAGGTTTTGAGCCTTCCTCCTCTTTCCCCAATTTCAGTATAAACATGTGCACCTGATTTCAAATTCATGGGGTAGTTTATCATGTGTTATTACAGTCCATCTACAGAATCCTAGATGTGATATACCTTAGGGTTGCCTCTGAAGTTATTTCTCATTTTTTAAAAAACTTTACTGCACCTTGTAGGTGGTGGCAGTGGGTACGGAAGCAGCTCATAACTCTTTCCAATGGCTGACTGTGGCAATCTTGCATAGTGTCCTTCTGCCCCCATTCTTATGTCAATGCATCCTCCATCCTTCAACTTTCAGTCCTCCCCCCCCCCGCCACCTATTAGTACTATACTATGTCATTCCCCCTTGCAAAAATGATAGCCTATTGGGAAAGCAGAGAGTCAGTAGCATACCACTACCTTCATAGTGTCCTGAGCTTTATTTTTTAATTTACATTGCTATCCCACCCTTCCTCTAAGGACTTCAGGGTGATCTATAATGTTCTTCCTCCATTTTATTCTCACAACAACCTTGTTTGGTAGGTTATGCTGAGAGTTGGTGACTGGCTCAAGGTGCTTTGTGGCCAAATAGGGGATTAGAATCGTGACCTGCCGATTCCTTGTCTGACCCGTCTATCTACTACAGTACATTGACTTTAGTGCTTCCCTAATTTATAGAAGCAAAGGATTAGACTTCTATACAGGTACTTACTATATAGGTCTCTTTTTTTCTAAGTATGCTATCTGTAAAATGTTAGATAACTCTAGATCCCTTAGCTATAATAGATTGGACTGACTGCAGATGATATACTGTAAATCTTTGCAGAAGGGACAGAATGTATATTCAGTCATTGACTGAACAGTGGATGCAAGAGTAATTTGTTATATTAGAAGTTCCCAGGAAGGAAGATATTGTTAAGGATTCCCACTTCCAGTGATGTAGACTTGAGTCTATTGACTCAGACTCGAGTAGGACTCAAGTCGCGTCAATGACTTGACTCGGCGATTGTAAAAGACTCTACTCGAGACTTGGAGCCTTTTTTTGCAAGTCGAATTTTATTCAGGTTTAAACCCATTTTCCCCATTAAATAGATAGGGACTCGCAACCAAAGACTCGGGACTTGGGGGCAAAGACTCGGGACTTGACTTGGGACTTGACTCAAGTCTTGGAGTCAGAGACTTGATCCACATCCCTGCCCACTTCCCTGAGGAGTGAAGTTCCAGGGACAGTGCTACCCGAGGTTTGGTTTTCTTTGGAGGAGAGTTCACTGGAGACGTACTGATCTACAAACATACAAGTAAAGCATCAGCAGAAGGCAAACAGCATGCGTTCCTGCCAGGCAGCAAGTCTGCAACCTCGTCTCAGATTCCCAGAGAGAACACCTGCTCAGCTATCCCATAAGGTGCTTCCAGCTCTCAGCTCAGTCTCTGTTTATCAAATATCTCTTTACATCCAGTACCTTGGTTAGTCCTTCCCTTCAGCTCTGGGGCATTCCTTCCTTCCAGGCTATAATGCCTTTCCACCTTCCAAGGAAATCCCCTGTTAAAGAAGCATCAATGGACCATTAAGGCTGGAATTCTATACACACCTGGCAGTACGTCTCATTGAACTGAATGGAATTTACTTTGTTCACTTTTTTAAAAAAAAATCCCAATTTCTGACCAGGTATTGCCTTAGGGCAGTGGTTCCCCAAACTGGGAGGCGTGGCTCCCAGGGAAGCCACGGAGTGCCACGGAACCCTCTTGGAACACAGCGCTATGTCAATTGGCAGGCATCAACATAATGTAATGGGGAGCCGTGACCAATGGTCGCCAATGGTGAAGGGAGCCGCAGGTCGAAAACGTTTGGGAAACACTGCCTTAGGGCAAGACCATAGTGATAGGCCCATTTACCAGCAAGCAGTCATCAATTTCTCACACATTAGGAAAAATTATAGTCTATATCTCTCTGCTACCACATATCTTTCCTCTCTACTACCACATTTTTTCTTCAAATCCTTGACCTGGCACTGGTCAAGGATTTGCAGAAAAAAAAATGTGGTAGCGGAGAGGAAATCGACAGGAATGCATTTGAACTGGTAGCAGCTTCCCTTTAGTGCCCATCTTTTGTGGGGTTTTGTTTGGCGTTGGCCTCACCTGCCAGCCTTCCAAGTTCATCTGTTTCAGAGTACTCAGGGTACAGCCAAAGGGAGGCAAAATAGCTCAGATACTTCCTTCTGTGGTCTCTTTTGCTGTGTGTGTGCAATTGCATTCTGGGCTGATGCACTTGGTCAGCAGATGGAATTTACTTAAAGCCATATTGGCCTCTACCTCTTGATTGAGCTGGGATCCCTTGGCTTTGAAATTGAGTCTAGACTGTTCTTTATGAGCTTGGCTTCCCCTGGGCTTGTGTGGAGGCGGATACTCTTTCTCTCCTCCTCTCCCCCCCCCCCCCAGTGTTGTTAGTGTTGGATATGGCAGCCCTCTGCCTCCACAGATGTCCTCACTATAAGGAGGCAGGTCTGCCACTGCAAGGCACAGAATTCCTGCTGCCAGCTGTGAGAGGCAGAATCCAGCAGATTTAGTCTGTGCCTTGGTGCATGATGCACATGTGACTACATCTGGCTCTGTGCATAAAATAAACATACACACTAAATAATTTCTCTTTTTTTAAAAAGAAAAAAGTCTGTGTATCTGTTTTTGGGTTTATTGTCATGGAATGTCTGTGAATGCACAAATTATAGGAACAAAACTATCCAGAATGTATAAAAAGAGCCCTCAGGGAAAAAAAAAACATTTTTAAATGCTTCAGAATGTCATGGCTCTTACATTACCCTGTAGAATTGACCAGGGATTTCATGCTGCTGCTAATATACTGTTAAAAAAGAGTTCTGAATCTGTTGTGAAGACTGGCTTCCCTTATCACTTTCTACGGGATCTATTTCTTACTCAGACCAAGCCTCTTGAGTCAGACTGCAAGCACACATATTAAGGGCTCTACTCTAGCCAGAGCGGGGCTAGCAGGTGTGCGTTGCCATTGTTGGGGCTGCCTGCTGTAAGGCTCTTGTGTCATCTGTGACACAAGGTGCCAGTCAGATGTGCTGTGAGGTTAGTGTCATCTTCCTTAAAGCAAGTAGTTGAACTAGAGAATATATGAAGTCCTGTCTAGCTTTATGAGACTAGGTATCCTGCCATATTTCTATACAGGGTGACCCATCTATTTTAGCATATCTGTTGAAAAGATTGTATCCTAAGAGTTGACTGAAGTCTCAGAAGAAGCTCCATTTGCACAAAGGGGAGTGGCACTTTGCACTGATCCCCCCCTTTCTTTGCAGCTCCCTGAACAAATCTGTTCCGGAGGGTCCCCTGGCTCTCTGGATGGAGCAGACATCAGGGCACAACAGGCTGCAGAAGTGAAGGGGAGATTAGCGGAAAGTGTCCGTCACCCTTACACAAATGAAGCTTCTTCCACAAATTAAAGGTGCTCTTAAGATACAATCCAAAGAAGATGTGTGTGCATGTGGGTGGGTGAACAAGTGCATCATAAGCAATTCTGAGTTGTCACAGGCCTGGTGAGTGCTTCTGTATGGACTGGTTTCCCTTTAATATTCTGTGAAGAAAGTATCTCATTTCTAATACACTCACCGTGTTTTCTGACTTACTGAGATGTTGATGTTTTCTATTACATTTGTCCCTCCTTCTCTAGCATCTTTGGGTGGTACGTATTTATTAAGGCTGCGTCTGATGTTTCCTTTCCCTATTCTCATTCTGAAAATGTGACCAGAGGCAAGAATGCAGTGAATCTTCCTTCTATCTCATTATTAAGGAAGCACAGCATGTTAGCAAAGAGTGTGTGTTCTGACAGTTATCATTTGAGTAGTGAACATACTATGGAAATGCCCTCACTCTCCATTTGGGACTCATGTACACCCTTCTCTGCTGAATAGGACTAAGGCGGGGAAACCCTGTTCTTGCGTTTTTCAGTGGAACCAGAGTTGCACAATGCTGATTCTCTGGCCCTCATGACAGTCATAAAGTCATCTCCTCCCTTGTCAGAGCAGAGCTGTGCACAGTGATGATTGGCTGTGGCCTTTGTCAATCACAATACTAACATAAGAACATAAGAAGAGCCCCGCTGGATCAGGCCAAAGGCCCATCTAGTCCAGCTTCCTGTATCTCACAGTGGCCCCACCAGGGGCTTCTGAGAGGACACAGTCAACAAGATAACCTGTTAAGATACTACCCCCCTCCACCACTTTCTTGGAACACTATTTAAATTGCAAACAAATGTCAGATAAAGCACTGACCAAACATCTGATCAGATAAAGATGCCAGTCACTTGAAAACGAAAAGTGGGCAGCCTGCCTGAGCTGTGGGGGAGAGGCAAAGAGGGACAGCATTCTTTCTGCAGTCAGCTGTGCATCCGTCCATTAAGGTGTGAAGGTGGAAGAAGCAGAAAAACCAGAGCCTGCTCCTGTTGGCAGGAATGTCTGTACACAATCAAAGGTTGTGTTCCTCAGATCTAGCTGCTAGACGCATCTGCCTACATTTGGAACGCTGCTGAAAGGGAGAGGTGTTAGATGCAGAATTGGGGGTTGTCTAAAATGAGGCTGCTATGCAGGGCCTTGGATGCCAATTCCCAAGTTCCAGCTGAAGAGACCTCTTCTCATGAGAAGGAGTGGCTCTTATTCCTCTGTTCGGAGAAAGACGGGTGCGCACGCACACCATTCCCGTGCATTCACGCACCCTTTCTTGCCATATTGGCCAGACAATTCTACATTGCAGAGCTGGGATGTTCACACCTAGGCTGAGGGGACAGGTGATGATGACAGAGTTCTTCCTTCTCTTTCTCAGCTGGTCAAAAAGCCATTGATAGGTGTCACCCAGTCCAGACTGGAAAGAAGAATGATGAAAGGTCTTCTGTGTCTGCCCTGACCTGATTCCTTCTCTATTTTCAGTCCTTTATCAGCTTCTTGTCAGAATTTGACACTTACCGGTAGTCTGGCGGGACCTTTATCCATACTCCTCACAGATTAGTTTGCTTTTGCTAACTCTTGTGTTATACGGCATTCTGAGGGAGAGAGAGGAGGTACGAAGGAAGGAGTAAAAATATATCTTTCTGCTCACACTAAGTCTAAAAATCAGTAACCAATATGCGTTAATTGCAGCATAATAAAAATATGTCTCATAACAAAGCATCATAACAATCCCAAATTCCCTCCTGACATTGTAACATCTTGGCAAAAGCCTCTTAACAGCTGCCAGGCTAGGAAGTGGCAGTTTTCAGAATGGAGTCTCTGAATGCTGCTGCTTCTCCAAATGGCATTGGCCTGGCTCCAGCAGAGGGGCAATGACAGGAAGGTGTTTTTTTGGTGGGGAAAAGGGTTTTAATTATCCCTCCCAAAGCTGCTCTTGTTGATTTCTTTTTTTAAAGTACTCCAAATTACACCTGGAGAAACGACTGCATTCACCATTTTTAAGGGCTGACAGATAGCAGTGAAGGTTAGTGGTCCCCTTCCATAGCCTGGGGATTGCACACAGCTCTGTAGGTGCCCCCACCAGTTCCCTGATCACTTCGTAGACCTTTTCTTCAAGGACCAGTACAGATGACATTTGGAAGAATGTTCTGCCTAACTTAACTGTACCCAGGAACCATTTGTTCTGTGGTTAGCATGTGGTCTCTCATAGGCAAATCCTTGTGAAAACCTCATTTCCTCTTCTTGCTATCTGGAGCTCATGTGGAACCAGCCACTATTTTTTCTTCAGGAGATACGGAAAATAGCTTGCCCATTGGAACTGACTTGCATGTACTCCCTCTCCCTCTGAGGCCACTGCAAGTGTGCACACACACCATTTGTATGATATCAGTCAGAAGAGCTCCCTGCTGGGGAAAGCAAGGACACAGCATGGGGAATGGAAGAAAAATCCAGGAAGTGATGGCATGTGGTGTCAGCTGAGCTTCACCTGCAAGTAACTTGGGTGTAAAGCTTTCTGCAACCTCCTAACCAGAATAGCTGCTCCTGTCCAGCACTGGCCGCATTCTTTAATTACCCTCCACTCTGTTAACCACAGAAAGCATTTTAGCAGGCAAGCTAAGTAACTGCAATATTTATAGATTCAATTTCAAATAAATTTCCCTGATAGGCAAGTGCAAAAGCTACGTCACTCCTATTAGGAATGCAGGCAGCAAACACACCGTTGCTATGGCAATTTTGCCATCACAGCAAAGGCAACCTTTGAGCACAGCTCGTAGGTACAGCTTTCAGGCAAGGCAGCTTCAGCCTTAATTAATTGGTACAGCAAATTCTTATCATAACAGTAAGTAAGCAGTAGTGGTTTGTGGGGAGAAAAATGTACCAAGGCAGTAGAGATTCTCTTCAGAAGGGGAATGAGGGCTGGAGCCTGCCCCTCTCATTCCCCAAGAGAGGGGGGCTCTGCTTGTGAGGACTGAGGGCCAATAACCACACCCCATCTTGGCACCTGTAACTGGAGGGGGTGCATGCCACACCACACATGCTACTCACGCACCTGTGTGATGTGCCATGTGCCTAGCTCTCAAATGAACATAGACTTGGGCTGCTTCAGAGCTAGTGCAGTTGTGAAGAGAAAAAACATCCAAGCCAGGAAGTCCTTGGTTCAAATGGTACCACCTCCATAAACTCACTGAGCAGCTTCTGAGTGACCTTAAACCAGATCTAATCTCTCGGTCTCAGGCTCCCATTTGTAATAAGATGGGTTGCAATAATACTAGCTTATCTTGCAAGTTATTGATTACTGCAGCCTGGCAAATAAGCCCACAGCTTACGCTGTTGTATTGCATACCTATACTAATCATTTGGGGGGGGGGACGACAACAACAACACTTGCCTGTCTGGAGAAGCTTCTTCCTGCAGCAACCAGGTGACTGGCTATGTAAAAGCCTGGATTGCAGTACTAAAGCGATGCATGTCAAGCCCTTGGAGCGTTTCTGGTGTAGGAAACTTCCTTGTTCTGAACTGGATGACTGATCCAGCTCCCCCAATTTTGCTTACTCTTAACTGGCAGCAGCTATTCAGGGTCTTAGGCGTCTTTACCATCATCTGCTACTTGATCCTTTAAAAAATAATAAGAAGAAGAAGAATATGGAAAATGCTGGAGATTGAATTTGGGATCTCCTGCATGCAAAACATGTCCCTGAGCTATGAGCCTTCCCCATTTAGGGAAAGTGCTATATAAACCTGTGAACTTCTAGGTATGTCGGAAGGTGGTGTAGACTGAGTCAGATCATCATTGGACAGAACGCAGCAGTGGCTTGGGTCTCATGGCTGACTCATGCCACAGCTGCCTGGGGTACAGGGGACTGGTGCAAACAAGTGGGTCCTCTAATCCGTGTGGGCCTTTGGCCAGTACCCGACCTGGCCATTGTGGCCAACCCCTAATGCTACCCTAAGTGTGGACAAAGCAGTGGTTGAACTGGACAATAACTCCCTCAGTCTCATGCAAGCAAACATGACGTCTATCAGCCACTGCACAGCACCCTGCGCTGCTGTCTGCGGACTGAAGTCAAACATCTCCCCTAAAGGACACCTAAGAACAAACTGAAGAGCACAAAGATTTCTGCCAAATGGTGAATGCTAACAACATACATTTGTGGGAAGACAACAAATTGTAATCTTTGACACAGTACACCTTGGTTTCTCTCACCCTCTGCTTGGTTAACACACTAGATAATTCGTATAATCCAGATTCTGCTGAATGTGTCGATCTGTAGGATTTGAGTACTTGTTCAAGTACGTTCCCCACCAGCACTGTAATTTTGAGAATAGGAAAGAATGCAAAAGTCATAGCAGGCCAGTGCTTTGCTGGAGTCCAAAGATGAGATCTTGTGATGTGTGCCTCTTGTTCTCTCCTTCGACTTCTCATTTTTCTTGTCCGTACAATGACACCCTGACCCAGAGATGAACAGTTTATAGGTTGATCTCTCACATGAGCTGACTGTCTCATGCTCTGTGTGGAGCTCAGATGCGACGTCGGGTTCATAGTAAGTGGTTTCTATTTTGGTCTCATGGTCTTTTGGCATCGCCTTTCTTGGCAGTTCCCTTCCTGTGTGTCTCACAATGAGATTATTTTGCTAACAATGCAGAGAGGAGCACACATTTTCTTGTTTATTCTCTGAAACTTTCTCATGTCCCTTGAGGGCAAATCCTGAAATTAAGGGGAATTTGGTCACTGACTAAAGGTGGACCCTTGTTCCTTTGCTCTATATAAACCTTCTCTCCCCCTCCCATTTTCTAGTAATTAGATTCCCAACTGATTTCCATTGTTTTTCATTAGTACACTAAAGTCAGTATAAAGTTTTAATTTACCTTGAGCACAACACTTTATTGCATTTTTCTTTACTTTGGGCTTTAATTGTCTGGGGCAGGATGTGACCATCGGAGACATTACATGGAGCTCTGGAGCCAGTGATTTCTAGCCTAGGGTCATAGCAGCAGTGAGGCTGACAGGAGCCTAGACAGGCAGGAGGAGTACAGCAGGCAGGAGTATCTGTTCTGAACAAACAAGGACAGAAGGCCAGGTGCTTGGTGCTTATGCCAATCCAGGGGTCTTTTCAGGGCCGGCCTTTCCATGAGGTCAACTGAGGTAGGTGTCTCAGGTGGCAGATTGAAGGGGGAAGCATCTGCTTCCACTGCCGCCTCCTCTTCCTCCTCCCACTCCATGGGTTCAAAAAGGGAAATGGAGTGGAAGATTTCCTTCTCTGCTCCATTCCTCTCTTTTTGTATCCAAGGCGTGGGAGAAGGTGGTACGGTGGGGTCAGCATTTGGTGCACCAGGAGTTCTGGGGTCAGCCCTACTACTTGTCTGTTGCAGAGGCTGATCTCCAGTATCAACTGTGTCTGAAGAAGACCCTGAATATACAGAATTCTGGTTAGTTCAGTCGGTTGGGCTACCCAGGCTTCAAACTCTTAACTTTCATGGTTTTTTAAGCCCTGAATTGCAGAAAAGATTTATGTATTAACACTGAAGTGTACTAGACTGTGTCAACTCCTCTGTCCCCACATTAAAACATTCATAAGGAGCCATAAAATGTACATCTGGAAGTAAAGCAGCAAGAGCAGACTCGGGGGGGAGGCAACCTAGGACAACTCCCCAGAGGTGCCCGACCATTATCTCACTTGTAATGCTGGAGCATTCATGATTCATCTCAGTCATCTTGGGTAGCATGTTCTGGCTACTACGTGCTTTGTGCCTGAATCAACATGGCAATGCAGCAGAACCCCCCTATGGCAGGAAAAAGGGAAAGTCCTCAAAAGAATCTTCTGCCACGGTCTGTTGTGCAATTAGGATCAGAGTTGTTTTCTCTTGTATTCTGTCATTGTGCAAGATGTGCAGAAGACAGATGCCAGGATTGCTTGTTTTAGGTCCTTGCACCCGTTGGATTAACACCTACTTCTCACTTGCAGAAGAAGAAAACATTTTGCAAGAGTTGCGGAGAGGTCGATGCTTGTTTCTTGAGTGTCTCACAGCACAATCCTATGCGCATCTATTTGGAAGTACTGTAAGCCCCATTATGTATAGGATTGCAGCCTCCGAGGCAAATTAGATATTAAGCCAAAATGTGTGAAACAAAAACTCAGCAGGTTTTGTTTTTAATTGAAAAGCAGACTTGGGAGATTGCAGTTTTGATCAGAGGAATGGCGATGCTTGTATGTTTAACATTTCCACGTGAACCATTTTTCTGCTCAAAATCCCCCCCCCCCCCGTTGCCTTTCTCTCCCTGGTTCCTTCCAGATGCATAGTTATTTATTATCATTACCTAATCCTGTAAATGCAGATCTGGAACACTGCAGGGGGAAAATCTGGGAGAGCCAGATTTGAACAGAAAAGAGCCAGTAAAGAAAGAGTTAAGTACCCCCTCCTCCCATTACTTCCCTACTCAAAATTGTAGCCTCCCATGGCCTCTTTGAAAGAAACAGCACTGTTGGGGCTTCTTTATAGCACGCGCATGGTAGTACTGTGTGGCTCTTGTCCCTGTAAGAGTAGAGTTAACTGCGCTGTACTCAGTTACCCAGTCCATGTTGCTGATTGGCTGACAGTGATCCTCGAGTGACCCTCAGAACTATGAGAAGAATAGCCAGGTATTTAGCATACTATGGTTTTAGAAAGGAAGCATCCATCAGAGGATGCCTATTCCAGGACCGTCCTGGCCAGGCTGGCCCCTTAACCCTCCAAACCAGTGGCAGTGAGAGGGCCCAATGTGCCATTGGGGGAGCATCGGTGGGGGGGGAGGCAGTGAGGGCTTCACCCACATGGGCTCCAGTAACCTGGCATTGGTACTAGTTGTAGTTACCTACACTTCTTCAGCCTGGCCCACGCGGTCTTTTTTGGCTGAACTGTGATCCTGCGACATAATCTGGGAGATAGTACTTGATTTATTTTTCAACCTATCTACGTTCTGAAAAATGCTCAGCTTCCTAATGCTTCCAGCATGCACATGTAAAGCTCTTAGCCCTGTGTCACACTTAGATTAATTTTTTTTCAGTTCAAAGAGAAAAGGAATAAGGGTTGTGGCAGTTGCACATCGGTCTGAATTAAAATGTAGCTATTCTCCCCACCCCACCCTTCTTCCCTCTTCTGAATCTGGAGCTGCAGAGACCTAGCTATGAAAAGTCAATTCTGCCTTTTTTTGTTGTTGCTGCTGCATCCAAAGTAAGAAATTCCAGTGTTGTTTGACAAGCTGATAAAAGGCACTAGAGATAATGTGCAAGCTTGAAGCTTTGTAGAAATTCCAGGCAGCCCGCACTGAATCATCAAATCCCAGGAGCACAGAGACATTCTGTGGAAATGTCACACAGGCCTGCTAGCATATTAATCAGGAAACAATGGTGAGCTCCCATTTTTGCCATCAGGTCTCTGCTTAGCTGAGCGATCATCTTGGGAGATTTTCTTGTGCAGAGTTTGGCCTAGGAGGGGGACCAATCAGGAGTTTGGCCTGTATTTCTTATTAATGATATTTTAAAGCTACTTTTTGATTTTAAAATATAATGTACAATAAAAGGAATTAAAAAAGTAACACATGCAGCATGGTTAGCCACAGCAGTTTAAACCTGTGGGGAGCACCATCCATGCAGTGGACTAACCTGGGTGCATCTAACTGCATAGCCGCCTGCTTTCTGGCCAAGGTTATGGGCAGATACAAATCCCTTCTTTATCTTGTGTATCTGAACAGATTTTCCCCACAGAAATTCGAGTTAAAAACTTGGAACAGATTTTGTGCGAGCTTCTTATTTTTGTGTGACTCTCTGCATGCATATGTTTTCAGAAAATGTATTAGGTTGTTCGTCGCTAGGCTGTCACAAAGGGTCACTTCGGAAGATACTTTTTACCTCCCAAACTTGCCCACATGATAGCGGACTGCATGGGTGCTCATGGGGCACACACGCCCTGGCCCCTCCCCTTGCTTGGGATAACTTCCCTAATGATGTGGAGGGGCAGTTAGAATGAATCATCATTGTATGAGCGCTGTTAAACCTAGTAGGCGTAGCGCAGTATGTGTAGGAGGGTGGTTTGGACAAACTGCCCCACCAGGTGACTAGAGAAATCAACCAGGAAATGAGGGGTCAAAAAATGTGCACGTGTCCATTATCACAGGGCTGGCTTAGAAGGTAAAGTATAATCTGAACTAGCCTGTTGTGTACCTTATTCTTGCCCTATCCCTGAACAAAATGGCTGCCTGAAGCTAAGGGCCAGTCAGTCGTTCTGATCTGTGATCTGGAGGTGGATTTCTGAAGTAAGGGGGAGGAAGACTGAGATTAGGTAGAACAATAGCATTAGCTGAAGACTCAGTTCATGACTGTAGGAAACCTTGTACTGCCTGCAGCTTTATTGACTCATAGACATCGAAGTTGTTCTCTGAAATCTTGAGGGCTACAAACTTAAAGCTGAAACTCCCCGGATGCCAAATCTGATGCCATCTACTCACTGGTGTGGTGCTGCACTGTTTTTTTTTTTGGGGGGGGGGTATCGGTATGGCATACATGTAGCCCTGCCTGTAAATCGCTAAGGCCCCAACTTGTGCTGCTGGGCAGCAGACAAGGTCCTTTTCAGCAGTGCCACCGGCCGGGCTGTTGTTGTGCACTGCTGGGCCACTGCTGCAGATGGTGAGAGATGGGCATGCGCAGCAGTGGCTCTGGGAGGCAGGTGCCTGTAAGTTGGCAGTGAGGGGTGGGGTGGGGTGGTCCCAAGGTAGGGAGGGGAGAGGTCAAGGTGCAAGCTGGAGGGGGAGGGTTTCGATGGCAAATGCACACTCCGGATCTTATCTCCCATATTTTGGACTGCCCCACCCCCTTTCTCTCCTCAGACCTATGCCAGCTATATAGCTGGCACAGGTCTGAGGCCCATAATAAACTACCAGGGTCTTTTCGCGAGATTCAACACGGAGGTGGCCGGGAGACAAGGTAAGGGATGCTAACTGGGGGCAATTTTGCCGTTTTTCCCAGGCTGCGGCATGGCTGGGCGGGTTCTCCCACTTGTGCTGCAACCAGTAGGGTAAAGCTACAGCCCTGCCTCCGGGTTTCAGTGCGAGCGGGAAAACCCGCCCGGCCGTGCCACAGCCCGGGAAAAACGGGGGGAACCCCATTTGGGGGGTGCACTTTTTGGGGGTCCGGGGTACGCGGACTTTGGGGGCCTGCGTAGGGGGTACACGGGCCCTCAAAGGTTGAGGAACCCTGACCTATAATGAAGGGTTCTACGAAAGATGAGAACATATTATTGTATTGTAAAAACCCCTTGGGGTTTAGAAAAGCCTGCCCATGTAAACCACCTTTGAAGTAAAAAGTCAGAGGAGAAATCCGATGACCAAAGTAAAGGCGGTATATAAATACTGGTTTTATTATTATTATTATTATTATTATTATTATTATTATTATTATTATTATTATTATTATCAACCACCACCAACAAAAACAACAACAACAACATCATCATCATCATACCACCTTTCTTGGTCATTGGATTTCTCCTCTGACTTTAATTCAAGGCGGTGCACATAGGCAGGCAATTCTCTCCCCCCCCCCGAAGGGGGGTTTACAATACAAAGTTCTAATCTTTCATAGAACACCTTCATTCCAGATGGTTTCCTTCACGGTCTGGCTTATCTCTGGCATTCGTCTCCCATGCTTAGTTGACGGCAACTCTGACTCCCACTCAGAGTGTAGCTGGCAGCTTTTCCTCGCTCTCACCGAGGGCTTCTGTGGATCGTCAGAGGCGTGTTGTCAGCTCTCGGATACTTCCGGTTGTCTCAAGCTGGCGTCCTCAGATATCTTCAGGCATTATAAGGCAGCAGCTCTACCACTGAGCCAAACCTCCTGCTTACTCCCAGGTAAGTATGTTTGGGATTGCAACCTTACCAAACGGAATCTCTTTGTGCAATGAGGAGCAGGTTCGCACACATCCTTCTCCTTCCAGCACAACTTCCACCTTTCCTTAATTGCTGTGGTTCAGCTGAACTGGCCCCTGACACGAGAACCATATACTAGTAATATGCAGTTCAGAAATGGGGGGACTTGTGCCAGAAAGAGGAGCAGGTGAGTTGGGTAAGTATCATCTGAACTGGCCCACAATAAAACTGCTTCTGTACTGTACAGCTTCAGGGTATAGGCTGTTATGAGGAGGGCACATGTTTGAAAGCTTTCTCGCATAAAGAAAATCCCTACACATAGAGAACTAGCATGTCCAGGAAAAGGCTGAGCTACAAAGGTTCTCTCTACCCATTTACACTATAGTTCAAATGAACTTGTTAATTCCATAATGCATTCTTTAATGCAATATCATCTGAGGTACCTAGACCCTGCCACATGATCTGGTGTTAATCTAGACTTGTCCAGAGAGCCACAGAGTTTGCTCGTGCAATGGGGCTTCCTGCCTCCTCTCTTCTGCTGCAACTCCTTGCATCCGCTTCCAGCTGAAAAGCCACTCCTATGGGTCAAGAGACTTCCTGGAATGCTATGGGATGTGACATAACCACCTGAAGCTGTAGGAAGCAGTCCATACTCCATATATGTGTCAGACAGGGCCTCTGAGAGGAATTTTATCAGGGGGTGCAAAGTTTCTCTTGGGCCCCTTCTTGTGGCAGGGGGAGGGCAGCAACAGCCAGAAAGGTATCTGGATCCCAGGTCTACCAGGCTTCCTGATACAGTACCCAGGTCTACCTGCCTGGTAGACCTGCCCTCCTGGTTGGCCAGGCCTCCGTCTTTCATGAGGGCAGCTGAGATCCCAGGAAATTTCTGGGCCCCCTCCTTTGGCTCTTGGGCCCCCTTTTTGACCCTGGGCCCGGGTACAATTTACCCCCTTTACCCCCCTCTCATGGGCTCTGATGTCAGATACTGCGTGGGATCCAGGTAGCCACTAGCACAAGGAGTCTGGATCCCGCCCAGTTGCTTCACTACATGTAAGTACTGTATGTTTATATAGATCAGGGGTTCCCAATCTTTGGAGGCCTGCATACCCACTACTCGGGCCTCTGGCTGCCCTGCGTACCCCTGGTACGTGGATGCCTGCGTACCCCGCCATGTTCCCCTGCATACCCCCCCCAGCGTAGCCTTTCCCTCAGTGTCTCACATACCCCCAACCTGCGGTCCCCAAGGGTTACGTGTACCACAGGTGGGAACACCTGATATCACTGGCATTGTTGGAGCGTGGCGGGGGGGCGGACCGCCAGGGGGTGACGCGCGCATGACGCGCGCAAAGGGGTGAGCATCACCCGTGCATCACCATCCGGACACCGGACGCTCCGAGGCCGGCTCCCCGGGCCTCGGAGCCTCCGGAGTCCGGAGGCTCCGAGGCCGGGGAGCCGGCGCTCCAGGGCCTTCTGAAGGCCCGATGGCTCAAAACGTAAAGTTTTACGTTTTTCGCGCATGCGCAGTGCTTTTCTGAGGGCAAATGGGCAGCCCTTTGCCTCAGAAAATGTACTGTGCATGCGCGAAAAACGTAAAACTTTACGTTTTGAGCCATCGGGCCTTCAGAAGGCCCTGGAGCGCCAGCGGGGCCAGACGCTCCGAAGCCGGCTCCCCGGCCTCGAGTTTGGCTGAGGGGGGTCACCCAAGGGCAGGGGGGTGACGCGCACCCCCTGCCCTTGGGTGACGCGCGTCTAGTGACGCTACTGCCTGATATAGATCCTTTAAGAGCTGTGAATATGAATTTTTAACAAGTCATTACTTTGTTTAGCACAATGCAGGACCAGATCAAAGTTCAAAGGGTCTTTGGCCAAGTGCCTGGGCCAGTCTCCCCAAATCTGAGGGGGAAGCTTGCCTTGGGGGGGGGGTGACAGCGGTTAGCATAATTACTTTTAGTGATGCATTCTCAAGTCTGCCTCTTTGTACATGGTATCAATTTAATGCAATCAAAGCTGATTTTGTTGTACACCACAAAAAGCGAAAGTTCATCTAGTCTTAGAATGTCTCCCAGCTGCTCACAGATGAACACTGTGGTCATCTACCGTCTAACTGTCATAACAACAATATTTACAAAAGTTGATAGTTAATCTGAACATAGTATCTGTAAAGCATATTACGTGTTAGCTAACTGCTCTGATCTCTTTTATTATTATTATTAACAGTATTTATATACCGCTTTTCAATAAAAAGTTCACAAAGCAGTTTACAGACAAAATCAAATGATTAAATGGCTCCCTGTCCCCAAAGGGCTCACAATCTAAAAAAGATGCAGAAGACCACCAGCAAACAGCCACCAGAAAAGATACTGTGCTGGGGTGAAAGGGGGGTCAGTTACTCTCCCCCTGCTAAATATAAGCAGTGCCGTACCCAGCCGATTTTGCGTGTGGGGCCCGGTCCTCGGCCCCGCCCCTAAAACTAATTAGCATAAATTATGCTAATTTTTTCAGGCGATTTAAACCTACATTTTAACCCTACAAAAGGGGTATTTTTAAAGTGTGTATGCTTTGCGGCACTTAACTTTTGTATAGGAGCCTCCAGCGATTTTTAAGGGGTATTTTTAAAGTATGTCTGCTTTGCGGCACTTAACTGTGTTATAGGAGCCTCCAGCGAAGCGATCGGCTCTCTCCAGCGACGTTCTCTTCCAGGGGCGCAGATCGGCGATCTGAGATCGCTCCTCTGCAGCCCCTGACCAGAACTGCTCATCGTAAGCTCTTCCTTTGAGTTCGCGCATGCATGAATGGCTGTTTGCTATGCGCATGCGCGAACTCAAAGGAAGAGCTTACGATGAGCATTTCTGGTCAGGGGCTGCAGAGGAGCGATCTCAGATCGCCGATCTGCGCCCCTGGAAGAGAACGTCGCTGGAGAGAGCCGATCGCTTCGCTGGAGGCTCCTATAACACAGTTAAGTGCCGCAAAGCAGACATACTTTAAAAAAAAAACTTAAAAATCGCCGAAAAAAGCGGGATTTTTCCCGCTCTCCTCCGGAGCCTCCCGCCCCCCCCGCACCACCTCCCGCCCTTGCGCCCTGGGGCCCACCGCCCCAGGGCACCACGTCAGAGGACGCCACTGAATATAAGAGGAGCACCAATTGAAAAAGTGCCTCTTGCCCAGTTAGCAGGGGTACTCTAAACATTACAGTATAAGTATTTTGTTTTCAAAACCTTTACAATCATTTCACTTCTGTGGGAGAAGCAGAGACAGGATGGAAAGGAGAAAGAAGAGGTGGGAGGAATCTTTCCTTGCTAAAGACAGTGGCCAAGAGGCGAGCCAGTCCTACAAAGCAGCAGTGACTGAAGGTACTGTAGTTCCCTACACTCTGCTCCTTGAAAAGCGAGTTGGTTCTCTTTTGTCACTTGTGACTTCACTGTTCTTAGTCATTTATTTCCATGGTGACCTGGTGTCCTGCTTTTTGATGTGCTAAAACTGTGATTGTTGTTTCCCTGCTATTGATTGTCCTAAACAAAACTCTGGTAATCTAAAAATAAAAGCAGTGACACCGGAAGGACTGAAATTGTCAGACCATGTTGCAAAGGTGCAATTTCCCAGCTGCTGAGTACAGAAAACAGGTGGACGCCACAGCCTTAATTGCTAGCGATTAATATTGCACTGTTCCATGCATGCTGAATCCTTTTCAGACTTGATCCTTTCATTTGGGAGACATGTAAGTCTTCGTTTTCAACTGGCCCCTCCTTGGGAGGGTGATCAACAAAAGTCTGTGAGAAGGAGGGAAGGACAGAAGCACCAACTTGTTCAGGGCCACCTGACCCAGGATCTGTTTTCCTAGCAGCGCTCTTGTTAGGAGCTGAGTCCATAGCAGGGATGACTCAGTCCACGGTCAACAGAATTAATTGGATATATCAGTTGATCTCTGAGCTTGAATAGCATGATCGCTGAAAGTCGGAGCTGTGAATAAGACAGTGCCTGATTCAAATCTCAAATCTTTCCTGATTCAAATTCAAATCTTTCCACATCCTGAAATGCTCTATACATGGTGGCATTATTATTTCAACTTCTGCTACAGCAGCAATCAATCAAACTATTCTTCTTGATCCTGAGCTGGATCTGTATACAGATGCTACATCTAAATACTGGGCAGGACTTCACTGGGTTCCATTAACTGATCTCATGTTGCAGGAAGCTGTCCATTGTTAGATGAATGAGGGCTGTGCAAACAGAATTGGAAATGCTGTGCTATGCAGAGTGGAAAATGTCATCTTCCCACCTCAGTGACTTTTGATGGAGAAGCACCATGGAGAGGACATGTATTTAAAGGGAGAAGAAAGCGGCTTCCATAGTCTTGGCATCCCGCCTGTTATGGAGTCCTCCTCATCAGCTCTGGTTCCTTTCACCACTCTTCACCCCAATCAGTCTTAGCAAAGCAAGCATCTGAAAGTGCACAGTTCTTCAGTCTTGCAGAAACACCTCACTAAGCATCAGTGACCTGGAAAGTATATACCACAGCAAAAAGTCAACTTCTGCCCAGATGCAACAGTGTAAGGCATGCAGTTGACATTAGATTGGGGCAAAATACCTTGGTGGTTTGGTGACATCATGTAAGTTAGCCTGTATGATTTTCTTCGATGAGAACCAGCACTGTCAAGTAAGAGAATGTTTTCATGCTTACACATTAGAGCTGAGTTCTAGGCACACTAAAGGCTTCTTCTTCATGCATTACATTTTGTACAGATAATCCTTTTGTGCAGGAAAAACATTACAGACTATCAGAATGTAAGACCAGCCCTGCTGAATTGGACTAAAGGCCCATCTAGTCCAGCAGCCTGTTTGTCAGTGGTCTCCCAGCTTCCTCACAAGCAGGGGATGAAAGAATAGCCCTCCTTCCTATTCAGAGGCATATTCTCCCTGAAAATGGAGTTCCTGGTATTATGGATAGTTGGCATTGACAGATGTGTCCTCCATGATTTTGTCTAATCTCCTTAGAGAGCCAGAGGTCATCACTAGGGGTGTCACTAGAGTTGGTGACACCTGGGGCGAGATCTCATAGTGTCACCCCCATGGACCTCCTCTCATACCAGACCACACAATGTGGAGTGCTCCTGGGAAATGCGATCCCCACATGAGTTGTGGTGGGGATTGGGAAAAACCCATTTTCTACCAGTGGTGCATTTTCGCACCACCGGTAACAAATAGAATAGAAAGTCATTTTGGTGTCACCCCTGCATTTTGGTCTGCCCCCTAGTGACGCCCCTGGATCACCACATTCTGTGGCAGTTCATTCCATACATGGTATGTTTATGGAATTCACTGCCACAAGATGGGCAATGGTCACTGTGTGTGAAGTTGACACAAATATTTTATTTGCTGCAAGTGCTTGAGCTGAGAAGCTTGCTTCCTTACCTTTGTATGCACAGCCAAGTAAACATTTGTGACAACTTCATACATGAAAGTGCATGTGAGATTTTCTTGTGTGGAGCTAACCTCCATGGAGGAAAAAATCTCATGTATGGCAAAACTCTCTTTTTGGAAATAAATCCCACTGTGATCAGCACACTTGCCTCCAACTAACAAGGTTTAGGATCAAGGGCACGAATAATGCTGGAATGAGTGCCCAACTGAGCATGTGGAATCTTCCTTTCCTTGGAGGTTTTCAAGATGATGTTGGACCAACTTTTTTCAGGGACCCACCAGGCTCCCACTCCCTTCCCAGTGTTTGACAGGCTTAGAAAACAATTTTTTCTTTCAACAGGCATTTGCTGCTACAGCATATTCTGAATTAGGACAGGAGGTTGGATCTGATGACTTATAAGGTCCCTCCCAACTACATGATTCTTTACTGAATGTGAGGTTTCTGCTACAGCATATTCTGAATTAGGACAGGAGGTTGGATCTGATGACTTATAAGGTCCCTCCCAACTACATGATTCTTTACTGAATGTGAGGTTTCTGCACAGCAGGTATCTCTATGTTTGGCAAACAAAACCCCAAGTTATCAAAGAAGATCAGAGGGCCCACAAATGTTGCACCCCAAGGCCTCTAAATGGTGCAAAATGGAAAGCCGAGCTTTTGACCAAAATGCTATTTCAGCTGCATCATGCATGCTTACCATCCTATCTTTATCTCCCATATAAAATTATTTTCAGTTAAGTTCTGTTCCTCTGACTCAAAAGCCCTTGCTGACTCGGTCCATGGATGTCTTGATGAGCATCTGCTTTAGTCAGACCCCAGCTGGAATATTATGTCCAATTTCTGGGCACTGCCGTTTGATATATTGATAAACTGGAGCAGGTCCAGAGGAGGACAATTAGGATGATAGTGGGGTGGAGACTGTGTCCTGTGAGGACAAGTTGAAGGAGTTGGGCATGTTTAGTTTGGGGGAAAGCCAGTTAAGTGGTGTGGTGACATAACTCTAGTCTACAAATATCTGAGGTCCTGTCATGTGGAGGATGGAGCAGATTTGTTCTCACTTGCTCTAGAGGGCAGGGCCTGAACAAATGGGTTTAAATTACAACGAGGGAGATTTTGATGTAATAACATTAGGAAGAATGTTCTGATGTTTGGCAGTGGAATGGTCTGCCTTCGAAGGTGGTAGGCTCTCCATGGCCATTGTTGGAGATACGGCTGGATATCGAGGATGCTGTAGTTGTGGACTGCTTGCACTTGCAGGACTTGATTATCTTGTAGGTCTCTTTCAACTCTATGATTCTGAGATATGGGGTGAGACTATAATTACAACCAGTGTGAAGCCAAATTAAGGGGAGAGGAAGCTCAGGGACAGAGAGTCAGCTAGAAAGGGGAGAAGGAGTCTCTGCTAGCCTGTAGTGTAGACCTAAGGTTGTCTAGTCCTGCTTTTTTAAGTGTTGAGGAATAAGTTGGTGAAAATTTCAGATACAGACCTGACTTAGGTTTTAACAAGAGTTGTCCCCCTTTGTTGTGATCTTGTGCCAATATCATTTTTTCAAACAATCAGTGCACCTCTCTTGATTGATGCAAAAACATTCAAAATGTTTTCTCTTATACAGCGGTTCCCAAACTGTGCTCCGCTGAGCGCTTGGTGCTCTGCAAGAGATTGGAAAGAAAATAAAGAAAATAAATGTGACAGGACCTCAAAATTGTGAATGTATACGGCCATGAACTGTGTATAGGTAAAGTATTGGGTAGAAATTATTTAGCTCCTGCAGCGTGCTGTGAAGCAGTGTAAATAGCAAGTATTATAGCCTGAAGTGCATGTCATGCGTCACCTCAGTCAGCTTTGCCTCGCTGCAACGAACAACCAGTGAAGGAGAGCCTAATGCAAGCTGCTTCCTTCTGGTTCCTTTTTTTACCCCCCCCCCCCCCCAGGCTTCTTCCCTCTGTCCGTTTCTTCCTGGTTGGAGGAGCTCAGTGCCTCAGAACAGTCTTCAGTGCATGGGCTGTAGATGAAAATAAAGGAAGGCTTCCAAGAGTTCAGGACTTGGGGGGGGGGTCAATTGGGGGCAGCGAGTGAGAGGAAAAAACAACAACCTTACAATTGGTTGCCTTACGATCATTTCACTTCCTCCACACTGGAAGCCCAAACGTTTGGCCCAATTAGAGGATGAAGGAGGGTGGGAAAAGAATCAATCAACCACGTTGGTTTTAAATACCATATCTATAAATACAACTTGAAAAATACAGTTAGGTAAAAACAGCCAAAAAATGCACATACATGCCTTTGACATAAGGGTGACGATTGTGCTCCATGACAAATTTCTCTCCTGAAAAGTGCTCCGCTATTCAAAAGGTTTGGGAACCACTGCTTTAATACTAAGTGATGGGTTTATGTTGCACTTGCATGTTAAAACAAGGCTTCTTTTAATTAAAAATAATCAAAATATCACATGTAGTAAGATACCATAACACTGCTATGAGTTTTGCTATTTTGATGAGCATTAATTGATGTATCACTATGGTTTTGACTGACAGACTAATAGGTAGTCAGGAACTTGACAAAATAATGTAAATGTCCTTAATTAACTGGGGATGTTTTCCTTAATAGCCTGGAAATTTCTCTCCCTGCCTTCAACATATTACACTAATCAGAGTTAGTGGAAAGGGTGACTGTCTGTAGCAAGTTTGAATCTCTAAAGAGAGGCAGAGACCTGAATTTAGCTAGACTAGACTGGAAGCGGGGTGGTGGTGGTAGGGAAGGTACAAACAATTGTTCCCTCAGGGAATCTGAGGAGAATAAACAGTTCTCTGCTCCCTGTTTTTAGAGCCTATTGCATCCAATATGCCCTGCTTAATATATCTACAAATAAAACAAATATTACAGAAACACCACTAGTGTTCTGTTATCCAAAATAAATGAAATCCTATAGCATTACTCTTGGACTTCTCAGTGCCTGGAGAAGTGGAGAGTGCTTAACAATACACATGCTGATTATACAGTATAAACATTATTTGACCAAGAAAAAATGGCCCCCAAACTACAAAATAACTGATAGTCTTTTTTTAGGAAATGGATGAAAAACTGTACTGTAAAGGGGAGAGCGTTGCTGTCTCCTGGTTTCTATCCTTTCCCTTCATACTGCATGTGAGAGACTGTGAACACATCAACACATTTTGAATGCTCATCATTGTGAATTGTTCCACACACACACACACCCCAGATATTTTGACAAAAAGAGGTAACTCCCATTGCTACAGTGTCATCAACTTTTGGTTTAATTAGGTATAAAGTGTTCATAAAAGTGTCATAAATTATTAAAGTTTCATAATTTTCATAAAATAAAGTTTTGTAAAATGTCATACAATTATTTAGCAGTGCACAGGTACTGTGGCTAGGGACAATCTAAAATGTGAGTTTTTTTAAAGGTCAGCATTTTAGTTCCTGTGGAATGGCATCTAATTTTTCCCAGTTCTTGGGCCTTACGTATAATGGGACAAGAACTATAAAAGGGGTGGAATAGTGATGGTGATATAACTCCTATTCAGAGAGTGTTGATTGTGTACATAGGTAGCTGAAATGTTCTCAGAATAAGGGAAGGGAGAGCGCAGTCTTACCTGATCGTAGTTCTTATCATTGGCATATCAATTGTAAACTCTGATCAGTGGGCATCCATGGCAATATTATAGCTATAGTCATAGAAAGGAACAACAGGATTACGCAGGAAGATATATGTACTGTTTATAGGCCCAAGTCTTATATACAATACTGTATACAAGAAGACAGCCATGTGCAGAAACCTCTGGCTTAGATGGTGTCAGATTTCTGAATCTTCAGACCTGAGTTTCTGGATTTTCACAAATGAGTGCAATGTTTTCTGCTTCCCATATAAGACATTGCAGCTTATCTTCAGCTGTAAAGTCACATGTAGAGAGCAGTATGGCTTGGCTTGTATACGTAAAATGAAGCTGTTCCCCCAGAGTGATTAGACAAGATTTCACTCTCTCATTCTACTCCTCAGAAGTGATGCATAAAATCAACAAACCTGATTAAAATGGGATTTCCAGACTCTGACGTCAGAGGGAAGTCAACGGTTCTGTGCTCCCCAAGACCCTGTTGCTCTGGCTGCTTTTAATAAAAGCCTCTGCATGGCTTTATTGAACACAGTGGTAAGAATCTGCCTGGGAGGATGTATAAATATGCATAGGGCAGAAATAAATTGCATCTGTGTGCGTAGTTGCTGAAAGAGGATTGAAGTGTGTTCTTGAAGCTCCAAGGGCATTTAGGTATTTTTGCAACTGAATAGTGAATTCGCATGCCTTTATCTTCATGTAATAACGCCTCATATGGGTATTTGTGTGACTACCAGAGGGAACTGCTTGGCCATGAGGCTGGCAGCTGCAGGTGTGTGTACCTATCTGGTTGAAGATTTGGGAAACGGGTGGGAGGGAAGGAAGGGGCTGCAGGCCTGGTGTGCTGAGTGCCAGCTGAAATGGCAGGTTTAGCATGAAAAGGAGAGTGACAAACAGGTCCACAGCAACTCTATCAGCACCTTTCACCCAGCCATCTGCTTGAGGCATGTTTACTCAGAAATAAGTTTAGATTCCACTGGAGCTCAGTGGCACTTACTCCTGAGTAGACGTGCTTAGTTAGGCTGGCATGTGCTTCAATCCCTGATCAGCAGGCAGCACCAGAATGTTGCTCAAAGCAGTCTTTTATCCAGACACAGACATGCCCTCCCTAAGTAATACCTCCTCAGTCTGTTTTGTTTCCACTGCTTTATAATACCTCATGCGGATGATCCATTCTCCTGGCTGCGACTACTGCCAGACATCACAATGTCTTGTTGTCCCTGCCCAGGTTTGATCCTTGTGTGGTCCTAATCTTCCCTGCCAATATCAAATACTGCACAGAAAAGTATACACAAGTGACAGGGTAATAATGGAATATTCCATCCACCTCCGAGTTTACAAAGGTATACAGTCACCATGAATATAAAGGTGCCTTGGTCAATTTGGCTAATTGAGTTTGATGTGTCTCCTGATCTCATTTGCCTAGTGTTTCTCTTTAAATCCAGTTATGTTGTTTGAGAATAGATGGGGGGGGGGATGAGAAGAGCTGTGATAAACAAGAAATTGACACAAATAATTACAGAACAGAAAGCAAACCACCCACAGCCATTCTGTGTCTGGCCCCAGTCTGATGCATGACAATGTTTTCAAGAAACAGTTGTACTCTTTCTCTTTTCCCCAAGAAAAGAGCTAATACAGCAGAAACAAAACAACACTGCAGTCCTGCCTAGTGTCTTTAATACCAGGGAACGGAAAAGAAAGCCACGAAGGGCGAAGAAGGCACTAATACAAATCTCAGGCTGCAACCTATCAGTGCTCATTTGGAAAGAAATGCTACTGTTTGAATGGCCTTGGCAGGGATGCCACTGTCCTGAATCCAAAGTGGGCTCCCCCCTTCTGTCTGTCCCCCCCCTGCTCAGACTGTCAGGGCTCCTATTGGCTAAAGCTCTGCAGGCTGGCAAGCTAACATGAATGGGAGTTTGTGGTTTCGTATTTTAGGAGGTTGCTGAGTGAGGGGCAAGATTTGCAGCAAAGTTCAAAGGTCTGCTTTTGAGTCTAGTCAGAGTGATACTGCAGAAAGGCAAACGGTGTTGTTTAAGAGCATTTGTGATTCTTTTTTAATACCACATTGATTGCGAGAGGGTTATAGTTACTCCCGTCCTGAGGAATAATCCCATGTGGTCTATTACAAAACTGATCCCTCCACCTTCTTGCTACCCTGGGAAACTTTCTCCCTGATATCACCTTGTACATACTGTACAACAGTAATATAAAAGTGCTTTGGAAATGCAGCAACCTAATAGGTGCATACAGATTGTGATGAAGATGATGACGACGACAGTGGTGGTGGTTTGTTGTTAATAAAAAAACAGTATTTAATAAACCAGTATGACCTAATGACCTAATACTTTTTTATTACCAAATCATGATTTGCTGTAGGTTTCCTCCTCCACCATGGCTCTTGCCCAGGGCCCCCCCTACTCTCCTGACCAGCTTCCTTGGCAGATGGGACTGATTGGTGACTTGAATGCTGATTAAATTGTGAAGCTTGCCCTTCCTCCCATGCTTCAGGGTGGTTGGTCTCCTTTAAAAAAACACGAATGCACCATATGTACATATATTCAATGAAATGTTCATTCCTTCCCTTGTTTATATATAAGCATCATCATTTTTAAAAACATGTTTAAGGATGCTGCTGACAGGAGGGGGAAGTGGGTTAATTATAACGACATCACTGATTCTCAGCCAATCGGCACGGTGCACACTTGTCTTTGGCAGTAAACAGGAAGAATGGGTTTCCCCTGAGCTTAATTCAGAGAAGGTTATATGCTAGACCACAACATGGCAAGTGTGTTTCCACAGTGGACTCACTGCTAAATTTATGTACTATATGTCTGGACTTTAATGCTCCTCCTCCAACTCGAAGAACTGTCAATATCATCTAGTGGGACCCAGAGATCCACAATGTGATAGCTGTCCTTTCATACATCTTCCAATGTTTTATTCTTTAAGGAAAAAACAACTATGGTATTTAAAATTAATGCAGTGTAAAACCTGGATATTGGCAAGAATGTACATTCCGTTTAAAGCTGGCACATAGAATTATAGAATGTTAGAGTTGAAAGGCACCCTGGAGGTCAGCTAGTCCAACCCCTCTGCTGAGGACCAGCTCCTTCCACTGTCCCTCCCAGATATGATCAGTAAATGTCCCCCAACCAACAGTATGTGTGTGTCAAAGGCACTGTTTAGTGTCATGCTGGGAAATGCTGTCAGCCATTGTTCACGTACCGATATATAATCAAGCAGATGCTGCAGCAGTTCTGAGGAGCGCCCCAGCTAGGAGAGATCCTTCCCCTACTCCGTAAAGGAAATGTATTCAGCTACAGTTTAAAAAGGATCAGAGGCATTAATGAGATCTGACTCCACAAAGTAATGTGGGACCTTTTGCTGATGTCATCATCGAGTTGTCATGGTTACAGAAGAACCAGCTGTTCAGAGTAAAGCTCCAGGTACTGAGGAAAAGGAAGACAAATAACTAAGCAGACAGAAGTGACCCTGCCATGTTTCTCTGCCCAGCAGTTTTACTCCCCTGTCCTCTTTCTGAGCTTCCTTCTTCCCTTGCTGCCCAGCCGCCCATTATACTTGGAACTGCTTCCTTGGACTTCGGCAGGATGCTTCCTCTCTTGCTTCCTTCAAAGCCCTTGTTAAAACCCAACCATTCCACGATGATGCCTTTGGTACCATGCCTTATAGTGAAATCCTATGCATATCTACTCAGAAGTAAGCCCCACTAAAATGTGTCTAGATTGTGGCATCAGTCCCATTAACTTTACAGCTCAGTCCTCTCCTAACTCCCCATGTGGTGGTGCAGCAGCACCAACACACTGCCTGCTGGATCCTGCAGGGGAGTCTTGGCCTCCGGAGGCCTCCTCAGAGTAGGTAAGGGAACATTTGCACCCTTGCCCTATGGTAAACCCATGCCAGGCCACCAGATCTACTCAGACCTGCGCCAGTGATATTGCAAGTCCGTGAAGGCGGATCAAGGTCGGGAAGGAGGTTAGGATTTGGCGGACATCACTGCTGCAGAACCCGCCCCTTCCCTGTCCTGATCCATTCTCCTCCCCGCCCCTGTGACATCACCGCCCTATTACTTCTCAACATTCTTCCTATGCAGTTTATTCTTAAAAGATATAACTCACAATGGAGTGGAGAAGATGCCACTTTTTTTCCCTGAAAGATGCTCTTTCTGAAAGATGCTCAACAGGTAACGTTTTTCCCTCTTACTGAGTCCCCATGCTAGGAAATGTTGCACATCTTGAATTGCTGCCTATCATGCAGCATGTTAAAGGCACAACAGTCCTTCTAGGGGGAAAAGGTGGCAACCACAGACTGGAATGAATGGAGTTCAGGAGTGAGTTTCTGAGCTAGAAAGGTAGAATTGCCAATTATTTCTAGCAGCAATCTTAGAGATTGGGTTTCCATGGCTACCAAGCCAAGAGAAGCATCGACAAGCAATACAAACTCGAGCTCTTACAGCTACAGTCCTTTTGACCAAGATTGTTTTAAAGGCATATGACTGTTTTCTCTGTTCCTTCAAAAAAGATGAGCCATGGAAAGCTCAGGAGGAGAAGAGGATCTTTTTGGCCCAAAACGAAGCGGTAGAAAGAATGGGGAATGGCCATAGTTCAGGGGCCTCAAGTTTAATGGTCAGCAATATCAATTAAAAGGTCTCAGGGAACAGGCCTGAGAAAGATACCTCCTGAGGGCCAAATTTGCAGTTAACCGTGCCGCCACTGACGGAGGTGAGGGGGATGGTGACGCGGAACAGGGCCTTCTCGGCAGTGGCGCCCCAATTGTGGAATTCCCTCCCCCTGGAATTGAGAACGGCTCCCTCCTTAGAGACCTTTCGGCGGGGCCTCAAGACATTTTTATTTAGATCAGCATTTGATGTCTGACATGGTGGGCTGGCTTTTTAACAGATGGCTTTTAACATGTAAATGTGGATGACCCACTGGGGTTGTTTGTTTTAATTGTTTTAACTGTTTTAATTCTTGATTTTAAATGTATATATGTATTTTAATGTTTTTATTGTAAGCCGCCTTGGTTGCCCTTGTGGGAGAAAGGCGGGGTATAAATTCTATAAATAAATAAATAAATAAATGTTATGTCAAGCGCATCATTGGCTGTTGTGTCTGTGCTTTGTTCTCCTAAGTAGCAGCGGGGGGGGGGGGGGAATCATGGTTGTAATGTTGAACCATTTATTCTGCTACTCACTTTATCCCATGAAAAGTAACGGGCTTTACTGTGAATACTCCTCAATTTCTTCTAGGATAACTGAAGAATCCTCCAGTGGTCTTAGTCCAGAATGATCCCTCACGGCTGCTGTCCAGAGGGGATGGGATGACCCAAGTATGCAAGGACCAATGGCATGCTTGACAAAATGTGTATTCTGATCCTGAGACCCTGGAGAGCTGTTGCCAGTCACAGGAGACAATACGGGACTAGCTGAACAATTGTCTGTCTCAATATAACAGCACAATCCAGTGTGAAGACGCGCCGGGGGAGCGTGTGCTCCCCCGGCACAGGGTGACAAATGCGCCATAAAGCACGTTTATGGCACCCGGCGAGTAAGGACCACCGGCACAGCCACCAGCGGCCCTTACCTAGGCTCCTGCCTGGCCCTGCACCCACTGGAGCAAGTAAGTGACGTCCTACCTCAGCTGGGGCATGGGCGGGGGGAGGGTGGACTGGGCAGTGAGGGAGGGCAGCCATTGGCCGGCCCGGGGCCTGGAGAGGGCGGGGATATCAACGGCGAGATACGCTGTATCCTAGGCCCTCTCTAGGCCCGGCACGGCCTGACACGGCCGGCACAAATGTACGCGTGCGGTGCTCCAGGGACAGCCCTGAACCTGTTTCAGTCTCGTTTTAAAAAATATCCAGGAAAAGGAGTTCCATAATTTCTCAGATAACTTGATCCAGCTGGTATTACTGTTACTTCCCATGTCTGAATCGTGGGAAAAGTATCAAACCTTCCAAATCCCAAGCTCCAGCTCTTGGCTGACACTGGTAGCTGGGATTGATTAGGAACCCCAGATTGTAGCAGATACATTTTCTTCTTCCATATCCATAATCAAAGTCCAGCTCAATTTCAGACTGGAACAATTGATGAACTGTTTTATCCCATATATCAGAGTAGTCTGTAATAAATACTCTGTGCTCTCCACTCTAATATCTGTGATATTAACACCAATAGATATGGACAGTGTTTCCTCTTAGCCTTTAGAATACAAAAATGTTACATTGTCAGAAAATGATGAGAAGCATTAACTACCTTGGTCAGAAAGGAGACAACAGAGACAGCATCCTCCTGGTACTGAACTATCTGTCAGAAACACTTAAGAACATAAGAGGAGCCTGACCTGCTGGATCAGGCCTAAAGCCCATTGAGGCCAACCAGATGCCTCTGAGAAGCCTACAAGAAGGGGTTAAAGACTTGTCCCTCTTCTGCTGTTGCTCCCCTTCCTCTTCAGAGGCATACTTCACCTGAACAGCGTTGCCGCCAGGTTGCTGGGGGTAGCTCTGGCCCATCCATGAAGCCAACTGAAGTGGTCACCTCAGACAGCAGACTGGCAGAGGGCGCCCACTTCCGCCCACCCGTTTGCCTGATCCTTCTCCTCCTACTTCCTGGATTAGAAAAGGAAGGAGGGGAAGAAACAGAAGTGTGGAGGAGAGTAGCAGGCTAGAGTGTTGGAGGAGCGGAGGCTGACTCATCGCCAGGTAAGGGGTGCAACATTTGGCATGCTGCCTCAGGGATCAGGAGGTTTTGGGCTGACCCTGGTTTAGTGCAAAGCCCTACAATATACTGAGCCTGCCCCCAGGACTCCCCATCTGTCCCCTGATAGCACATTGGGCACTGCCACTGAGAGTTCAGAGATCTGCCTGACCAGGTGAGCCCACTAATGGGCATGGACCGTCAACCAGTACCCAACCTGGCCGACATCTAACAGCACCCCTGAACCTAGAGGTAGCATATAGCCATCGTGACTGGTAGTCATTGATAGACTTGTCCTCCAAATTAATAGATTTGATTAAAGGCCACAGGGATCAAATTTGTAATAGGATACAAGACCTCTTCCTAGAGCTCTATCTCAGATGAATTTATGGGGGTTCATCACTATCAAGACTTGATTGCATTCAGAGCTGTGCTAGTATAAGGAGACGCTCCCCTGCTTATTTTTCTTAATCATTGTAATATAGTAATAAGGAGCCCAACTTACAGAGAATTCATAAAATAATTATAATGACTTAAGAAATTGCATTTACAGCGCAATCCTAGTGCTGTGATGGGCAGCGGAACGAGTGTTCCGCTGCCCGAAGCCGTCGCAAAAGTGCCGTAAGGCACTTTTTCAATGACTCGCGAGCAGGGAAGGCCGGCGCAAGGCCAGCCTCCCGTGCTCCATCGACGGAGCCCTCGCCTGCCGCCAGACCAAGGTAAGGATCCAGCCGACGGGGGGGGGGCGGTTCAGCAGGGGAGGGAGGGCGGCCATAGGTCCAGCCGGCACAGGAGGGGGAGGGTGATGACCTCAGCCGAATCCTGACCCCTGCTGCGCTGCTGGGCCGTTACACAGCCTCCTCCGACTTCCACCAGTTATTTCGCTGGTGGAAATCCGAGGAGGCCAATTGGCCCCAGCGCCATTTACACTTGGGAAAGGGAACAAGCGTCCCCTTCCCTGAGTAGACTTTCCGCTGGGCGGGAGCCTGCCTGCAACGGAACATGAGATCCAACGGGTCACCCAGCAGATCCTTAGGCAGGATTGGGCTGCCCGATTGTTAGACAGTTAGTGTGCATAGGTTACACTATGTGGGGGGCTGGATCTACGGGGAGGTGGAAAAGTTGATTTCACCTGCAGACAGAGACAGAGCTTGCTTTGTACTGTTTGCTCAACGAATATGGCAGACAACATCTTCCAAGCAGAAGCTTCTGAAATCCACGTGTAAGGGAATAGCCTGAGCTTGGACCAATCTAACAATTCAGCTCATGTGGAAGCAGAGGTGGTGTCAATATGGTTTGTGTCACCAGGTGTGAGAGCTCATCGCGTCACCCCAGAGATGTCACTAGGGTTGGTGTCACTCAGTGCAGTAACTCATGGTGTCACCCCCATTAACTTTATTTTAATATATAACAGTACAGGTCACCCAACAAATCAGTAGCCAACAACAACAACAACAACAACAACAACAAAAACAGTGACCACCTTGATGACAGTCACACAACTGAATAAGAGTTCTAGTATTCGCTCTGATACATAGAAATGAGAGCTGACACATACTAACACCTTATAGGTTCCATGCTGTGTCATAGTAACACCTTATTGACAGATAACAATCAGTCTCATTGGTCAGTTTTGAGTTAAGGAAATCCACTTTTTGTTACTTTGTGTTTTCTTTTTCTGGTTATTGGCTATAACATTTGATAGAATACAGATAATTTGAAACTGTTTGTTTCATTACATTCTGAATTAAGGTTTCCACAGTTTTGGCCACCCTAAGGGTGTCACCTGGTGCAGTCTGCACCCCCCTAGTGATGCTACTGTGTGGAAATCATTACAGTATTTGGCTGCAATCCTGAAATACATATCTCTGGACTAATCTGCCCTGACCAAAATCAACTAAAGTACAGTACTTCAGACAAATTGAGCTGAATAATAATTAACAGCGCAATCCTATCCAACTTACACCACCAGTGTAACCAGCAGTGCAGCAAGAATGGGTGGCCCCAGAACAGAAAGGGGATTCAAATCCCCCTCCAAAGGGGGATTCAAAGTGGATTTGAATCCCCTTTCCATTCTGGGGCCTCCCGTTCTCGCTGCACCGGTGGTGTAAGTTGGATAGGATTGCGCTGTAATCCTTGAACTGAACTCAAAGACCTGCGTTCCAAAGCTCATGACTGAGTTGTTTTTGTGCATTATAATCTGAACTAGAGCTATAAAGTCACAACTGCAATCACCATCACTGCTTGCCTGGGATTCCTTCTAGCTTTCTCCTCTTCCCCCTTTTCTTCAACTTTCTGTTACTTCTTTCCAAATACTTTCTGTTCCTTCTTTCCAAGCGCCCTTGCTTCCCTTGTGCTCTTGCAGCCTGCATTTGTCATCTCCTTTCCTAGGTTCTCTGTTTCCTCTGTCTAATCAGGAGTTCTGTGACATCACAGCAGGTTAGCCAGTTGCTGCCCAGAGACTTTATTTATGAAAATTACAGAAAGCTGACATGCACAATACAGTATCATGATATCTTGTATAATGTAATAAATGTCAAACCGTCTTCTTTGCTTTTGTCTGATCTAGTGATATTATGTTTTGTGCCAAGAAGTTGAAATGTTATATCATAACAAAACATGATAAAACAAAATGTACATTTTTGATTTGGTTTGAGCCTTTAAAAATAAACACCTCGGAAATGGAGTGCAGTGACATAGCCCTGATGTGATACAGACTGGTTCCACTCCTTGCACAAATAGCAGCTGCAGATAATGCATAAAACTTTGAGTTTTTATGCAGAGTTCTAAAAATTCCATGAAGCACTGGATACAAGGCAACATCGTGGGCCTACACTGAACCCCAAAACTGAGAAAGCAAACAATGGGAGCATATATAGAACAGTAGGAATTTTGATCTGAGTTTGATCCGAGTGTGAATTTTCCCTTGGGAATCCATTGCTTAGGCCTGGGTAAAAGGAATTGGCAATGCATTTCACCATTCTTAAAAGAAGCTTTTTAATTATAGTGAGATGACTGTCTAGAATTAACATCATCTGTTTTTTGATTGACAAGCTTCCCTTAATCAGGTTGACCTCACTCCCTGAGTGCAGGGTAATGCTTTTTACTAAGAAATAAGTTCATGTTATATAATCTACCAATTTCTTTTTAATTGTGGGGGGAAAAACAGCAATGTAAAGGCATAGTAGAAACTGCCACTTTAAAAAAAAAAAAAGCTTCATTGTGCAAATATTGATCTTGCAAAGAGTGGTTTTCAAAAACCAGGAAGTTAAACTTCCTCTTGCATTTTCAGTTCTGTACTGCTAGCTAGCTTTCCAGAAATTCAGATTATAATGCTCTGTCATTCCCAGGTTTTATATTCCATGCGTAGACAAGTAAAGGCATACAAAAAAACATGGCAAAGATCCATGCATAGCAATAAGCATAACTGGTATAAATATCAAGAGCACGATCCCTTCCTGGGCTGGTATAACACCCAATGCATGATCCTGACACTGTCAGGGAACAGGGGTATCTGGTGTATGTGACTGGCAGGCAGTATATGCTGTGGTAGCATCAGAATTGGCCATGTCTGATCCCAATAATAGGAGCCTGGAGTGTTCTCCCTCTGTCTGTCCAAGGGAACAAAAAGGTAGCAAATGGTCCATGTGCACCTGGATCACCTGTTTTTCACCTCATCCGCAACTATTCAAATTAATGTAGTATATGCTTTAATTATGACATTCACTGAAGAGGATGCCGCTTTTATGCAATTGGTCGAAACAGAAGGCCTGTGCTGTTCCTCTTCCGGGTCATGGTCCCATCCCTCCTCCTTGGTTATCAGATCCTCATCCTTTGAGTCGCTGTCCCCCACCCTGTAATGCACTTACCTTATCTGCCCTATTAATTTTGCCTGCAGAATTTATTTTACCGGAAACTATTGCTGGTATTTCATGACCCCAGAATCCAGCTACTTCACAATCCTTTCTCAGATTCCTTCCTGCTCCTTTCTTTAGCAAACGACATCACCTTTATGAGGCTGTGTGTGAAACAAAAGAGGTGCTTGAACTGAATTGCACAAATTCAGTCCGTATGAAAACGAAGTTAAACTCACAATTCTGTGAGAAAGAAGCATGCATGTGCATAAACAAACATGTATAAAGATGGGACAAAAATGAAATGTGAGCACCGCTGGACAGACCCTTCGCCTCTGCAGATGGAAAGGTTGCTTCTGAAGGAAGCTGTAAGGGAAGGAGATGCTTCAGAAGAGTTGAGAAATATTTGGCCTGTTAAATAATAAAGATACCATATTACTATAGCGACAAAGGTGTTGCTATAGCGACTATCTGAAATGTACTTTGGGTGGTCAAAATGAAGTTATTACAATACTCATGGTTTTTGGTTTTGTTTTAATGCTGGAAAAAAGGGCAAATTTCATACTGGCTACATTTCCATATTTTTCTCCTTCAACCTAGCTGGGAAAAGGTCAGATCTTTTCTTGGGTGTTTGGCTCAGGCCTAACCCCTCAATGTCATGTGTGTGTGTGTGTGTCTCTCTCTCTCTCTCTCTGTGTAAGAGTGTGTGTTTGGGAGTCACTGGCATCGCTGCAGGGGGGGCAGAGCTCTATGTTCCACCGTGGCTCCGACCCTCCGTTACACCGGAGCACAAAGCGGCCCCGCCCCCTCGCCTTCGGTTCTGAAGGCGAAGGGGTGGGGCCACTTCGTGCTCTGGTGTAGCGGAGGGTCAGAGCCGCTGCGGAACTTAGAGCTCTGCCCCCCCTGCAGCGACACCAGTGATGGGAGTGACTAAGTAAAACAGACAGACAGACAGACAGACAGACAGACAGACAGACAGACAGACCAATCCTACCTAAGTATCCGGCGGGCGCCCCAGGCCTATTCCCATTTCGGGTTCGGCCCGGAGGTCTACTTGGGAGAAGGGGATGTTCGTCCACTTCCCCCGGTGTAATTCAGGGAGGCCCCAATGGGCCTCCTCGGATTTCTACCAGCTATTTAGCTGGCGCAAGTCCAAGGAGGCCATGTAAAGACTGCGTTGGCCCGGGAAGGGGACGGGGATATGGCAGCCGCCATCCCTGCCCCCCCGGGCCAGCTCAGCCAATGGTCTCCCCCCCCTCACCGCTCGGACTGCCACTGCACCCACCAGTGCTGCACTTACCTGTATCCGGTGGCCACGGGGACAATCCGGAGGTGGAGTGAGGACTTTACGGCACGTTCGCGACAGCTTGAAATGGCGGAGCACTTGCTCCGCTGTTTTAAATGTAGGCGGGATTGCGCAGCCTTAGAGAGAGAGAGAGAGAGAGAGAGAGAGAGAGAGAATTTATATCTGCACTATATCCTGCCACTTTCTAGAAGCTTTCCTGCAAAATTAGACAAAGGAGCCATAGGCATATTTTTTTAACTGCTACTGAACTCTCTCCTTTTATGTTTCACAGCATTGAGCAATGTTATGATAGTGAAAACTGTAGAGAACAAAATAAAAAGAAAACCACTCCATGAGTTTTGCAGACATGGCCTTTCCCAGTGCCTTGGTCTATTACTGGCCCCAGGAAACTGGCTAGAGAAACAGTGTGGTGTGTAGATAGAAAGATAGACTTGGATTGAATGAGAAGCCTGGAGTTCAAATCCCCCCCCCCATCATAAAGCTTATGGAAGTTGCTAATTAGTACACAGGTCTTGTTTGAGATTTGACATCCTTCTATGTTGTCCCACCCCATCTACAGTAGTGGTGCAGACAAAGAATCTGCCATCTTTTTGTTGCTTCTTGGCCTGTGCTCTTGGAATTAAGTGGACCACAAAACAAAATAAATTGATAAATTGTAGACATCTAGTATCAGCCCAAGGCCCAACTGTGAAACATTCAGTGGTGCCAAGACCACAAATCTGAGCTGGCAATACAAATTGTATGCCACTTCCCTGTTGATAGCAATTGGCTCATTACATTATTTGCAGAAGAGTAATTTAAAAAGCAGCTAACATCTTGGCAGTCCTGCCAGCAGCCTGCACTGTAGCATTTCATACCATCTGCTCTTCTTGAGTACATCTAAATGTGGCTGGCATTCAGTGACACCACTGAAAACCAACTACAGGTGGGCCCCCATATCCACGGATTCGCTATCCACGGTTTCAGTTATCCACGGATCACGGGGACCCCCCCCCCAGGCTTTTACTTTTTTCCCCCAGTAACCTTTGTTTCTTCCTTAAACAAACAGGAGAAGCAGCCTCTGGCTGCTTATTGCAGGCAAGTAGAATGAGACTAAGTCCTAGAGAGGCTCTGCAAGGTGAACAGAAACCTTGCAGAGCCTCTCTAGGACTTAGTCTCGTTCTACTTGCCTGCAATGGAGGCTGCTTCTCTGTTTGTTTTAAGGAAGAAACAAAGCTTGCTGAAAGAAAAATAAGAGCTGGGGACGCGTGCACGCCTACCCGCAGGGGAGGCAGGGCGGGGGGCCCTCAGGAAACCATGGAAGGAGGGGTTTGCTCCTATCCACGGTTTCAAGTATCCACGGAGGGTCCTGGAACATATCCCCAGCAGATATGCGGGGAGTACTGTACAGTATTACCTATATCACTATTACCTGGGGATAATGGTGTTGGTGTAGAGAAGCCTACAAGGCAATTAAGAAAATGTGACCTGCTTGAGATATCAGACCAAGATGCAAATACAACTATCTGACCAGCCAGCACTGACTTAGGGGGCTGGCTGTGGGAGGGCCTCTTTGCATGTCAGTCATGTGTGACGCTTTCCTTTTGTTTTCTCTCTCCTTGGGCTGATCACATTGCATCTTGATTTTTCTCAGACTTGTGGAAAATGTGACCGAAATGGAGAGAAGCATTTCCTGTGTCACAGTGACTGAGACGAAACGAGAAACCACAATACTTATTTCTGGTAGTGATGCAGCAGTCTGGAAACAAATGTGCTACAGAAGCAGCCTTCTTCCTCTTCTTTTTAAAGACCAAACTATTTACGATAATCTCGAGTGGAAACAGTTACAGCCTTGTGGAACAGGGCGTGTTGTCCCTTGTACAGACAAGGCATTCAGGGTGTCAGCCTCATTTCTTTCCTTTGCCATATAAATAGTAAGTTCCAATGCCACGTATGAGATAAAGGAACAGGTGCCCAAGCTGTCAGTTACAAATGTAATTTTTTTATAGGCTGGAGTTGGGGGTTGGGAATTAAGCTGTGCAGATAAGAGACTTTCAGGACTCAACTCAACTGTGGTTCACACATCTGTCATGAAAATCAAGTGGCTATTGCATCTGATTCACAGCATGTGTGTATGTGTGTGTGTGTGTGTGTGTGTGTGTGTGTGTGTGTGTGTGCGCGCGTGCGCGCGCCTGGATTCCAGCATAATTAACATTTCTCACTTGCAGCCATCACCCAGCCAGCCATAAAGCTCCCTGCACCCTGCTGTCATATTAATATCAGAAGGAAGAGGAAGAGCATTCTAATTATGCTGGCTAGATATTTTCCCCAACTTACTATTGAGGGCCTTGTCTTAGAGGCCACATAGACATCGTTATATAGCTTCTTTGTGACCCCAAAATGCATGGAATCCTGGTACATGCTGATGCAGACAATTCACAGTTGGCTGCAGCAACCTGAGATATGTACCCATAAAGGAACACACAGAAACCGTAATCAGAAGCAGCCTTCAGATAGAACTGAAAAGAGGAGAGAGAGAGAGAGAGAGAGAGAGATCAGAAATGGCAAATCAACAGCACAGAAAAAGACAAGAGACATGACGGTAGTCTAGGAATCCTTCATGAAAGTAGTGGGCATGTTGTGCATTGCTGAGGCCCTGGGAGAACCCACTTATCATCCAGGCGCCCACTTCTGCTGAGGCGTCACTGTGCAGACCACCTCTCAGATGCTGAGCTGCGAAGTGAAGCCGTGGCCGAAGCAGCAATGCTGAAAGGGCGGCCGGTGTGATAATTGGGATCTCCCATAACTTGAAAATATGATCGAGATTTAGATATTTTCTGTCATTTGCAGCTAATGAGTTCCTAAGTAAGGAAAAAAGTCATCGTCTCCTTAATGATGTCAGTTCCTAGTTAATGACATCACTTCCAACTCTCAGCAGGTGCCATGAAAGCTATTCAGCCCACTGTATGAAATTAGTTTGACACCCCTGGCCTAGTTCCTTTATTTTCAGCACAGGTCAGAGGACAGCGGCTTATTTGACTGGGGGAGGGGGATGTTGTTTAATGTTGACAAATGTGGATTTCTTTTTATTCCTTTGCAGGGAGGTGCGGATGGTTGCTGTGGAGGTGCAACTGTTTCCCTTCCTCCTTCCCATATTTCTTACAACCAAGAGATGGGATGATAACCTACTGCCACCCGCTCTGAATTATTGCAATACAGGAAGCTGCATATCCTGCCCCTTGGGTTGACTGTCCATTTTTTCCTAAGAGCAAATGGGACAAATTTACAATCTGCAATCCTTCTGCTTTCCAAGCATCCTAGCTCAAGAATTTTTTTTAAAAAAAAATGTTGTGTGGGTCTTCCACCCTTTCCTTTTGCTTAGATTTGCTTCTAAGTAAATGGTCCATTTCTGTACGTTGTGTTCTATACTTATGGTGACTTTCATATCTCAGTAGCACATTTCCCACTGATTATACTGCTTTGTAGATTTATTATTTATTTATTTCACTTATACTCTGCTCTACCACCAAAGGGCCCAGAATAGGTTATGCATAGCTTGCAGGTACTCTACCTTTCCAGCAATTTACAGGGCCAGATTTGCTTAGCTTCAGCAGTGGAAGGCCATCCTGTGCCTTCTGGCCATCCTCTGTACAATTAGTTTGCATCCTTAACCTTGTGGGTTGCACCCCTCCTTTAGATAAATCCAGTGATGTAGACTTGGGTCTATTAATTCGAACTTGAGTCGGTGTTGTGTCCCAGGCTCCTCTGAGCCACTATATTCCCTTTCAAAAGTCTACTTCGGGCTAAATGTTAGCACACCTTTTCCCTTTCAGTTGCAATTGTGTGCAAAAAAAAAAAAAAATCGCTGAACTGCAAAGGCAATAATTAACATGTTTTATTGCTTTCCAAGCAATAAATAATGTCCAGCAGCCCTTCCCGGGCAGCACCTATCTAAATCTAAATAGAGTCTGTCTCCGTAGAAAATCGCAGCTCGTTACTTCACAGCTGTGGTGCCTTTCTCCAGTCCGGCAAAGCATCTTGTAGCAAAAGTCCAATCAGGAAAAGTCTCTCCAACCGCCAGTCGGGCAGAGTGTTCCCCAATATCAGTCAATCAATCCAGGTGAGCAGTCAGTCCAGCAGAGTCTCCCCGTCTTGAGCAAAGTCATCATCTGGCAGGAGGTCTTCACTCAGGAATCCAGCAGCATGTCCCTCTGGCAAGGTAGCGTGGCAAGGTCAGGTCCAACAGCTGGTCAGCTCCATCAGCATCCCCCCCCAGTGAGGTGATTCCATGTTGCAGATGTGCTCTTTTTTTATCCTTCCTAGCCCAATTAGGGCTAAGGGCTTACAGCTGTTGACTGGCAATCACTGTATCAAAAGTCCTTGTCCACAGGTGTGAAGCCACGCCCAAGTGCCATCAACTGTTCATCCACCCACCCACCCACTCTTGGGTGTTAACCCTTTATATCCCAGTCCTGTCAAACTCCAGGTCCTTTAACCCTTTTCTTCCCGGATCTGTCAAAACAGGGGATCACTGATAACACCACTAACTCCTCACCGGTCTTCCACGATTTCCACTACAGTCGGACTCAAGTTGCGTCAATGACTTGACTCAGACTTGAATTGGTGATTGTAAAAGACTCGAAAACTCGACTTGAGACTTGGAGCCTTTTACAAGTCCAATTTTATTCAGGTTTAAACCCGTTTTCCCCATTAAATAGATAGGGACTTGCAACTCGCAACCAAAGACTCGGGACTTGGGGGCAAAGACTTGATCCACATCCCTGCATAAATCTAAAAGAAAGTAGTGTCAGCTGCTCTTAGCCATGACTGTTCAGGTGGTTGCAGCATCGTAGTTGTTCCATGCCCCCTTGAACTCTGACTGTGAAAGCTAGAACAACATAGAATCTCAGCTATGCATGTATGTAATCACAGCAACAGCAAGTTTGAATCCAAAACAAATCAATTGGTGCCCTGTTTAAGTGTATGTAACTCCCCCATCCCACAATCACAGGGAAGAGTGCCCTCTTGTGGTTAGATGGTATCATAACATTTGACATACAGTACAATATTTACTCTTTTTATTTATTTTTGGTTGTAGCTGTTTAGCTGATATGCTATTAAATTAATATTCTCCAATATTTAGCACATGCATTTAGATTATGCACTACTAATGAAAACAGGGAATGAAAAATTTGCATTTATACAATGGAGATAACTTTTTTCTGATATACATCATAAATCTCATGTTTCATACATTCCAAATGCATTAGAGAAGTAGTACTGTACCAGCGGGTGGCACAGCGGGTTAAACCGCTGAACCATAAGCTGTCGATCGAAAGGTCGGCAGTTCAATTCCCGCGACGGGGTGAGCGCTCATTGCTTGGCCAGCTCCTGCCAACCTAGCAGTTCCAAAGCATGTCAATGCGAGTAGATAAATAGGTACCGCTTGCAGGAAGGTAAACAGCGCTCCGTGTTCCAGCTGCATGCTACGCACTGTGGCAAGGAGAGTCATGCCGGCCACATGACCACGGAGACGTCTTCGGACAACGCTGGCTCTTCGGCTTTGAAATGGAGATGAGCACCACACCCTAGAGTTGGACACGACTGGACTTAATTGTCAGGGGATACCTTTACCTTTTTTACTGTACCTGAAACTGAAAATAAATAAATAATCCAAAATACTTTGTTCAGACTAAGCTTAACATTCCCTATAAATACAATTCCCCTCAAGACTGAACCATATATCTGCTCATATTTCTCACATATTTATAAAGGCAAAAACACGTTAATTAGCCAGGTTCTGACTATGAGGAGAAATGTAATAATATCTTTAAACTAGTTCTAAAAGTGGCTAAAGTTACCAGGATACCTTCTAAACTCAGGATCCAATGCTGTACATCTCAGTTACACATACTTGTGTACATGTGCAAGTACAGTATTCGTAGGCCCTGGAGTAAATCCAAAGGTAAGGCAGAGAGTCTGTGGATAATCAGGGACTCTCCCTTGACAGTCCCTTGTCAACCTCAAGTGAAAAATAATGCATGTAAAGTTATCCTAGTCAGAATAATGGGTGGGGAAAGACTCACATGAGCAATTTGCAACATTGTGCCCTGTCAGTGAAGGCAATCATGATGGTAAGAATGTAGAAATTCTATCATCAAACATAAACCTGAAGGTGTAGCCTGTTAGTTTAGTTTGGGATCACCCTGAATGACAGCGCAACACTAACCAACTTTCCAGCGCTGGTGCAGCCGCAATGCAGCCCCGAGGTAAGGGAAAAAAATGTTCCCTCACCTTGAAGAGGCCTCCATGACTGTCCCTGCACTCCAAAACGCACCATGCGCCCTGCTGGCACGGCTACACTGGCACTGGAAAGTTGGTTAGGATTGCGCTGTGAACCTTCTCTATCTTGTGGGTGACTGTGAGAAACTGATCTCTCGGCCTATCCAGTAATGTCATTGTTCTGTATCCACAATGGAATGGATTTAGGCCACTTGCACCTTGCTTTAAATTCTATTGGGTTAAACATTAAAAGCACCACAGATAAAAACAGCATTCCACCTGGCCCTGGAAGGTAAGCCAGATTTTCATGAATATGGGTTGCAAGCTGTACTTGTGGTGAGGCAATCAAATGACCACTTTTCCATAAGGAAAACTCAACCCAGATACGCTTAATCTACATTTCCCAATTTGGTAATGTGAACTGGCCCTTGTGGCATTTTGTCCTAAGCAAGCTATTCTGTGCTATTTACAGCATTGATTGCATTGTTCCTACGCAGCGGTAGGCAAATCTTCAAGAGGCATAAAGCAATTCCAGTTGTGAATCATTTGAAGGCCTCTGACAGCTTAGTGAAATCCAACAAAAGATAAGTGTAACCATTCCTAACACAAATGACTAATGCCTATGAAAGAGAGTTATTATATTCCTAAAAGTACAACAGTATACAACAACCAAGGCTACAACCTTGCACATGATAAGGTCACATAACGCCAATTGACTTCAGCCCAATTCTATAATGTTTATTCAGAAGTAACCTGGTCTGAGTTCAGGGTATGCACACATAGGATTGCAGTCTTAACTGTGTGCAGGATTGCAGCATAAAATCAGTACCAAACAGTTTTGCCATATGACAACAAAAACATTCACTGTGCTTGGGAAAATGAACAAACACATATTTTCATAGTTACTTCTGAGGTCAAAGCCATAAACCCTCTTTATTCTGCTTGTCACAAGTGAAGAATCTAAGGCCCATTCTGATCTTTCCATATCAATGGATGCTAAACATGCAAGGATGTGTTTTCCTGGCAAGGCTCTTGTACCTTTAATAACTATGTGAGAAGCAGAAATTCATCAAGCAAAGTTTTCCAGCTTGCAGATGCCATGTAACTGTTTCAAGCAAAGGAGCCCTATCTAAGAAAAAAGTTGCAACCCTTACTATGAAGCTTAAGTGCCCTGGAATTGTTCATTCACTTCAAGAAGACAACTCCCCATACATTTCCCCAAAATAAATACAAATACAAAGCCAAAACAGAGCAGGGCTCATTATGGAGGTTCTACTGTTGGTGTTTCAATCATTCATAATTTCTTCACTAAACAAATTAAATTCAGCTAGAATGGTATGCCTGACATGGGAGAATTGTCAACACAGTTACTTTCCACTGGATTTAAATTGGTTTATTATAGACTGGTCTTTTTATTAGCCTACATCCGGTGTGAAATCATTTTCAGAATCAAGGCAACAAACAGAACGATTGCTGTTTTTGATAGAACAGACATCCCCAAACACAAACAGATAGGACAATACAACTGGGATCTGTGAGAATTCTCAGGAAGCTGAAAGCACAGAGCAGAGGCAATAGGAGATGCGCTCAATGTGTCCCTTCCTTCCCATGGACCTCTGACCCTTCTTCCCCAGCTGATCTGGAACTAAAACATGCTAACTTCTGATTAGACTGGCAAGTCGTATATACTCCATCCACAGGAAATGGTGTGGGGAGTGAGAGTCTTTTGGCCCGTCCTTATTTTCAATCAAGCCAAAGGGGTCTTGACAGTCCTGCCTGGCCTTGACCCTGCATGCAGGGAGGGAGCCATTGATTGAAAATGAAGAAATTAGCATCGGGAGAGGTAGTTGTAGCTTGTGTACCAGTCTATATTATTTGACAAATCATATAGGGTGAGTCTAGGCAGCACTGAGGATCAACATAGGGAAGTAACCAGGAGAGCCTTCTAGGGCAGGCTCTCCTGGGGTTCAATCTCAACCACTTCCCAGCTGAGTACCACCTCCGGTGCCACTCTCCTGCTGTGTACTACCAGAAGTGACTGGCAATGGCATCATCGCCAGTTGCTTCTGGGTTTTCAGGTTTTCAGAGGCCAGAAAACGCAGGTAGGAGGCTCTGGGTGGGTGGGGGGCCCTTCCCAAAGAGTGTTCCCAAAGAGGCTCAGCCAGAGGCAAAAAGCCTCTCAGGATTGAAAACACGCTGCCAAAAGCACCGCGTTGGAGCAGGGTTCCGACAGTTCACCAGCAGTCGGCCAAAGTACCACTGGTGGTACTAGTACCACTGGTTGAGAATCCCTGATCTAAGGAATTAGTTCCTTCTACGTTTGAATTTCTGGTTTTCAGGGTCAGCCCAAGACCTGATGCCTGAGGCGGAATGCCAAATGCTGCCTCCCTTACCCAATGATGTGCCAGTCTCTGCTCCTCCCACTGACCAATGTTCTAGCACAGCACTCTCTTACCTTCCGCATCTCCTCTTCCTGTCTGTCTGTTTTCCAGTCCAGGGGAGGAGCAGTGGAGGCAAGTAGGACAGAGATGGGCAACCCCCCCCCCCAATCTGCTGCCTTAGTTAGGTGACTGCTTCAGTTGGCTTTGTGGATTGGCCGTCCTTGCCAATGAGCCACATGTTGTTATTGTCTCCCTGCTGCTGCCTGTCCATCTGGTTATGGGAGCCTCCATGGATTGTGGAATATGTACACATGCAGAGAGGATGTGCTGTGCTCTCCCTTTAAAAGCAGGGGGGTCTTGATGTGTTTGACTTTGGCTGGATGGCGCTCTTTGTGTCCAAAGATACACAAAAGGGTCAATTCAGGGCCAAAGATACACAAAAGGGTCAATTTCAGGCAGTAGCATACCAAGGGTGGGTGGGGAGGTCTGCCTGGAGTGTCAAATGCGCCACTGAGCAACCAGTAGATCTGGCCTCCCCTGGGAGGCATTTCAGAGCGGAGGCGGGAGGCCATGTCTACCCTCCGCTTTGAGTGGCCGGTAGACCTTCACCAGGGGGTCTTGAGGCGGAGGCCAGGTCTACTACCCGTGGCTTTGAGCGCCTGCCCAGGGTGTCAACTACCCTGGTGTGCCACTGCAGCATTCAGATCAATTCATCCTGGGAGTAAAGAATTTTCCTGGACCTCCATCAGGCGCGCCGGATCATTCTTTTGCACTGCACACGAGGCATTGTCTTCCAGCTCTTGCTTTGCCAGGTGCTCTAATCGAGCTGTTTGCAGACAGGGCCGCTGCTTATCCGAGCGTCTGCTGGCTTCATAAACCATGAAAGAAGAAGGCTGTTGCTACTGTTCAATCATCCAGCGCGGAGGGAAAGGAGCCCGCAGCAAGGCAGAGGGAGCCCGCAGAGTGACGTGGTCAGGAGAGCACATGAAAGGCGGCGGCGACAACACATAGGATCTCCTGAGCATGCGCACTGAGGAGGGGGATGCTCGGAGCTGATGAGCATCTCATTCCAATGAAGCTGTTGTTAAACCCGCGTTCGGGTTCCTGCACGTTGTTGGCTGCTGCCTACCTGGAAAGTTACTGAAGTCAATAAAAAAGTGTACGCGTGATGGCGGCGCGCGCGATTGTCCCGAAATCACGTCCCCCCCCCCAAAAAAAAAAATCCAGGTCAAGAGGCTGGAGTTGTACTTTGTAATTAGGGGAGGGAGAATCCAATGGTACAGATGGAATTATTAAAATACATGACTTGGCGATTGGGGGGGGGGGGGAACCAAGACTCCATCTCCCTCCCCAAAGGGATACCAGCTGTAAATGCGCGGGGGGAGGAGAGGCGAAGGGTTGGCCGGCTGCTGGGCCCCCACTAGCAGCGGCGGCGGCGGCGGCTCTGCTCATTCCGAGGATTTCCCTTCCGTGGCAGGGATTCCTTAGCCCCACGCGCAGCGGGTGGAGGGGGCGGTGTGTTGTGCTGGGCTGTTGATTCCGCGGCTCTCTGCAGCACTCGCCTCATCATTCCAGCAGAGGAGCCTCTACGGCTCAGAGCTACCCGCCGGATCTCAGAGGACTGCGGGGGAAGCACTTGCAGAGGCGGCCGCGCAGGCTCAGTGAGATTTCACTGCGTCTCAGGTTCTCGCTTGGGCAGAAGCCAAGGCGAGGGGGAGGGGGGAAAACAACCACACAAACCCCGGGAAGCGAAAGCCTGGGAAGCGGCAGGGGCTTCTCCTGGAACCGAGGAATCCCTGGGCTGCGCTGCGGCGTGGGGCGAATCCCACCTGCTGCTGCTTCCAGCCAGCCTGCTCTGCAGTGTCAGCTAGCCGCAGAGGCGACAGTCTCTGCAGGGCATGGGCAGCAGGGGGCAACACTGAGCCGCCTGCTCTGCAACTCGCCGAGATTCCCTGCATTTCGCATCATCAGGAAATTCCCTTTGACTAGATGCTGCTGCAGCCTCTGCAGTGTGTGCGCCAGGGGTGCTGCTTGGCACTGGCACACACTTCCTACTTTTTCTCTCTTCTTCCTCCTCCACTCCAGCTAAGGAAATAGCAAATACTAAGATGATTGGGGGGGGGGGGGAGAATTGCAAAGAGTTGTCTGTACGGGGGAGGAGGCAAAGAGGGCATGCATGGATTTCTCAAAGCTGGGTCCAGAGGAAACAGTTGTTTACAGCACAATCCTATGCATGTTTACTCAAAAGTAAGTCCCAGTCCCATTATGTTAAATGGGGCTTACTCCCAGGAAAGTGTGCATAGAATTGTAGCGTTAGCTTCCTAGATGAAAAAATCATAAAGGCAGGTCCGGGAGACGCCAACCGCAGATAATTAATCTTTCCATTCAGCACTGCATGAAAGCGGGGCAGGCAGCGGAAAGACACACACGGTGGTTTTAAGAGGGGCAACCTTTTTGTCTGAGGTCGGGAGGATTCTCGGGGAGTGACACCCCCCCCCCCCTTGGCATATGCTTCTGTAAGATTCCCCATCCGCACTCTAGCAGAAGCCAGGCAGACGCCACAGCCGAGAGGGTCCGACAGCCTTTGCCTCTCAGGATAGGCAGCCAGCAACAGCCTCCTTGCCACTTATCTGCACCACCACGTGCCCAATCTGCACGGGTATTGCAACTGTAATAAAAGCCAGGAGACCCCAAAAGGGTAGGAAACAACCCGGGAGAAAAGTGTTAAGCAAGCTAACCACATGTACAAAATCATATATCCGTGTGTGCACCAAGTTAATATCTCTGGAAGACGTGCCACTTCCTGGCCTTGAATTCACTCACAAGCACTAAAGCTTAAGCAGAACATTCGTTCACCTGCAAACTTGCGTTGTAAAAAAGGGAGACCCGTCTTGTCACCTTTAGCGGCCCGCTTTGTAGCCTGAAGTGCATCTAAACAGATCTTCAACGGGCACCCCCAAATTTGCACTTTTCAGCCGCGCAGGAGATTCGGAGCGCCCCCTGGCAGCGTATTATTTTGATCAGTTTGTTGCTTGCATTTGCCCTGCAGCACTTACACCACTTTCCCTTGTTTCTGTTCCCTCGCGCGCCCCCTAGCGACACAGGAGAGATCCTCCTCAGTTCGGACCTCTGCAGCTTTGGCGCTCCCAACAGCGCCGAGCCGAAGGGAGCGGTTCTACAGCAGCTGGCCCCACGGGGCGGCGGGGAGACCAAGGGCTCCTCTACGGCTCTCCTAGCTCCTCCCTCCCAGCCGGTCTCTCCTCGCCGCTCCCCCGCCCACCTCTGCCGGAATTGCCAAATAAGGAGCAGGAAGGCTCACTCCGGAACAAGGCCTTATAAGGGGCTTGCCTTATATGGCCTCTGCGTCCGGGGACTTCCGGCTGCCTGGACTGAGGCGGGGGGGGGGGACGCGGCGCCGGCGGGGAGAACCACCACAGACCGGGAACAGGGGTTCACGCCAAGGGACTAAGACCGTGGGGGCCCCGACCGGCCGCGGGGCTCCGGCGCGAAGCTCGGCCACCCCCCCCTCCCAGGTCGGCTTCCCCCAGTGTCAAGCTCTGACGCCAGGCGGGGTTCTCTAGCCCGCCACCATATAAGGGCTTCCTGCCTCCCATATTTGGACATGTACGTCAGGAAAGAGGCGGGCCGCGGCCGATGAGACCCGATATATAGAGGCTGCTCTGGGGCGGGCGGGGAGCCGAGAGCTTCCAGCGAATAGAGCCAGGGGGAGCCCCGGGCTGGCCGGGCGGGTGGGGGAGGGAGCGAAGCGCCTCCAGCGGGCACAGCCAGGGGATTCCCATCCCAGGCCAGCCGAGGAGCCAGCGCCCCCGCCTCTGCCTCTGCCTCCTCCTGCCCCACGGCGGCAGCCCAGCCTACGTGTAGCCCCAGGCAAAAGCAAATTGCAACCCAGAGCTTCCCCATGGCCGCGGCCAAGGCCGAGATGCAGCTGTTGCCCTCGCTACAGATGGCCGATCCTTTCGGTTCTTTCCCGCACTCGCCCCCTACCATGGACACGAACTACCCCAAGCTGGAAGAGATCATGCTGCTCGCCGGCGGGGGCCCCCAGTTCCTTAACCCCACTGGCGGTCCCGAGAGCAGCGGCGGAAGCGGCTTCAATCCCTCCGGCGACGGTGGGGAGCAGTCCTTCGAGCACCTCGCTGCAGGTAGGAAGGGGAATATCCCGGCGGGCGGGCAAGCTGAGAAAGGTGGGCTCCCAGCTAGACAGCCGGGGAAGAACCGATAGTGCCATCCGCCATTGGGCATGGGATTCCGCCCGCGCCGCGAAGGTATCGGCTTCACTGGGTGGCGGGAGCGGGGGGGGGGGATTCTCCGATGTGCGTCACCCGCTCCGGGCCGTGGGCTTTTGCAGCTGGAGCCGCGCCAGGCGCTGCAATATGTTGCTCTCAATAATTCATTCACCCCAGTGGCGACAGCGCAGAGCGGGGGGGGGAGGAGGCCGCGGGGGGGGGATGCGCTGGGAGGTCTCCCCCGGGCAGGAGGCTCCTCTTGGGAATAGCCCGGCGCCTCTGGGGCTGGGCAGGAGAGGCGCTCCCAGGACTCACCTTCGGCCGCTCTTCTTCCCTTGGCAGACACTTTCCCCGAGATCTCTCTGAGCGGCGAGAAGTCCTTGGTGGAGCAGAGCTACCCGAGCCAGACCACCCGCCTCCCGCCCATCACCTACACGGGCCGCTTCTCGCTGGAGCCGGCGTCGAGCGGCGGGGGCAGCGGCAGCAACACGCTGTGGCCGGAGCCCCTCTTCAGCCTGGTGAGCGGCCTGGTGGGCATGGCCAACCCGCCCACCACCTCCGCGCCGCCACCGTCCGCCTCGCCACCCATCTCGTCGTCCGCCTCGCCCAGCCCGGCGCTCAGCTGCTCGGTGCAGGCCAGCGACACCAGTCCCATCTATTCGGCAGCGCCCACGTTCCCCAACCCGGCCGCCTCGGAGATCTTTCCGGAGCCGTCCAGCCAGCCTTTCCCCAGTCCGTCCGGGGGCTCGCTGCAGTTCCCGCCGCCGGCCTACCCGGCAGCCAAAAGCACCTTCCAGCTGCCCATCATCCCAGACTACTTGTTCCCGCCGCCTCCGCAGCAGCAGCCAGCGGGCGAGATGGGGTTGGGCTCGGCGGAGCAGAAGCCTTTCCCGAGCCCGCAGCCGTCGCTGACGCCGCTGTCCACCATCAAGGCTTTCGCCACGCAGAGCAGCAGTGGCGGCGGATCCCAGCAGGAGCCCAAGAGCCTCCCGGGGGCCTACCAGGCGCAGCTGGTCAAGCCCAGCCGCATGAGGAAGTACCCCAACCGGCCCAGCAAGACCCCGCCACACGAGCGGCCCTACGCCTGCCCCGTCGAGTCCTGCGACCGCCGCTTCTCGCGCTCCGACGAGCTCACCCGCCACATCCGCATCCACACCGGGCAGAAGCCTTTCCAATGCCGCATCTGCATGCGCAACTTCAGCCGGAGTGACCACCTCACCACGCACATCCGCACGCACACCGGCGAGAAGCCCTTCGCCTGCGACATCTGCGGCCGCAAGTTCGCCCGCAGCGATGAGAGGAAGCGCCACACCAAGATCCACCTCCGCCAGAAGGACAAAAAGGCTGACAAGGGCACCGCCGCCCCCCCACCTCCGCCCCCGGGGGGCTCCCCCTACTCCGCATCCCCGGGGGCCGCCTCCTACCCCTCTTCCGCTGCCAGTGCCACCTCTTTCCCCTCGCCAGTGCCCTCCTCCTACTCTTCCCCCGTGACATCATACTCTTCCCCGGTGACATCATACTCTTCACCCGTGACGTCACCCTACCCCTCCTTCCCCTCGCCCTCCGTGGCCACCAGCTACGCTTCCATCGTCTCGTCCACCTTCCAGAGCCAGGCGGCGGCCACCCCCTTCCCCTCTCCTGGGGGCATCTCCAGCCCCTTCAGTTCCCAAGTGACTTCAGCACTTTCCGACATGGCCTCCACTTTCTCTCCAAGGACAATTGAGATCTGTTGAGGAAGGTGGCAACACTCACTCGCACACACGTATATACAAGACTCTGGCGCTAGACGGGAAGAACGACGACGAATCTTTCCTCTGCACTTGGTCCAGTGGGCGTCTCGTTGGAGGGAGTGGGCGGCGGGGGGGGGAGCCAAACCCAGCCCAGATTTTCAGCTGCCATCGAGGCCCTCAGACATTTCTTTCAACTGCCTGAAAAACAAAATACAAACTCCACGACATCCGAGTTCCTCCTCCACTTCTGTCCAAGAACTTAATCTGCATGGACGATGGATCTCTTTCTTCTTTCCTGAGAATTTGCCTCCAGAGCAGCGATTCACTAGGAAGCAAGGGACTTAACTGCAATCCATGCAGAGACAAATGTATATTGTGTATGTGCCACGGCTTTGCTTTCCTCCTGGGTTTTTGGCGTGGAAACCTCTTGGCATATTCATATTGCATTATTTGGAGTACGAAGGGCCATCTTCTTTTCTTTGTAAATGGTAATTTTTGCTCTTTTCGTGATGACGAAGCTGTACTGAGTTTTACAACTTGTTCGGGGGAGGGGCGGGGGAGACAAAAATCAGCACTTAACTATGTATTTGAGCATGGCAAAAGAGTGTGATGTTCTTTGTAAATATCACCTTGAGGATGAAACACTCTCTCATGTGGCAAAAAGTTTTTCCCGTTTGGTTTGGGTTTGTTTGTTTTCCCCCCCCCCTCCTTTTCCTTTCCAAGTCCCAAGTCTTGGTGCCTTGTTGTGAAGCCCTGCTGACGTCATGCATTTGTGTGATTGGATGCTTTGCATCTAGCCTTAAGGTGAAAGGGAAAGTGTAGAGAGGGGATTGAGGCTCGAAAACAAAACAAGGGAAGGAGCCCAAGGACAGAATGTACGCAAAATTTAAAAAATAAAATAAAAATGGAACCTCAAAGTCTATTTTTGTTACAGAAGTGTAAAAATTTATAAATATATTCAGGAGTTGGAATGTTGTAGTTACCTACTGAGTAGGCGGCAATCTTTTGTATGTTATGAACATGCGGTTCATTATTTTTGTGGTTTTATTTTTGACTTTGTACTTGTGTTTGTTTAAACAAAAGTGACTGTTTGGCTTATAAACACATTGAATGCGCTTTACTGCCAATGGGATATTTGGTGTACAATACCCTCTGGAAAAGTCAATAAAATATCGAGAGACCAGCAGTCCGGGTTCTTCCTTGTAGGGTTGGTGCAGCTCTCGACTTGCAGCTTTCTGTACTGACACCGTCTGTTCTGGCCCTTTCTCTGTGTGAACACGCCGTTCAGGGTGTTGCTGCTGCCCGAACCTCGCCCTGAACAGCAGCAACCCACCCAGCGTCTGCCAGGGCCCAGCCGTCTGGGCACATAAGTGGTCTTTCAATCACATCTGTGGGCTCCTTTGGGGGAGGATCTCGGCCTTCTCTGACCCGCGGCGGGGAAGAGTTGCGCATTCATCCCCCACTCCTCTCTAAAGTTTCCTCTACTAAGACCAAACCTGGCCTTGTTGCACCCAGGCTAAAAAAGTCCAGTTTGCTCCGCCCGCCCAGCTGTCTGTGTCCCTCGGGTCACCTTCCTCCTGTGGCCCTGGCAGCAAAAGCTACAGACTCCTCTCGCGTCCATGCATGTCTGTAACACGGCCAGGAGCAGCCCTGAGCTAATTTGATTTTTCTCGTGGCGAAACTCGACATCTCCTCTCCTTATAGCCTGGAGAAGGGAGCTCCGTTGCCAATGGGGACAAATGCTGCCTTGGGAGGGGGTGCTGGCTGGGAAAAGGACGTGCAGCGGCCCCTAGTCCTTAAAAAAGGAAGACTCCAGCTAAGGGAGGACGCTGATCCTGCACAGGGGAGGGAGATGTTGGCCCTTGAAAGAGGCGCAAACCCCAGGCTCCGAGGTGGCTATGGGTCAGGCAGGCCCGCTCGCAGCCCTTCGCCACTTCCCTTCCCGCCTGCTGCTGCTGCTGTGGATTATAGTGGGGTGGAGGGGGAAATAAATGAACCCCAGCCAGGGCCATTCTGAGGAATTTTATCAGGGGGTACAACGTTTCTTTGGGGCCCTTCCCTACATATGAATTTGGCTCCTGGGCCCCCTTTTTAACCCATTTTTTGCCCTGGGCCCTGGTACAAATTACCCCCTCTCAGAGGCCCTGACCCCAGCAGCCTCTTTCCACGTGGGTGAGTGGCAGTGTTCACTGGATACGGTCAGAGTCAGACCAAGGCGAGATCCCGAAGATCTCTTGCTGTTTCAGGATCCCTCGCTAGTTTCTCGAACAGAGAGGGCGGGAATGGCGTTTGTACAGCGCAAGACAAGAGCCTAGGCATGTTTACTCGGAAGTCAAGCCTATTGAGTTCAGAGGGGATTACTCCAGTCCCAATAAGGGTACACAGTCTGCAGCCTTAGATTCTGGCCCTTGATGACCATGGTCATGGAATGAGCAGCTTGGCCAAGTCACTTCTCCTCAATTAGCCATCCCTAAAATGGGTCACAAGGGTCTGCTTAGCCACCCGTTGGGTGTGAAGGAGGCAGAACGACGTTGGCTCACTTAAAATACGTCCCCAACGCAAATAAAAAGCCCCACGGAGGACGGAGGATCTAAGCTGCCAATTAGTTCACTGCCAGCTCTAAAGGTCTTCCTTCAAACAGTAGCGCATTGTGATGCTGAATCTAGTCTGACACTACCCTGCTCGTCTTAAAAAGATGTCGCCTTCCTAGTCTTCTTAATTTGCACTTAAAATGTCTACAGCATTCAATGGGACGTGATCCCAAACATTATACACATATACTGTAATTGCAGCCTACCAGTGCAATCCTAGGCATGTCTACTCAGAAGTAAGCTACATTGAGTTCAACGGTGCTTACTCCCAGGTACATGTGTGCAGGATTCCAGCCTTAAATCTTGTTAGTCTCTGCTGCACAACAATCCTATGAAATAGGTCGATATTATTCCTATTTTAGGCAAAGGATGAGATGGTTAGACAGCATCACCGATGCAAGGAACATGAAAATGAGCGAACTCAGGAAGATAGTGGAGGACAGGAAGGCCTGGCGGGATATGGTTCATGGGATCACGAAGGGTCGGACTCGACTTGACGAATGAACAACAACAACATTCCTATTTTACAGACCTGAGTCTGAAAAAGAAGGGCTTGCCCAATATCCTACAATGGCTGAGCCTGAGGTGGGATTTGAAGCAAGAGTGGGAGTTACTCCAAACCAGAGTGAATCTTTCTAGCAGTGGTTAGGCGGGGTCAAGTTCTTCTCCAGGTTCCCCTGCTCTTTTCAGGCGCAGCTTTTATAAACGGTTCACAGGAAATCCTCATTTTCCACTCCCACAATACTTCTGCTCCAAGCACGCAGTGTCTAGGGTTGCCAACTCTTTTCTGTGCAGGATAGGTAGTACTGTACCCCGACATGGGAAAGTTTCACCTGCTAAATGTCTGCCTAGGTAAAGGTGACCCCTGACAATTAAGTCCAGTCGTGTCCGACTCTAGGGTGTGGTGCTCATCCCCATTTCAAAGCCGAAGAGCCAGCGTTGTCCGAAGACGCCTCCGTGGTCATGTGGCCGGCATGACTCTCCTTGCCGCAGCGCGTAGCATGCGGCTGGAACACTGAGCGCTGTTTACCTTCCCGCAAGCGGTACCTATTTATCTACTTGCATTAACATGCTTTGGAACTGCTAGGTTGGCAGTCTACCCTACACCTACTGCCTACCCTACACCTACACCTACTGCCTACCCTACACATATTTTACATATAAAAGCATAGGAGACCCGCCAAAAAAAAGTTGGCAATGCTATCAGTTTCTGAAAACGCTAGCAATAAGAATGTCCTCCCTTCCATGCCTGGTCGGAGTTGACTTGAGCCCCGGAACGTATTTTGAATACCCCTTTTTACTGACAATCATGGACTAAGCGACAACTGTCTCAGCTTTGGAGCAGATGCAGTAATTATGAAGGCTAGAGTTCCTCTGAACTTGTACAGAGTGTATTCACCTATATCCCGGGTGACTTCAATCCGCAGTCGCAGCATGTCAGGGATTCAAGGCAGACTGCAGAGGAAGGCATAACTTCCAGTACTGTCCATACGCTGTGGGGGGGGGGGGTAGGCTAACAATCCTCTCCCCTAAAAACTTGTGTGGGCCTACTTATGGGCTCAAGTCTTCTGCAGCATTTTGCTGGCAAGCAACATAAATTCGTGCGGATGGATGGAGACTGGCTTCTTGTTCAGAGAACCGACTGATTTCGAAGAAGACCGTCTGTCTCGCTTTTGATTCTGGGGAAGACAAGGACATAGAAACGGGAGGGGTGGGAACTCAGAGGGATGCAGGTGCTCCGGTGTACCTCCCGGTCCACAGGTCGAGTAGCACCGGCAGCTTATTCATCCGCAGGGACTTTGAAAGCAGCACTTTTGCCGCGCGCGCCGTCGGACCGAAGGTCTTTTGTCTCCCTTCCGCAGCACCGATCTCAAACACGCGGGCCGCAGTCCCAGACCGCTCTTCCTGACGTGTTGCTTTGACATCCATCCTCCACGCACCCTGCTTATACAGACCCTCAGAGAGCTCAGCTTCGGAATCGGAACCCGTTTCTTTACCACGCTCAGGTTTGCTGACTAGGGTGTGGTGCTCATCCCCATTTGGTTGCTCATCCCCATCCCCTAACACATTGCTGACTAGGGTGTGGTGCTCATCCCCATCCCCATTGGCATCCCTCAGATTTCCTCCTCCTCCGGTTAGGACAAACTCTCTGGCTTTGCTCCAGGCGCAGTTTTCGTTTAGTTTCCCAGGAGGGAAAGCTCGTTTCGGGGGCAGCATTGGATCCGGGGTGGTGAGAAATCTGCTTTTGGTGGGAATCTAGTTCCGGTCTCCCAGTAGCCACAGCCAAGTCACACAGTTCAGGCTGCGTCCCTCACTCACTCACCAAACGTACTGGGAGGTCAGGTACATTGAAACAAATGGGACTCTTTTAAGGGAGCTGCTTAAGATGGCACTATGAAGAAGCTCCATTCTTCATCAGCAAAATGGGAATAATTTCTTGTTAAAACTATAATTCTTTTCATAAATGTTGTGTGAGTAAATGGTATTTTTGATGCCGACAAGTGCTGCACGGATGTTTTACAGTATCATGATAATTAATGTGAAAAGCTCTTGGGGAGGATCACAGACAAGGTCACACGCACCCTCTCCGCCTGTGCGTGTGATCCTCTCCTCTCCTCTCCGCTCTCTAGAGTGGCCATCTTGTTCTTCTCTTAAACGTTATAGCAGCACGGCAGGCATACATTCAACAGGTAATGCTTCCCCATCACTGCGTTCCATGCTAAGCGTCTCTGGTGCAGTTCTTCTTCCCGCCACATGGCTGCGTGGGTGGCGCTGTGCCAGGAGCTAACAGGGTCAGGGAACCCTCCTATTCTCCCTCTCAGGGTTACCGGGCTCCCAGTGGGTCATCTGGTTCAGCTCTTTGCCCTAAGACAGGGTGTCCTGCACCGGGAGTCTCCCAGTCCCAGCTCCATCCCTTCCCCAGGACTTTTCCAGGAAGGAGAGTCCATGACCTCCGCAGGCAGGCAGGCAGGCAGGCAGGCAGGCAGCTGCTGGAACTGTTCTTTGCTGCTGCCACCGTGTCCCTGTTCCCTTTGCTTGTTGTCCTCTCCCAGGTGCTTAGACAGAACAGTGGGAAGGTAACACCAACCGTTGCCTGGCCTCATTTTCCAAGTGCGAAGTGTGATCATGATCTCAGTATCCGTATAACAACCTATAAACTTGGCCAGGTTCTAGATTGAGGTTCTATCGTTCGTGGTTTGCCTGACTGATTTGACTCCTCGTCCATCCTCTAGTACTCTACACCAGCTCCTTCCAGTTTCCCTTCTTCGTTTTGATACCCTTTGTTCCACCGGTGCTCCTTTCTGGGGTGGCTGACTTTTCCATTTTGGCTTCTTCCCTTCCAAGACTTTCATCCTGGATTCTCGGACACCCCCTTTGTGCTTGTCGGCCAACCCAGCCTCATGTTCCCTTTGACTTTTGAGAGCCTCTCCTACAAAGCTGGCTGTCCGTCCCCATAGCCCGATAGCACCCTCTGGAGGAGGAGCTGGTGCCAACTTCTTCAGTTACTCACCCCTTTAGGGTACGGGGCTCGAAATGAAAGAAGTTTTTCCTTGCACCATCAAAGATAGTGTCTTTCCTTGTCTTGTGAGCCGCCTTGGGCGTACTTTTTGGACAGAAAGATGGCATATACATAAAAAAGTCAGTAAAACTAAGTGCTTTTGAGTACAGTAGTCTGAAGCAGGGTAGGAAGGAAGAAAGACAATGGGGGGCACCACTCAGCCAAACTAAAGGAAAGCTTAAGCTGCATGGAACGCAGGGAAGAAAACAAACGATCTGGAAGTTTCGATCAGGCAGCCCGATCTGATTCAGATTCATTCCGAGCTTCAGTTGCAATTTCGCCCAGGTAAGTGTACGTGGAGCTGCAGTCTGGAAGGGAGCTGCAGCCCGGACATGAAGCCCCAACAACTGCCACTAATTCTTCTGGGCGGCGGCTTCATCTCTGTTAGCAGGAAGGGCACCACGAGGCGGGGGAGTTTTTCAGAGAAGCCCACAGCTAAAAGTCCCCAGCTGGTTGGCACTGAGCAGAACACAGCTCATCGGAGAGGAGAGGGAGGGGTCGCGAGCGAGGAAAATGCCAGAGAGAGAAAGACAGAAACCGTGTTTTGGGAGAATGGCGCTGGGGGGTGGGTGGGGGGCTTTTGCTTAGCATCCTCCCCGCCGGCAGGTCTGGGACCGGGAACTAAAGAAAGCTCTCATATGCTGCCTGTCTGTCTCACACTCCTGCTAGATTTCCCAGAGAGCCCCCTTTCTCCATTCCAATGAATGGAAGTGGCTTGACGCCCAAAGTTGTAGGGTAGGTAGCCAACTGTTCTTGGGACTCAGATGATTCGCCTGCGATGCTGCGTCATTCATGTGGAGTCTTCACCTTCACTTCAACGGGGTTAAGTTAGCTCGTGAAACTTTCTCACTTATTGCCTCCTCCCACTCCGACATCTGCTTGCAATGCCCGAGTCAGTCTTGGCACGTAAGAAAGAGGGTCTCTCTCTAACCACAGCTGCACATCTGAGATCATGGAGAGAACAGCTTCAAGGACGGAGGGTGTGATTTTCAATTAGACACCACGCTGGGCACCTTTATAAATTAAGTGCCTGGCAACACAGGGCAACAACAGTCATTAGTTATACTTAGATCCACAGGAGTGGGCAGAACAGATCCGCATCAAGAACCCTCTCAGTCAATTTTGATCCCTGCAGCCAGTTGGTGCCTCTCTTAGGTATGGTACTAGCTAGAGCATGAGATCTGAGAACTGGGAATTGGTGGTCTGCGTCTATATCGTGTTAACATCTGGAAGTGCCTCGAAGATTCTTAATCTGCAGGCATGCTCATGGACACATGAAATGGCACACATAACCAGCTCATTTCCTTGAATGCCCGACTTCAGGGTTAATTAATCCGCAGTACCAGTCACTTTTCAGTTCTCAATTTACTTGGATTATGATGACCAAATATGTGTTGAAATGAAAGGCGGGAAAGCTATGCCTCCTTCCTCCCCGCATACATGCAAGTATATCGTGATGGTGCTGGGAGGAGTGTGTTGAAGGGTGATTAAGTGCACATTCAACAACACTTAAATGCGAGTGAGTTACCTTGCTCATGGGGTCCAGTCCCAATGCATCTATTCTGGAATAGCAGATTTGTGGAGTGATTGTGACTACACAGCCAAGAGTTAAAGGGCTGCGAGCCCTTTAAGATGCGCCTTTCACGGCCGTTTCCAGCAGAATCTGGGAATCCCCCACTAGCTTGGCAAGCGCAGATCGAAACGCTGCCAAGTAGAGAACTTCATTAGATGGCCGCAGCGGGAGCGGATGAGAAAAAGGTGCTGACTCGGTCTGTCTGCAGCAGGAAGGATCCGGAGCCTTTGCCCTGCCTGGTTCACACGGCTTTCACTGCGAGGACACCGGATTTCTGTGTGCCCTGGAAGCTGAAAGCCCTCCCAGCGGAGCAGTCAGCGGGCGAGAATCTGTTTTGGCTCAGTTCTACAGCAGCTGTTTGTAATTTAAAGCCCGACTTCAGAGTTGAGCTGACCATTAACTGACAGGAAAAGCCTTGCGTCACTCCTGGAGCTGGCCCAGGCGCGGGAAGGGAAGCACGCTTGGCAGGAGCTGGAGCCCCAGCCCCCAGCCAGCCAGCAGAGCCCGTCCCGGCTGTTCCCGTCCCGGGAACCAGGCTCGAGCAAGCCCGCTCGGCGGGAGCTGGGTTCTCGTCGTTGGCCCTAATGTGCAGGAAAGCCGCTTCCTGGGAAGCCTCTTCACTCAGTCAGGCCGAGTTTTGCCAGCAGCCGAGAAGGGAGCAGCGAGACGAGCCATCCCCGTCATCTGATCCCAGCCAGCGAGCCAAAGCTGAGCGGAAGCGGCCCTCGCTTGGTTCCAAGCAGGAACTGCCTTGCCCATACATGGCGCTTCCTCCGCGCCATAAAAGGCGCTTCCTTCCCTCGGCTGCTGGCTTGTGGCCTGGCCTAGCCTAGCCCGGCGGCTGGCGAGGCAGAGCAACAATCCGGGGGGAGAGGCGGGTCAGAGCGAGGGCCTGCCAAGCCCTTTAGGGACGGGCCCTGGAGACCAGCAAAACATTGCTGCTGAATTGAGCTCGACTAGTAAAAAATAGGAGGACCTTGGTTTATCCAGGGGACAAGAATTCTTTTTGGGTGCAGCTGAGCTCTGAATTTTGGTGCAGCTGAGCTCAGGATCAAAACAGGGCATTTGCCCTTCTAGCAAGCTGTGCTGTGTGTCTCCTCTTTGTCCTCCTACTAAGCAGTACTGCTATTTTTCAAATAAGTCATCATCATATGCACACACCCCTTGATCCCCTAAACACTTTAGTGTTTATGTTTATCTGTGTTTATTTAGTGTTTATCTGTGGCATTCTGGTAAAGTCAATGTCATTTTGATCTGCTGTGGCTACCATTTTCCCCCAGTCAGTCTAGTCCCTGACCATAAGTCGTCCCGTAGGAATTTTGAGCTGGACAAGCTCTCTCTTCAGATCCAACATTAAGATCGTAACATTAAGAAGGTGGCAGAGCAGCTTTTAAACTGACTCCTGGGGGAAAGCCGACAGGAGCCGAGGGGCATCCGGTTCGGGACTCCTCATTCCTCGGGAATGAGGGTGCAGAGGATGGGGAACAATCAAGTAATAACAGAATAAGAATTGGGAGTGGTAGCGTGATGGGACATGACAGCCAGTCTAGCAAAACAGAAGGCTGCAGGAATAAAGGGGCAAACATGCAGCCCTTCTTGGGGGACCAGGTATATAAGTGCTTTTATGCAAATGCCCGAAGTCTACGGGCAAAGATGGGAGAACTGGAATGTTTGGTGGCTAGGGAAAACATTGACATAGTAGGTATAACAGAAACCTGGTGGAATGCGGAGAACCAGTGGGATACTGCAATTCCAGGATATAAACTCTATAGGAGGGACAGAGAGGGGCGTGTTGGAGGTGGGGTGGCCATCTATGTCAAAGAGGGGGTAGAATCCACCAGAGTAGAGCTGGAGGGGGGCTCTGACTCCTCCGTAGAATCACTGTGGGTTAGATTACCAGGCTCCAAGAGTGATGTAATAGTAGGGGCATGCTACCGTCCTCCAGATCAAAAACCTGAAGGGGACCTTGAAATAAGGAAGCAAATCAGGGAGGTGTCAACGAGAGACAGGGTTGTAGTCATGGGGGACTTCAATTATCCTCACATCGACTGGGTCAATTCATGCTCAGGTCATGAAAGAGAGACTGGATTTCTGGATATGTTAAATGACTGTGCCTTAGAGCAGCTTGTCACGGAACCGACCAGAGGACAGGTGACTCTGGACTTGATATTGTGTGGCACTCAAGATCTGGTCAGGGAGGTAAATGTTACCGAACCGTTGGGGAACAGTGACCATGCTGCGATCTGTTTCGCCATGCATGTCGGAGGGAGAGGGCCGAGCAAATCTGACACGAAAACCCTTGACTTCCGAAGGGCAGACTTCCCCAAAATGAGAAGACTAGTTAAGAAAAAGCTGAAAGGGAAGGTAAAAGGAGTCCAATCGCTCCAGAGTGCATGGAGGCTGTTTAAAACAACAGTCGTAGAGGCCCAGCGGGAGTGTATCCCACAAAGGAGGAAGGGCTCGACCAAGTCCAGGAGGATGCCGGCATGGCTAACAAGCACAGTTAAGGAGGCTATAAAAGGCAAGGAAGCTTCCTTCCGTAAATGGAAGTCTTGCCCTAATGAGGAAAATAAACAGGAGCACAAACTGTGGCAAAAGAAATGTAAAAAGATGATACGGGAGGCCAAGAAAGACTTTGAGGAACGTATGGCAGGCAACATAAAAGGGAATAATAAAAGCTTCTTCAAATATGTTAGAAGCAGGAAACCTGCCAGGGAAACGGTGGGTCCGCTGGATGGTGAGGGAGAGAAAGGGGTGATAAAAGGGGACTTGGAGACTGCAGAGAAATTAAATGAGTTCTTTGCATCTGTCTTCACGGCAGAAGACCTCGGGCAAATACCGCTGCCGGAACGGTCTCCCCTGACTAAAGAATTAAGTCAAATAGAGGTTAAAAGAGAAGACGTCTCAGACTTAATTGACAAAATAAAGATCAATAAATCACCAGGCCCGGATGGCATCCACCCAAGAGTTCTGAAGGAACTCAAGAATGAAGTTGCTGACCTCTTGACCAAAATATGCAACTTGTCCCTTAAAACGGCCACTGTGCCAGAGGATTGGAGGATAGCTAATGTCACGCCAATCTTTAAAAAAGGAAGGAGGGGGGACCCGGGGAACTACAGGCCGGTCAGCCTAACATCTGTTCCAGGGAAGATGGTGGAAAGTCTCATTAAGGATAAAATCTTAAAATACATAGAAGAACAAGCTCTGCTGAGGGAGAGTCAGCATGGCTTCTGCAAGGGGAAGTCTTGCCTCACAAACCTGTTAGAATTTTTTGAAAAGGTCAACAGGCATGTGGATGCGAGCGAACCCGTGGATATTATATATCTGGATTTTCAGAAGGCGTTTGACACGGTCCCTCATGAAAGGCTCCTGAGAAAACTCCACAGTCAGGGAATAAGAGGGCAGGTCCTCTTGTGGATTAGGAACTGGTTGAAGACCAGGAAACAGCGAGTGGGAGTCAATGGGCAATTTTCACAATGGCGAGAGGTGAAAAGCGGTGTGCCCCAAGGATCGGTCTTGGGACCGGTGCTTTTCAACTTATTCATAAATGACCTGGACTTGGGGATAGGCAGTGAGGTGGCCAAGTTTGCGGATGACACTAAACTTTTCCGGGTGGTAAAGACCAGCAGGGATTGTGAAGAGCTCCAGAAGGATCTCTCCAAACTGGGAGAATGGGCAGCAAAATGGCAGATGCGCTTCAATGTAAGTAAGTGCAAAGTGATGCACATTGGGGCAAGAAACCAAAATTTCACATATACGCTAATGGGTTCTGAGTTGTCTGTGACGGATCAAGAGAGAGATCTTGGGGTCCTGGTGGACAGGTCGATGAAAGTGTCGACCCAGTGTGCGGCGGCTGTGAAGAAGGCCAATTCCATGCTCGGGATCATTAAAAAGGGGATTGAGAATAAAACGGCCAATATCATTATGCCTTTGTACAAATCGATGGTAAGGCCACATCTGGAGTATTGTGTCCAGTTCTGGTCACCATACCTCAAAAAGGATATAGCTGAATTGGAAAAGGTGCAGAAAAGAGCGACCAGAATGATTAGTGGGCTGGAGCACCTCCCTTACGAGGAAAGGCTACAGCGTCTGGGGCTTTTCAGCCTAGAAAAAAGGCGCCTGAGGGGGGACATGATTGAGACTTATAAAATTATGCATGGGATGGAGAGAGTGGATAGAGGGAAATTCTTCTCCCTCTCGCACAACACCAGAACCAGGGGACACGCACTAAAATTGAGTGGAGGGAGAGTTAGAACAGACAAAAGAAAATATTTCTTTACCCAGCGTGTGATTCATCTGTGGAACTCCTTGCCACAGGATGTGGTAATGGCACCTGGCCTAGATGCCTTTAAAAGGGGTTTGGACAAATTCATGGAGGAAAAGACCATCACAGGTTACAAGCCATAAGCAACCTCCTGGTTTTAGAAGTGGGTTTTCTCTGTGCCAGGTGCAAGGGAGTGGCGACTGGACACAGGTATCTTGTTGTCTCGTGTGCTCCCTGAGGCATCTGGTGGGGCCACTGTGTGACACAGGAAGCTGGACTAGATGGGCTTTTGGCCTGATCCAGCAGGGCTCTTCTTATGTTCTTATGTTCTTATATCCAGGACATGCCTAAAGGAAGGGTAACATCTTGAGTAGACATCTGGTAACCCGGGTACAAGTTTTATAGGAAGCCATTTAGGTTTTGTACTTGCAAAAGCTGTCATACAAGGGGATGCTGATGCTGCAAAAACTTTGCTTCATGTACAGAAACAAAGTTTTTGCAGCATCAGCATCGTCTTGTATGACAGCTTTTGCAAGTACAAAACCTAAATGGCATCCTATAAAACTTGTGCCTGCCTGTGTTGCCAGATGTCTACCTCTCTCTACCCAAGATTTTACCCTTCCTTTAGGAATGCCCTAACAGGACTTGAAGAGAGAACTCATCCAGCTCAAAATTCCTACTGGACTTATGGACCATGGTAAGGGTGTGTATCAAGTAGGGCTCTAAAATCCTTAGTAGCTGCATGATAAGCAGAGTTCAGTTTAAACGTTTGCTATTTCTACATCTACATCCTGAGAAAAGGTGAATGATTCCAATTTCTGTCTGCAATGCAATTAGTAAGCTTCAGAGCCCAGCCAGAAAAAAAAATAGCAAGCAACTCTACAGTACTTTATTTCAGTTACTGTCTTTCCCCATGTTTGGTGAAATAAGCTGTAAAACTTTAGCAGCCTTTAGCAGATGTTGTGAGTCTTGATCTAAAGGCATTAAGGCAAAGGTATACAAAGTGGCAATATATGGTCAAAATAAATTTTATATTTTTACCATTGGGGTAATTATTGTATGTCTCCAGAGAAATTACGCCTATGTGTAGCTTCAAGAATAAAACTCTTAGTATTTTAATCAAATCTCCTTTCCCACTTAAATCCATGGAAGTGTATTCAAAATTTCAGTCATTAACCAAAATGTTTTAACTATCACAATGTTGTTAATTTTCATTATACAAGACTGAACAGTGGGACTTGCATGTTCTGACACCCGTTACAGCACCCTAGACTCCATACAGCAAGGGGGGGACACACAAGGAAATTGTCCAATAGATTATGCATGTCCAATAGATTAGTACACTGTTCTTCAACCTTGGGGTCGGGACCCCAAATGGGATTGTGAAGCCTCAGTCATTTGTGGGGTCATGGCAACTTAAATGGCTGCTTTGCCGGGTAATGCCGGGGTGGTGGTGGGGAACCTGCTGGGGATTCCACAGGGGTTTCATTCCCCTCCTCCCCCTCCCTCTTTTGATTTGCTGGGGAGGTGGTGGGGAACCGCGGCTCAGCTCTCCTATTCCGGAATTACCCCGCCGCTGATGGTGCAGGCCGGGCGAGCTCTGCAGGACGAGGCTGCTGGTCCCAGGGGTGGCAACAGGGGTGGGGGTAGGTGGATCATGTCCTGGGAGGGGCAGGAGCAATGGTGGGTCCCCAGCCTCATTATTTATTTTTTGGAGGGGTCATGGCACGAAAAAGGTCGAAGACCGTTGCTGCTCTAGTAAACAGCTTGTGGAACACAGCTTTAAGCTACAATCCTGTCTACATCCACCTGGAAGTGTAATTCAACAGGACTCACTTCTGAGTAGAAGTGCATAGAATTGTGCTATGGATTCACACAATGGTTGAAAGGTGAGTTTTGCTTCTTGATGGTAACAGAAAAAGCAGTATCTGTTTCAAAATTATTGGTTGTAGAGCTCCAAGGAGCACCTTTTAAAATGTCCTTGCTTCGGGGGGGGGGGGAAGAGTAATATTGTGTAAGAGACAGGGAGGAGGGGAACATTTCATCTGTGTTTATTTTGGCCAGATTCTGTTAAGGTTCAGTAGTGACTGAAGCTGGTCAAAGTTGAAGGTTCTCTTGATGTTCCTTATTTCCTTAGGGAGTGTTAATATATTGCAAACACTGGACAGACAGATATAAGTAATTCAGGGGGAACTGGAAGCCAGAAACGAGTGTGAAAAGACAAACTGGATGCTTGATTTTGCAGATTTCATGTTAGGTGGTGCCAGGAGAAACGGCGGTAGTTACTCTAAAGGGCTTTGTTTTTAAAGTTCTGCGGTTTGGCACATAAACTTGAATGACTCGTGATTGTCATGTTAAAACTTGCTTTTAAATAATGCAGTACATGTGCTGATGTTAGAAAGTAACAACTCTGTGCTGGCTTTCTCTCAGTATTGACAGCATTGGTAAAATGTTATGTGGCAAATCCAAAAATAGTTCATGTCAGAACAGACCCCTCCATTCAGAAATAATACTGATGATTGAGGTGGTATGGATGTTTATTCCAAGCTTGTGCGCTCTCTCCATTTCTCCATGGCTATATTACCATAATGAGTAAGTAAAGGCTGTTGGTCATAAGAACATAAGAACATAAGAAGAGCCCTGCTGGATCAGGCCAAAAGCCCATCTAGTCCAGCTTCCTGTATCACACAGTGGCCCCACCAGATGCCTCAGGGAGCACAAGACAACAAGATAACCTGTTTCCCGTTGACACTCCCTTGCACCTGGCACAGAGAAAACCCACTTCTAAAACCAGGAGATTGGTTATGGCTTGTAACCTGTGATGGTCTTTTCCTCCATGAATCTGTCCAAACCCCTTTTAAAGGCATCTAGGCCAGGTGCCATCACCACATCCTGTGGCAAGTTCCACAGATGCATTACACGCTGGGTAAAGAAATATTTTCTTTTGTCTGTTCTAACTCTCCCTCCACTCAATTTTAGTGCATGTCCCCTGGTTCTTGGTGTTGTGCGAGAGGGAGAAGAATTTCCCTCTATCCACTCTCTCCATCCCATGCATAATTTTATAAGTCTCAATCATGTCCCCCCTCAGGCGCCTTTTTTCTAGGCTGAAAAGCCCCAGACGCTGTAGCCTTTCCTCATAAGGGAGGTGCTCCAGCCCACGAATCATTCTGGTCGCTCTTTTCTGCACCTTTTCCAATTCAACTATATCCTTTTTGAGGTGTGGTGACCAGAACTGGACACAATACTCCAGATGTGGCCTTACCATCGATTTGTACAAAGGCATAATAATATTGGCCGTTTTATTCTCAATCCCCTTTTTAATGATCCCGAGCATGGAATTGGCCTTCTTCACAGCCGCCGCACACTGGGTCGACACTTTCATCGACCTGTCCACCAGCACCCCAAGATCTCTCTCTTGATCCGTCACAGAGAAGCCATTAGCGTATATGTGAAATTTTGGTTTCTTGCCCCAATGTGCATCACTTTGCACTTACTTACATTGAAGCGCATCTGCCATTTTGCTGCCCATTCTCCCAGTTTGGAGAGATCCTTCTGGAGCTCTTCACAATCCCTGCTGGTCTTCACCACCCAGAAAAGTTTAGTGTCATCTGCAAACTTGGCCACCTCACTGCCTATCCCCAATTCCAGGTCATTTATGAATAAGTTGAAAAGCACCGGTCCCAAGACCGATCCTTGGGGCACACCGCTTTTCACCTCTCGCCATTGTGAAAATTGCCCATTAACTCCCACTTGTACCCTTCTTTGCTCGGAAGATTCCTGGTTTATAGTCCAGGAGGCCAATAGATGTTCCTTTATGGTGAATTAATAGTTGGAAGATAGTAATATACTGTACAGCTAATTTGGAACATAGAAAAACCAGCAAAGCTGGAAGGGGTACCCCCAGCTAAGGGGAGGGGTTGGTGTGTGTGTGTTGCAGCTTTGTGGCAGACAGATGGGGCAGACAGATGGGAAGGGACCAAGCTGGGAACTAACTGAAGGTACCTTTGAGGCACAGGGGCTCCCTTGAAATCTGATGTGGTCTGTGCTGTCCTTAGGAATGCTCGTGCTGCTTGCCTACACCTGATGCTCAGCTGGTATGTTTGTAAATAAACCAAATATTTAAAAAGACACTATACATTTCTAGTGATCTTCTCTGCAGAGGAAGCCAGAACCTGGAGAGTAACTCCCCAGGGCTTTTTCACTACTTGGGGAAGTGCATAATAGTATATAGGAGAAAGAGTGATGCCTATTTCTTTTTCTGTGTGGGTAATACATACAAAGGAAAAGGCTGTTACGGTGAAGGCTGGGAGAAATTTGGCTCCTCTTCCTTATGTAACAGTCATGTGGAGGCAAGTTTTTTTCTTTTCTTTTGCCAGCTTGTATTTCTGTAAGCACGCAATGAGCATATGCTCCCAATGGAAGAAAATGCCATGCATTCTCACCTAATTCCTCCCTGGTTTTGATTCTGCAGATGCAGCAGAACCTATATTCAGAGGAGTCCAAGCTGATCCGTTGCCCAAAACAGCGGCTGATCTGCTTTCCACCCCCCACCAATGCGAGCACATGCACCAGCAACCCCACACGTGCCAGCCGGCACACGTACACCCTGTGCCAGCACTCACAACCTCCAATGCAGACCATGGTTTCTTGTAAAGTGCCAAGCTGGAAGGATCCTGTTCCTCCCACCCAACCATTTTACAGGAAGTCGCAGGGGAGAAAGGCAATGGCCCTTTTGCCCAGGAATAGTCAGGAGAGCACTTAGGAAAAGGTGGCGGAGATGGAAGAGGAGATAAGTCTCCCCTTTCTTCTCATTTGCTCTCTGAAGGGGGTGGGACAGCAATTGGGAAAGTGGTGGGTGGGCACAGGTTGTAAGGCACTCCCTGCCAGTTTGCTGCTTTCCCCAGACTGTCGCTTGAAGCAGCTATTTTAGTTGGCCTCATGGCTGGGCCACCCTTGCTGGTACTTTACTAACTGCATACGTTTGGCCTCTTGACTGCAGTCTCATCCCCTTCAAAGGGGATTTGAATCCCCTTTCCGTTTTGGGGCCTCCCGTTCTCGCTCTACCGCTGGTTATACTGGTGGTGTAAGTTGGATAGAGCTTTGGTTGAGTCACCAACCCTGACATAGTATTAAGTATAGTCTTGGGGTGATAATTATTAGTGCAGGAGTTTGATACAGGGTAGCAAATAAGGCTGGATTAAAAGAACCCGCAAATAGCTAGCCAGCCACTTAAGGAATGTAGTTTCTCCTCTGAGTGGAATTAATCAGAACTCTAATGATAGTGAAAATCTGACCTGTCTGATAGTGCATATGCACAAAGAAGACAAAGCAGGACCTCGTTTACCCCTGAGCAATAAAAATTCCCCTCTGTGCCCTACTTAGAACTTCCACCTCTGTGCTCATTTTTCACTTCTGGGGCACAGTGCTGTTCAAAATACACCTTGTGGTTTTTTGTCACTTCTTCCTACCATATCCAAATTAATTGTATCAGACGTCAAGCACACACAACCCAGCCGAGAATACGAGCTTCTCAGCATCACTTCTTTGATATGCTACTCAAAGTAGGCCCATTTTGGTACCTTGGTTAAGAATAATAATGATGAGCACATACATATACTTTCAACCAAACAGTTTGAACAGCCTGTGCCTGGCAGCCCTGCCTGATCCATGACCCTGTGGTCTGGAGCCAGCCCATCCATGAGGCCAACTGAAGTGGTCGCCTCAGGCAGCAGATTGGTCGGTCGGGGTTGCTTTTTCTTTCTTTCACTGCTCCTCCTTCTGCTTCCACTCCCTGGAGTGGAAAAGGAAGAGGGGAACACAGAGGAAGTCCAGGCCGCGCTATCAGCGCAGGGCGTGGGGTTTGCTTTGTCGTTCCAAAGGCACATGAGGGTTTTTTTTTTGCTCCCCCCCCCATTGAGGCATACGGGGGCAGGACATGGGCGGAGCCGGGGGAATTTATACCCCGGCTCCCGGCCACGCTCTGCCTGTTTACTTCCTGCCTCTGGAGACGCAGCAGCCTTTAAGGTAAGTGGATGGGTGGGGGGTATGGGTCTTTTATTTTGGTATGGGTGGGGGGTATGGGTCATAAGGTAAGTGGTTGGGGGGTATGGGTCTTTTATTTTCCTTGTTTTGGTGGTTTGCTAAATTTGGGCTCGCACAGGGGCTCTGGGGTTTTTTGGGCGCGCGGTTCTTACCTGCCCTGCTAATGTTGCTCGGCACGCTCTCTGGCCGCAAGGTTAGCGGGGCTAAGTGTAGCAAGCGGCCCCGCGTTGCCGGCGGTAGCCTTGTGCTTCCTGCACCCACCCCTCCGCTGTCACCCACCCCTCTTTTGCTTTTGGCGCGGCCACTTGCATTTCTTGGGAGCAGCGCGGTATGAGCGGTGCTCATGCCGCCCCGGGGCTTGGCTGTATTTCTGCGGGGTGGTGGGAGTTTTCGGGGCTTGCTAAGCTAGAACATTGGAGGGTGAGAGGAGCAGAGGTTGGCACATCATTGGGTAAGGGGGGGCAGTATTTGGGGTGCTGCCTCAAGTGTCAGGACGTCTTGGGCCAGCCCTACTGTAGCCTATCATGCCTCAATAGGCCTCCAGCATCCTTCTACCATAGATTTGAAAAACCAGTCCTAAAATTTACATTTACTGTACTGTATATGTGTGCTTAGTTTTCCTGCTCAGTTCAGCAGTATGGGCTGTGAGATGGTATGAATCCCCTCAAGGCATGCGTTCCATTGGTGCAATTAAACAGATGACTAATACCAGCTTATTTTTGAGTACAGAAGATAGAAATGGGGTGGAGACAATGAGATGGCTGTTTATTTTTAACTTGAATGTTTGTGCCAAGTGTATAGAAAGGTACAATAAAAGAGCCTAGGCCAAGACTTCAAACATTTATCCCAGACTAGAACCCTGCTGCGTGGCTCTTGAGACCACAGTGTGATACAACTTCACATGCAGTGCAATCTTAGGTATGTCTACTCAGAATTAATTTTTATTGAGTTCAATGATATTTACTCCCAGCTAACTGCATATTGGATTGCAATCTAATGGTGCAGTTCTATGCACATGTACTCAGAAGTCTCATTGTGCTCAGTGGGGGTTACTCCCAGGAAAGTGTGTATAGGATTGCAGTCTAAGTGCGCAATCATGTGCAAGTCTAGGCTGGCGGAGCGCATGCCCCCGGCCCCCCTTCAGCAACGCCACTGCCAGCTACAGAGCTATCGGGTCTCAATGTGTGGCTGAGCTAGCAGTGTCAGGAGGAAAGGTTTAGATTTGTTAGTTAATGGGGAACTTTTGAAGAGAAGCTCAGCCTATACAAAAAAGATGGACTCCATTTGAACCAAAATGGAACTAATGTAGCATGGAAGTTTTCATGGCAAGAAACATTATTCAAAGAGATCAGGTATATGGGTTCAGAAGCCATGTAAAATTTATTGAAGAAGAAATAAAAGCTTTAAAATGCACCGAATGGTTCAAAAATTCTTTAAAAGTATACAATTTAAAGCTATCAAACCAATAGGCACAAAAACATTTAAACCCTTGCTGACATTTCCTCCCTCCCAGGGGACATTATCAAAGCGAAAGCAGCACGACTGGGCTGGACTGGGCTGCTAGATGACACTGACCACATAGAACAAAGCAGACGCTTAACAGAAGTTTAACAGAAAAGAATGGAAGTGTCAATCACCACATTAACCGGTCGTGTGCCGAGAAGCTGGAAAATGCAGTGCTCTCTTTAAGATCAGATGCCAGATTTTGTTAATAAAAGAAAGTTCTTGCTGCCTGTTAATTAAAAAATGTTGATTTCTCTGGGAGATAGCAACTGCCTCCAGGTTTTGCAGTTGTTTGAACTTTGCTTCATTGAATAAAATGCGGGTCTGATCAAAGGAAATCTTGTGTCTGGTTTCTATTACGTGCGACGCAACCGCTGATTTTTCCCCTTGCGCCAATCTCGAGGCTCTTTCATGTTCCTGGATTCTAATACTGATGGGTCTTCTGGTATTTCCCATGTAGATTTTTCCACAATCTGCACAAGGTATTTCATAAACACCAGGCTTCGACAGGGGAGGTCTTGCATCCTTTGGGTTGTGCAGCATCTGCTCAATTTTAATTGTAGGTGAAAATAAAGTTTTGATGTTGTAATGACTGCACACCCGAGCTATCTTATCCGTTGTACCTTGTATGAAAGGGAGAAATAGCCATCGATGGTTCTGGGTATCCGGATTTTCCAAAACGTTGTTATCCACAACACTGGCGTCACTACAGGGGGGGCGGAGCTCTAAGTTGTGCTGAAATCGGAGCCTCCTTTACACGGAGGAACGAAGCGGCCCCGCCCCCTCACCTTTGGAGCCTTTCAGGGAAGCGAAAGCAACGCGCAGGGAGTCTCCTGCGCGTGGCTTTCGCTTCCCTGAAAGGCCCCGAAGGTGAGGGTGCGGGGCCGCTTCGTTCCTCCGTGTAAAGGAGGCTCCGATTTCAGCACAACTTAGAGCTCCGCCCCCCTGTAGTGACGCCAGTGATCCACAATATAATTTCTCTTTTTCAATTGTTTATCCCAGAGAAATCAACAATTTTTAATTAACAGGCAGCAAGAACTTTCTTTTATTAACACGATCTGGCATCCGATTACAGTGGATTTACAGTGGGTTAAACCACTGAACCATGAGCTGTCAATTGAAAGGTCAGCAGTTCGAATCCGCGACGGGGTGAGCTCTCGTTGCTTGGCCAGCTCCTGCCAACCTAGCAGTTCCAAAGCATGTTAATGTGAGTAGATAAATAGGTACCGCTTGTGGGAAGGTAAACAGCGCTCCGTGTTCCAGCCGCATGCTACATGCTGTGGCAAGGAGAGTCATGCCGGCCACATGACCATGGAGGTGTCTTCGGATAACGCTGGCTCTTCGGCTTTGAAATGGGGATGAGCACCACACCCTAGAGTCGGACACGACTGGACCTAATTGTCAGGGGTCACCTTTACCTACATTTTTTTTTCCTGGCCTGGACGTTTGCAGCTGTTTTAGACTAATTTCAGGGTGCTGATTCCAGATTTGCTCTATCACATCTCGTTTTTATGCTATCGGCATACCCCATTTTCATGATGCCAAACCTGATGCCAGATTTGGAATCAGCGCCCCAAAATTACCTTAGAACCATTGGAATACCTTATGCCAGAAAAAGTGTGTTGACCAGGTACCCCCTTATCACGGTCCAATTTTCTGAAGTACCCCCTGCTAATTAACTGCTAATTAATTGGATTAATCAATTAATTAGGTAATTAATCATTAAGTAAAAAAGTACTAACACAATTTTAAATGTGAAAAAATGTCTTATTTAACTCTGTGTGCGTGTGCGTGTGTGTGTGTGTGTGTGTGTGAGAGAGAGAGAGAGAGAGAGAGAGAGAGAGAGAGAGATGCAAGGATCTCTTTTTTTCTCCAAGTCACACTTCCCAAAATCAGCTCCTCCCTCCCCCACCCCACCAAAGTACATTTTCCAAAGTACAAAAATAAGCCCAAAACCAAAATCAGAGAGACAGAAGGGCTCCGAAAATAATTACAATTTAAAATCCATGTTAATTAACACTTAATTAGGTGCTGATGGGGCAGATAAGGGGCAGGGCTTGGCGTACCCCCAGCAAGAGGTCCGCATACGCCTAGAGGTACCCGTACCACAGGTTGAGCACCCCTGTTGTAGCTATTGTTAGATCACGCCCTGCAGAAGGAAAATATTAAATAAATGTGGATGTCTACATAAAATGATATTATAAACACACTATCCTAAAAATCTCAGCACCATATTTTAACACTAAAGCAGTCACTGACTCGCAACAACTTGCAATCATAAGTGACAAAGAGTTAATTTTGGGTAAAATCAATGAAAATGGGGTATGCTGATAGCATAAAAACAAGATGTGATAGAGCAAATCTGAGATCAGATTTGGAATCAGCACCCTGAAATTAGTCTAAAACAGCTGCAAACGTCCAGGCCAGGAATTTTTTTTTTGTAGACCAGTGTAATCATAGGTAGGGCAAAAGCTACGTGCAAAAATGGTATATATACCATATGATATAAAGAGTGATAAAATATACAGTACTGATGCTGCCTGTATTCTAGTGCTGGAAGCTTTGAAGCTAAATTAGGGCCAAACTAGATGTGATATTAATCATGTTGTTTGGGCCTGCAGTTTGTGTGTGTTTAGCATATAAATAGCAGCTGCAAAGTACTTCAATCTGGATAGGATCATGAGGAATGGACGGGCTTTTTTGCCTCTGTCACACAGTCCCAATCCTCCAGATTCTATTTACATTAAAACAAACTCACAGGATCAAACAACATGATTAATGTTACATCTAATTCTGCCCAATATGAGTCCCTGGTACTAGAAGAGAAAACAAATATATGGGACTATCAGTAACGTAGTGGTATAGTGTTAGTCAATGAAATAGTGACTAACTGAAAATATTTTATCCTGGAAATATAATCTGTAGAAAGCACAGAGTAGGTTGCAGCAGCATTGGTGATGGTATGGCTCTATATGTCTCAGAGGGCATTGAGTTGAATAAATCAGAAAATTTAGGAGAAACAAAGACTGCAATTTTCAGCTGCTAGAGGTCTTCTCAGGCCGGATTCACACTACACGAATCCAGGCACGGATACCTCTGCCCCTGCCTCTGCCTATGCGCTTGGAGCTGGGGAGTGTCTTCCTGCCTGTTGTCCCTCCTGCTGTCCCGCCTTCTTAAGAAAGCGCAGCTTACAGATTGGAAGTAGTTCTGATTGGCATGGCATGGCTCCTCTCCCTCTCATGCGATTGGTGGCTGCAGTAGCTCCACGAACCCGCCCCCAAGCTCCGCAAACCCGCCCCCTCAAAAGATGGGTTTCCCCATCTTGTACAAGGGAGAGCGCAGCTGCTCTGCTTGCTTCCGAAATGCTGTCAAAGAGCTCCGCGCATCTCTGTAATGCGCCGGGATTCATGTAGTGTGAATCCAGCCTCAGGGTAAGGGGACATTTGTCCTCTTGCCCCAGGGCAAGCCCCAGCAGCCACTATTTCAGCGTGCACTGTTGCGGGCCTGATCTTCCCTCCTCCCTGCACCTATCACTGCCCTGTTCCGCCCACCTGTTCCGCCCTCCCCCCTATTCTGCCCTCCCCACCTCTATCCAACCCCCTGTGTGTGCTTACCTGCTCCGAAGGGTGTCTGTGGTCCCGCAGGCCCACAGGAGACTGCAGCGGCCTCCCCACCAGCGGGCCTGCAGTGTGCGTCAGCGGAGGCTGCTTTGTGACAGCCGTAAAGCAGCTTCCGCCAGCGGAACACTACTTGCTGAAAAAATTTAATATGGTGTATTTATGTATTATATTGTTTTTATGTATTTATGTGTTGTGAGCTGCCTTGGGTGCCTTTTGGGAGAAAAGCGAGATATAAATCGAGTCAGTAAATAAAATAAAATAAACCTGCTAGTGCTTTCTATGAATCAATGGCACAGGCACATTTGGAATATAGTAACCAGTTCTGGTCACCCCATCTCAAAAAGGTACAGACAAGGATAACCCAAACTATCAACCACTTGGAGTACATTTCCATTTCCTACAAAGGAAGGCTAAAGCGTTCAGCAGTTCTTAGAGAATTATAAGGACGTGGAGATGTGATCAGAGGATTATAAAATTATGAATGGCATGGACAGAAAGAGATTTTACTTCTTCATAAAATGAGAAACTTGGGATCACCCAGTGAAATTATCAGCAAAAAGTTTACACAGGCAAAAAATCCTTTTGGCCTGTTCTTATGTAATGTATTGAAAATAGTTTGAATCAATGGATTTCAGAGACTATACATACTGGAAATACGAGGACCAAATAGCATCCATCAAGGAACCACACCAAATAGTTTTCCATAGGCCTGACTGTCCATGGCTTCAGATGCATCTGATTGTGACATTACAGTGCTTTATATCTGTAATTCTCAAGATGTGGGGTAGTCCACCCTCACAGTTTGTGGGAGGAAGTCGGAGACAAGAACAAACTTCCAGAGAGGAATTGGACCCTTCCTTTCCAATAGCCAAAACCTAGACCCTCACTGATTCACGTTGGACTTGTGAGAGTGACTGTTCTCTTGCTGCTTCATCATCCCACTGTAATTTGGAGAGAGATGACATTCAGAAAGAGCTGCTACTTTGTTCTTGTCTTTCCTGTGGCTTCATTTATTTATAACACTTTCAGCTGGCTTTTAAATTAAAACTAATTTCTCAAAGCAGGTAAAATAATAAAAAAAACCCAGTAATTTAAAAAAGCAAACACCCTCAAAACAAAAACAGAATAAAACAACAACAACCACTTTAAAAGCAAGAGTGCTAGGTAAGTCTCCCTGGGAATGGCATTGCATAGGTGGGGTGCCACCACCAAAAAGTCCTTTTCTACCAGGCTCACACTGAAGGCAGGAAGCACAAAGAGTAGGGCCCAGCCTACGATGCAGATCATATTCATAGTTCATTTGGAGGAGGGGACTTTAAGAGGGCACCAGAGATATGTGGTTATTCTGCTGTAATGTAATGGTAGCATCTACTACTGTAACATAAAGATCCTTGCTTGCAGCAGCCCACTTTATTCATACGACCACATACAAAGATCTCAACATTTACTTGTAGAACCGATTATTGGTGCTGGGATGAGGGGGCCCAGAAGAGAGTGTAAATTAAGATGGGGTTTTCCCAAAAAAAATATTGAGAAGCACTGCTTTACATGAAAACATTTTATTTTTCAACAGAGGGGCAGGAAATATGATGCTGTCTTTATATGTACTGAACTGAGCCATCTGGATCAATGGATCTGATTTTTTTTTTTTTGCTTACACTGCCCTCTTATGGTTTCAGCTAAAATAACAGCGCTCTCTGGCTTAGCAAGGGCTTTGTTGCTAATTCTCAGACTATGTTTCCCTCCTTGTCTGCTGCTTTTGGAGCACCATATTTAATTCATAGATCACATTATTTGAAAATATAACCAACAGATCTCAAGTTAGGAGAAAGAAGGCTTTTTTTTTTTAAATTGCCCTTCATCCCACGATTGTATTCTCTCAAGGAGAAAAATGTGTGGCTTATATCGGTAACTTCCACCTTTCACAATGATCTCCAAGCTTATAGTGTTTCTCTTTTGCTTTCTTGTATTTGGTTGAAGTGAGGAAGCCTGTCCCCCACCCCCACTGGCACCTTTTGTGCATATGGAACATTAGGGGCATATAGATGAACATCTGGAGTTACCTTACACGGATTCAGACCGTTGGTCCACCTAGCCCAGTATTATCCACTGACTGGCAGCAGATCATAAGAACGTAAGTGGAGCCCTACTGGATCAGGCCAAGGGCACATCTAGTCCGGCTTCCTGTATCTCACAGTGGCTCACCAGTTGCCTCAGGGAGCACTCAAGACAACAAGTATCTGTATCCTGTTGCCATTTCTTTGCATTTGGCATTCAAAGATAGGCTACCTCTAAAACCCAGAGGTTGCATACAGTCATCATGACTTGTAACATGTGATGAACTTTTCCTCCATAAATGTGTCTAATCCCCTTTAAAGGTATCTAGGCCAGGTGCTGTCACAACATCCTATGGCAAGGAGTTCCACAGATTAATTACATGCTGGGTAACAGAATATTTCCTTTTGTCTATTCTGGCTCTCCTGCCAGGCAATTTTAGTGGGTGTCCCCTGGTTCTTGTGTTGTGTGAGAGGGAAAATAACTTCCTTCTCTCTACTCTATCCATCCTATGCATAATTTTATATGTCTCAGTCATGACCTCACTCAAGCGCCTTCTTTCTAGACCGCAGAGCCCCAAATGCTGTAGCCTTTTCTTGTAAGGGAGGTGCCCCAGCCCACTAATAATTTTGGTTGCTCTCTTCAGCACCTTCTCCAGTGTTAACCAAATTGCCTTGTTATTTTGGGGAATAGCTTTTAAATATGGCAATTTGGAATGTACCTGTGTATACCAGAGTCCAGCTTCACAGAATTCCGTTTTAAATAATATTGAGGACACACATGGTTTTTCCCCCCAATATTTACTAGATAGTTAGTCAGATTCATACAAAAATATAATTCAATATGCAGCAGTTCAATCATACTACAAAGCATTCAGATCTAGGAAACTTAGGTAGAAGTATAGAGATTTAGCAGGTTTCTTGATTTGTACATGGGTCATATTTACCATTCCTGGAGGGTTGAACTTGGCTACAAAGCTGTTTAGGAGTGAAGGCACAAGAACAAAGAAGCAGATTGTCTCTGAACTGACCAGGCTGAGAAGCCTGTAGAAAAATAACTGGGAAGTAATGCAAAGAGAAGGGAGGGGGGATTGCGAGAGAGGGGGGAGGGAGAGCAAGATAGAGCAGGAGAGAGAGCTTACCAGTTTACCAACGCGAGAGGAAGAGAGAGAGCAACTGCCAGGCAGTCTTTACCTTTTTATAGGGAACAGAGCACATGGCCAAGAAAAGGGAGGATACCTTGGAGAGGACAAAAAGGTACCTAGAAAAGGAAGGAAGGCTCCTAGAGTGGACTTCCTGTATACCTCAGTGCATCTCTGGGTAAAGGTTATACATAAACAATAGGAAGGTGGGAGGGGAGATCTGATTTGATGGTCCCGTCCTTAAGGAGCTGGCTTGAGACAAATGGCTTGATGACTCATCTCAGGTAGCCCTGTGTATTGTCTTCTTTCAGGAACATATTTAGCATCTCAGTGGGGGGGGGAATGCAGAGTAAAGTTTGTGAAAGCTTCTTGGACACATGGTGAAAATGGAGGCTGCTGTTCGGGTTTCTTTCCCTCATCATGGTTCAACTTCTGGCCTTGGGGAAATCCTTACAGCATGTCTCATGGCGCAGGAACACAAGCGGAATGACCCTCGCATTGTGCAATACAGTCCAGTCTGGCCCATGTTCCGTTTTAGCTCACAAGCCATTGGCATTCAAAGTCTCTTGGCAACATCATGTGGTAACACCAGTTCCACTATATCCTTTTTGAAATGTGGTGACCAGAACTGGACATGATACTCCAGATGTGGCCTTACCACTGATTTGTACAATGGCATAATAATATTGGCCATTTTATTCCTTTTTAATGGCCCTGAGATCACAAGGTTTCTGGTTGCTAACATTTCAGGATTGGCCCTTGAGCAGCAGCGTCAAGCTTGTTTTATACTGCAGGCCGAATAGCATTCATGGCACCTGCTGAGGACTGGAAGTGATGTCATTAAGCAGGAACTGACATCGTCAAGCAGGTGATGACCAGAAATAAGCCCCTTTTCTCACTTAGGAACTCAATAGCTGCAAATGCATATCTCTATCATATTTTTATAATATGGGAGAGCCAAATTATCATGTGGGTCACCCTTTTAGCAGCGCTGCTTCTGCCAAAGCATCACTTCGCAGATCAGCAGCTGAGAGGTGCTCTGTAAAGTGACACCTCGGCAGAAGTGGCACTCCTGAAAGGGTGCCCTGCTTGATAATTGGGCTCTCCCAGCGCCTTGGTAGCTTCTCCCTTGCTCACCCCTCTTGGTCTGTCTCTGCCCCCATACCACTCTTCACCTTCTGGGAGCTGGGGCCTCCTTCCATCTTTCCTTCCCAGTGCCTCGGCAGAAGCAGAGCTGCTGAAAGGGCAATGCTGGGAGAGCACAATTATCACACAGGCCACCCTTACAGCAGTGATGCTTCAGCAGAAGTTACAGCCCAATCCTATTCTTCCCCCCTGCCGATGAAGCAAAATGGCTACCGCTGCATCCTATGGGTGTGTGTGTGTGTGTGTGTGTGTGTGTGTGTGTGTGTGTGTGTCCTCTACGAAAGGGAACAATCGTCTACTTTTGTCTACAAGGTCTACCTGCACTAGCTAAATAGATGGCACAGGTCCGCATGGACCCATGCCGTGGGATCAGGTCCGGAAAGGGGGTTAGAATTTGGTGACTGCCACGGCTGCTGTACCCACCCTCTTCCTGGACCTGAACCACCATCCCCTGCCCTGTTGCTACCTTGTTTTACCCTCCCCACCCCCGTTCCGCCCTCCCTCTGCCCCGCCTGCTTCCCCAGTCATCGGGCAAGTGGCAGGAGAAGATGCAGGTGGAAGGCACAGGGCTTCCTGCTGGCGTCCCTGGCAGCATGTGCCGTTGGAGTGCCTTGACAGCCAAGGATCCTTACAGACGACGGCAGTATGTATCAGCTTGGGCTCTCAGAATTGGCAACTCTACTTGGGTGGGCACCCACATAGGAGGAGTCCACAGAAAGGACTTTGTCAAGGGCCCCCTCAAATCTGGAGTCAGCGTGGAGTGCTCCCTATACAGTAGTAGGTTTCATATAGAGCAGCTGGATGTGGACAGCTGAATGCTTGTTTGTACAAACTGGTTTTTGTAGCATGTCATGTACCATGTATATTCATTGACACTGTCATTGAAACTGTTTGGGAATTATGTTAGGGAGTATAGCTGAACTAGATGGAAGAACAGGAGAAACTCTCACAAGAGAGCTAAATTTGGCAATTACATTCTTGGTATACTTTGTCAAAGGCAAGTTGGTGCAGCAGCTGATTTTTCAAAATAAGCACTCAGTTAAGGCTTGGGCTGCAGTGGTCAAGGGGGCTGTGGTGGCTTAGTGGTTAAGACGCTGAACTGCAGACCAGAAGGTCGGTAGGACAGCAGTTCGAGACCCGAGTGCCGCGTGACGGAGTGAGCTCCCGTCTCCTGCCCCAGCTCCTGCCAACCTAGCAGTTCAAAAGCAAGAAATTGCAAGTAGATAAATAGGTACTGCAGCAGCGGGAAGGTAACAGCGTTCCGTTAGTCATGCCGGCCACATGACCACGGAAACGTCTTCAGACAGCACTAGCTCTTCGGCCTTAGAAACGGAGATGAGCACTGCACATGAGCACTGCACTGGAGAGGAGTCGGACTTGACTGGCTTTCGAGCAGAGGATACCTTTACCTTAAGGCTTGGACAACGATTTGTCCAAGTACAGACTGTCAAGGCCTCAGTTCGAATGGTCATCGTGTTAGCTGTAGGAGTTGGTGGATAGATGAAAACTCTGAGTAACTAGGAAAGGGGAAAGTGTACTGTCTGTGTACAACACCACTGACTTCCCAACAGTGATGTCAGAGACCCTCATCTGAGCAACTCAGTATTGTGTCCAGTTCTGGTCACCACATCTCAGAAAGGATATAGTTGAATTGGAAAAGGTACAGAAAAGAGCGACCAGAATGATTCGTGGGCTGGAGCACCTCCCTTATGAGGAAAGGCTACAGTGTCTGGGGCTTTTCAGTCTAGAAAAAAGGCGCCTGAGGGGGGACATGATTGAGACATATAAAATTATGCATGGGATGGAGAGAGTGGATAGAGGGAAATTCTTCTCCCTCTCGCACAACACCAAGAACCAGGGGACATGCACTAAAATTGAGTCGAGGGAGAGTTAGAACGGACAAAAGAAAAATGTCTTTACCCAGCGTGTAATTCATCTGTGGAACTCCTTGCCACAGGATGTGGTGATGGCACCTGGCCTAGATGCCTTTAAAAGGGGTTTAGACAGATTCATGGAGAAAAAAACCATCACAGGTTACAAGCCATAAGCAACCTCCTGGTTTTAGAAGTAGGTTTTCTCTGTGCCAGGTGCAGGGGAGTGGCAGCAGGAAACAGGATTGTTGGCTGTGTGCTCCCTGAGGCATCTGGTGGGGCCACTGTGTGATACAGGAAGTTGAACTAGATGGGCCTTTGGCCTGATCCAGCAGGACTCTTCTTATGTTCTTATGTTCAACTGGGTTTCTGTTTTGCTACATCTGTTCTCTGCTTCCTAACATGTTGGCATAACAATGTCTGCATAACAATGTCTCTTTCCTTCTGTCCCATCATAAAACCATGGTAATCTCTGCAAAATACAAGTGTGTGTGGGGGGGAAGGGTGTTGTTTGTATTTCTCAACTTGACTCATCCCTTATTCTGAATGATGTGAATGTTATCAGCTGCTTTGGCAGTCGTGATCCCATTGCTGCAGATCCCACCGAGAATTCCACTGTGTTGGGAGAATTAAAAAGAAAAGAAAAAAGCCCAATTAGCTTCAGGATTTGTGCAGCTATTTAAATTTGGAGATATGACAGCAGCACATATGTAACTCTTAGATGCAGGGGATATAGATGCCTTCCCACCAGATCCTGTTACTGTTGCTGGCATGGGAATCCAGCCCTTACATCATCACTGGAGGTTTTCCGTGAAATGCAATTCTTCTGCTGCCCCCCCCCTCCAATTGCTAAGATGGACCACCATTGTCACGGTTAGCATGGTTGTGCTACTTTCAGACATTCACATGTGCTCGATAGTGCTTGGAAAATCACCGATGACCAGAGTCACAACCTCCTCCTCAGCAAGTACCTGAGCGTATTTTAAAAGTGTTAATTTGCTTTTATTTATTTTTTTGTAGTACTTTCTAGATTGGGCATTTTTCTGCTCCACTGCTACTCATAACCCCTTTTAAAAGGAGAGGGCAGTTGAGTACTCTGTGGCTACCTTCTTTCCCACAACAATGATCCATCATTTCAGAAATATTTTTCTTTTTTCTTTTCTTTTTCCTCAATCATAATTATCCACAAGGTGTGGTGAAGGCCGTTGACTTAAGTGACACTAGTCCAGCGGTTCTCAAAGGGGGGCTCGACCACCACAGTCGCCCTCCGCATGCTCCGAGGCCGGCCCAGGAGCCGGCCTCGGAGCGTCCGGAACGGCCGGCGCTCCAGGGCCTTCTGAAGGCCCAAGCGTCAATCCGGGTATTTTTGATGTTTTCGCTCATGCGCAGAGACGAAAACGGGTCTGCGCATGAGCGAAAACATCAAAAATACCCGGATTGACGCTTGTGTCTTCAGAAGGCCCTGGAGCGCCGGCCGTTCCGGACGCTCCGAGGCCGGCTCCCGGGCCGGCCTCGGAGCGTGCGGAGGGCGACGCGAAGGGGGGGGGGCGCCACCCCCCAAAATCGGGTGACGGGGGGCGCGGGGAAATTTTTTTGAGAACCACTGCACTAGTCCATCATAGAGGCTAGCTCTCTCAAAGGCTACTAGCCATGATAGAGAAATGGTACCTTCATGCTCAGATGCAGTATATCTTTGAGTGCCAGGTGCACCTTCCCTATTTCTGACCCTCCCACAGACATCTGTGTGGTCACCGATGGGAACAGGGTGCTGACCTACAGGTACTTTAATATTCTGATCCCACCTGCAAGACAAGGCTTATATTGTTGTGAAAGGAGGGGGGGACCCTGAAAGGAGTGGCCGGACAAAATGTTCTGCATTCCCACAAGCAACCACATGATGTCACCAAGTGCCAGCCCATTTTGCTCTTTGCTTGGCAGAGTACAGAGATCAAAGATTCAGGTCCAAATAGAGAAATACTGATGCAGTTAGTTAGGCCTCCCTCAAAAGCTTCATGCTGAACATTGATGTGATTTTATTTGATTGGAAATTTATCTATTTAGTTAATATGCACCCCTTTTAAAGACAGCATATTTTAAATCAAATTAATTTTGAAACCTTTTTGTTTGCTTGTTTATAGTCTTTCCCCCCACTATGTGATTTGATTTATTTTTAATTGAGCAAGAGGTATGACTTAGCATGCCCCATCTTTATTATAAACCCTGGAAGAACTCAATGTGAGCTCCTGGTGAAATGAATCTGCACCCACCCTGCTTCCATTTGTTTGTTAACTCTGAGTGAACACGAACTCCCACCAAACATTTCCTGCCAGTGCTGAAGCTTCCATCTTCTTCTTGAGTTCTGGAGAGCTCTGCTTCCAAGGAGCAGAGTGTTGTTAGAACTGTCCTGTTGAGTCTCACTGCTCCTTCAACCCTTGACATTTTCAGTCAGTTCAGCTTGACTAGGCATGGGTTAGCCTTCTCCTGAGAACTCCTGGCTGGGACACCAGCATTCTAGTTCTAGGGAGGTTATAAAAAGAAAAATGGGAATATTTGGCACTTTTTATTCATGTTAAATCAGAAAGGGGGGGGGAGGAAGGAGCAGAGAAATGATGAGAATGTTCTCACCCCCTTCCCTCTCCCCAGTTATGATCAAGCCTACCTGTTTTGCTTTTACCCTGGTTTGGCTGTTTTTTTGTAGTTGTGACAGTATGGTACAGGCACACCCAAGAGCATATGCTGATAAGTGGGATATAATATTTTAAAATCAATCAATTAATTTTAGGAAAGCGAAGACCAGGAGATTCTCAATTTAATTCAGTAGTAATGAGTAATAGTGTTTATGCATTAAGTGTATATCCCTCAACAACACATGCCCCAGGTGGCGCTTGCACATCTCAGAACAGCAAATCTACAGAATAAAGCAGTCATAGATAGATAGAGACAGCTCTAAGCCTCTTGTCACAGGAATCTTCTGAAGGCCTTTACAAAAAGAGAGACAGATATTGCATTGCCTCTTCTAAACAGGGAGCTTGGCCTGAGATAGATCTCCTTGGACAATGGGTTAGGGTGCCAGGGCTGTAGAGACTTTGCTCTGCCCCATAGATTTTACCACCTACTGGTACTTGGGAAAGGGGATGTTATACAGGGCCTTCCCCTGATCATTGCAAGGGATAAGAAGGGCTCCTAGGGAGATAAGTGCTCCTTAAGGAAAGCCAGGCCAAGCCCTAAACAACTTATCTATTTATTTATTTATTTATTTTATTTACAATATTTTTACCCTGCCTTTCTCCCCAAAGGAACCCAAGGCGGCTTACAACAAAAAGAAGATACAGTGCAAAAAGTATAATACAAAAATAGCCACATTTTAAAACAGTAAAAAACAGTTAACGAAAATTAATAAAAACAGTATCTAAAAATCAGTTAAAAAATTACAATTAAAACAAGAACATAAAACCAGCAGCACCCCACCTGTACCAGCAGGATGTTAAAAAGGCAAGGGCTCAGAAGGCTTCTTTGAACAAGACTATTTTTAGGCCGTCTCGCTGGAAAGTGTCCAAGGAGGGAGCAGTTCGTAAGTCAAAAGGGAGGGAATTCCATAAGGTTGGTGCCACTACTGAGAAGGCCCTATTTCTGGCCGCTGCCCCTCGCACCTCCCTGGGCGACGGTACCCGCAAGAGGGCCTTCTCTGATGACCTAAGGAGATGGGCCGGACTATGTAGAAGTAGGCGGTCTCTCAAATATCCTGGCCCCAAGCCGTATAGGGCTTTAAAGGTCAAAACCAGCACTTTGAATTGGTCCCAGAAACAAATTGGCAGCCAGTGCAGCCGTCCACTGGCGTCACTGCAGGAGGGGCGGAGCTCTAAGTTCCGCCGTGGTCTGACCCTCCGTTACACGGGAGAACGAAGCACCCCGCCCCTCGCTTTCAGTGCCATTCAAGTCGGTGAAAACAACGCTCCGAATGGTTCCGAAAGTGAGGGGCGGGGGGGCGCTTCGTTCTCCCGTGTAACGGAGGGTTGGACCGCGGCAGAACTTAGAGCTCCGCCCCTCTGCAGTGATGCCAGTGCAGCCGCCGGAGGAGCGGCCCGACAAAGTCGAACCGCCTACCTCCAGTGACTACACGGGCCGCCGCATTCTGCACTGATTGCAGTTTCCGAACCGTCTTCAAGGGCAGTCTTCAAGGGCAGCCCCACGTAGATCACGTTACAATAATCTAATTGCGATGTCACTGTGGCATGGATCACCGTGGTCAGGTCTGCACGATCCAAGCACGGTCGCAGCTGGCGCACCAGCCGAAGCTGGGCAAAGGCCCCCCTGGCCACAGCCGCCACCTGGGAATCCAGGAGCAGCTGCGGATCCAGGCGGACCCCCAAGCTGCGGACCTGCTCCTTCAGAGGGAGTGCAACCCCATTCAGAGCAGGACGATACTCTAGTATCTGCATTGTGGATTTCTGGACCAGGAGAACCTCTGTCTTGTCCGGATTTAATTTCAGCTTATTAGCCCTCATCCAGGTCACAACCGCCTCCAGGCAGCGCTCCAGAACCTCAACAGCCACCCTGGAATCAGGTGGAAAGGAGAGAGAGAGCTGGGTGTCATCGGCATATTGATAGCACCCAACTCCAAATCCCCAGATACCTTAGTGATGCCTTAGTTCCTTCAGAGAATGCTTTGAGGATGGTGTGTGTGTGTGTGTGTGTGTGTGTGTGTGTGTGTGTGTGTGTGTGTGTGTGTGTGTGTGTGTTTACTGAGGGATACAGTGATGGAATTTTGCCTGTCTTTGAGGCTTGACCATCAATGTTGCTATTTTTGGACCATGAAATCATAGAAACAAACACAGCTTTTGAAATCATCTCGTATTGGCAAACACCCCATGAGAACAGACTGGGACCCACTGGAAAATGCTGAAAAATGTGTCACAAACTATGGGGACCCAGGATGTGGTTCCACGCATAGTCCTTTAGCCCAGCAGTTTTCCAGGGTTTCCAACAAGAGTATTTCCTGACTCTACCTGGAGATGATAGGGACTGAACCTAAGAAGACCCTCAGCATGTAAAACAGGTGCTTTATTACTCAGCTATGGCCCCTTCCCACAAATACTAGATGGACATGTGGTAGCCCTTCTGCAGGTGGACTAGTCCTTCACTGCTTCACATCAGGTGTGCTCTAATACATACTAGAAAAAAGCCACTCAAGGAACTCAGAACAAATGTTTAAAAAAACACAAAAGTTGAGGTTCATGATGCAGCAGTGCATGGCTGCAGGAAACACAGTTACCACTTAAAAAGAACACACACACACACACACACACACACACACACACACACACACAAGACTGGATCAGCAGTCCTACATTAGAATGCTACAGCAAGAGTATGCTCAACTTAAGGAAAGATCACAATATGGTACAGGCACAAGAAGGAGGAGTTTGTGTCACTCATCATTAGTGATGTCACAGACACTAATACTATATATGCCCACTTTCACAATTTTGTTCTGCACAGTATTTGCAATGAACACATTCACTAAAGCAGAGCTATAGTTTCTTAGTGACAGAATATTGTGGTTGTTTGATGGCTGAGCAAAATGTCTCCACCACAGAAGCACTTTCTTAGATAAAGAGAGATGGATCTTGCTTGCAAAATGAATGAGAAATAACTGTAAAAGCAAGATAAAAAAAATTGCCTGGAAAGAATGTCAGAACATGTAGTACAAGGTGGCCCTGCTCTGAAAGGGGAAGCAGAGGCTGAACCAGCAGCTTGAGGGCATAGCAAGAGATCATCAGATGCCATAGGATCACCTTACTTTTTAAATCTCACACTTCAGACCGAACATCCCTACCTCACCCTGAGAACCAGAGACAGGTGAGGAGATAAGACAGCATCAGATGCCTCCTTGGGCTGTTTAGCATTTGGAATTATTTTTTCTCCCAACAGTCTAGTTTCTGAGGGGTTTGGTCTTGTAGGATTGTGAAATCCTGCTTTTGGTCATAGTTCCAGTCTCAGCAGGTATGAGATAGGAACTTGGACGACCTGCAGTCAGCAGACAGTTGGCTGGAGCCAGTACTCCTGTTATCTTTTTTGCCCAAGGCCAAAAGTGATAGTGATGGTGGAGAGGGGCTAGCTACAGGGATCATTCAGAAGCAAGGTGGATCTGGTGGCCTATCAAACCTTTCAGTGTCACTGCAAGCAGAAATGAGATGGGTATGCTGCTGTCATAGTGGCATTCCTGGAGCCTCAAGTTGTCATGAAGTTGTTGTCCACAGAACGTGAAATGGAGAACCATGGGTGAATTCCTGCTTCTGCTCAGTATGTGTGTTTCCACAAGGAGAGCAAGTTCCCAAGCGCTGCTCCAGAGGAGCAAAGCAGACCCTCCCCCTCGCTACTACCACCACTGCCTGCATGGGCAAGCTGGGGGCATGATGGTGCTGCACTCCAGCACACCCAGGCACTTGACCTCTTTTAGGAACCCTTCTGCACTTTTGCAAGAACAATTGAGCAACCTGCTTGTCCTTGGGCACTATGTATGCGCACTGTGCCAGCTGCTTCCCGTGGGAGTTGGGTCGAAAGACAAGTGGGCTCAGCCACTGGGCTGTTGGGTCATCCTAAACAGAGCGGAAAAAGGCCCCTGTTGAGGTAAAGTGCCTGGCTGCAAGAGGCCAGCTGTGGCATCACTCTGTGTTGCAGCAGGAGGAAGGTGAGATTTTGCTTGCCTCTTTGGCAGAGCCACTCCACAAACCGTCTCTCTGCATCCACACATATGCTGGGGGAGCAAAATTGCACCCTGTTTTTTATATTTCCTTCACTCTCCAAAAATCAACTCCATGCCATTTGCAATTGTTTTCAGTTTCCTATGGAAGGTATAGTCTGGCCTTCCCTTACCATTTTCCAAGGGAACAAGAGTCTTTTCAGAAAAGTTACAGTTCTCATCAACATGTGTCTCTGCTCTGTATGTTAACATTATGTGCACACATGCACATGCACACACATGTACTTCTGCAGCTCATTGGTGTGCATCTGCATTATGGAAGAAGCGCAGTGACTTCAGGTTACCTTAATCTTGCAGGTGTACTTGAAAATACTGGAGATGAGATTGGAAATCTGAAGCCAAGTCTGGAAGTCTGCAAGATGTAGTTCTATTCTCTGAATGTGCTTAGTGAGTTTGACATGTATTATGAATCTTTAGTACTTTCACCCCTTTCTCTTTTTTGCCCAACTCTATCCTGGGCCTCGGCACTGATGCTTACTCTCTCCTTGAACTGTTTGAGCTGCTGAAATGAACAAGACGTGGTATGTTTAAATTCACTTGGACTGGTTAACCATAGCATGATACACTTTTGCACTTGCTTGCATTCAGCGCTACAAATTAAACAAGTCTACATTCCTGCAAGATCAAATCAGTCAATTCTAAATGAAATCAACCCTGACTGTTCCCTGGAAGGACAGGTACTAAGGCTGAAACTCAAATATTTTGGCCACCTAATGCGAAGAGAGGACTCTCTGGAGAAGACTCTGATGCTGGGAAAAATTGAAGGCAAAAGGAGAAGGGGAAGGCCAAGGATGAGATGGTTAGACAGCATCACCGATGCAACAAACATGAAAATGAGCGAACTCAGGAAGATAGTGGAGGACAGGAAGGCCTGGCGGGATATGGTTCATGGGATCACGAAGGGTCGGACACGACTTAACGACTGAACAACAACAACATTCCTGCAAGAAAGTGATCCTCACTCAGCTCACAGCCTGGCTCAGTATCTCTCCAGCTGTCCACTCAGGGGGGATCCAGAGGACCATATGCAAAGCCAAGTGAGCTTGTTCCCAGTTCAGGAGACTCAGGGTAGCCCTGTGTGTGGTCAGGAGGACTGGGATGACCACTCTGATAAGCATGCTGTAATAAACGTCTTGGCAGAACTGGAGGCCTCACTATGGCTTTGCTAGCTGGAGCCTCCACAGCCTGCACAGCAATGCCTGTTCTGCTCCATCAACTGCTGGGCTATCCTAAACGTTTTCACAGCATTAGGCTTACCAGATTTTCTGGGGACCCAAGGGGGGGGGGCAGTGACGTCATGCGGACGTGTACAAGAATCATGATGTCACGTGGGCCGGAAAAAACAACATAAATAAATAAAAAATACATAATATAAATACAGGGCCCTCCCGCTATCCATGGATCCGGTATCCACGGATTCATTTATCCACAGATGACAGGAACCCCCTTCCCCCCCACGCTCCCCTGGCTATTCTTTTACCTTAAAATTGTGTCTGTGTCTTGCTTTCAACAAAGGCTATAAGTAGCATGCTGCTGCTGCTGCTGCTGCTTCATAGCACAGACACAGGGTCAGCCGAAGACCAGGAAGCAGTTACAAGACAAGTTTATTGTCTTGTATGATAGGGATAAATCATGCATCAAAATCTTGAAATGGACTACATATGGGGTAGGCTTGGGTGTAGCATAGATCTTTTCTCTATAGGAAACAAGAGCAAGATGCAGCTTACACCAAGGTAAGTAATACAGGTAAGGTAAGCAATACACCAAGGTGCAATACAGGCTGCTTCTGCAACAGCCACTATGCTATGATAGAATAATATATTTTTTTTCATTACTCAAATTAAGAGGCTGATCTATCAAAACAGGAAGCATTACTGAGTTCCTGGCAGGTGAAAGAGTGTTTGGCCACTAGTTCCCTGCAGGTCTAGACAAGGTTGGGAATGCAGTCACTTATCTCCCCTCACCCATAAACATTCTTTCCTAGTCATTCATCTGTTTGCAAGATAAAGCCATGCCATTTGAATCACACAAAAGCAGGAATGGACAGGAATGACAGACATTGGTGATCAACCCATCCCATCCTAGATGACAAACCTGCAGACAAACCTTCAGGGTGTGTGCGTTGAGGATGTTTGCCCTGTTGCTGCAGCACTGACCCCACAGAACAAGAGAAACAAACATTGTGAGGACAGGAGGAGGTAGTTTTCCTTGGGGCTGTGCAAGCTCTCAGCCAAAATCTCATACAGGCGAATGGCTTGGATTCAACAGTGTCATTTTGCTAGCAGAAACCCTCCTCCACTCACCCAAGGGCTGTTTCCAACATAGTGAAAGACAGCCCAATCCTAACCAACTTTCCAGCCCCGATGTAGCTGCCATGAAGCCCTGAGGTAAGGGAACAAATGACCCCTTACCTTGAGGAGACCTCTGTGATTGCCCCCCCCAACACAGAATGCAAGGTGCGCGCCATTTGCATGACTGCATCGGTGCTGGAAAGTTGGTTAGGATAAGGCTGAGAGTCTTCCATGAGTAAAGTGACCCACACGTTCAGAGAAATTCCTCCATTTGTGCAAAATTTCTTTTCAAAACCTTTTTATGGCTCACAGGAGTTTATATACTACTATAGCCCATATTATTCACCCTGTTTCCCCTGCTGTTACTATCACTATACAACCCATGATCCAGAGTGCATGAAGTCTGCTGCAAGAAGACACTAGCCTGACACCTGTGCAAGAGTTCATGGAATAACGCTAAGGCTGCAATCCTATGAACACTTACCCAGGAATAAGCCTTCCTGAACACAGTAGGATTTACTTTGGAGAAAACGTGCACAGGATGATTAAGCAGTAAGTCATTTTTTTTTGTTGTCGCTCCACTCATGGTTCTTTGGATCCATGACGGTACTGCCTACTTTCCCCACCTCTCTGCTTCACCCATTATTTATTTATTTGGCATATTTCCAGCCTGCTTTCCAATGTACAGTAAATAAAATTCCCAAAGCAGGTAGCAATAAAACAATATAACAGAATACCGTACATTAAAAACGTCCAAAGTCATAAAATAAAAAAGCAGGAGGATAACACAACAAAAAGATGAAAAGGAACCAAGACAGCAAAAACCATCAGTCCCAGATAAAGCACTGGATCAAAAACCATTTAGTCATAAAAACCAACCAGATTCAGTAAAAGCTATGATTAAAATGCCCCCTGGGCAAAGAGAAAAGTCACAACCTAGTGCCTACAATGGAACAATGAGGGCTCCAGATTGGTCTCCCTGGAGACAGCATTCCACAAATGGGGCACCGTCACTGAAAAAGCCACCTCTTGTTGAGGTGTTGCCTCTGAAAGCAAATGCAGATGGAGAAGGACCTCAGTTCCAGATCATGAGCTAACTGGATACATGTTATTGACCTGTGTTCTGTATCCATTAACAACTGCCTCAGCAAATTGCCCTTGTGTTTTTATTATTATTATTATTATTATTATTATTATTATTATTATTATTATTATTATTCATCATCATCATCATCATCATCATCATCATCATCATCATCATCAACAACAACAACAACATACCAGTTTTCAACAAAAAGTAATTCACAAAGCAGTTCATGCAGCTAAAGAAATGTGCACATGCGCTTCAAGGGTTCTGGTTTTAGGAGGTACGTGGACTGAAATGTGTACATCTTAAAGTTGTAACATATGAAACAGCCCTCAGAGACATTCTCTCCATCACCTTGAATGCATCTCTATGGCCATTACTAGTGCACTATGATGTACATCATGCTTGCATTGATTATTGCAATATGCTCTGAGGGCTGCCCCTGAAAATGACTCCAAAGCTTTAACTAGTCCAGAATGCAGCAGACCAGGTTCTTTTGGGGGCCCATTGATTGGACCACATCACTCCTGTGCTTCACCATATTGCATTAGTTCCTAGTATGCTTCTGGGTCCAATTCAAGGTGCTGGTGGTTGCTCCCATGAAAGCCCTATACAGCTTGGGACTTGAGTGCCTGAAGGACTGCTTTCTCCCAAATATATCTGCCTGCATACTTTGCTCCTCTTCAGAAGTCTTGCTCTGAGTTCTACCTCTGAGTGAGGTCAGTTGAAAAATTGAAGTTTTCATGGCCAGCAGTAATCATCGTGGACTGAATATTTACAGGATTAAAAGCCATGGCAAAGTTAAAATGCTTTATAAGATAAAAAACTTAAAACATAAGTTAGAAACTTTAAAAACATTTTTAAAGGACCTTCCTTTTTAAACCACAGCAGTTACACTACTTGGGCTATCACCTTGCGTCAGCCTGCTGAGCCTTCCTTATGGCGAAATCCACCATAGAGATCCGGCCACCGGCCCAGGGCCGCCGGCCGGATCAGTGCGGCCCAGAAGTCTATTCGGGGAAGGGGACATTTGTCCCCTTCCCCGGGTATAAACCAGGGCAGGCCCAGTCGGCCTCCTAAGATTTCCGCCAGCTAAATAGCTGGCAGAGGTCAGGCGGTGTAATGGCCGAGCCGGCCCGGCAGGGATGGGGATATGGCGGACGCCATCCCCGCCCCCTCCTGGGCTGGCTGTGCCAATGGCCCCCCTCCCTCGCCGCCCAGACTGCCCATGCGGCCGGCGCCAGAGCCTTAAGCCGGAGCTACACTACAAGCAGAGGCTCTGCCGCTGCCTATGCCGCCGCCTCCGCGCTGGAAGCGGGGGAGTGTCTTCCAGCCTGTTGTCCCTCATGTTGTCCCGCCTTCCTAAGAACGTGATTGGAGGCCACTCTCCCCCCCTCTCCTGCGATTGGTAGGCTGCAGTAGCTCCATGAACTGCCCCCTAGCTCTGCGTCCCGCCCCCTGAAAAATAGAACACCAACTTGAAGTACGCGCCAGTGGTGCGGAGGTCGTGGCGGCTCCGCCGGATTAAAAAATCAGGTCAGAAGCTCCGTGACGCGTGTAATGTAGCTCTGGCTTTACCTTCCTTCGCCAGCCGCATGGACGTCCCGGTGACGGAGTGAGGGCGGCCGGCCTTGCAGCGGCCTCCCTTACTCCCGAGTCATCACAAACGTGCCTTATGGCACGTTTGCAACAGCTTCTGGCAACGGAACGAGCGTTCCGTCGCCGCATCCATAGTTAGGATCTGGCTGCAAATCTGAGGAAGTCCAGTAAAATCTGGACAAAACGTTGTTTGTTTTTAAATGTTTTTAAAGTTTTTAAACTTATGTTTTAAGTAAGTCCTGCTCAATTGGCTTCAACTGGACTAAGTAATGACTAACTTTAGGTGGATTGAGGCCAGTATGTTCACCCAGGTGTTTCTATACATTGGAAACAATATTAGAGAAACTCTACAGAATAACAAGCTCAAAATAGTGATACATTTGCACATTGGTGCAAGTACTTTTTATTCAATGATCAAATGTTCTGTGAACTTCCGTTACTGGAATGTTTTTTTCTTCAAAGAACAGCTGAGGGGAGGTCCGATCCAAACTGGGCTCATGGCACGGGGTGGGTGGGTGAGGGCTTCTGCTATTTGTCCAATTACAGATAAGTTGCAGGGACTCCCAGTCCCAGCCTCCTCCTGCCTACAACTCTTTTGGTTCCACTTTCCTGTGTGAGCAATTTAAGTAGTTGCCAGCAGCAATCATTACACCCGAGGAGGCATGGTTTTGTGGCCTGCTGCCTGTGGCTTCGTGAAGTTCCTCTGAAATGTTCCTAGCTGCAGAGGTCACAGAGCAAAAACTGACCTGCCTTTGACCTAATTTTTTATTTCATACGACTTCGTTTAATTATGTCTGCAGCAGCAGCAGCTGCCTCCTAGTGCTGATGTACAATAATGAACATATTCAATAAGTAATATAGATTTTGATCTAGAACTCAGGCTGAGGGCTCAAAGACTGGTTGTGTTGGATGTAGTGAATGCTACATGTGAAGCCCCTCCCCTCAAACGGAAAACACATTTGCAGAGTCTGTTGCGGGATTACGCAGGATCTTGCCTGGCAAGGCTGGCCCATTCGTGAGGCTGACTGGGGTGGTTGCCTCAGGCAGCGGATTGGTGGAGGGGGTGCTCACCTTGGGCGCCCACTCACTCATCTCCACTGCTCCTTCTCCTCCTCTCACTTCAGCACTCTAGCCACCACTCCCCTCCCCTCCATACTTCCTCTTCTGTCCCTTCCAATCCAGGAAATGGGAGGAGCAGAGGCTGACACACCACCAGGTAAGAGGGCAGTATTCTGCACACCTTCTCAGGTGCTAGGAGGTCTGGGGCTGACTCTGCTGCTTGGCATGATGGTGGTGGTAGGAATGGGCAGAGAAGAGAAGGGGAAGGGGAAGAAGAAGAAAAGAAAGAAGCCAGCTTTTAAGTGGAGGATGTAAAGATGTCCCAGGTAGAGACCTTTCAAGGGGATGCATGGGTGATGATAGGTAAAGGTAAAGGTGACCCCTGACAATTAAGTCCATCCGTGTCCGACTCTAGGGTGTGGTGCTCATCCCCATTTCAAAGCCAAAGAGCCAGCGTTGTCCGAAGACACCTCCGTGGTCATGTGGCCGGCATGATTCTCCTTGCCGCAGCGCGTAGCATGCGGCTGGAACACGGAGCACTGTTTACCTTCCCGCAAGCGGTACCTATTTATCTACTCGCATTAACATGCTTTGAAACTGCTAGGTTGGCAGGAGCTGGCCAAGCAACAAGAGCTCACCCCGTCGCGGATTCGAACTGCCAACCTTTCGATCGACAGCTCATGGTTCAGCGGTTTAACCCACTGCGCCAGCAGTGATAGCCACATGGTAAAGGCTAGGAAAAGAAAATATTCCTTGTGGAGGGGCCATGGCACAGCACAGCAGCAATGCCCATGCTTTGGAGAAGGTCCCATGTTCAGTGTCTGGGGGTTCCAGTAACGGTATAAGGATTTCAGGTAGCAAGGCTGGGAAAGCCTTCTGCTTGAAGACCTTAGAGCTGATACCGATCAGACAGAGTAGATGGCAGTGAGCTAGATGGACCCATATTCTGACTCAGTATAAAGCGGCTTCAGGCACTCATATAGAGCTGCCTGCCTGCTAACAAAAGAAAAAACTCACAAGAGACAGGGGACACAGAGGGAAGTAGGGAGCTTTCATCTTGGGTAAGTAACAGTTTGCAGGGCCCCTGATCTGGAAAAGGACTGAGCAGGGGACACACAAAGGGTTAAAGACCACTTCTCCCTATGCTGTGGTGCTGGTCTGGATCAGCCCCATCCTCAGTGCTATTTAACACCCACACAGTCCTATCCACGTTTCCAGCACTGATGCAGCCGTACCAACAGGGTGTGCACTGCATCCTGCGGTGGGGGAGGCAGTCATGGAGGTCTCCTCAAGGTAAGGGAGTGCTTCCCAAACTGTGCGTCGCGGCTCCTTGGGGCACCATGGTGAACCCCCAGGGGCGGTGCAGGACACTCGCTGCCCAATCTGCTCAGCAGTGGGGACTCGATGCAACCATGAAGCTCACGGAACAGAGGCTCAGCTCGGCGGGCAGAGCTCCAAGCGTGACATTTTCATCGCCGGAAAAGCCCACCTGCCTGCCCTGAGCCTCTTACCATGGTTTGCAGGGTTGCATCATGGTCCCAAACCCTGAAGTAACGGCAGTGACGTGATTATGTCATCACGTCATCGCCATCATTTCTGGATGTCGAGCTCCGTGTCTGCGGCGGCGGTAGTGCACTGTGACAGCGGTACGTTTGGGGAGCACTAAGGGAATGTTTGTTCCCTTACCTCAGGGCTGTATTGGTGCTGGATAGGATTGGGCCCACACATGCCCCTACACACCCCAATGCACCTTGACCCTGGTAGTGACTGTGGAGCAAAGTCTGGGATTGTTTTGCCATCTTTTCAAGCCTTTTTGGTCACTGAGTTATCTGCTAGAGGTGGGCTGTGATTTGTCAGTAATGTCAGGCTGGAATTGCAGGTTGGATTCTTATATACCTTGCTCTGTTCCAGATTCTGAAAGCTGTAAATATGCACATACTGCAAAAGCTGTATGTGGCCAGAGATTGTGTTTCACCTCTGTGACCGAAGGCAGCAGGTATATTGTTGGAAACGGTTAGACTCTTTAATGTCACACAATTGTTACATGACTAGGGAGCCTTTGTTAATGTTCTGTCCTCTTTTTGTATGGCAGGATGTGGGTGGGTAGTGAGCCAGGCCCGGTGATGTCTCTTAATGACTCAGAACAATGACCCTCTGAGTACAAACTGGTTGGGCTAGACCATGGCTGAGCTGTTGAGAGTTCAAAGACCCAATTACACATAAAAGGAAGGAAATACAACCTGGCTACAAAACCCGTCTTAGTGCCTTCCAGCGATAACAACCATTTTAAAGCACAAGGCAGTTTAACTCCTGGCTTCCTTGGAGTTCAGGCTGATTTGATTACATTGCAGAGAAGAATTATGCTTTCAAATGTGCTCAGTCTCTGCAACAAAAATATGGATTGCTCTTAGAAGTTGAGAAACACCAGGCTTGGATGCCTCAGAAACTTCTTATTTATCCAAAACTTGATGTCAGCTATGTGGCTGGCAGGACTTGAGGCTTATTGTCTGATTGTATGCATAGAGACAAGGCCAGCGGGTGGCGCAGCGGGTTAAACCGCTGAACCATAAGCTGTCGATCGAAAGGTCAGCAGTTCGATTCCCGTGACGGGGTGAGTGCTCGTTGCTTGGCCAGCTCCTGCCAACCTAGCAGTTCCAAAGCATGTTAATGTGAGTAGATAAATAGGTAGCGCTTGCGGGAAGGTAAACAGCGCTCCGTGTTCCAGCCGCATGCTATGCGCTGCGGCAAGGAGAGTCATGCCAGCCACATGACCACGGAGGCGTCTTCGGACAACGCTGGCTCTTCGGCTTTGAAATGGAGATGAACACCACACCCTAGAGTCGGACACGACTGGACTTAATTGTCAGGGGTCACCTTTACCTTTATGCATAGAGACAGTCTTACAATGGCAAGGTTATGGGCCACAGAGATAGAAAGATAGGAAGTGACCCACAGTCTGAGCTGTGGGTACTGACCTGAAAGCTGTCATTGGCCATATAACACTCCATGGACTGAGTCATTGCCCTACCCTTGCTTCTCTGTGTAAGCACATATTTCTAGCATTGGCAATTGGAGTGGAGATAACTTAAATCTAAGACTAGAGGTGCCAATCAGCATGACACTGGAAGTGGGACCCTCTGGTAACAGTATCTGGCTCACAACAACAGAGTTCCACATTGGATGAACATAGATTTCCAGAGAAGTCTTTCTCCCTCTCTCATAATACTGGACTCAGGGTCATCCAATGAAAACAATACAGTAACGCTAGATAATAGAGAGCACTTCTTCACACAAAGTTCAGTCCATTTATGGAAATCGGTGGCACATGATATGATGGTAGCCACTACCCTGGATGGCTTTAAAAGGGGATTGGATATATCCATGGTCCATGGAGGATAGGTCTAGCTAGGGTATTAGCTACGATAGCTATATGGAACCTCTAACGCCGGAGGCAAAATGCCTCTGAATGGGGTGCAACCGTAGAGAAGGGCTATTGTCTTCATGCTCTGTTTGTAGACTTCCCAGAGTCTTCTGATTAGCTCCCGTGGGGTGCAGGATGCCCTTTAGTCCCATCCAGCAGGGCTCTTCTTATGTGCTCAAGACATTAGAATGTAGCTCTGTTTGGGTGTTGGCAATTCATCCAACCACTGAAATCTACTGTGCAATCCTCCCTAAAGAAGCGCCTGCGGAGCGCGTGCTCTGGGTGCCGTAAATGCACCGTAAAGCGCGTTTTGGGCCCCCAGAGAGTAAGGGCCGCCGGAGCAGAGGCCAGTAGCCCTTACTCCGCCTCCCAACCAACCCTGCAGCCGCCAGTACAGGTAAGAGGGCGAGCTGGACGGCGAGGGAGGGTGGCTGTTGGCAGTGAGCTCCGCCGATATCCCTAGCCCTCTCCCGGCCTGGACCGGCCTTACCCCGCTGCCCTGAATGTATGTCAGCTTGAGAGCTGATGTACATCTGAGGAGGCCCATTGGGACCGGGCGGGCAGCCTTACACCAGGAAGGGGATGAATGTTCCCTTCTCCTGAGGTGTCCCTGGGCCACGCCAGAGCGGCCTGGAAAGGGCTCAGGATTGTATGGGCCGGCTACAGATCCTTACACAGGATCGGGCTGCTAGTCTCCTAAAAATCTGAGTCCCACAGTCACACATCTAGCTGGATTCCAGAAGCAGCTGATGGAGAAGATAGCCTGGAACAATCTGGAACACCAGTGACCATGATGGAAGGTAGCCCATCTCCACTTCTCTATCATAGCCTGTTGCAACATGAACCTGGTGTCACTCTTCAGTGCTGAGTTCTGTTTGTACACGCTTTATATCCCGGGGCAGCTGCAGATATAATTAGTCAGTCCAACCGTAACAATGGCTTAAAAATAGAATTTAAGTCAAAAGTGATTTTTGATTGATGGTGTTCTTTGTTTTTCAGCTTTTTCCAATTTTTTTAAAAGGTGTTTGATAGAGGGAAACTGAAATATTTATCCACTTTGTTCCCAGGATTGAAGGATGCTGTAAAGTTACATGTAACTCATTAGAGTTTGCAACTTTCTGGGGCTGCTAGCACTCTGGTGTCCCTCCTCCCCCCTTTTTTTTTTGCATGGATGAGAGCGAGACTCTGAAAGTTAAGTGGAGGAGGCCTTTTAAGTACATCTCTAGAGCCTTGGTTCTCTAAATAATTAGAGATGTCCTGGGCACACAGACAACCCCTCCCATAGTGACTCAGGGTGAAGGCACACATGCCCTTTTCTTTCAGAATGCAGCTACAGCGAAAAGAACATAGTTGGAGCTGAACACTGGAGAGCCCATCACATGCATCCCCTCCCCAATGCACTACGCCCCCCCCCCCCATTACAGGCTAATTCCCTGGCTGCTCTCCCCTGCATGCTGCTGCCCTAGGGTTTGGCACGTCTCACACACACCCAATCAGAGCTGTAAGATGAGCTAAATCCAATTCCAGGGACTGGGATTTTTGGTGCCACTGAGTCAGATGAGAGGCGTGTATAGTAGACCTGGAGAAGGAAGAGTGGAGCTAAAAATACCCCAGAGCCAGCAACACATGAGGAGATGTGCAGAGAACACAGCAAGACAAGGGCAGAGAGAAAGACACTGACAAGATACACCGCTGCCATTCTGCCAAGCTACGCCTGAGCCACTTGGTTCAACTTCAGCCATTTCCACCAGAACACATTTTGACCTACTGTGCTTAATAAATTAAAAACACAAAGTGTTTCAAGATTCTGCCTGACAATCACTGGCTTTTCAAGGGCATGAAGACCATTTTGCTCATACCCATAGTACCCCGCCATCACCAGATAGACACACATGCCTAGTATTATTAGAGAGATTTCACGTTGTTCTTTCTAACCATGGCTGCCCGAAACACACACCAGCTCAATATATGCTCTGTTGCCAAACTACCTGCTGCACTGTGATGTCTTGCAATATTTGGCAATTTTGTTAAAGAACCATCGTCTGGAGCTCTGGGACATAGGCCATTTTGTCCCAGAAGAGAGGCCGTGGTAGGAAGAAACAGTGACTACACCTAGGATGACAAGCTGTGTCAGGCATCATAGGTCTCAAGCCTTAGTTTCTGGAGAAGAGGGATCAGGCCCCTCTTTCCTGCACCACCAGGACAGGTGGTGAGAGCTGCTGCGAACTGCTGGGATTTCATCCAGAAACAGGTAGGCAGATCTGTTCCACCAGGATGGAAAAGTCAGGCAACCAACAACCCCCAGTAGCACGCCAGTCTTTTCTATGCAACTGCAGGACCTCTTTAACCTCTTCAGCCTGAGCATTTTGGTGTGAGAACTTGATGACGGCGGGCGGCAGTTCCAGACGCCTCTGCCACACCTCCCTTGATTCCTCAGGGCCTGTTCCAGAGTCCCTTGCTCCTCCTTTGGACTGCGGATAGCGGATTTGACTCTCGCCTCTTATCCCACTCCTGTTCTTGACTCCCATTCCCAATCCTCACCTTGGATTACCGGATGCCCTGGCTTTACTGGTATTATTTATGCCCCATCCAAGATGGAGAGCTCTAGCCCAAAGCCTGGCTGGCCCTGAAGAAATCCATGCTGTCTTATCTCCTAAGTCCCTGGGGTGGTGGTGGGTCTGACAAAAACCTCCTGCTGAGCTTTTTTTTTACTCTGTGTGCTTAGCTTGTTGCAGCCTGGGAAAGAAGTGACTGTTTACTCAGCTGCTGGCAGAGAAGAAGAAACTGTCTCTATGAGGAAAGAATGCAGCAGCAGGCGGTGATGATGAGACACTGTCCCTTCTCTGTGTGAAACTGCACTGCAGGCAAGTAGGAGCCCTTCTAGGGTAGCCAGCTTTTTTTCCAGGCAAGGCCCCAGTGCCTTTAACAGCAGCACCAGCACGCCTGGAGGAAACTGCAAATGTTGCAGGTGCATTTCCATTCTGAGAAAAGTAAATTTCTGAATTAAGAACATCAGAAGAGCCCTGCTGGATCAGGCTAAAGGCCCATCTAGTCCAGCTTCCTGTATCTCACAGTGGCCCACCAGATGCCTCTGAGAGCACACAGACAACAATATACCTGTTTCCTGTTGCCACTTCGTTGCACCTGGCACAGAGAAAACCTAGTTCTAAAACCAGGAGGTTGCTTATGGCTTGTAACTTGTGATGGACTTTTCCTGCATGAATCTATCCAAACCCCTTTTAAAGGCATCTAGGCCAGGTGCCATCACCACATCCTGAAGCAAGGAGTTCCACAGATGAATTACACACTGGGTGAAAAAATATTTTCTTCAAAATTGTCATGTAAATATTAAATACACAGGAGCTCTGCCAGAAAAACAACAACACCCTATTACGTTCAGACAGGAGAAATGTTCCCCAAAGCCAGCTCCTCTCTCTTGTTACTGTATCTGCAATAATGACTACCAGCGACAGCACCATTCTTTTTTGTGTTGATGTTTGAGAAATACAGTCACAGGCAACTGAGCCAACCAGATCCAGGTTTCCCAGGCTTAGTCTTCACTCTCTGGAAACATCAAGCAGCACGTTCCTTCACCATTTCCAGCAATATCTACCAGGCTTTCTTGCTCTTGCTGCCATGGAATTAGCGTGACAATAGAAAGTTTAATGCCTGGAGAATCCCAGAGTCAGCAGCGAAAAAGGGCAGAATGAAGCACACGGCATTCCTTAGGTTGTGGGCCTAGGACAGCAAGAGCCTGGCCTGTGCCCGCATGCACAGTAGGACAATGGCAGCATTGACTATGGGACTTTTCAAGAATGTGCTCGAGATCCTCATATTGCACCCACAGAGATAAACATACGCCAGCAGCACATAGACGCTTGTGCTCCAGTTTATGGGCACGATGACCTTCTACCCACATCCTTTGCTGCAGGGTCTCCTGCTGCCAGCAGCACCCAGTTCCATTCAGCTCTCCTCTCCCCCTCATCTTTTCCTGTTGAAGGCATTCTTAGCTTCAGGAGCCCTGAACTTCCTTCCTTCCTTCCTTCCTTCCACCATTATGGACATCTAGAGTAAGTAAGTCAGGCTTTCTGTTCCTTATTCAACCACTGAGTTGAATGCACCTGAGAATCGGCACATAGGTAAAAGTGCTGTGCCCAGTCAGGGCATAACCCAGGGCTCAGCATATACCCAGCTCACCAGAGTGACTAAAGATTTCATCATGGCACCTAAGAAATGGTGTGGTGTTTTTTTCCAGAGAGAGAGAGAGAGAGAGAGAGAGAGAGAGAGAGAGAGAGAGAGAGAGAGAGACTATGTCTGGGTGGTAAGGCTGAGCACTGGAAGCAGCGCTGGAGTTTTGTTCTGTTTTTAATTTAAAAAGGGGGAAATCTGATTGGGTGTGAAGGCTGAGTGTTGAGCAGGAGACAGGATCAAGCCCTTTATTTCAAATTTTAAAAAAGAGGAAAAAAGCTGTAATCTGGCAGGAAGGTGGAGCGTCGAGGGGGAGGCAGGGTCAGGGGTTTTATTTCAATTTTTTTTTTAAAAAAAAGAGACAAAAGCTGTGATTGGGAGAGAGGGCCGAGCTCACGGTTAGGTTGATTTTTTTTCAATAATATAAAAAAGAAGGGGAAGAAAAGTATGCCGCCTTGGGCATTTGCCTTCGGCATAGGAAAAGGCAGGGTATAAATGTTTTAAATAAATTAAATAAATAAATGATTGGGCAGGAAGGTGGTACGTGAGACAGGATAGTGTTTTTTTCTCCACATACAATACCATTCACTGGTGGCACGTGATAATTGTTTTGATTGATGCTAAAACATAAAACCCAGAAAGCGGAAAAATGTTTCTGGCTCTTAGATCAATAGTAAATTTGTCAAGCCCTGGCATAACCTCACATTTAGGATTGTCCAGAGATGAAGCTTATGCTCTAAGGTAGTGGTCTTCAACCGTTTTTGTGCCACGACCCGAAATAAACAAATAAAGAAATAAAGTATGAGACTGGGGACCCACCATTAATCCCGTCCCCTCCCGGGATCCGATCTGCCCACCTCCCACCTCTGTTGCCATCCCCCGCCCCGCCGGCACTGGCAGCCTCGTCCTGCCGTGCTCACTGGCCCGCATCACCAGTGGCAGGGTCATTCCGGAACAGGAGAGCCGGCCGTGGTTCCCCACCACCTCCCCAGCAAATCAAAAGAGGGAGGGGGAGGATGAAATCCCTGTGGACACACACACACACCCACAGGTTCCCCACCACCCCAGCATTACGCCCCAGCGTAACACCCCAGCTTCCCATAAGTTACCGCAACCCCACAAATGAGGCTTCGCGACCCCAAGGTTCCCGACCCCAAGGTTCCCGACCCCAAGGTTGAAGAACAGTGCTCTAAAAGGCATGGAGACAGGATGAAACTATTGTGCTTCCCCCCTCATTCCTTCACTGGTCACCTTCCTCACTATCCTGTTTGCTGTGGTTGTTAGGAGGCTACTCTTGCCCTACAGCAAGTAGGGAGGCAACTGGTGGAGGTTCAAGGTAGGAGGCATACTAACTCTGTCTCCCCTGCCTTGGGAGCTCATTGAATTTGAATGTGAAGCCTAAGCATGATTACTCAGAAGTAAATGCCACTATATTCACTGGAGCTGACTGCCAGGTAAGTGTATTTAGGACTGCAGCCTAGGAAAATGCCAACAGAAGGCTTCCCTACCGGCCGCCACATTAAAGAGTATGTCAAATTGGGAAAAAGAAAAACAACAGTTTTCTATTAAAAATTATCAACATCTGCAAAATCATGGTCACCTTGTATGCCCTGTTGCAGATTTATGAACTTAAAGACTCTTCTAGGATAACTGATATGAAACGCTATGGCCGTGGGCTACGTTTTGGTTCTGGAAGCTATTTGAGAATAGCTAGCATGAAAGCATCATGCCCAAAGGATACATAGCTAGCAGCCAAAATCTTAACATATTTGACAATAAACAGACTTCAAAGGAGCGTACAGAAAACACTCATATGATAGACTCAGTGTTGGCCTTCTTGCCACACCTTCCTAACAAGCTGCACCACAGAGGCGGCCTCTGTTACAGCTTCAGCATTCCCAACATTCCTTCTAGCCAAGTCAGTGTCAGTTTGCACTGCTCTCATCATCACAGTGCTAATTTATATCTGGACACAGCTGCAAGACAGCTGTTTCTCAGATAATGGCAGCCCTAACCTTCAGTTAGCTAAGTTGGCATATCCAAGGACATATAGCATGCTATCTATGGCAGGTTGTACAACAAAGCAAATTCCTTGTTAAGGAAAAGCAACATATGTACTAGACACCTATGGGAAAGGGGTAGTTCAGGAATACAACATTATAGTATGGGGGCAACACATTTACGTTTTCAAAAGGTGGAAATGTAAAGGGATTTGGGGCAACAGAAATGATACAGCCTATTATAATCATTCATCATAGCTAATCACAAAATCATTCAAATGTTTTAAAATTAAAGCAGAGAAACAACATAAAACAACATTCAAACATAAAAACAAGACAAAGATACACAAAAAAGTAAGTCTGGGGTGACTTGTATTTTAGCAACAGAATATCATAGACTGCATTCCTAATATTGACATTTCCAGATTTTCCCTGCAGTGTTGCTTGTTCCAGAACTCTAAACTTTTTCTACCAAAAAATTCAAGTAACTTAGAAAAATCATTTTACATTTCTGTTACAGAAAGTTAGGGTTGTCAATTACTGGCTCCTGCTACTGCACATTTTACAGCAGCTTAACCTGCAAACATTAACAGGTGGTAACATTTCATCCCTGTCTGGTAAAAAGCTTCTCCTGTCCTAATTCCCACGTATGAAATTCCTATTAAAGGCACATGAGCACACCAGGCCCTTTTTTGGGAACAGTTGGCAGCTCTAGAGAATGCATATGAAATGTCTTGCAGTAGACCACCGACAACTCTATTTACTGTACTGTTAAAATTTGGCACCAGCCTTTCCAGCCATCAGATACTACCGTAGGTAACTTTCAACAACCTTTCTGAAATGGGGCTACCTGAAATGAACTCTATAAACCAATAATATATTAAACACTGCTCATACTGATTTGGTCGGCTCTGTATATATAGGTGTTGTGTTGTAATATGTTCAAAATAGCATCAAACTTTGCTTAAAAACAAACCAACACACAACTAGGTTTTTGTTTTTGTTTTGGCTTGTTTAACTTTACACAACAGCAGCCACAGTAAAACCAGAAACATTACACTGGGGGCCCAATCCTATCCAACCTTCCAGCGCTGATGCAGCCATGCCAACAGGGCATGCGCTGCATCCTGTGTTAGAGGGGCAGTCATTGAGGCCTTCTCAAGCTAGGGGAACATTTGTTCCCTTACCTCGAGGCTGCGTCAGAGGCTGGAAAGTTGGATAGGTTTGGGCCCTAAGTGATAAAAATGTCGGAAGGTAAGCACTGGGGAGCAGGGCCGGTGGTATCATTAGGCCAACTAGGCAGCAGCCTAGGGTGCAGACCTCAGAGGGGTGCAGTACTGACCTTTGATGGGCACGGTTTTATACAGATTAGTTTTTTTATCCCATATACAAAATGCAACTGACAATGTATGTATTTTTTTACTTTAAGATAAATACCACAACATACACAAAGGTGAAAATGCACTTAATTTTAAATTTTACAGTCAAATTTTTGGGGAGGGTGCAAGTAGTTAGCCTTGCCTAGGGTGCAAAATAGCCTGGCAGTGGCACTGCTGTGAAGGTGAGAAGAAGGGGTAGGGTAATTAGAAATGGGGCGGTAGCAAGGAGTATTAACAAGTACCGTAGCACTAGCAGTAAACACCGCCAATAATGCTGCTTCACTTTATAGTATTGCTCTTTGGCCTGGATTGATTGGCAGCTATGGCAGTGTATTCTGGCCAAGCAGTGTATTCTGGCCAATCAGCACACGTTTCCTGTCTTTCTTTTTTATTTGGGTTTCGGACAGTGCTTGGCTTTCCAGTTGGTGGTGGTATTATTGTGTAGCAAAAGAGATCAAAACAATAATTTTGATAAAGGTAACAGGAAGTGATTGTGAAGAAGGAGCCAGGTCTGGTGATATAGAACATCTGTTTTTTTATTCAGAAGGTTCCAGGTTCAATCCTTGGTAACTCCAGGTACAGCTGGAAATGACCTGGAATGGGGGGGGGGTGCTTGGGTGGGCCTATAGCCCTATATCCAAGACCCACCTGACCAGGCTGATCCCTGGTGGCTATGATAGCAGTGCAGCTACCACTTTTTGGTGTAGTGGTAGCTCGGGGAACAGCCCTCCTCCAGTCAGAGTAGGCAGTACCAAGCTAGATGAACAAATGGCCTGACTCGGTATAAAGCAGGTTCATATCTGAGTTGTTTTTCTTTACGTTTAGAGAAAGTTCAAAGGAAAACAAACCAAATCTTGGTGGTGGTGTTATGATTTGTACGGTTTTAATGCTGCTTTGTCGGTCTCATTAGATGCTTGCTTTTAGTAGTGTAACTGTATATTATTAATTTACATTCTGCTCTGTGATGATTTTTGGGGTATGCTTTGGAATTTTATTCTAACTTGTGTTATTGTTATGTATGTTAGGGTGTTTTGAATGTGAATTCGTTAGCTGCCTTGAGCTCAGGAAAGGTGGGATATAAATTTTCTAAGTAAACTCCAGCGCCAAAGCTGCATACAAAGCTGTAATGCTGTAATTCTGAAAGCTCATTCAAATCAGTCCAAAGCTTGTGTGTGTGTGTGTTGAATCGAACACACTTGGGCAGCCCAATCCTAACTAAGATCCGGCCAGTGGCCCCTGGGCCGCCTGCCGGATCCTGACCACTGGCAGCAAACTTGCCACCGCCGCGGAGGTCTCCTCGGGGAAGGGGACGCTCATCCCCTTCCCCGAGTGTAAATCCTGGCCGACCTGGATCGGCCTCTTTGGATTTCTGCCAGCGATTTTGCTGGCAGAAGAGGAGGCCATGTAAAGCTCTAGCGCCTGGTGGGGGTCAGGGTATGGCTGACGGCCATCCCCCGCCCCCTTCCGGGCCGCCAGGGCCAATGGTCACCCTCCCTTGGGCGGCCGGTGGCGGAAGACTTACTGGCTGCAGCCGGGTCCGTCACCGGAGTGAGAGAGGCCGGCCTTGCGCTGACCTCCCTTACTCCCGAGGGGGCGCAAACGTGCCTTATGGCTCGTTTGCGACCTCTTCCGGCGCTGGAACGCTCATTCCGGCACCAGGGGAGTTAGTCAGGATTGCGCAGTGAATGTACTAACAATACATTCTAAGTACTGACTACTTTGCAATGACTGCCTTAAGAGTTATAAATTATATAATTCTTCTGTTTTAACTGCCAGGACTGAAAGAAGAGATAAGCCTGGCCTCTTGCTGCCCAAGCTTTCCAAGCTCTAGGACCTAAATGGTCAGTAGCTGCCCTGCCCTTCACTAGTTTGCAGAATGTTCACTTTAACCAACAGGTAGCTCTTAGCTTAGAGCTTCCTCTAGGACAGGGTGGTCCAACGTTTCGTACCTCGAGGGCTGCATGCGAACTTCGACATGAAACCCGGGGGCCGCACAATAATTAAATTATTAATTAATTAATAATAATGACCGATGCATGCCCCGCCCCGCTGGCTTATCTCTTCTTTCAGTCCTGGCATCAGGGGAGCCTGGCATCTTCTTTCAGTCCGATCATCAGGGGAGCGTGGGTGACTGTGGGGGAGGGGAGCTCCAAGAGCAGCCGGGGCCACAGCAGAGGCCTTCGGAGGCCGCATGCGGACCACCATGCTCTAGGACCTTCTGTAGGAATTCAGACAGCAGCAAGTGAAGCTAAGAACAGCACTGAAGGAAGATAGGTTGAGAATCAATGTAAGACTGCAGAGTTTCAAAGTGTTTTACAGATTTTTTTTTAATTTGCATTATGTATCATGAACAGCTTTGCAGGAGGGTAAAATGTTCTAATTAAATCAGAATTAAGTTTAAAAGGAGCTTCAGTAATATTAGATGCTACATCATACACTAGTTAAATGCCTGTTATGGGATTTACAGTATTTAATATGGGGGAGGGGTTATATTACAAGCACTCCTAGGGAGATGCAGTGCATTTCTGTGCATGCATACAACACTATAGGGTCCCTGCAGACCCTGGGGGTGGTGCATGAGAGAGTTATCTCCAAGTACAATGCTTAATTTGCTCAGTGAATGAAGGGCAGTGTGCAGCACCCTCTTCTCTTTCCTTCTCTCCCACAGCTAGGTCTAGGTTGACTGTGGGTGAGGAAACTCAGCTTTAAAACGCTGTCCCCTCCCTCCATTTCCTGCAACCAACCCAGTACCCTGCCTTGTTTCTCTGACATTCTGTCCTTAGGCTGTCCCTCTGTTAGGGAATTCCTTCCCACTTACAGACTTGCCTAGTCTATAAAGTTGAGCACTTTTTAGAAGTGATTGTGAAGTAAAAACTATGTGTTTGAGGTTAGTCTTTAAAACTCAGGATTAAGTTGACAACGGACTTGAAATTTCAGTGTTTGGTGAAATATTGTTTTGAATTACCTTTACTCACCGAGACTTCAGGACTGGACAAGTTACACTATACATCTAAATAAATTTATGGATATCCCATATAAGTCATCAGACTTCTTCAGCAATCTTAATATAATCGACCCTTTTTAGGTTTTATTTTGGAATATTTAGTGCTTTGAAGTGAACATTTCCTTGTTCTGAACTTTTTCAATACTGCGTTTTGGCTGCAGGTGCCGTGCAAACATTCTGATCGGGGGCATATAGTGCACTGCACTGACTCCTCACCACTGAATAATCGCAAACAGCACACATAGAGCTGGAGGGCTTATGCCTTGTGAATGGATCTGCGCTCCACCACCATTCGTTTCATAAAACAAGGCTTGGATGATGAGTTACGAGATTTGGAGACAGAAAATCACACCCTGCTTCTTTTCTGTCTTTGTCAGTAACTTTGGGCGGGGTCTGCAGGTGGGGCAAGGCACGCTGCTGAAGTCTTTCCCCTCCCACAAGAATGTTCAGGACAGACCAATGACGAGACCCAGACCCGGAGTTCTCTCCCTTCCGCCCAATAAGAAGTGTGATGAGGGGCGTGTTCTCAATCCCTTGTTGCGCGGGGAGGGGCATGAAATGCATAGGCCCTATGGGTGTAGCCCGGGGAACGTACACCCACTTCAGCAGGCTGGAGAGAGGCGTGGTTTTCTTTTGAGAGGGTGTGTTCTGCGGCTGGGTAGGCGGAGCCAGGAGGTTTCGCTCGGGCTGCCGCGAGCCAAACGGACAGACGCTGCCAAGCTGCGGCTCGGCCCGGGAAGGTGTTGTGATTGGTTGCGGCGCACTCGTGCCGGCGGTTGCTAGGCTCCTGTGCGCCGCCCCTCCCCCAGGTACGTGTCGCGCGGCGTCGCGCTTGCTCGGTCGCTTGGTCTGTCGGTCACTGTGCCGGCGGCGAGTCCCGGGAGGGAGCGGCCTCCTCGCGGGCCGGACTTCGTAGGGGCGGGCGGGTGAGCGAACGAGCGCGCGCCGCAGTAGGTAAGCCCTGGCGCCAGAGAAGCTCGGTGGTGGCGGTGGGTAGCGTTTGGGGCCCTGCGCGGGGCCCTCTTAGGCCAGGGATTTGTGCAGCCCCTGAGGCCTCTCCGCCGCTCGGGGCGGAGCCGGCCCCTTGACGGCTGTGGAACTCTATGTCTCCCGCCCCAAGACACCCTTCTCTCTCTCTCTCTCTCTCTCTCTCTCTCTCTGCATCCCTCCGCTCGCCTTTCCCTCCCCGTCTCCCCACTGGTTTTCCCCCTCCGCTCCAGTTCCTCACCGTCATCGTGTGCGGGGGCCTCACCTTGGGCCTGGGCCAGTGCCCATCCCTTTCTGGAGGGGCGTGTGGTGGTAAGGCAGGCAGTGGTGGGTGAGGGGCTTGGAGACTGGCTAGAATGCAGGTGGACGTGTGATACAAGCTCAGCAGGTGCAGTTGGCGATTCTGGCGCTTGGAGCACTGGTGTGTGTGTGAGTGTGTGTGTGTCTCTGTGTGTGTGTGTGGATAAAGCATTGAGGTGCACGGGCAGGGTCGGAGGGAGTAGATTACAGTTGAAGGGCCCGTGCAGTACAGTATTGGCGTGCAGGACCTGGTGGCTTCAGGACAGCCGTCATACGTTTGGGGATGAGGGAATTTCTGTAGAAATCTGCTGTCCTGCCTTTTCTATTTGGGGAGTGTTGCAATTCCCTGCAGTTTCTGCCATGTTGGTCTATGTGTGTTGTGTTTGCTGGGTATAGAAAAACAAGATACTGTACTTTGGGCCTAGACCACATGATGGTCTTGGATACTTTGTTTCAGTAGTTCCCTTTTCATATTAGCCGTATGTTGAATCTCTGGTGTGGTCATACTCCACTAACACCATTGTATGATGCTGCTATTATTTTACTTTTACATGGAAAAGTAATGTCGTTTCCAAGGCCTCAAATCCATAGTTCCCTGGTTCAGAAGAAGGTGGTAGTTGACAGAATTGTTAGAGGTGATGGTATTATGAATATTTTGTATACTGCTTGTCAACAAACTTCCAAAAGGGGCTTATAATATAGCTAAATAATTTCCTGTTCAAAAGGGCTCATAATTTTAAAAAGGTGCAGAAGAAACACCAGCAAATAACTGCTAGAAAAGATGTGATGCTGGGTTAAACAGGGACAATTGATCTTCCCCTGCCAAATATGAGGAGCATAACTTTTAAAAAGTTCTTCTTTGCATGGTTAGCAGGGGTTACTACTAATCACATCTTTATTATAAAGCTTAGACCATTCAGAAAGTGTAACATTCCACATATCCTTTATGATAGTATTGTAACTATCATTACACTTAACTGTAATTCCTTCATTGGTATTGTGCTCTGTAGTATTTACATCTGTAGCTTACATCTGTAATTAATTTATCTAGCTGGAAGTCCTAGAAAATTTAACTGCTAGGTAAGAAACATTGCTTCCCTAGGCATATGTTTATGTGGTGGTGTTGCTTTAGTGTGTGTGTTCTGGAGAGCTAGATCTGCAGAAATAATTAACCCAAGTTCAATGCAAGTTTATTTTAAAAAAATCAGTTTATTCACTAGACCCCATTCTATTGACTTGTAAAGTGATGCCGTGGAACCATTATTCTTGTTGTAGGTAACACTGACATAACCAGTAATTGCTGACTGTTCCAGCACAAGCAAAATGAGCACTGCATTCCACAAGCTTAATCCACTAAAGGCATTCAGTACAATTTACAAAAATACTTGGTGTATTTTAAAAGCAACTTGTAAGGGCGTGTTCAGACAGCAGCCTCCCTGGTTTGGTGTTGCAGTGCACAGTTAGGAGTGCAGACCTACTACTAGAAAAGACAGGTACCTCTTCCTTACAGACTACACTGATTCCACAATTCTTGTCAGTTGTGGACAGGTAGAGGACTAGTGTGCACTGAAGCACCCTGTTTCTGTGCACTGCAGGAATTGAATGTGCTGAATTAGTTCATCTGATCCTTTAAATAGGGCACATCCATTTGGCGCTGCTTATGGATTGGAGTGTTTGAGTGACTGCATACAATCCTCCACTTTAGACTTTGGAAAGAATACTGCTGAAGGATATTTATGAATACCATACAGTAATATAGTGAGAGGGAAGAAGCGCCATTAAAAATACTTGGGTAGCTTGATGAGTCTGGGGTAGGTCTAGTGAAGGTGAGAAGGGATTCCTAGAAGAGATGTCATAAGTAACACAGTTTATGCCATTTATCTAACCATAACATTGAGCTGTGGGCTTGTTTGTCAGCAAGTTTAAAGTTGCATGAATTAAAGGATTACATTGAAACCTGTTTTTTTTTCCAATAAAGCTGCTCCTCCTCACGCCCCAAACTGGACCTCTCTCTAAAATGCTTATAGAATGTCATTGTCCTGGCCCTTTGAGAGAGAGCAGCATGGCCTCCTGTTTTCTTTCTCTTCACTAATACAGCCCCCCCCCCCCCCCGGTATTCGTGGATTCGGTACTGCAGATTCACTTAGCTGCAGTTCACCAGCCCCTCCCCCCCCGCACCCATTACCTTAGTTAGACTTCCAGTGCTGGTGCCAAGCAATCATGTCTCTTTCGTTATAAAAATGCTATAAGCATGCTGGCTTATAGCACAGAGCCTGCATGCTAGAGAGGCTCCTGAACAGGAAGCAGGAAGCCTTCCTGGCTGGCTTCCCTTGCCCAGAGGTAAGCCTCCACTGCTGTGATGGGTCTACTATGCCAGCAATTGCTGACATAGGTCCGAGTGGACCTGGGAAGGTGGATCAAGGCCAGGAAGGGGAATATTAGTGCTGCTGGCTGGCAGCATGCTGGCTTATAGCGTTTTTGTAAAGAAAGACACGCTTGCTTGGCGCCAGTGCTAGAAGCCTAACTAAGCCCCTAACTTCACATTGGGGGGTTATTATAAACGTTTATCAGTTCATGTATCACTTGCTGATTTTTCAGGTAGGAAGGTGGCACAGTAGATGGAACTCTTAAGATGTTTGAGTACTTGAAGACATTTTGGTTCTTCATATTCTATCTAGGCATTTCTAAATCAACAGAGGTGCTAAATGTATTTTGCGGTCAGTTAAGAATTGTTAGATGGCAAAATGAAGGTGCTAGAGCATGTAGTATCTCTGGAATATAGACTTTGGCAGTGAAGTTTGTATTCAGCTCTACTTAATACTGAAGAAACATCAGTCCCCTAAGCTTGACTCTTAAGTCAATCTTCTCGTGTACTGAAGTTGTCTTCGTTCTTGACTGAAATTAAGCCTTGGTATGTGTAACTTGCATAATTTGCTCATATTCAACCTGTTTTTCCCCTTGCCTCTCTCTTTACTTATGTTTCCTCTACTGCCACAATCCTCTACTGCCACAATTTAGATTGTACTGTACGTTCCTTGGGGATAGAAACTTGTCATGTGTAAACAAAACTTTCACCATGCCATTGTAGGACTCTTCTCCCACTTGAAGCCAAGGGGGGGGGCTTCATTAAGCATGCATTGCCCTCTGGGTTTCATGCTCGTGGTGTGCTGGGGGATCCCCTGCCTGTGGGATACAGTCCTTCCTCTCTGCTGGGAAAGAGCACCATGAGAGGGCTGAGTACACCTTCTCTCAGGACCTTCTGCTAGTCTAGAACCTGCTCCAGGTACCTCAGTGCTAGAAGGAAGGGAAGGGGTTTTTACAGCATGTGATTCTTCCTCCTCCTCTACAGGATGGCCGCTAACTTCCCTAAGCCTAGGCAGACCCCTTGTCCTTGCATCCTGCTCCCTTTGTCGCATTATTGGCAATGACCAGGTATTTGAAACTGTCCTGAATTGTGTGAGCATATGCAGCTTTGCCTTCTTCCCTACCCAGAACCTGGATCTGTTGCTCTTGCTGTCCTAGCAACTGGGAGATTTACATTGGATGCAGGATGCAGTGTCGGCTGGTGCGCTGGCTGTGGGCATACCTGGATCGGTCAGATCTGGCGATAGTGGTCCATGTCTTTGTGACATCTCGTTTAGACTACTGTAACACACTCTACGTGGGGCTACCCTTGAAAACGATTTGGAAGTTGCAGCTGGTGCAGAATGCAGTGGCTCGTTTGGTCACTGGGGCTCGGCGTGCAGAATTGGCTGGGCCGTTGCTCCAGCGGCTACACTGGCTGCCCATTCCTTTCCAAGCCCGATTCAAGGTGTTGGTGATGACCTTTAAAGCCCTATACGGCAGCGGCCCCCAACCTTTTTGGTGGCGGGGACCGGTATCCATGTGGAATTTTCTTCCACGGACCCGGGGAGGCTGCCGACGGCACGCCCCCACGTGACCCGGGCATGATGTCAGCTGTGCGCGCCCAGCGCGGCTCCAATCACGCCCCCCCTGCCGGTTTCGTTGCTGTTTTGGAGCCGTTCGAGCTCCAGGGAGGGCAGGAGGGCCGAAAACCAAGACGGCGGAGGCGACACATCGTGAAGGCAAGTACGCCCCTTTGCTGCCCCAACCCCAACGCTACTGCCTCCCACGGCTCCCCGTGGAGGCTCGGCCCGTGGCCCAGTCCCGGTTGCCAGAGGAATTGAGAACAGCCCCCTCGCTTCATGACTTTCTGTGGGGGTTAAAGACCTATTTGTTTCGGCTGGCATTTGAGGAGAGAGGAGCCACCTAGGAGCTATGTGGGACCCTTATTTATTTTTCTTTCCCTGTTGCTGCTATATTCCTGTTTTTACTGTTAATGCTGCTCTGTATTATGTTTTTTAATTGTAATGTTTTAATATTTAATTTTTATTGGGGATTTTTTAAAGGGTTTTAATTGTTGTATTAGTGTTTTGTTTTTGTTGTACACCGCTTTGAATTTTTAGAAAAGCGGCATATAAATAAATACATTTTTTGTTACAGACTTCAGCTGGCCCTTTAAAGGTGAGCTGTGTAGCAATTTCCTTAAGGGTTGCTCTCTTGCTAGGTATCTGGTGGCAACAGGTTGGGTGGCTGCAAGTCTGATGGTCACAACTGGGGTGGTAGTGGGTTGGGGCAGCTGTATGCACTGGTGCTGCATGAATAATATGTTGTGGAAAAGCTTTATCTCATGTCTATAAAGATCGCTTTCCCTCTGATCAAGTTATTTGGGGAAGTGGGAATGGGAGGCAGCTGTCTAGCATTGCAACAGCTTTGGAGTCCCACTCAGGAATAGGGTGCTTCAGCCAAGTATCTGAATTTTTTCCATTTGGCATGTTGCTCTTCCAGTGCTTAAGGTGTAGTAAATTCCTCATTTGACCAGGCTGTAGAGAAGAGAGGAGGTGCCTTGCTTTCCTTTTTTCATTTGGTGTAAAGAGGGAATTTGGGCAGGTGCAGCTCATAATGGAAGGGTGCAACAAGCTGCACCTGCCCAAATTCCCTCTTTTTACAATGGTTAAAGGTGTAGGCACCCTGTCCCCCTTTGGATATGGTAAGCCTACTCCTATAAGTCTTGACTGAAATCTCTGCTGCTGCATCTCTGCAAGACATACTGCTCTGGGCCTCTGTTCTTCCAACTGGCCTCTACTGGAGGCAGGTAGTTCTGCTGTCTGTGTTGGGTATGACTAGAGCATTCAAATGTTCAGCAGAATTACCTGCCTTCAGAGGAGGCTGAATGTTGCATCAAATCATAAGGCGTACCCAGAACAGTGGTTCATTTGGAGACATAGGGGGGGTCTTCTTGGAAAGTGAGTGATCCTTATTGTTGCACATTCCAGAACAAAATATTTTCAGTTGTAACAGTGAAGATGCCTCTGATTTTAGTTCAAGAAAAGTTTGGGAAGCATTGGGCTAATCCATCTATTCTAGACAGATAATTATCAGTTCAGCCTTTATGTGCATTGGAGGTAACCAGTGATCTGAGTCAGCATGCTAGTTACCTGCAGAATGTTGTCGGGGAAGCACCTTAAGTGTATTGAAAACACTTAAGTGTATAATGTTGCAGCCTAAATTAGATGGAGGTCAGATACACAATAGAGTAGTGATGGCTGTAATTTAAGAGAACTGGTGTAGTGTAATGGCTGAGATGGAGCTGTGAATTGGGACTCCCCATTTGTATATCACTTCTGCCATGAAATCTCACAAGGTAGCCTTAGACAAGCCACTTGCAGCTTCAACTCCTCGGCTGCAATATGGATTGTTGTAAGTGTAACATCATGATGATACATGTGAAGCATTTTGCATGCTCAGAAAGCACTATATGTTTTATTGTGGTGGTTTTTATTAGCAGAGTGGTGACAAGATCTGGGGCAAATTGGCAAATTAAATATTAATAAGTCACTAGGTCTGGATAGCATGTGCCTGAGTTCTTATAGAACTCTAATGTGAAATTATTGCTCTTCAAACAAATACAGTGTTACAAAAATGAGCCTTATCAAAAGATTGAACACAACACATTTTTAAAAAGGGGTTCAGTGGGGAGCCAGAGAGTTCCTGGACCATTAGACTAATTTCTCTGTTGGCTAAATGATGGAAAGCATTATCAAAGCTAGAAGTGCTAAATTTATAGGAAAAACAAGCATTGTTGAAGATGAATCAGCATGGCTTCTGCAAAGGGCAGTGTATTGCTATCAATTTTTTGAAGTTCTTGGGGTATATAGATAGGCATAATTTGATAGATTTTATGTACTTGGAGTTCCAAAAAGCTTTTGACAAAAGCTCCTATTAAGTTTATCAGTCATGGGGTGAGAGGATGCACCATAGAGCTGGAAAGGGGTGGCAAAAGTACCTAATCAGTCTTTCCTCATAGGGAAGGTGAGGTACTCCAACTGTTCTGCTTTTAGTTTAGAAAAAAAAATGCAAAGTTAAACCTCCAGATTCAATAGTGTTACCACTTTATCTGACCTCCATCTGATTTAGGCTGCAGCCTTATACACGCTTACCTGAGAGTAAGCCCCACTGAACTCAGTGGGACTTTGAGTATGACTCTGAATGTCAGTTGCTGGGGGGCAAATAGCAGAGGGAGGGCATTGCCCTAATGTTCTGCTTGTTGGTTTCCCAGAATGAGGCATTTGCCTGGTCACTGTTGAAAATAGGATAATAGACTAGACATGTCTTTGGCTTGATCCAGCAGGGCTGCTGTTAAGTTGTAGCATTTTGCCTTGTGCAAGAAATTGCATCTGTATCCTGAAGTACAAATAATTTTTACATTGCTCAATTCTAAGGTGACAATTCTAAGACCTCCATATTTAGAATTAAGTTGGTGTATTGTTAGTACACTCCATTACTATAAATGTACATCCATGCTTAAGCCCCCAAGATACATACTGGTTCTGTTCCAGAGGTTTATCCAGAAGTTGGAACATACATCCATGTATGTTGAAATGGCTGGCTCTTGCCAGCCCAGTGCCTACGCAAAAGCACCACAATGAACAGATTGCGTTTGTACAAAAGCGCTGATAACTGTCTGTAATTCAAGAACCAAGTATAATTAAGGTTGCTAAGTCATGTTATGAGCATTGAATTACTGTACCAGGTCAGCTTTGAGTAATGGTCACTCTAGTTCATTTTTTTGGCTCTGATGAATGGCAGCAATTTTTCGAAGGTCATGAGAGACTTGCATGAAAACCAGTATAATATGACTGGTAACTTAATCTAGTAGATCTAGGTTCAAATACCTATTTAACTATGGAAACTTTCATCCTGTAATGTAAAATAGTCACTATCTACCTCACAGGATTGTTGTACAAAGTACTTTATAGTAGGCAGTTATTTAGACTTTTTTATTTACTGTATTTATATACCGTCTTTCTCATCAGATTTATTAAAGGCGGTTTACATAGGCAGGCTTTCTTAGACCTGATAAGGGTCTTTACAATATTGTTCTATTCATATATAGAACCTTCCATACTCAGATGTTTCCCTTCTAAGTGCAGCCCTCCTTCTGGCTTGTGCTCTGCACTTCCAAGCTTCACAGTTCACTGCAGTTCACCATCGGAAGGTTGTTAAGATGTTATCTCTATAGCTGACTCCTCCTCTCACAGTGCCTTCTCAGTGTCTTTGAGGTTAGTCAGCAGCTTCCATCTCCCATCCAAGTAAGACCAAGGTCGGCCCTGCTTAGCTTCTTCAGGCAGGGCACTGGCTCAAACCTTCAGGCCACACCTCCCTATAAATGGCTGTAGGGATTAGTCTCATTTGCTTAAATAAGGTCTTATTGATCCCTTGCAGGAGTATAAAACATAAGGTCTGCAGACTGTATCCGACCCACAGAAGCTTTTTATTTGGCCCTCGTGATAATTGGGTTCTCCCAGCACCACCATCAGCTGCTGAACTGCAAAGTGATGCCTTGGCAGAAGTGGCACTGCTGAAAGGGCGGCCTGCATAATAAATTAGCATAATAAATCTTGAAAATATGATCAGGATTTGCATATTTTCTCTTCTGCCATTTGCAGCTAATGAGTTACTAAGTGAGGGGTGAAAAGTGCTTATTTTTGCTTATCACCTACTTAATGACATCACTTCCTGCCCTCAGTAGGTACCATGAATGCTGTTTGGTCCACTGAATGAAACATGTTTTGACACCCCTGCTTTCGAGGTTAAAACCTGTGACACACTGGGCACGTTCTCGCATACGTCGCGTCCTGAGCGGCCGATGTGCCGCTAGGAACCCCAGGCATGCCAACGAAAGCCGCATGAAGAAAGGGAAGACGTTTTGTCTCGCCCCTCTCTTTTTAGCCAATCAGAATTGAGACTCTTCTTTGGCTACCGCGTGTTTGTTCCGCGTCCCGCCCCAGAGTTCCAAATAGTGCTCTGATTGGCTGAACGGGAACGCGTTGCGACAAACACGGCAAAACCTGGGCATCGGCCAAGGGAGGCATGACCCAGAACGTCCCTCCTGGTGGGCCTGAGCGTTCCAGCCGGGGGAACATCACACTGCAAGAAAGCGGCCGCGGCAGACGAAACTCACGCGGGGCGCGCTAGCGGTGTCACGGGCTTGACTCTTAATCCAAAGGTTGATGAGAGTGATTAAATGTACTCTTTGAAAAAGGAATGGACTCCTTGTTTCTTTCTGATTAGGAGCCTGAGAACAGTGGTAGCAAAATATTTTTACTTTGTCTATGCATGTGCGTTAGAGTCAGTCTGGTGTAGTGGATAGAATGTTGGATTGGTGAATCTGCCCATGAGGTGGTCTCTTGAACCTGTTTCAGGCATTGTCACCTCGGGACTCTTCAGCAGTAGCACCTGCCCTTTGGACTCTCTTCTTCCTGGAGCTTAGAACGGCTCCTTTTTTGGCCTTCCATAAGGATCTTAAGGACTTTTTTTGTTCTTGCTGTTGGTTAAAGCTTTTATGAACATTTTCTGCTGACTGCTTTTTATTTTGTTTCATTCATAATGTGTGTTTTTTATTGTAGTATTTTACTTGTCTGTTGAAAGCCACCTTGAGCTCTCTGGAAAAGTGGGATAAAAATGTTTTACAATTAGGTCCAGGAAGGTCTAGGTTCAAATCCCCACTGTGTGACATTGGACCAGTCAAACTCCTCACTCAACCTACCTTGGCTCTGAGCATAAAGGATGGGGGGGGGGGGAGAATGGGACTGTACTGTACTGAACTCCTTGGAGGGATGTATACAGCACTATCCTCCTATGTGTGTCTACTCAGAAGTAGGTACTATTGTGTTCAATGGGGCTTACTCCCAGAAAAGTGTGTCTAGGATTGCAGCCATAGTAAATGTAATTGTGGGGGAAGAATCCTGTGGAAATTCTGGGTAGGTGTCTATAGTTTTTCATTGCAGACTTCTAACAGAAGTATGTGAACCAGTAATGTTATAGAATAGATGGAGCTGATAGGATGTTTTTATTTAGGTTAGCTTTCGATGTCTGACATGGTGGCTTTTTAACACATGGCTTTTAACAAATGTAAATACAGGTGACCCACTGGGGTTGTTTATTTTAATTGTTTTAATTATTTGTTTTTAATTATTTTAATGTACATGTTTGTTTTAATGTTGTAAGCCGCCTGGAGTGCCCTTGCTGGGAGAAAGGTGGGATACAAATTCTTTAAATAAATAAATAGGATGCTCTTACCGATAATTTAACATGTGAGGCTGCCTAACATGTAATGTGCATGACTTCCTTTACAATAAATCAAGCTTCTGTTGACATTCAAATGTTTGCTCTTCTACCCCTGTACTTGTCAAGAAAGCCCAGCCTCTTTTCAACAGTCTGCCTCTTCTCCCCCCTCCCCTGTGGTACAGCTTCCAAAGCAGTAATTTTTCCCCAGCAATGCTTAATGCAATATGGTTTAATCTAATTACTTCTTAGCTTATACTCCCAAATATCAGGGTGGGCCAGTCTGAAACATCTAAGAGTTAGCAGAAAATTTGTATGTGCCAGCTCTACATAGAAAAATACTTTGTTGTCAATACAATTTCATGCCTATAAATTCAGATTCTTACTTGACGAGATATAGGACTTTTGCTGCCTTTGTATAATACATGCATACAAAGTTGTATAACTTGAATGCATAGTTTGCATTTTACATAGTTTTGTTATAGCTTAGCACTTTATATGCATTGTCCTTGTGTTGTGAGCCTGTCTGAGTTGAATGGAGCTCTTGTACTTGAAAAATATGGGACTCGTGTTTCTGTAGAACAGGAATTCTCAAATTGCACGTCACTGGGCCTTCTTAAGTCAAGAATAAAATTATTCAAGCATTTTGTAAGATCAAAGAAAAGCCAGACAGTTTGAGTAAGTCCTGGCTACTCTGTGGGTGAGCAGAGGTGCAAAGAAAGGACAAGGAATGTAGTTGTAGCTTGTGTCTGGTACTTCACATGATCTGCGAAATAAGAATGGAAGAAAACTAGAAATCCACGAAAAATAGGTGAGGTGCATTATTTAGTTTTGGGAGGAGGTAAGTTAGTCGCTTTCCTAGGTCTTGGAACATGGTTGATTTTGAATGGGGAGGGGTCAGAGAGAAGTTCAAATTTTGTCTGACTACTGCTTGTACCTCAGGGAGGTCTGCCTCCCACTTTGATGGCCATAGAGCTGAATGCATGTATTGCTGTAGCAGGATATGGCCCCTGACACTGTAGTGGGCTGATGGGTTCCTCTTTTCACATGAAAGCAAATGCAAACCAGTCTGGAACTTTTATTGCTTTCATACTTCTGCCTGAATTTCCTTTCCCATTCAGGTTTATGAACAAAAAAGGAATAGCCATGTTGCCCCTTCCATCTGTTCCCCCTCCTCTAGATCCTGTATTTTGAGCCTTGGTCATACCAATACAAAATCTTTTTATCCCATTTTGTAACGCTATAATCTGATTATCAAAAGTGTTTGCTTGAATCTGTTCTTGTGTCCTTAGTCTACTGACACAGTATATACTGTTTCTTACAGCCGGTCGCCTTCCAATCTGTTTTCTGATCTGTAATTTGACGTGTGCTGTGGACATATTCATGCTATTCCAAGCAGGCTAAACTGCTTACTCTTAATATCAGTTGTTGCACTGTACTATCCTAAATATAGGTTAGCTTGCCACTATCAGTAAGAGCTGAAGCATATGGAGTGTTGCTCAATTTTTGGAAGGAAATACTTTGATTTTGATGGAAATACTTTAGGCTAGAGTAAGTGATTATAACCAGCATAGGCAAAGCTTAATGTTTTGGATTTTGTTAATATGAAATGTGCTGTCCACAGAGCTCCTCTGAAGAAACTTCAGAAACTCCAACTAGTTTAGAATATAGTGGCCCTTCTGGCCCATAATTTCAGTTCTTGTTCATTTTTGCACCAGTTTGCTTCCAGAGCAAATTTAAAAGTTTGGGCTGCAATCTTACACACTTATGTGGGAGTAAATTCCATTAAACTCAGTGGAGCTTACATCTGAGTAGATGTGTATAGGATTGTGCTGTTTAGACCTTTTAAAAGTCTCAAGCAGTTTGGATCTGGGATATTTAGGGCGCATCACCTTGCATGTATGCTCTCTTCCTGGGAATTAAGGTCACGTGGAGAGACTGTTCCACGTGCCACTGACGTTGGTGAGATTCTTTCCTGTGAATAGGATTGTTTTCCTTTTTGGTGACTGTGCCTTGTGTTTTGGAGCCCCCTCTCAAAGGAGAAATGCCAGAGCTTTTTCATCCAGCCTTCCATTGTTCCTGACTGCACTGCATTTCTGTTGTCAGTTTTTATTGGTTTTTTTTTTAGGGAATGATTTGATCATGTGTTTTTATGATACTGTTAAGGCAGCCTTGTCTTTAACCTCCCCAAATCTGCCCGTTTGCAAAAATTCTTGGTAGCCTTCTTTTGGGGGTGGATAGGGGCTAAACCTTGTTGCTGGTGTTGAGACTTTAAAAAAACTTCCTTTGTATATTTCTTTGCATGTGTTTTGTGAGCAGCATCAGTTTCATCAGCACTTGAAAAGTTCCTAGTGTTCTGGGCGGGGCCTTTAATTTTTCTGAAACATTCTTCACTGCACTTTTGCAAGTAGCTTCTGCAGCCCTAGAAACACTGCTAATATTCCCAGTGACTGGCTGCTATCCCTTTTCTTTAGAATGTGGCAGGAAATGACCCTACGTGTCTAAAGGCTTCTGTTTTCAGATTATCAATCTTGTTCGTGATCATCTTTAAGAGCTTGGCTCTGGAGACATCAACCGAGCTGTCTAAAAACAACTTTTTATATTTATTCCAGGTCTCACTGAGGAGACAGTTGGATGAAACTGTCAAGTTGCTTCCATGTCAAGAAGATGTCCACCATCCCTACCTTTTTGTGCCTCTTAAAATAATGCAGTCGGTGTTAGGTGCTGTCTAGCTCCTGCAGTAAAACTGTCTGGGAAGATACCCCAGATATTTTTCATCGTAAGACACAATGTCTTGCATGTTTTTGTGAGTAAGCCCTGTAAACCTGGTAAGACTTACTCCTCCGTTTGGGCTGCAAGAGAGTGTCTCCTGGACGATTTGCAAACTTTCATATGCAAACCTCTGATATATAACTGGCAGCTGTAAGAGAGACTTTGGCCCAACCTGACTTTAAATTCAAGGGATGAGAAGTAGCAGAATGTGTAATCAATGTGCTATGGCAGGGGGTTTCAACCTGTGGTCCACGTACCCCTAGACGTACGTGGACCATCGGGGGGGGGTGTACGCGAGCGGTTTCCCCATATCAGCTAAGATCAGCTGATTGTTGGCAACCAGAGGTTTTTTATTTTATTTTTTTAAAAAAAATTGCCTGCCCCCAAACTCCCAGCTCGGCCTCCCACGGGCGGGGGGTATGCGAGAGGCTGCTCCTTATCTCCCTGGATCAGCTGAGTGTGGACAGCCAAGTACAGGTGGGCCCCCATATCCACTGATTCGCTATCCACGGTTTCAGTTATCCACGGATCGTGGGGACCCCCCCAGGCTTTTACTTTTTTCCCCAGTAAGCTTCGTTTCTTCCTTAAACAAACAGGAGAAGCAGCCTCTGGCTGCTTATTACAGGCAAGTAGAACGAGACTAAGTCCTAGAGAGGCTCTGCAAGGTTAACAGAAACCTTGCAGAGCCTCTCTAGGACTTAGTCTCGTTCTACTTGCCTGCAATGGAGGCTGCTTCTCTGTTTGTTTTAAGGAAGAAACAAAGCTTGCTGAAACAAAAATAAGAGCTGGGGGGGGGGCAAGCATGCCTGCCTGCAGGGGAGGCAGGGTGGGTGGTGGGCCCTCAGGAAACCATGGAGGGGGTGTTCGCTCTTATCCACGGTTTCAAGTATCCACAGAGGGGCTTGGAACATATCCCCAGCGGATATGGGGGCCCACCTGTATTTAAATTCAAACTGCTCTGCAGGTTCACTTTCATTTTCACTTCAGAGCAGCAGAACCCCAGCCAAGGGTTCCTTGCAACATGATGAGGATTGCCTGTTTCTGGAGTGTCTGCTTCTCTCAGATACTAACAGATGAGACTGGGTGGGGTGGGAGAGGGAGGAGCTGATTTTGGGAAGTGAGAGAGGGAAAAGATGGCTTAGAGGGAAAAAAAAGATCCTGGCATGTGTCTTTTTGCACTAATGTGAGATCAAGCAGCTATGGTAACTGCAGCAGAGGCACCTCTTCAAGTGGTGGTTCTCGTATTTAGCAGGAAGAGAGCAACTGTCCCAATTAATCCCAGCATTGTGTCCTTCCTCGTGGCTGTTGCTGGCGTCTTCCTTGTATTTCTTTTTGGATTATGAGTCCATATGGGACAAGGAACTATCTTTGTATTCCTTTTGCTATGTAAACAGCTTTGATAACTCTCATGTATATACTGTAGATATTCTTAATACCCCTTGTTTTGAAAACAAATTTTCAACATGGTGTTATAATATCTGAAAGACTTTTGGAGATAGGCACAATTTTTCTCACCTTCATTCAGTATTTGAATTTCTTGTTGGATTTTAAAGTGGAATCTGATTTTTTTTATTGTCTGCTTATTGCTGTGACTATTGCTGTGTGGTGTATGAAATATGGCTTAGATTAACTGTTCTCAAAATGCAGTCCTTCCTGCCCACAATCTCTGATCTTTACCGTTTAGATCTGATTGCAGTACACTTTTGGATTTTGGGCTTTATTTAGATGCTTAGGAAGATATGTCAAGTAGTCATTTTCAAATAGGATAAAGTCAAAAGTCTGTGAATCCTTTCCCAGCTTCTAGAGTTCTGCCTTGGACAACTGCTTTTTCTTCCTTGCCTTAAATCCTGCCTTCTTAGAAATAATATATCAAGTTTTGATAGATCAATAGTCTTTCCTCTGAGATGTCCTTAAATTTTCACTAAGCCAGAGGGAAGTCTCTATCTGCTTCCTAATAAGTTATACTTGGAATGGAATGTCATGTGACACTGCAGTGGGTTTGGCTTGGATGCATGTCGGATGTCTTACATTTTCTGCTGTCTTGGCTGCTGGCTCTGTGTTTGAACCAGGAAAGTTAGACTTCCATGATATTTAATAGTTTCTTTTAATAGTAGCTAAACATCTCAGTCTAAGATACTAGTTCCTGATAGCAGAACTAAAAAACCAAAAAGGCTCACTGTTATTTCTGATGCCTGTTTTGGATAGTTCGGACAGCTTAGAGATTGGAGAAGATACAACTCTAGTGAGATAGATACAGAATAGGCTAGAATGGGTCAGTTTAACCATGATAGACAGAATATCTGCCAACAATGTTTAAGATCGAGACTACAAAAGTTTTGAGGATTGATCTCTTCATAAAATCTTTCAGTGTGATGTGAGGTAAATGGCTTGTTGGACCTGGGAGATCCAGGTTCAAACCTTCACTCAGTCATGAAACTCACCAACCTGGGTAAGTCGCTGTCTGTCCACCAACCCTATTGCACAGGATTGTTGTGAGTCTAAAATGAAGTATCGGTAACTTCATGTAGGCCACACTGAGCTTCTAGGAGAAATGGAAGGATGTGAATGTGAAACCTGGTAGTGTTAGAACTAGCAGTGCTGAACAGCTAGTTAGGCTAGATGTGCGTCTATCGTTTCTGGAAAATAGCTTATCTGAGAAACTGCTCAAGGAATTCTTAACAATTAGCCTCCTCAATTGGTGGTTCAGTTCTTCAGATCTGACTGCATACGTGCTAAGGGATTTGAATGCATATAAGCAACTTTCAAATTGTAATGGCTCATATCTAGTTGGAGCATGTAGAAAAGCCCCATCATCAATATAAAGGTACTCTTTTGGAATACCGTGCCTTAATGGAGGTGACAAACTTGAGGAAGGGGTGAGGGTTAGTTCAAAGTATTTACAATCAGACCAGTGTCCTATGGCTTTGAAGCGATGTACAGGCTGAACTGAGTTGCAAAGAACATTCATAGGCAAACAATTGTTCCATTTACAGTCTTCCACCCCCACCCCTTTCTCCACCCACTCGCTGGAAAGGAATTAGCCTTATTATGGAGAATGAAAGTTACACTGCTTGCTAGACTGGAACTTTTGAGGACCTGCTGTGAGACTTTGAAGGGAATTGCTCTTTGTCGGACTATTCTAGTGCTCAAGTTATCACTGGATATATTGAACATTTTATTTAGACTTTTCAGGACAGTTTATCTGAACTTCATAATTTCTAATTTGGAGAAAGGACAACTGAGTGGAAAGTGTTCAGCTTGTCAGCTTCAAAGGTCAGTGTGCTTCCCGCCTTGGTGACTTGATGGACCATCTATTTCCTGCCACTTAATTCTGGGTAATAGGTAATAGTCACTCTGCAAGCTATAATCTGTATACTTTCATGCACTTTTGAATGTACATCCTAAAACAGTTTAAAAAACTGTACTTCCAGGGATTCTCTACCAGTTTATAGCTTAGCTGAGCCATAACAGATGAAATGGTCTTAATAGACCAATTCTTCCCTAGCTTCTCTAGCATTTGCTTTTTATGCTTCATTTTCCAGCCCTTAATTCAGTCATCCTTGTGACAACTAACGTCAGTTACTTAACTTCCACATCTTGGAAGTAAACATTTCATGTCTTATGCTCCTTTTCTTCATTCATATAAACATCATTTGATCAGTCAGCCTCCCAGTTCTAGAAAAATGCTTTTTGGTCAAATTTATATCAACTCGAGGATGCAGCAGAAGTTGTCAGAGTAAAAATGTTGCATGCTCAGAACAAGAATTTATAGCAGGCTTGTAGATAGCTGAATGCTTGGTCACCTGTGGCAAATAAGAATTTTCCCCAGGCAACCAGACAGGGAAACTTTTGTTAACTGGAAAAAAGGTGGTGGTTTGTGTAGTTAGACCATTGATGCTCTGCAGATGGTTGGACAGGCAGACTAGTAAATGTTTTTATGGGCTAATAATTCTTGTAGATTTATTTGTAATATTGACTTGTAGAGAGTTAAAAAAAAAATGTGTGGCACTTGTGCTGCTTTTGTGGTCCATGCCAGCTTGGCATGGTTCAAGTTTTTAGTTGTATAATCGCTTGAAAAGGTGGTGCAGCTGTCAACATGGGGTGGGGAGGGGAGGGGCCATAGCTCACTGGCTCACTTTCCACATGGAAGATCCTGAGATCAATCCCTCACACCTCCAAGTAGAAGTGGGAAATAATCTTCTCTCTAACCCTGGAAAACTGCTGACAATTGGAGTAGACATAATAGCCCAGCGTCTGATTCAGTATTAGGCAGGATCATATGCATATTTTTATTTTGATAAATTATTGTGATAAAATAATAAAGTGTATCTTAGCTGAGCCATAACAGATGAAATGGTCTTAATAGACCAATTCTTCTCCAGCACTTTCTTTTTATGCTTCATTTTCCAGCCCTTAACTCATTTTTATTTTGAGAGATCAGTCAAGATCTAATACCTGTAACCTTTCAACTGCAGGGTTTTCAGTTCGTGCTAGTCTCCTCCCATCTTTGTAGCTAACAAGGATGATTACTGGACAGGCAGGTCTTGCATGGCTGGCTGGGTTTTAGTATAGTGATGTCCTAGGAAAGGAGGGGGAGAGAATCTTCTTTGTTCCAGGAATATTTTGCTACAGCATGGAATTGGGAACTTGAAACTGAAGTATGAATGTATCCTTAGAAAGATCATGGCAGTGTTTTGGCAGAACAGAAGCAGATGAAGAATATACATGATTTTCTTTTGCATGTAATAATGGGCTTGGTAGCCTCCCCACTGAGCCCCCTGTCTGTCAAAAGTCCTCCCTAGTTTTCCAAGATGCTTCAAGCTTCTGTTTCTCATTCTTGCAAAAGCTTTTTTATTCTGACATCTTGTCAGCCAGTTTATTACTGTGGATTTGAACTAGCTGAGCAGCAGCTGCCAAAACCACCAGACCCCGAGCAGATGATAAAATCCTTCTTTTTGAGTTCTTATTTTGCTTTACCTTAGAGAAAATATATTGTTGTCAGGAAGAATGTAGTTGCTACAGCACAACAAGTTGGAACAAAGTAATGCTGCTAGCAGATATTTAGGACATGGTTATCCATCACAGTCCATACTCTAGTTAAATCATTTGGTATTTCAGATTTTGTCTTCTGATAGGCACATAGTCCAGGTTGGGCCTCTGTTAACTCCCAAGATGCAAAATAACACCCACCTATGTAGAAATGGTAGTTTTTTTCCCCATGAAAATATTCTACAAATCTGTAAAGGATATAGTCAAAATGAAAATTTGACAGGCTGTTCTTGAATGAGTTGCTTCACCTTTTAAGCTTCCAGCAGTATAGCCAGGTCAAATCAACCAATGAAAAATTCATTTTGGAACTTGATGTCATGGATTTTGTTCATTTTTGGTACATTTGTACCTTACCATGAGATGTTTAAAATTTTTTTTTTCAGATTTTTTGTCCACCCGTTTTTGAGATATTGAATTTTCAAAATTGCCTAAAAACGCCAAAATTCACTTGTCACCATACCTTCAAGTGCCATTGACAGGCATGGGACAGGTGTCATTTTAAAGCTAATGAATTAAATGCCACTTAAATGCCTCTTTGACCTCCGTTGGTGAGTCTCTGGTGTGTAAGAAGAAAGTATTAAATAGGTCTAAGACATATTGCAAAGAAAAGATGGGGAAGATTAAAAGGATCTACAAAGAGTTAGACAATTCAGAGGGGGAAAAGTGAAATCCCTTGAAACAACTCTCAGAATCTTGGCCACAATGTAGACCTCAATATCCTACCTACAGAAACAGAAGAAATTTAGAGGACTCAGAAAATAATCATCCCTTCAAAGTAATAAATTGGGGTCACAATACATTTGGTTTACTTACCTGAGCATAAATCCCATTACTTAATGGAATTGCTTTTAAGTACATGTGCATAAGATCAGGTTGCAAGTGTTGGAACTGTAGACAAAATTAGATATCTTGAGCACATGTATTTTTATATAACTTATATCCTGCTCTATTCCAGTAAACAATATAGCCATGAAAATACTAGCACAATTTATTTTTCTAATCAGTGTTTGAAAGTTCAGAACCAGAAGCTATGAATCTTTGAGCTTCATGGACTCTAGAAAATAAAAGGTTTGTATGAATTTAAAACTAGATTTTCAACTTTCACTGTGTTCGTTCCTTATGTATTTTTGAACTTTCAGGTTGACATGATGCTGAAGATGAAAGAATCTGAGGCAAATGAGAAGTAAGAGGAATTGGAGAGGTGTTAGTATGATGCATGCCTTGCAGCCACTTTGCAAGGACCATATGCTGGGTGAATTCTCAGATTGGACCAAGTACCTGAAGACTCTTGCTTGTACCCTGTGTTACGCAACATTTAAGTATGTTCCCAGCATTGGGTCCTAAGTGTTGCTTGTTTGGTAGTCAGGGCCCCCAGACCTCTGCTAGCTTTGAGACCCAGTAACCCTGGCCAATACCCTCTGGACAGAGTATATGTGTTCTACAAACTGCCCAAGAATTCTCCGGGATATGCGGGAGTTTCTCAGCAGACAAATTTGTGTGAAAGGAGTTCCCTGAGGACAGGAAATTTGAAAACTTCTGTAAGGAGTTTGATATTCATGGAGGAAAAGGCCATCACAGGTTACAAGCCATAAGCAACCTCCTGGTTTTAGAAGTGGGTTTTCTCTGTGCCAGGTGCAAGGGAGTGGCGACTGGACACAGGTATCTTGTTGTCTTGTGTGCTCCCTGAGGCATCTGGTGGGGCCACTGTGTGACACAGGAAGCTGGACTAGATGGGCTTTTGGCCTGATCCAGCAGGGCTCTTCTTATGTTCTTATATTGCCGTAAGTAGACCTGTTGCCATTGGTTTCAAAATAGTATGTACACTGTGTTCAGTTAAAGTCCATGCTGAACTGTTGGGCTTGAAATCCTTTCTTCCAGAATCCCTCCCTTCTATATCAGGTTTAATAGGATCCTGGGTTGCATCTTAATTAAATTTCTGAAAAAGGAGCAATCTGGAGTCCTTTTCAGAAACCTAGTGCATGTAAAATGTTCCTGGGGCAGCATCCCCTGCCTCATGCCCATTCTTTGAACTGTCTGAAGAGACTCTTGCATTTATGCTCGCTCCTCGTCTTGTGAGCGGCTGCATTAGTGCTTTCGCGCAGATGCAATAGTGGTGGGCCGGCAGGAACCAGATATTTCAGCTTAAGTATGTTTCAGCTTAAGTACAGGCCCCTGGAACCAAACCTGTATTTAAGTAGGGGACTTATTGTACAGCTGAATGTATGGAGGCCTGTCTACTTGCTTGGGAACCCTGAAAAAGCAGGAGTTGGCTTTGGTGAGGTCCAATAAGCATGTCCAACACCCTGTGTGAGTGGAGTGTGTGCTAGAACAGTACGGTAGTTCCCAAACCTTTTAGCACCAGGACCCACTGTTTAAATGACAATCAGGACCCACCTAGTATTAAAAAAGGTAAAGGTATCCCCTGACAATTAAGTCCAGTCATGTCCGACTCTAGGGTGTGGTGCTCATCTCCATTTCAAAGCCGAAGAGCCAGCGTTGTCCGAAGATGCCTCCATGGTCATGTGGCCGGCATAACTCTCCTTGTCGCAGCGCGTAGCATGCAGCTGGAACACGGAGCGCTGTTTACCTTCCAGCAAGCGGTACCTATTTATCTACTCGCATTGACATGCTTTGGAACTGCTAGGTTGGCAGGAGTTGACCAAGCAACGAGCGCTCACCCCGTTGCGAGAATACCCACCTAGTATTATGAGACTTAAAAAAAGTGATCTAGAAAGAAATATTTTATTTGCAAAAAACTCAATCCATTTTGTAATGAGGCAGCCCTAATAAATAGCTTCAAAGCTTGAGGGGCTTACTTATGTGGCAGAGCCTTCACCTGCCCCCACTACCTGTCACTGACGGACTTGGAAAAAAACTACACACACCAGAACAAGAGGCTCAAACTTTATCTCCCTATACACAAGCTTGCAAACTGCAGGAGCTTAGCTCTTACTGATTGCTGAATAGCCTCAGGGCTTGAGGCAATTAGTTATCTGATCTTTCCATCACCCCTGTTTTCATTGGAGGCTCTGCAGGACCCACCAGAAATTGGGTCACGACCCACTGTTTGAGAAACACTGCTCTAGAACATGGGCCTCCAAACCCCGGCCCGTGAGCCAGATCTGGCGCACCAGAAAACAGTGTCCGGGCGCAGCGCTGCAGTGGCGGAGCTTAGTGTTCCACCCCACAGCTTCCTATCATTGCAGCCGATCTTTGCAGAAACCTGCGCTGGGCAGCTGCTTCAGCTGCACATCGCTCCAGAAGGCTCTGTGTCCGGATTTCTTGGGGAGGCGGCTGCCTGGCGCGAGTTTCTGCAAAGATTGGCTGCAAAGATAGGAGGCTGTGGGGCGGAACGGTAAGGCTCTGCCATGCTGCACCCGGATGCCGTTTTCGGAGGGATGGTTTGGAGACCGCTGCTCTAGAAAATATCCAAGAATCCAAGCACCTTCCAAGAGTTCCTCATGTAACTTTAGACACTGTGGTAAATGTGTTTATGGGGGCTCATGGAGCAAGCTCTCCATGTGTGCTGTGCATGTGTTGTGCATATCTGGAAAGGAATTATATGGTGAGGTGTGATGGAAAGTAACCTTCGTTAGGCTGGCACTTACCCAGCAGGGGCACAATCTGCAAGGTCAGGCATATATTCAAAAAGTATCTTACCAATCATGCTCAGTGTGAAATAGTGGTTGCTAATGTGTCATGTTTGGAAAGGGGTGAAAAAACTGGCAGAGTACAGACTTGATTAGCCAAAATAATTGCATATGTAGCAAGTGATCTTTGTGTTTAAATCCATTCTGGCGGGGGAGATACGTTGGTCTGTAGCAGCAAAAACAGTTTTGTGGTGCCTTAAAAATTCCCAAATTATTTGTAGCAGTGTTGCATCTTATGAAAGGTACCGTGGTCCACGCAAGTTTATGCTACAAGTGTTGAAGGTGTCAAAATACTGTTTTGTTAAAACAATGTTACTTTAATTTCTACCTTAATATTTGAAGCTGATCTTAAGCATAAGAATGTCAGGAATGCTAGAGTCAAGAAAGTTAGCCTTTGTAGCAAGGCATGTCGAGCAAGTGGGCTGATGGTATAACCATGCGAATTCATACGCTTTGAGGAAAAAAACAACTTTGGTGGCCTGGAGGGTTGATTTTGTAAACCTCTTTAATACATCATGTTTGAAAACTGTGCAGTAACCATTTTGAGGGAGTGTTGGGTTTTTTTTCCTATGGGCTAACTTACGACCTCCAGAATTCCTTCTACAGATATAAATCACTTGGTAATTCTTAATGAGAGATTTAATTTTGACCTGCTGGCATTCATGAGCTGAGCAATATTGTTTCCTGAGCTGCTATGAGAACCTTCAGTACTGTGCAATTGGCTTGCTGTTTGTGCCTCATGTAGATGTGACCCGTTCTTGGGCTAAAGGGAGAATCTCTCCTGATGCTTAGTTGTCTGAGAACCGCTGTTTTAAACTGGTGAGTCGCGACCCACTAGGAGAACTGCTGTCTTCCATTGGTTCATTAAAGGGTGGGTACAGCGGCGGCAGCGATCCTGGGGATTGCGCCACCACTGGAGTGGAAAGTCTGTTCTGAACTCAATGGGGGTCCTGACGTCTTCTGGAGGGTGTGGGGAGGCTTCCGTGGGCCTCCCAAGTTTGCAGCGATTTAAGTTTTTGCAAAAACTGTAAGTAGTTGTAAATTGCTGCTCCGTGACAATCTAAAGCTCGGGGAGGCCCATGGAGGGGTCTGCAGGCCTCCCTGCCCTGAAGATGTCAGGAGCCCAGTGAGTTCAGAATGGACATTTTCCCCCGTGGTGGCAGCGCGTTCCATGGGTTCACTGCTGCCACTGTCCCCATCCTCATACACACTTAGAGTTCTCCCCGCCTCACAGGGAGAACTTCAAGAACCAATGGTCTCAAATAAGGATATGAACTCTTAAATTAACGGGGCATTGACACTGCTTGGATCTTTGCCCTAAGCAGAGAAGATTTAGAGCCAGCATTCTGACTTGCTTACCTTTTCTCAACCAAATATCTAGATCAATACTTCGACACCTCACTTTTTAGGCTCAGCATTTAGGTGTACTACTGTATTTCTTCAATTCTAAGACGCATGTTTTTTCCCAATTAAGCATTTGAAGAAATGGGGTGCGTCTTAGAATCGAAGGTCTCCAAAAAGCACCCCAAAATGCTATCTTCTTACTTACTTGGGCTTGGGGGAGCTTCAGGGAGGCCTGTGCAACCCTCTGCAGGCCTCCCTGATCTTCAGTTCAGCAAAAACCGGTGATTTTCAGCCATTTCCGGTTTTCGCGAAAACCGGAAATGGCCAAAAATCGCTGTTTTTCGCCGTACTGAAGATCAGGGAGGCCTGCAGAGGGTTGCACAGGCCTCCCTGAAGCTCCCCCAAGCCCAGGTAACGAAGGAAATGGCACTTTCTGACGGGGCCAGAAATGCTATGCAAAGGCAGTGCACTCAGTCATCCTCAGCTGCAGGTGACATGCTGGGGAGAGTTGGTGCTGAGCGGGTAGATTCAATGAAGGGAGGTGAGTCTTACAATCGATGGATTTTTTTCCCCTGCTGGTGGTACTGAAAGTAAAGGTGCGCCTTAGAATCGATGGCGCCTTAGACTCGAAGAAATACGGTATATGTAGCCTTTTCCTGTAAAATTAGGTCCTGAGAAGGAAGGGAAGGCCAAACTATATTTAATGTGTCACAAATATGGTTTGGCATGATTATTTTAGACTTCTGGAGTCAGTCTGGCCTTTCTGTGGTTTTTCTATTTCCATCTTCTGTTACAATCTTATTTTTGGCAAGTTAAGAGGGAGAGACTAGGAAAGCTGTGGACAAGATCAGTTGGTCTCTTTTAGCAGTTTGTGCAGACAGGTTACAGCAATTTATAAAGAATGGTGAACCATTTTTTCTTAAGAATAGTACTGGTCTAGAGAGAGAGAGAGAGACTAGACATTCCTTTGTAGGTGTAGTGGGAATTTTTGAGAGCAGGATAATCTAGGCCTGTCTGGGAGTTCACCGAAGGCTGAAACATTGTGGCCAGACTGAGTGTTGAACACCTGCTTATTTTGTGGAAGTGCTTCTCCTCCCCCCCCCCCTCCGGACACAAGGATTCACACAAACAAGTTCAGCTGAGTAGAGTATTCATAAGAATCTACTTGTCCAGAGATTCCTATGCCAGACAGCTCCTCTTGTGAACAAAAGTGAGTTATTTTCACCATGTGATTTTCTTCTAACCTCTCTCCATCATGCTTTCCAACTTGTCAAGGCTCCCAGGTTTTGCTCAAAGCTGTTAGTCCAAATGCTAGTGAAATCCATTCCTTCCTATCTAACTATTGCAGAAAATTCATGCTTAAAGTGCTGAGTTAATCTGTAACTCTAGAAATGTATTCATTGACTCGAAAGTCAGTTATTTAAATATAAGCGCAGAGAGCATTAGAGGCAGCTTTCTGAAATTAGTATTTACAGAATTTAGGAACCCCCAGTGTGCTTGGCTTCATTGGTGACAGTTTGCAGGTCATGTACCAGTTTGCTTTGCTAATGAGGAGAGTGCTTAGTTCTGGACCAAGCACCCTCACCGTCCACTCCCAAGTATGTGGCAACAGTGTGATCATAGACTTTTACTTGTGGAAGGATTCATGTCAGCTTGGAACCTGCAGCACTCTGCTGTTTATGAAGGATTGCAAACTGGATCTTTGACTAGTTTCCCTCCCCAATGCAGAACATAACTCCTTCCCTTATTATGGAAGTAAACTGGTATGGGATCTAGCATATAATGTGGGAATGCAGGTGTCCTTTAGATGTTGAGGGAAATTCATCCAGAACTGATAAAAAAGTAGCCACATTAACTAGATAATGTGTTTAGTGAACTTTTAATTTGTTTTGTTCTTGGGAATATTGTCTGAATGTTGAAGTATTAGAGCTTATTAGAAGGACATTTTTCAGCATGTATTGATCAAGCAGAGTTTGTGTGTAGATGAAATGGCTGCTTGTAGCTGAGGACAAACCTGCCTTCGGAGCTTGCTGTGACACATTGAACTTTCCCTTCGAGCTTCCAAGATGCATCTATTCCTAGAGGCTATTAAAATCAGTAGTGAACTGATTTTTCTTTTTCAGTGTTTCCTTTTTCAAAGCAAAAAGCTCCAAAAATATCATTTGTTGGCAGCGTGAACTGATTTTTCTTTTTCAGTGTTTCCTTTTTCAAAGCAAAAAGCTCCAAAAATATCATTTGTTGGCAGCGTGAATTTTGAATAGTTTTCCTGCTTGCCTACTTAATGACCATCTAGATCCCAAAGTGTGTAACGAGAATGAAAGGTGATTTTGGGGGTGGTTTTTCTAGCCAGCCATTTGTTATGATGCCTTGTTTCTACTTAACTTTTGGATAGTACATCTTACTGTGGTGAAACCTTTAAACAAAATATGATCTTGAAAGTACTTGTCACAGCTGTCTAAATGTTTTTTGTTTTAAATGATAGTTGTATTGCCTTGATTTTAAATATTTATTATATGCCATCCTGTATATGTGCATGTGCCCTGTATATGTATACCCCAGTAGTGATGGAAAGGTGGAACAGATTATTTAAATAAACACTTGTAGTCTGATATTTTGTAGAATCATAGATTTAGCCAAAATACCATCAAGTCCACAGTGCAGCAAGGTTCACTGCAGAAGGCAGAGCTGCAGATTATTCAAGCAAGTGACCCAAGCTGCACAGCGCAGAAAAGTGTGTTTCCTGCTAGTGCAAAAATAAAATTTCAAGTGTGTACGTTTTTCAACATTTGGTAACAAGAAGTTACCAAAAAGGCCTTGTCTGTGTGGGAGAGATACTAGTCCAACATTTTTCTTCTTGCTTGCTTCATGCAATGTTGCCTTTTCCAGCTTGCTCCTTCCTCCTACGCATTAAGATGCACCATTCAGTCTGATTTGGGGAGATGGTTTGAATTTAATGTTTTACGTGTTTTGACAGTAACGTTTATTGGAATTATAAGGCAGGATGTACTGTATCTTTAAATGTGGAAGTTTGGTGTACAAATTGGTGTGCTACTTCTGTTGGCAATGCTTTGGAATCTAGGGCTGCAATCCTAAGTACACCTTATTGGAAGCAAGTTCTTCTGAAATCAGCGAGACTTGATACTAAGTAATGATGGTTGGTTGGACTATAAAGTTCATATTGCTGATGGTCTCCGTGGAAATAGAATAAGGTTATTCAAGTACTGTAGTCTGTTCTGCAGCTGTTCTTCCTTCTGTTCTCTCAGCTGCCCATACGGTTAATGGGGTCTCTTCCTTTAGAGAGGGGTGATGACCTCATGCCCTTCTAACGGGCATGCCAATTTAGATCCATTTGCTCTTGGTGCGGCTGAACAACAGCATAGGCAAGCTTTCATTGTGAGCAGTTGGTGGTAGGTTGGGCACTCCAGAGACCTGTTCATCTCTGTAAAGGGATTTATAAGAGTATATGTAGCTAGAAGCTTTAAAAACACAATACACTTCCTGGCAAGGGCTTGGGAAAAACTAAAGACTGAGCAGCTTAAAGAAACCTGCAAAGGAATCGGAACAAACCTATTCAGCAGCATCTCCATCCTGGTGGAAACTACTATCCATTGACCTGTTTCAGGCTTTGGAGTAGCATGTTTTTTTGTTGTAAGATGCTGTTTGTTTCCCCAGAAACTTCTGCTGCAGCAGTTGATAAGCAGCCTTTCCTCTGTTAGAGGAAAAACTGCTGAAAGAAATGGGAATGTGGGCAGTAGGTGGGGGACAGGCAACGTGCTTATCAGTCGCAGCACATTTAACTAGGAGCAATTTATTTCTTTAAACCATCTCTGACCTGGTTTGTGCAACAGTTTTCTGTACAGTATCATTTCCAATAGATTCCAAGGTGCAGGATGTGCATCCTCCTTATGGTGTTCACTGTAGACTTTCTTTTTCTGCATTTGGGTTCCAAGGTCCAGTTGTTCAAAGTATTGGTCACCACTCTGGTTGTAATCTATTCCACAAGTCCTATAGTGAGTATCACTTGTTTAAAGAATGCCCCGAGAAAGTGAGTTTGAAGGGGAGGTGGTAGTGAGTTTCAAGGAGGTGGTGGTTTATTTGAAACTTTGACTCTGCCTTTGTTCAGCCAACCTATTAATTCACATCTGGCTGCTCTCATCAGTGTGTTTACTGGAAAGCAAATAGCAAAGCTGATAATGGAAGCAGGTTATGGGAAAAGTTCTTCTAGGGAGTGTAGGAGGAGGATTGGAATTCAGCTGTGAAGCAAATGACAGTATATTGAGAGAGAGAGAGTTCACTGTGCTCTCTCAAAACAATTGTCTAGCTTTTATCTATTCTGAACTACTTTTTTTTTTTTTTTTGGCACGATGCTGGCAAAATCTAGTTAAACTTTCAGATTTGGTGCTCAGGAACACGATCTGCACAGGACCGGAGCTTCCCCTTCATTATTACAGCAGAACCAAACCCCCCCCCCCCCCAGCGATTTGTGGGAATTGCTGCTTAGGAGCAAACTGCTGCTTGAAGAGGTGATTTTACCCAAGAAACAGCAGAGGAGGAAAGGATTAACACCCCCTCGCAGCACACTGTGCTCCTGCACCGATTCAGGCCACCCCACTTCCTCCAATGGTCATTTGGCAGTTTCAGAGTTCCACTTCCATCTCTAAACCAGTAGCAACTAGTTAGTTCCTTAGACCAGTGCTTCTCAAACTGAGTCACGAGCCACTTTGTGGGTTGTGGCCCGATGGTTAGGTGGGTTGCCAGTTGGGCCTGCCCTTCCCCACTTGACTCCAAATTGGAGCCTAACGGACGCAATTGGAGCGAAAAGGACGCAACCAGAGGTCACTTCTGGGTTGTGACTTGCCTCCTGCAGATGCTCCTGCTTCGCACCGAGCCCGGGGCAGCCTCCGGGGGCCTCAGAAGGCCTTGAAGTGACTTCCTGTTTTGCCAACGTGACTTCTGGTTGTGTCAGGAGGCCTTTCCAAGGCCACTGGAGGCTGTTCTGGGCCCCGCGCAACATGGAACAGCTGCAGGAGGTGGACTGCAACCCACCGCAAGAGGACAAGATGGGGCGCAACCCAAGAAACTTTGTCAACCGCTGCCTTAGACAATGGTAGAGCAGAAGAATGGGGAATGTTGCCAGAATTATCTCATTGGTTGCACGTTCAGTTCCAACTCAGACTGTTTCTATCGGTTCAGTGAACACTCGGTTTTTATTGTGCCCATCTTGTCGGCTTCCAGGGTCATCTGAGTAGACACTATTGCAAATTGAACACTGACTAGATTGATGTTGGTTTGGCCCAACAAAGCAATTATTAGAAATCTTATCCATGTATTACCCAACCAGAGTTCCCTTAATCCACATTCCTGGATTCTGCTGTTTTCTGGCCTGCTTTAAAGTATTTCTTTATCATCAGTCTGTAAGATAGGTTAGGTAAGGTAGCCCAAGGCTACCTGCTGAGCTTCATGGCTGAGCAAGGATCTTAAGCCTAGGTCTCCCATGATGACTAAGCAGACATTCTGTCCCTTGCACCATGCACGGTCCTCCACCTTGATGAGCACTGGAACCCCCAACAAACTCTCTGACTAAGGGGAACCAGACTCCTAGGCTATGTAGTACCCTGCCTTCAGATTTTCCCAAAGATTGGCTTCTGAGTGAAATATACCTCTGTCCCCTAAAGAACATATGGCGGGGGGGGGGGCAGGCGGGCGTGCAATTAAAAACATCTTCCTGCAGTTAGGGATTCTCTGAAGAACCTCTTGGTAGATGCCCCAGTTGCAGTCTTGGTCTGAGCGACAGTAATGGCTAAAGATTATTTTCTTAAAAACCAGGAAGATGGAAAAAACAAGTCTGTGCTGCACAGATCACATGAGGCTTTTTCCATGGCTAGGCTTACCAGATCTCCAACCGGGACAGAGTGCTAGACCTTTAGGAGAAGGAATGTGGGCAGGTGTAGCTTGTTAAACCTTAGAGCACAATCCCAGGCATGTCTACTCAGAAGCAAGCCCCACTGAACACAATGGGGCTTGCTTCTGAGTAGACATGCCTGGGATTGTGCTCTAAGGTTTAACAAGCTACACCTGCCCACATTCTTTCTCCTAAAGGTCTAGCACTCTGTCCCGGTTGGAGATCTGGTAAGCCTAGCCATGGTAAGCCTAGCCATGGCAATCAGAGCCTCAGCAATTTTCTCTTATCTCGAAGAGCACCCAAAGCCAAGGAGTGGCTGTCGGGTTCCTTGGCATTCTGCCTGACTCATGCAAAGTCTTAAGCTCTCCATAGCTGCATTTTTAATAGCAGGTGCTCCTGTAGACTCTTCAAGAGCCTTGACGTCAGACATGGTCATCCGGAGGAATCTATGGCTGAAGCATTGGAATGTAGATGACAAGTCCAGAACTAACCTTCTACTCCCTTTTAAGGAGCTAAATGTTTTGATGAATCCCTTAACCCTTGAATTGGTCAAAACCAGAGATGAGAAAAAGGTGGTGTGTCCTTTTATGAAAGGAGAGCAGAAAGGCTTCTAGTCTACCAGCTAGTCTTCTTGTTCCCTCAAATCCTTCTGTAAATCCTTCTGCTACTATGGGTGCTCTGCTCCTGGAAGATGAAACTAAGCACACCTTCACTACCAGGTGTTACTCTTGCTACATGATTACTTTAGGTAAACACTCAGGAAGAAAGCAGCAAACCCAGTGATTACCACGCAGATCATTTGGTGGGAGGAAAGCTCCAGTGGTTCACAAGGGTGCGGATGTAACAACTGGGTTATCCAGACAGTGAGAAAAGATTACTTTTAGATCTCACAACTGTGAGAACTGTGTCCAGAACTGTGTCCAGCAGGTTTGGCCAACCTCTTGTGGACCTCCTAGTACCTGGAAGTACAGGGTCCCCCCTGCTATCCACGGATTCACTTATCCAAGGATGGCAGGAACCCCCTTCCCCCCCCCACGTTCCCCTGGCGATTCTTTTACCTTAAAATGGTGTCTTGCTTTCAGCAAAGGCTATAAGTAGCATGCTGCTGCTGCTTCATAGCACAGACGCAGGGTCAGCCGAAGATCAGGAAGCAGTTTCAGTCCTGGTCTTCGGCTGAGCTTTTCTGTGCTAAAAGCAGCAGCATGCTACTTATAGCCTTTGTTGAAAGCAAGACACAAACACCATTTTAAGGTAAAAAAATTCACCAGGGGAGTGTACGGGGGGGGGCTGAAGGGGGCTGCGCAGCTTGACACTTGAGTCTCAGCTCTACAGAGCACGTTTCAAGCAGTTTGCGCGTTTGTGCAACAATTAATTAAAATGGGTGCGGGGGGCTGTAGAAGATGGTATTTGCTCTTATCCACGGGTTCCAGGTATCCCGGGGGGGGGCAGGAACCAATCCTCAGCAGATACCGGGGGCCCTTGTACTTGTTTCTACCTTCCTTCAGCTTCTGTTTACATCTAAACACTTTTGCTCTTTTGTTCATACATATTTTTCTACAAATATGTTTGTGTCCAAGCTGGAATTGAGAGTGACTGCACCTGAGGGGCAGGAAGAATTCTGCCTCCAGGAGTGGTTAAGCAAAACAATCTATGTAAAGGATGCCCCCCATTCATTGGTGAGGAGGGAAGGTATGTTGAATCTGTCATTTCGCACCCAAGGGGTGGAAGTAGCTTATCCTGTAAACCAGGGATTGGCAATCTTTTTCCACATAGGGGCAGACATTGGGTCCGTCAATAGTAAAAGCACATGCACGTTAGATATGCCTCCTGATTAGGCCATGGAGTTAAGAAAAAAGATAGGCATGGCACGGAGAGGCGCATGTCCAGACAGAGAATGATGCTCGAAGCCTCTGCCCTTGGTCTGCTTACACTGCAAGCTTTACAGAGAGAGAATTACAAACTTGACTTCTTTTTTAGGACCACTGTGGGCAGGGTGGATATATTTTTGTGAGACTATGGACTGGATCTGTCCTGGAGAACATAGGTTGTCTACCCCTGCTGTAAACCTTTATTTTAGAAAGAATGGTTAAATTGCCTTGAGGCATTAGCTTTTAAAATCGGAATCTGCAAGCTGCATAGTGAAAACTATTGTTATAAAGCTGAGTAACAAGGAAACCATTGCATCTACCGTATTTATCGGTGTATAAGACACACTTTTTGTCTAAATTTGTGACCCAAAATAGTAGGGTGCGTCTTATACGCTGATACTAAAATCCCTCTCTCCTCCCCCCCTCCCCGCTGCCCGTTTTAAAGCATTTTTGGGCTTACCGCTTTTTTTCTGGAGCCGGAGAGCTCCTTTATGCTTTCTTCCCTGACTAATCTATCCGATCTACAACTGTTTGTCGGGGTTAATTTATGCACGTGCATGAGTTGAGCTTCTCAGCAGCCAGCAGAGGGCGCTGTGCTCCTCAGTTCAGTTCAGCTGAGCTGCAGAGGGCGTGGTCCTCCCAGCTCTCCTCCGATGGTGAATGAATGCAGCTTGGGTAAGCTTCTGAACTGGGCCTAGTTGGGAGACTTTGGAAACTGTGCATGGGTGGGGTGGGGGAAAAGAGTTGAGTCTGAGGGGTTTTGTACTTGGGATTTATGTTCTTGTGCATTTTGTTCATGTGTCTTATTGCTGTGTGTTTTAAAAGAGATCCTGGTATTTTTGTGCAATTTATGTAAATTAGCTACTTAAGTGGCCAAGCGGTAAGTGGCCAAGTGGCCCAAAAATGCTTAAAATCTTTTTTCTTGAAACCCAGAGCCAAAAGGAAGGCGTGTCTTATATGCCGGTGTGTCTTATACGCTGATAAATACGGTAATTGCAACTTCTAGTTTTGTGTTTTTCAGCCCTTCAAGTACAGTGTAATAAGGTATACAGCTTTGCCTGTGGCGGGTGTGGTGGGATTTAGAAATAGTCTAAAAATACCTTCATTTTTTTCCCCTAGTTCTTTCCCTTCCCAATCTGTGGGTGGTTTTTCCCTGTGGCTCTCCCCAAGCACCTGGAGTGTCACTACTTGTGTATACAGGCGTTCTTAGACTGAAAATTACTTGCATCTATTGCCCACATTGCATTTTTGAAAATAGTATCGAATGTGCTGTGCTACCTCACCCAAACAATAAGTTAAATAGATTTGGCTGTAAGTATTGCATGAGCCCAGTTGGAAAATGTTAATAGTATTTTTGAGAGAATTCTGTTAGAAGTGATATGCATGTTCATTGAGAGAACTTGGAGAAGAGGTTCGCAAGTTTATTTAAGACAACTATAACATGACTTCCCTCCCACAATGGGGCAGCCAAAATGGCTAACAATAAAATCATAAATAACTAATATAAAGGAAACAAAATGTATGGGTAAAATAGTAATGTATTAAAAGTATAAAAAGTGTAAAACACAGAAACCTCCAATAAAACACGTAAAAAATCTTCAAGGGAGGCATCAATAAAAAGCGGATGCTAAGAGAATTAGAACGGTAAAATCTGAGAAGTCCGGTAGGCTTACCATATCCAAAGGGGGACAGGGTGCCTATACCTTTAACCATTGTAAAAAGAGGGAATTTGGGCAGGTGCAGCTCATAATGGAAGGGTGCAACAAACTGCACCTGTCCAAATTCCCTCTTTTTACAATGGTTAAAGGTATAGGCACCCTGTCCCCCTTTGGATATGGTAAGCCTAAGTCCGGTATCTACAAAAGGACCAACGTTTCAACCTCTAAGCCGAGGTCATTTTCAAGGTAAAATACAGCAAGGCTGCAAAGATGGAATTGAAAGCCAGATCGGAATGCTGAGTTAAATAGAATAGTTCCGCTCAAAAGCGCACGAAGTGAAACCGGAAGTGTGGAAGCTGGTTGATGCCACTGATCCCTCCCACCCCTGTCCTCTCCCAGCCCCTGCGCCGCATAGCCCAGCCACTGCTTACTTGCACCACACGCCATCTGGATCTGGTTTGCAGGGTCTGGCGTTACCCTCTGTGCCAGCCTAGGGCCAGTGCAACTGCTTTATGGCAGATTTTATGACAGTCCTGGGCTGGCGTAGTTGTCCTACGTCGGCCCAGCAGTTGGATAAGATTGGGCTGTAAGTCCTTTAGCTATTGTGAGGGCACAGAGTCCATTTGTGTTGACCTGGTGTTAATCTCCAAGTTGCAAGTAAATAATTTAAATTACATAGGTATCGGTAAAAAATAGCAGATTGCTGTAGCACAATTTGAATAATATTTATAACTTCACCCCCAAAATTAGCACTGATGGGACATGACCACAACATATGAGAGAGGGAAGCTTCTGTGGACCTATACCGCCAGCATCTGGATTCATTACTAAGTTCTTTTAAATATAATCTTTGCTGTCCAATATACCCTGATTTTTTTTATTTTTGCTGTATTAAACATATTCTAAGACAGGGGCTCTCAACCTTTGGAGGCCCGGGTACCCCCAATGAAGGTCAAAAATTTTGAGTACCTCCAGCTAATTAGCATAATTAGCTAATTTACATAAATTGCACAAAAATACACAAAAATGCAAGGATCTCTTTTAAAAACACACAGCAATAAGACACATGCACAAAATGCATGCTAAAATAGATTCTGAAACATAAATCCCACATACAAACCCCTCCAAACTCAACTCTTTACCCTCCCACCCCACCCATGCACAGTTTCCAAAGTAAAAAACAAATCCCAGGTACAAAACCCCCCAAACTCAACTCTTCCCCCCCAACTAGTCTCCCCAACTAGGTCCAGTTCAGAAGCTTTCCCAAGTGATGTCTGTCTCTATGTTAGCAAAGTAAAAAGAGCTGCATTCATTCACCATCAGAGGAGCACAACACCCTCTGCTGGCTGCTGAGAAGTTCAATTATGCATGCACATAAATTAACCCCGACAATCAGCTGTAGATCAGATAGATTCGATACGGAAGAAAGCACAATGTAGCTCTCCGGCTCCAAAAAAATCCGGAATAATAATAATAATCAATTAACACTTAAGTGTTAATGGTGCAGATAACAGCCTGTCCTTGGCGTACCCCCAGCATGTGGTCCGCATACCTCTAGGGGTACGCATACCACAGGTTGAGAACCTCTGTTCTAAGATCCATGGAGAGGCCGCAGTGGCTTAGTGGTTAAAACGCTGAACTGCAGACCAGAAGGTCGGTAGGGCAGCAGTTCGAGACCCGAGTGTAGTGAGCTCCTGTCTCTGCTCCTGCCAACCTAGCAGTTCAAAAGCAAGGAATTGCAAGTAGGTAAATGGGTATCGCTGTGGCGAGAAGGTAACAGCGTTCTGTTAGTCATGCCGGCCACATGACCATGGAAGCGTCTTCAGACAGCGCTGGCTCTTCGGCTTTAGAAATTAGTCGGTCATGACTGACTTTCGAGCAGGGGATACCTTTACCTTTACTAAGATCCATGGATATTCTTGGTATGTTCTTTAATGCAGCACCCCTTTGATTTCTCAAGATAGGGCAATCCAATTCGAAGTTTCACTTAGCTCGAAGCAGTTGTGTATCATGCTTATTACATGACAACAAGTATTTATAAACAAATATTGCCGGCTTCATTTTACAGCAACGTTTTTAGCAAAAAACAGATGCTCAAAGGCACTACTTCAGTTGTTGTTTTCTTCTAAATTTCATGTTATAGAAGTCTCCCAGTCTTGTTCTTGCTCTTCATTTTTCCTTGATTTTGAACTTTTATTTCTAGATTTTGCAGCCTGAACAAAAAATATAAATAACAGTATGTAAATTGCTTAATTTGCAGCATTGCAGTAGCAGAAAAGGGACTTTGACACCACAACTTGCTTCAACAGAGAGCATTAGGCCACCTTACAAAGCTAACAGTATATTTTTCTAAGTTTCATTTAATGAGTGAAATGTCTGAGTGAGCAGTGCTATTTACAGGGCAGGATATTATACTACAGCATGTTCCGTAGACTAGATTTGACTTCCAGTGAGTTTTCTGAGTGCAATACCAAATTAGCTTTGACCTCTAAAGCAAAGGCCTCTCTTAGCCAGTTCAATGTCATATTTTATGTAAGGTATATGAATGTCCTTTTAAACTTAAGGCAAATTAACATGGTAATACTCAGTGGTTTCTCTCTCCTCCCCCCCCCCCCCCCCGCTTATATAGGTTGAGTAGCTTTTTCCATGCTACTGACTCTTTTTTGGAATGGGACTGAAATATGTTGGAAATCCTTTAGCCTGTTTTTAAAAATATTGATTGGTCACCTGGACAGTTAGTACTTCACTGGCACCCATCAATTAGAAATATGTAGCCCAGTGAAGTCCTGGCACTTAAATTTCGTCCTGCTACTGTGGAGCTGGGAAAACTATTCTAGATCTGTGGACTTTTGTCATGTTGTTGAAATCTGGGAATAAAAGTTGAAAAACAAGGAAAAATGGAGGATAAAAGACTGGTAGCCTTCTATAATGTGAACTTTAGTATAAACCAAAAACTGAAGTAGCATCTTGGTTAGTTCTTCATTGAGTACTATCAGTGCATTGAGTGCGCTGCTGAGTTGTTTATGCATTATGTAAAATGACAGCGTACACTACACTCTTCCCTCTTTATCAGTATGTTCACTATAAAGATCTCTCTTATCCATACTGTGTACATTAAAACCATCCCTCTGTACCCATACCAAGACTTTCACTATAAGGTGAAAGTAAAAAGGGGGAGTAAAAAGTCTCTTGTAGAGGAAAGGTTTATCTCCCATTTTACCCAATGGGTAAATTTCCCCTCTGCTTTGAGTTCTGGTGACAGAGCCTTGGGTGTGCCCACGAAGAAGTTCCAGGAGGTTGGATTGAGTTTTTTATTTCTCCCCCTAGTAGGACAGAGGTCCAGAAGGGCCTCCTTTCTCAGGTGTGCTCCTGCGGGCTTTAGGGGAAGCACTCGTCAGGACCCTTGGAGGACAGAGCGCAGTTCGGGAAGAGGGGCCCTCCTTTGTATAAACGCACTTTCAAGGCATGTGCATTACGTGCTCCCTTTTATAGTGTATCTGTTTTTGTGCTGTTTCTACTAGTTGCTATGAATATGGGTCGGAACAGAAGAAGAAACTCATGGGGAAAAGTGGAAAAACCTCATTATGTGATGCTAGAACCAGCAGAGGCTATGGATAGTCTCCCACTTGTGGTACTTGGTGGACGACCCAACAAAAATGGTAGGGGCACATCAAGGGTGCCCTCATTCAGAAAAAAAAGCCTGGATCAGAATGGTCTATTGTGGATTATTTGGGCTATGGTTTGCACTGATGTTTTGTCTATTTTAGTGATTCTACCTGTTTTGTTGGTTGATTTTTTTGTATTTGTATTGTATTTTTAATTAGCTACCTTGATCACTGTTGGGGAAAGGCAGGATACAAATCTCCTAAGTAATAAACTTCATCAAGGGAACGATAGGAATGGGGCAAGAAGTCCAACATGGCTGTCCCCTGAAACGTGTTGCACCTGCTTGTGTGTTTCAGTTTGGGGGCCTTCCAGTTTTCCAGGAAAATGTAATAAGGCTTTTATACCATGTATAGTACTACAGTACATAGGGAATATATAATTTGCTACATTTGGGCCCCACCCTTCCTCCAAAGAGCTCAGAGGAGCATTTTAGCTTTGCAGATCTGTGAGAGATTTTCCCAAGACCTCCCACTGAGCTTCATAGCTGAGCCGGGATCTGAACCTGTGTTTTCCACATTCAAGCCAAACGCTGATCTCTTACTGCCTCTGACTAGATCAGAATTATATCCATAACTAACAGCTTCATGCTGCAAGGCATGGACTACAGTATATCACAACTACAGTAAGAGACCAAATTGAAGAGAGTGGGTGGGACAAGGCTATAGCCTCCCTTGCTCATATGCACTTTTCAGCACATGGAACTGATTCCTGTTCCAAACCTTGGTCCCACCCACCATGCTTCCTATTGCAGCAGTCATTTCCTAATTTCCCTTGTGTGGCAGGCATTCAAAGCCACCTTTTTTTCTCCTTGCATGCATGGAAAATAGATAGTAACTGGCTTCCCCCTACAGCCAGGGCTGTGAAGTCACTACTGTCTCCACCTCCAACTCCACCCAAAATTGCTTCTGAGTCGGAAGCAGTTTTTGGGTGGAGGCGGAGCTCTACAGCCAGGCCAGTCCCTTGGGGAGGGCAACTGGGGTGGCCACCCTGAGCCCAGCACTTCGAGGGGTCCTGCTGCCACAAGCAGCAAGCTTTGCGGCGAGAAACCACTTCAGAAGCGGTGATAGAAGCACAGGGGAAGGCTGAGGCTGGTCTGCGCCCACTTCTGTAGCAAAGCGCTGGAGGCTGGGCAGAGTCGGAGAGAAGGAAGGACAATTCTATGCATGTCTACACAGATGTAAGTCCCATTTATTTCAATGGAACTGATTTCCAGGTAAGTGTGTATAGGATTGAGCCTTTAGGGAAGGAAGGCAGCAGATGGAGTTTTGCCCTATGTTAAAAATGGTGATCTCCTATTCTGCTACCTCTTATGCCTGTTACATATCGGTACGCATCAATGACTCCCACAGACTGCAGTCCTGTTGGGTGCAGCCTCCTCTGATCTTATGTTTACCAAATGAGAGAGGAATCTCTCCCAAGAGGCTAAGCACAAAGTTGTGCATGCACAGGTGAGGGGGAATGCAAAGTATTTCAATTTCCTGGCTGTTGCAGAGATTTATGAAAATTGCTGTAGAACCACTTTGGAGTTAACCACACCTTTGACATATAAGGGAAAACATTAGTATTTCATTTTCATTTTAAATATATTTTACTAAATAGTGTACAAAACTCTTCCTGTACTGAACTGAAAATATTGATGTCTTCTCCCTTGGACAGCAGCAGGGTTCTTGTATTGGTCCCATTGCTTTTCACTTTTTAAAGCCGCCTTGAGTGCCCTTGTTGGGAGAAAGGCGGGGTATAATTTTTTTAAATAAATAAAGCAGTAGGGTGATTTTGACTGCACAGAGTAGGAGCAGCGCCAGGTTGTGTGAGGAGCTTTGAAAAGAAAATGTATTCCTTAAGGGTATGTCACTAAGAATAAATGAATTGGACAAGAGCCTATAAAAGCATGCTGTTGAAATATTTTAAAGAAATGTTTTGGTTTTAAGAGTTGAGGAATTTTGAGAGTTGAGGAATTTTGAAGTGGCTGTACTATGGACAGCTCAAATCCACTTGGCTATTTAAAAAACAGCTCTTCTGTTCAGTGAATGGCTTTGTAAAAAGGGAGGTTTGAATACAAAAACTCATCTGTTGTGGCCGTACTTTATCCTAACTGTTAAGTACTGCATGTTTTTCACTCCAGAACATTCATTATCGCATGTCCTTCTCTTTGGTCTACTTGATTACATACCTAAAAATGTGATTAACAAGGCTAATATTTGCATGGTAACCTTGGCCCTAAAACATCCCAGGGAGACGCTGTTTAAAACTTTGTTTGGAGAACTTTGGCCTAAAGGTTTCGCATACTTTCATGCTAGTGAGTTGAGGAAAGGAATTTAGATTAAGGAGGGATTTGTGGTAGAAGGCTTTCCAAAGCAATTCAGAAGTGAATCCTGAATCTCCAGGAGAGATCTGGAAACATGGAAATCAAGATATGAATTTGAAAGTGTTTGGTGCATGGAAATCTAGTTCTTTGAGGTGTATTGATGTCACTGAGGATGAACTTGCATAGTTAAGTTGCTTTATTTAGCCATGGGGGTTTTAACCTTTGTCGCCAGGTGTACCACCTGTCATGGTCAAATTGTCTTTAACCACCTACACCAGGGGTGTGAAACCTATTTGCGGTGGGGGCCATTTTCCCATAGGGAAAATTTGCTGCCGGCCGGCCGTGAGGCCGCCCAAATTTTTTTGGCCCCCCTGCAAATTTGACCTCCCCGCAAATTTACCGCTCGCTCTTCCTCCCACTCGCTCTCTCGCTCTTGGCGCCTCCTCCTTTTAAAAGCAGCCTTACTGGACCTGTGCACAGCGCCGCTGAAGCCGAGATTGCCCTCTCGGCAATCTAGGCTTCAGCGACGCTGTGCGCAGGTCCAGGAAGGCCGCTTTCAGAAGGAGGAGGCGCGCAGCGTGGCGGCGGCCGGAGGTTCCCCACGCCTGACCTACACCAATAAATAGATTTGTAAAGACTGTTTCGCACCATGAATACCATAGTGCAGCATTTCTCAAACTGTGGGTTGGGGCCCACTTGTTGGGTAACAACCTGATTTCTGGTGGGTCCCGCAGAGCCTCCAATGAAAACAGGGGTGATGGAAAGATCAGGTAACTAATTGCCTCAAGCCTTAAGGCTATTCAAAAATCAGATAGCTGCTAATTGGTCTGCAAACAGGTGAGTTCCTGCAGTTTGCAAGCTTTTGTTAATATAGGGAGAAATGTTTGAGCCTATGTCAGATGACAGGCAGTGGGGGCAGGTGAAGGCTGGGTCACATAACTAAGCCCCTCAAGCCTTGAGGCTATTCATTAGGGCTGCCTCATTAGGAGAAATTGAGGTTTTTGCAAATAAATATCACTTGCAAATATTTCTTTCTAGATCAACCCTTTTAAAAGTCTCAAAGGTAGGTGGGTCCTGATACTGTTTTAAAAAGCGAGTGCTAAAACGTTTGGGAACCACACACACACACACACACACACACACACACACACACACACACACACACACACACACACACACACACACACACACACACACACACACACACACACACACACACACACACACACACACACACACACACACACACACACACACACACACACACACACACACACACACACACACACACACACACACACACACACACACACACACACACACACACACACACACACACACACACACACACACACACACACACACACACACACACACACACACACACACACACACACACACACACACACACACACACACACACACACACACACACACACACACACACACACACACACACACACACACACACACACACACACACACACACACACACACACACACACACACACACACACACACACACACACACACACACACACACACACACACACACACACACACACACACACACACACACACACACACACACACACACACACACACACACACACACACACACACACACACACACACACACACACACACACACACACACACACACACACACACACACACACACACACACACACACACACACACACACACACACACACACACACACACACACACACACACACACACACACACACACACACACACACACACACACACACACACACACACACACACACACACACACACACACACACACACACACACACACACACACACACACACACACAGGGAGAGAGCGCTACTTATGTATTTTTAATGAGATGGTTGAACCTAAGCACCCCTTAGTACTACCTCCGGCACCACTCTCCTGCTGCGTACCACTGGAAGTGACTGGCGATGACATCATCGCCAGTTACTTCCAGGTTTTCAGAGGTCAGAAAACACAGGTAGGAGTGAGGTTCCGGTGGTCCGGGTACCACCAGCAGTTGGCTGAAGTGCCACTAGTGGTACTAGTACCACTGGTTGATAAACCCTGGTGTAGAGTATGTACACATTAAACTGTGAAAGCTGCATGGTATAAACTGCAAGGTATAAGCAGATAGAAGAACTACAAATAGAATAATTGGATCTCACTATTCACGGGGGATCTGTTCCAAACCACCACCACCCCTGTGGATAGTGAAGATACCGGGATCCACATTAAAAACCCTGTAGGAAAAAGCCCCCAAAGCGCTGTTTTACCTTTAAATAGCAAAATTGCGGTGTTTTCAAGTCTCCACAAGGCTTCTTGAAGCTTCACGACCTGGGTCATGCGAAGGCTCTTCCCCCTCCTCCCAGCCTTGTCCCCGGGTGCCTTCGCGCAACCTGGGAGTCTATCATGAAGCTTCAAGAAGCCTTGTGGAGGCTTGAAAATGCTGCGATTTTGCTATTTAAAGGTAAAATGGTGCTTTGGGGGCTTTTTTCTTTCTACAGGGTTTTTAGTGTGGACATTCGTGGATCCAAGATCCATGGGTGTAACAAATCCGTGGGTCCCAAATCCACAGCTAAAAAGGGTCCACTGTACTCAGGCAGTTCTATTGGGGGGGGGGAGGAGTTGTCCTTTGATCCTAATCAAGAATCTGTAATAGAATCCTGTTTATGGCTGGTCATTCATTTTTCTTTAGCTTCCTTTTCTTATGTATGAAGCTTTGCTGTTTTGTTTTGGGAAAATAGTAAACAAAAACTTTCATAACTTTCTTGGATGACTTTTTTAGAAATGGTATTTTATTAACGGGCAACAAATATAGCTACTGATTTTAAACACTTAGTTTATTCAACAAAATTGATGAACTCGATCCAGTGATACTAGCTTTTCAAAGACTGGTAGTCATTTAGCAAGAATCTTAGATTTCACATTTAACTACTACACTTTGGTAAATTCTTAAGGTGATAGATGAACTTGATGAAGTAATGCCTGGTTAAGTTTCCCAATGCCTGGTTAAAAGTCTCCTAGCAGAAATCTTAAAGCACCACCAAATATGATGATGGAAATGCAAGAAGGAGCTTCTTAACCATAGTACAGGATAGTGATCAGAAATGTCCTTCTCTAACCAAAACTCGTGGTATGATTTCTGGCTTCAGCTCAATGTCATTTTAGCTCAATTAGTTCTTCCTCCACCCTCAGTATCTTCAGCTTCCTCGGTATCTGAAAATGGATTTATCTCCCAATCTGGAATTTAATTGCCTCAGTCTGGAAGGCTTAATTGCCTTAAGAGACGTTTTCACATATGAGGCATGTTGGCTGCTGCTAGCATAAATCCATACTTCAGATATTCCAAATTATATTGTCTACATTTCTTCTTTGGTTTTTCTGCTTCTGCCATTTCTATTCAATGGCAAAGAGACAAAAACACACAGTAATGACAGTTTCTCAAAAAGCAATATATTGGTCTGACTGGAGTGTTGGTGGCATATTTACTAAGAATTCCAATAGTTTCCACCAGATTTCAGCACTATGCAGAGGCACAGTGAAGTACCATTTGCCAGCATGGTGCCATATTCCCCCCTCCCAGAGGCAGAACCACCCACTTTGGGAACCACTGCTCTATACTGTCCCTGCTGCACTTCACCCTTCCCACACACTTACAGTAGCTTCTGAATGCTTGTATACTGTCTTCCTCAGTGTTGGACTCTCATTCAATAATTGCATTGGTGTCATGTCTCAAAATCCATGCTTTAGGGAACTCTGGGCCGTCCCATAATGTTACTCACCACCTTCCCAAGGTTGGGAGAAAGCACGTGGGTGATCTTGCTCTTCCAATCAGAGTCCTCAGAAGTGCATGGCAAACTAGTAAGCCCCATCTTTTCTCTCTGGAAACATAAAGGAGAAGAGTGGCAATTTTTGCTGCTGCACTTCTGCATAGTAGCAAGATAATAGTCCCCAGTCTTCATCTCCATCTTGGAGTGAAGATGGTTCATCCACACATTTGTACTAGGCTTCTGAGACCCTTAAAAGCCTAGCACAACCCCTCCTTGCTCCAGCTTCAAGCTGGGTGCTTGTCTATGCTGAGCTGAAGTGCATTGCAATTGCAGGGAAGATCCTTCCCCAATTTCAAGCTTGAAGATGGGATGGTAGCAGTGGATTGTTCTGACTTCATCCTGCATTTTGGAGGCACAACACAAGATCATGGACAAGACCCCTGCCCCTTGGAGAAGGGACAAGATCCTATCAACCACAAACGTTTGATTGGTCAACCATGGCCAGCCCACATTTGTGGACCTCTGTTAGTTCTCGGTGAGTGTTCTCAAGTCTGCCAACAGGACCTCCTGGGCCTAGCTCATCAGTTCTGCTTAAGCCATCCTCTGTAGGGTATAAACTCTGGGCTCCAGTTTCACACTGGAACCCCCATGAGCGTTCAGTCCTTTTTCCTCATGCAAGTTATCGAACATGGCAACCCCAGTTTCTGATGCCTCAAAGTAAATGAGAGTTTACATACAAAGATTGGGTTTGCACGGGATTAAAAGCCATGTTAAAAACTACAAAAATATTTGTTAAAAATACACATTAAAAACAATGTTAAAGTTAAAAACACGAATACAGCTCACAACGTTTCGTTCAATTCCATGAACCTTCTCGAGTGATAAAAGCAACCCAAGCTGCCAAGATGTTAAAACAGTAGTGCACAGCCCTGGGAATGTATAGAGAAAGCTACACTTTCTGAAATGTTGTGAGCTGTATTCATGTGTTTAAACTTGTTTTTAACTTTTTAACATAAATATATTTTGTAGTTTTTAACATGGCTTATAATCCTGTGCAAACCCATCTTTGTATGGAATAGAGGCCATGAAAGTTTTAGATCCTTTTGAAAAACAGTTTGTCTAGACCATGTCATAACAAAATCATGTGTCCAGAAAAAGCATTATAGAGTAGAAACACCAAATATAAAGACCCATTATAAACAGGCAACTACATGTATAGCAAAAGTATTGCAAAATAGGTGTATTGTTACACCTTTGTAGTTGCAAAGGTGAAGAATGCAAACTTTTCTAGAACATCACTGTCTCTGGTCAACAACATTTTGTCTAAGATTAAGTTTGTTCAGGATCTCCATTTCCGAGAGAAAGCACAAGGCCTCTTGGGAATAACCCAGAGACCTCACCTTCCCCCATACTTTGAGCAGCCATTTAGGGGGACACTGAATCAGATAGCATCTGGTGTACCAGGCTATCCATATCAGCCTGGAAAGATACTCGAAGCCAATATCTGAAAATAATTTTCCATGCCCTTGTTCCCAAAAGGCTCTCTCTCAGTTCCAGATATAAAGGTGCATTTAGAGCACACTTTGGCAGTCCTAGTAATTTCCTCAGGAAGCTCGCATGTAGCGACTCCTACAGATGATGTGCCCAATCCAGCCAGACTGGGATTCCATACAAAAATTGAGGGATCACTTTTGCATTAAAAACCTCTAAGAGTTGCAGGGATATATGCATTACCTTATTTATGAAAGAAACTGAGAATCGCCTGCAAGGATTGGCTGGCCAAATTTGAAGCGCACCATTTGAGTAGCCCAAAATTGTAATAAAAAGTGACTCCCAAGTATTTAAAGTATTTCACTTGGTCAATCATCATACCTCTCACTCTCCACAATCTGGGTTTCCAAGTTCTTGAAAAAAACATAATTTTGGGGTTTGTTTTTTTGGGGGGATATGTAATGATTTATTGATATCCAAATCTAAGATTTTATTTAGTAGATGGATCAACCCCATTCATGAAAGAGAGAAGATCGTCTTCCGCATATAACATAAGAGGCATATGCTTTGTACCCAACTTAGGTGGATGACGCTGTGTGGTGTCATGTGGCTGCACGTAGACGGAGAAGGAGGAGGACAGGTTGTTTACCTGTATAGTTTTTCATGTGGTGGTTTGTGTAGACCAACCATCTCCTCTGCAGGTTTGGTTCCAAGTGCTAAGACTGGCACCACCAGTCAAGACTTTTTGGAAATTAGATTTTGAGCCATGGGGCAGTTCTCAAAAACTGAGGGATTTGGTGTTTTTGCCCATGCTTGAAGCACACAATTGTACACAGTCCCCCCATTCAAGCGGGGGACTCTGGAAACTTTAGGGTACCCTACACGAGTAGATCACTTGAACTATAGTTATAGGTAAGCAACCTGTCCTTTTTTCCATTGGCTCTGAGTAATCCATAGATGTCCTTTAATGCACATTTTTCAGTGTTAATTTCTCAAGGCTCCCTAGGTATTCTCAGATGGCATGACTAGGATGTAAGTTTGAGATAGTTGATTAATGTTAAAGATTTAAAATGTGAATGCAACGAAAGTGTTGACTTGCTGTAGGTTGTGTCAAGGCTTACCTTGTAAAACTGGGCAACTTACAGTACAGTATTTTAATCATGTTGCTTAGAAGAATCTGAATTCCTCAGTGAATTGTTGCTGTGCTCAAAAAAACTATACCGTAAGCAGTCTGGTCCTGCCAGGTCCTGTTGTGCTTCAAAAATGTGCTCCTCCATGTACTGTACCAGAGAATGTATTTTACAGATTGGTAGAAACTTTTAATTCATTGATCTGCCTCTGTTGCTGATGCCTTGACAAGATAGAATTTTAAAGTCTCAAACATTAATTTATATGTTTGCATGCATAAAGAGCAAGAATGAGTCTTCTCATTATAAGCACTGTATTGCCTCCTTGTTAGAGTTGGGAGGGGATTATTCTTTTGCGCTTAAGAACTCCATAAATAGCAGTGGCGTCCCCTGCCGGCTTTGTAACACGTCAGATAGGTTGCATACTATAGGTAGCTTCTACAAGCTTCTTTGGTCCCTTCTGACTTGGGATCCAAGCTAAGGCTTCTTGGGCTGAATCAGGACAGTGCATGCATCCTGATCTTCACCCTCCCTGTGAGAAGTTGGTGTCTTCCTCCTCCTGGGAAGTAATAGTTAAAAGTAGATGGCGATTAGTTATGCTCAAATACCAAAGTGTCTTCAAAGTTGTGTGCTACTACTCATTGTAGTTAGCGTGGAATGACTATTATTTGCTGTTAAGCTGGCCATTTAGATAAAGCCAGAGTCAAAGGGAATTTGATTTTGTAAGAATTCATTACTGTTTCATACTCATTACTATTTTTTTTACTGAGTAGCTTGGTATATTTCCCAGACTGTGTCTATCTAGGCAACTTAGAGGACCAGGCTTCCTTAATGTCACTAAACACAATGCCTTCTCATTTGTGTCCATGATACACAAATCTAAAGACAGAAATGGGAAGCACATGTACATCTTTTTCCTGCACTTGTGATGAAGGCACAAGTCTTTTGAAAATGCTAGTAGTGGGGGGGGGGGGGTGTTAGGTATCTGCAAAACGGCATCCAAAACTGAGTTAAATCTCTTCCTGTGAAATGGAGATTTTCTGCCCAAAGCATAACGTGTGTTGTATCTGGATGGTACATTTTGTGCCAATGTGACTGAAGTTACAGCAACAGCCGGTTTGTTGTAGCCTTACCTATAGTTACGGTACTTTCATTTGGTTCTTCCTTTGCACATGCACACACCCACTTCAAACAGTACCTGCTGTTTGCAGCTGTTCTAAAGCCACTGAACAGTGGTAAGATGCATTCATGATTTTCAACACTGTCTATTGGCCATTGGTTGTACATGAGTTTTAAGGCAGCTTTCAGTTATTACTTACTGGTTTTGGAAGTCTTGCCTTTTAATGGTTAATCAGAGCAATGCTAGAGTCTGATTTATAATTATTGTCTGAGCTGATTTGAGGCTTACGCTTTAACCAGGTGATCAAGGAGCAACACTGTTGTATAAACTATAGTAGTGAGACTGCTAGATTTTTTTGGTTGGTGAAAGACATGTTTGCCTTCTATTAAACTCTCTAAAAATGAAAAGGTTAGAAAAATTTGGAGGAAAAAGCTCTTAAGAGCAACCATTCTAAAAATCTCAGGGCCAAGCTACATGTTATGACAGATGTGTTTTCTTGGCACTCTTTTCTTCAAATAGCACTGTGTGGATGCATGCATGCATGTGCACATACAAAACACTGCAAAACTGCATCGGGGGATGGAAGGGCTGTAGTACTTACTACCCTGAACTCCCCCCCCCGCATGCTACTTATAGCTTCAGTTGAATATTTTTTCTTAAACCTGTAAATAGCGCACAAGGGGAGGAGGGAAATGATACATACGTTTCTCATGATTACGTACACAATGAATATATATGTTGCCTACATAAAAGCAACGTCCAGGTAGGAAATACTGCCTTGTGTAAAGAAATTCTTTGCACGATTGATATTATAGGGATTATAATATGCTTGCTCATGGGATAGGGCAAACCGAAGCGTGGGAACAAATGTCTATCTCTTTCTTAGATGACTCTTCAGTTACTCCAGCATAAATTTTGTGTACAACCTTGACGGTTTTCCTTAAGGTCACCAGTTTCCATTACCACTCTTCATTGCATATTATTGTGACTCAATAAGAACATTGTTGGGGGCCCAGTGAAGAGTCTGGGAACATCTGGGACTGCTGAAACTAAGAAGCTGTAGACCTGACTAGTAGACCTTATTTGCTGTTAAGTGCCATCTGGATGAGACCCTCCGGAAACCCTGCATATAAGGGTGTAAGAGCATTGCGGGTGGGTGGATGAGGGGTGATGTTCATCTGCACCCTGGATGGGACCATTCTACAGGAACAAATGTTTTCTTTGAGCTGGTGGCCTGGCCTCTGGCAGATGAATTGAAAAAGCAGGGACCCACAGCTTTTAGAGGGTTGAGCTTGAGCTTCTGAAAAGCTTTGTGCAATTCACAGCTGACAAACTTGGACACAGTTCAGAGGATCCTATTAAAGTTTACTTTCACATGCTGACCTCACTTTTTTTCCCCTCCCCCTTACAGGTCCCAAGACAGGCAACAATGCATCTGGTGTGAAGAAGTTGTGGCTACACAGCTGATTATAGCTTGCTGGGCCCTGGATTTCCTTTTCTGGCTAGAACAGTGTACTTGGTACGTGGAGAGAGAATGACTCTTGGATGTGTACGGCTGCCCCCAGTACTGGGGAGGACTTTGCTGGTGCTGATGGTGACGACTTCTGTTAAGTGCCATTGGCCCAGTGAGGCCTCAGAAGTTGTACGGGACTGGGAAAACCAGTTAGAGGCCTCCATGCATTCGGTGCTTTCGGACCTCCGAGAAAGCGTGCCAGCAGTGGTGGGGATTCCAGACAGCTCTGCTGTTGTGGGTCGCTCCTTCAGAGTCGCTATCCCAACAGACCTAATAGCTTCTAATGGAGAAGTAATCCAGGTGAGAACATAAGGGCCTAATATCGCATTTTGTCTTTGCTTATGCCATGACATCCTTCTTCCCACACTCAAAATAAATATCATGGTAGCTGTTTGGTCCTAGGTGTGATGGCTTGTAAACCCAAATACCATAAAAATACTGAGATCAGAAAGTGCAGTGGACCCTCCGCTATCCGCAGATCCCACTTCCATGGATTTGTCTCAACACAGATACAGGGCCCACTGTAAAACTCTCTCAAAGGTTAAAACGTGGTTTGCTTACCTTTTTTAGATGCAAACTGCTGCATGTTCCTTTAGCAAGCTGAAATCGTGCTCCAGGAGCCTCTTCTGGGTCGCGTGACTTCCCCTCCCAAAACAGCTCCAGAATGCATTGCAATGCATTCTGAGGCAAACTTTGGAGAGGGGAGAGTTGTGCGACCCGGAAGAGGCTTCTGGAGCACGATTTCAGCTTGCTAAAGGAAGAACACGCAGCAGTTTGCAGTAAAAAGGTAAGAACAGGCCAGTTGACTTTGGTTGGTGGACTGGACACGGCCTGTGGGCCATAGGTTGCCAACCCCTGCCTTAAATGGTCCTATCATGAAGTTGGGCTGTTTTTTCATGAATTCTGAAATTTGACAGTGAGGGAAGGAAACAGATAACAAACTTACTCCATCCTAACTCCGTAGTTACCTTTCCTAGACCTTAAGCATTTTGGGCAATTTTTCTAACCTTTTCAAGCAGGAAGAGACGGACACAAAAGTGCAATGCTACATTTCTGGCTCTGGGTTGTGTAACGTAGGGGCTGCCCGCTTTAGCTGTAATGGGTTAGTTCTCCAGCAGGTAAGGCAGCCTTGTTGATACTGTGACATGTTTTGTTCCCGGGAGAAGTGTTGCAGTATCCCAGAAGAGATTCTACCACAAGCCAGATCACCCTGAACTGTCAAATAGTTATTTGCACCAACTTTCCTAGAGCTTAAATGGTTGAGACTGCAGCAGGAAGAACTTGGAATCATTGGTGAGGTACATGCTGGTATCCCAGATATGTAAACGATCAGTAGGCATTCAATATGGCATGCCTTCTCCTTCCTGCTCCCCACCCCCTACTTTTTAATGAAAGGACCATTGATGTCTGTCTCAACATTACAGTGTGTATTTAATGCAAGGTGGCAGAAAATGAGGTATGCATAAGTGGCTGTTGTGGGAGGCTTATAAAAAATGTGAGGCCAACATGAACAATGAAAGATGTAAATGCCCACTACTGGAGCTGTAAACACAGAGAATTCAAAAGTGGTGGTAATTTCTTTCAAGTCTTGTGCCTTTTAAAGGCATCTTGGCATACTACCGTATTTATTGGCGTATAATACGCACTGGCGTATAAGACGCACCTTCCTTTTGGCCCTGGGTTTCAAGAAAAAAACATTTAAAGCATTTTTGGGCCACTTGGCCACTTACCGCTTGGCTGCTTAATTAGCTAATTTACATAAATTGCACAAAAATACCAGGATCTCTTTTAAAACACACAGCAATAAGACACATGAACAAAATGCACCAGAAAAACCCAGACTCAACTCTTTTCCCCCACCCCAACTATGCACAGTTTCCAAAGCCTCACAACTAGGCCCAGTTCAGAAGCTTACCCATGCTGTATTCATTCAGCATCCGGAAGAGCAGGCCCTGGGCAGCTCAGCTGAACAATTTTCCCCCACCCCAACTCTTTTCCCCCACCTAACCTAACCTAACCTATGCACAGTTTCCAAAGCCTCCCCAACTAGACCCAGTTCAGAAACTTACCCTTCCGAGGAGAGCTGGAAAAGACTAGGCCCTTTGCAGCTCAACTGAACTGAGCACAGTGCCCTCTGCTGGATGCTGAGAAGCTCAACTCAAGCTCGTGCATAAATTAAACCCCGACAAACAGCTGTAGATTGGATAGATTAGCCAGGGAAGAAAGCACAAGGGAGCTCTCCAGCTCCGGAAAAACCTGGTAAGCCCCAAAATGCTTTAAAACGGGCGGGGGGGGGAGGGATTTTTTTTAGTATTGGCGCATAAAACGCGCCCTACTATTTTGGGTCACAAATTTAGACAAAAAAATGCATTTTATACGTCAATAAATACGGTAGTCAACTATCTGGTAGCTGTTCCTTGATGTAGACTGGACGTTTTCATTTGCTGTTATTCTCTGTATTTTAACCCCCAGTCAATGTCAAGATTTATTGTAGCAGCTCAGCATTGGGGTCAGATTTACCCAAGAACGATGCACACACAGAGTGTCGGACCTTTTTATCCGCTGGGGTTCTGTTCCTGGAACCACAGTGGATAAGAAAATCAGTGTTATATGAAATCTGGGGGAGGGGGGGCGGAAGCGGTGCTGTATTACCTTTTTTCCAGCATCTTCACCACTTCCCTCCTGAGTTTGTTTAAACTGACTGAAAAAAACCAAAAGCCACTACAGGAAGCAACCTGTAAATGGTGGCAGAGACTCCCGGCTGCATTTTTCAGCGGTTTGGACGCACGCAGGAGGCTGGAAGTGACTGGCAGGCCTCCGACAACACTGGGGAAAAAAAGGTAATGTAATGCGATTGGGCTCCCTCTTCCACAGTTTTGCCATCCGTGTTGAGTCAAATCCGTGGATAAAAAAAACGGTGGATAAAAAGGTCCGACTGTATGTACAACGTATTATGCCATTAATCTGAGAAATTCAGATGACACTTTCAGTAGTTCCATTACTGTTTCTTCTGTGGAATACTGTTTGGCTATTTTTCTTCTGTTTTGACAGTCGGAAGCTGCCACAGATAAACTGGTTTTCTTCCGAGGTTGCTAGTCGGAAGCAAAGTGAAATAGCCAACCACAGTCCGCAAACCAGCTAGTCCTTACAGCGCAATTTGCAAGGACATCTCTATATTGATTTTTGCTTTGTTCAGTTCTTGATTAGTTTTGTGTTACAGTTTTTAAAGCTTGTTGTGAGTCACCATGAACACTTCCTATTAGAGGGGAAAGGTGTAATATAAACATTTTAAATAAATGATCTTAGTTCTACAAAAAATGTATGGAACATACAGTGTTAAGATGAATTATTTTCTATCATAGCTGAGCTGAATCCACATTTGTACTGTTCTGGTTTGTTATAAAGGTGTGTCTGACAGAAACCATCAAATACATGTTTTGTAAGGATCTTTCTGTAAACAGAGAAAAATCATTCATCTGAAGGCTCTTGGTTAAGGTGCAATTATGTCTGGAGGTTTCTTATAAAATTTGCAGCTACAATAGGGGCAAATAGGACTCCAGGAGCCAAATTAGAAAGAGTTTCTAGTCACGAACTGCACAGAAGCTGTGATTGAGAGTTTTCCTGAGTCTCAAAGAAGGTTCTAACTGGGGGAAAAAAAGCTTTTAAAATTTAGGTTTATACATTGTTTTGTAGACTTGAGAGTTGCTGTTGACCCCAGAAATATTTTGTGGTGATATTAAGAAAAGTGTGGAAATGTATGCCCTTTTATATGTCTTTCTCACTTGAAATTGAAATAATAGATTCTGGTCAGAAGAGTGAGAAAAAAAAACCTTTAGTGGGGTCATTTTGACCCCTGGCATCTTATGTGCATGGCTTTTCAATTTTCATAGTAATTCAGATAAGGGCAGAAATGACCTCCAAAGCTCTAAGCATGTATACATCACTAGATTTAGGAGAGGCCCTGAAATACCTCCTGGCCAGTCAGACCTCACCATAATTGAGGAAGACCTGGAGCACGGAGTTGCAGAATGCTAAAGTTACACTTTTCTATGATTTTTTTTCAGCATTGAGGGGGCCCTGAGATCTCTGTGAGTGCGTGAGAGTATATGACTTGCTTCAGCTTCCTATGTTTAAATTATTGTTTAACGAGACAGGAAGTATGGGATAAAAAGCCATATATTTTTTCTTAAAAGGAACAATAAAACTTTTAAAACAAGACCCGATGTTGGAGCATTTTTCCTTAGTCCAAGCACATACCCGTATTACAAGTACACGAAGGAGACGAAATGACAGCCACGATAAAAGTTTCCGTTTCCTTGTAAAGTCAACGTTTCCTCCTAATTTCCTAGGACATTGTCAAGACAGGCACAGTAAAAATTACTGTTAGATGACAGATTCCTTGGAAAACAAACCGCTGGTCTTTTATGGATTCCCTAGAAAGCGCGGGAAGCGCTAGACGAGTTGATACCGGAAACAGCCGCTTCCGCTCTGACCGATGTTAACCTTTCTCTGTCGTTCTCCTGTTTTTGCTTCTTTATTGAGTATTGGTCCCCAAATCTTGTTGGCAAAGCACAATTCCTGTTGTCTATTAAGAAGGCAAGAAGGTTTCCTTTGAGAAATAGAAAGTGCCTCTAGATTTAATCTTTGTTTAAATTTAGGTTCATTGAACAGAGATTGCGTATGATCAAAGGCAATTTTATGCCCCGACTCAGCTGCATGTGCAGCAACCTTTATTGATAAAGAAGCAGTTCTTTATCGTGGCTGTCATTTTGTCTCCTTCGTGTACTTGTAATACGGGTATGGACTAAGGAAAAACGCTGCAACATCAGGTCTTGTTTTAAAAGTTTATTGTTCCTTTTAAGAAAAAATACATGGCTTTTTATCCCATACTGCCTGTCTCGTTAAACATCGTGTCTGGCCATGAATCTTTCCACGCTACAAATTTAAATTATTGGTTTGCTGGTCAACATTGTCTATGTAGTTATGTTCATAGAAAGCCAGATGGGTGTTGCCTTACAGCTTGAAGGTCAAGGGAAAGTGATAGGTCCTGATAACTACAGTAGTGGACAAGAATCTCCTTGTAATCTGTTAAGTGGTTCCCAAGCTGTAAAAGATGTGGTAGTTCTTCTCTTTTATATTTGTTCACTATGATGTTCCAAGATATTCAAGTGGAAGGAACTGCAGGAAAGTGATAGAGATGTTAGCCTTCATCAGTGTAAACAGATTTACACAACCAAATATTAAAGCTTGATGTATGAAAAGAGCAACCTAAGAAGCTTTGCATGCAGCAGACCTGATCTTCAGGATAACTCTCTCCTCAAGAAGAAACTGTACCCTACCCTTACTTGTACACTGATCTATGGAATCATTTTTATTCAGTTTACTTCATACAGCATTCACAGGATTTTAAGTTCAGGAGGTCTAATTAGTTATGGCACTAATCATAATACAGATCACTGAATTTTATCTAATCTGAGTGTTCTATATGTGTATTTTGACAAAAAGATGGTTTTAATCAAAGCTTTCATTTTGAACTCAGCAAGGTTAACAAACCTTACACTATTTTTGTCCAGGGATTAGTCTAGTTTCCAAGTACAGGTGTCCCCCACAACAACCGAGATACGTTCCTGTAACCCCGTTGTTAAGCAGGCCCGTCGTTGAGCAGGCCCGCCCCTAAAGTTTGAGGCCTCTCCCTGGTTGTGGGCCTCTCAGGAGGCCTATTCCTGGCCTCTGCTGGTCTCTAAGGGCCTCGGAATGACCCACAGAGGCTTCCATAACACATTCCCAGTTTTACCGGAAGTACGTTATGGAGGCCTCTGTGGGCCATTCCGAGGCCCGCAGAGACCAGGAGCAGGCCTCCGGAGTGGCCCACGACAAGGGAGAGGCCTCAAACTTCGAAAAGAGACTCATGATCTGCTAATGACCCCCATCATATATGCGGGGGTCGTTAAGCAGAACGTCGTTAAGTGGGGGACACCTGTACATGCCTTCTTTCCCTATTGGAGGTTTTATTCCCAGTGTCTGTGACTGACTGGATATGTGTTTTTGTTTTATTCCTTAGTACCAAGTTCTTTGCATCCATGGACATGCTTAATCCCCACAGTCATGGAACATCTTAACCTTATTTGGAAGGTCTGACATGTTAAGCTGTTCAGGTTTCTCTTGGGTGATATTTTCATGGAGGTTTTAGCAATAAGAGCATTAGAACTGGATTCATTTTTCCAGCTTTGTTAAAGTGTGCAAAAGCTACTAACTCATACTTTCTAGTACTGTAGTCTGATCACACATTCCTGTGTTAGCAGTTTATACTACATCAGTGGCATGAAAGGAATTTAAAATAACTAGGTAGTTAACTCTGTTTACAAAGGCTTCTCTTTACAAAGGCTTCTCTTGTTGCTTATCCTAGAGGAGATTCTCACTAACTGCTGGGTGAGTCACTGTTTACAAGGATGGTATGGGATTCACCAGTGCTACTTTAAAATGGCTTCTTCTCTGTATGTGCTTTTAAGTGCTACATTAGCCTTTCTGCTGTAATACTTAACAAACCAACACTCAAGCAAATAATTATTTTACCTTCCTCCCTTGTCACACTGCTGATTAAAATCTCAGTGATTGTTCAACCTTCCTGCAGAATAAAATAGGGCTGAAATAACCATCTGATAAATTCCTACGGCTAGCCTTGCTTCAACAAGGTGAGGAGTTGGTTGGTTCCCAGTAACAGAAGTGATTAGTGAGTGCAATTGATGGTGATGTTTGCTTGAATTTGGTATTGGGGAGTAGATATGTGTTTCACATTTCTGTGGGATGGAGTGATGGACAAATCTGGCTGTGTTGTGGAAGCTACAGTGAGACTTTGAGGACTGTTAGGAAGTTCTGTAGCTTCTAGTAAAATAGAATTGGAGATAGATTTCTCTTCCAGATTCCAAGGCTGCCAACCTCTCTGCAGTGTACAGGTTGAAGGCGTTGACAGTATGCATAACTGATACACAGATAGCACCACAAGTGAAGGCAAATCCAAATCACATTCATTTAATAGGCTCATTCACTTGATGAAATCCATTTGAATGGTGTTTCTGTGAGGGATAGACCAGTTGACAATAGATCTGCACAAAGCTGCTTTGCATGCTCAAAGAAGGGGATTGACTTTTCACAACTCAGTTGTGAAAATCTCCTATCTGCTAGTGAGGCTTTTATTTAATAGATTTAAATTTTGGATATTAGGAGATTTCAGTGTGCAAACAGGATCTGGGGAGTTTAATTTGTAGAAACCAAACAGGCTCATTATCGGCTGTTTAGTGTGGTCACGTGTGCAGGACTCTAGCCTGTCCCTGTTAATTCAATAGCTGTGCTGCAAGAGACATTCTTGTATGGCAGTGAGTTGCCATGTATGCTAAATTTTTCTCTTCTAGCTTTCTCTTAAGGAGATTAGCACATGGATTTCTAACTGAACATGAACTCAAGATTAGGGTCAATGTTGTGCAAAGAGTGGAGTCTTTCTGTGAAGGCTTCAAGCTAATGCGGTGGGAGCAATTGGCAGGCTGCCTATAACTAATGGGTTTAGAATTTTGCATGCCTGGTTCTGTAGGAATCTGATGTTGCTTGTCACATGCCATAGTGCTTCAGTAACATCAGTGGACTCCTGGGATAAAAAGGATCTGGTCATAGGGGCTCCTGATAAAGGAATTGTTGTTCAGTTTTTTACTGTCTTTCTCATGCCTGCCTTCCATGGTGAGGGATTCTTACCTTTTAAGTTTCAGTAGTAGGTCCCAGAGTTGGGAAATATGACTCTGTGTAATTAACAAACCATCTTTTCAGAATGAAAATGCTTTGTCTTAACTCTGGTTTTTGAATGGCTTCCTTTAGCTTTGTATTGTGAAGGGTAAGAAAATACAAGTGATGAACCGGTAGTTTTGCATGACCTGGATGAAGGTACAGATTTAACCCTGTTCCAGTGCCAACAGACAGCAGGGTATCTGCTGACTCTAGGAAATGGCAGCAAGTGGTGATTAGTAGGGAACCTAAAGCGCCAATAAGCACCTAGCATCTGGTACAAATATCTGATTCTTTCCATCTTTGCCCTTTTGCATGTAAAAAGGTTGTATGTAGAGGCTGAGCATTGTCCTCTTTCAAAGTTTGATACTCTGCCTTGAACTCTTATCAACAAAATGGCGAGCAGGGAGCAGGCAACAGATCTCAGTCCTTTGCCCAAGCACGCATCCAGCTAGAATAGACTAAATTAATTGTTTTCAGACTGGCAACATTTCCTCTATGAAAGAAGCATTTCATCGGACATCCAGTGTTTTGCAGTGATCACCCGCTGAAATTACTGGCATGTTCCCTTGTTGCTCAAGAGGAAATCTTTGTCCTTTGAATAATCCTTTTATCATAAATTATGAGCACATCTGGAAATGAAGGCATTATAGTAGGAGTGACAGAATGGTATTATAGCTGGAACATCTGCTGAAATCTTTGAATTATGAACAGTGCCATTATCATAGAGGAGTTGTTTATAATAGACACGAAAGACAAGTGTCTTTGCAAGTTTGGGCCATTTCTGCATCTGTGTGTCTGGCCAAGTTTCTGTTATGTGTAATGGAGATCTTCTGAATGCTCATTATTCAATGTTCCTCTTCTCTCAAACCTCAGAAGAAGCTTTTGTGTGGATTTAAAGGCAAAAACCTGTGTCTCAAATATCTGGGATTCGTGTTATCTTAAAATTTAGACACTAAGCCTTCAGACCAGGCCCTCATCTTTTTTCTTTAAAGCAAAACTCTCTGAACAAATAGGAGGGAAAGGACTGATTCATAGTTCATATACAGAGCATGGTTACTGGTTTCAGAAAAGCATCTTCATTAGATTGCGACTTCTGCGTTTAGTCTCCAGCATCTCAACCTTGCATTTCTTCCCCTTCTGCCATAATTAAGTTTGGTTAACGATAAGACTTTTGGCTATGGGGTCATTTTATGGGGGAAAAACATGTTGGAAAATTCTTCCTTTCTAGATTTGAAAAATAGGTTAGGAAGGTACCTTTTCACATATTTATCAAATGTTTTTAAAACAAGAAGTTATTTAATCATACTACACTTATTAGTAGGTGTAGTATAAACAATGAGTATTATTGAGTGAGCATCATAGCTCCCTCTGGTGGTTATAGTGGAGGACTGAAGGTTTGAATAACTGAATACATGGTATTCTTGGGTGGTCCCAGAGTAAAGGAGACATATTACAGTACAGAAGATACTCAAAAATATGTTGACTATTTTCAGTTTTCCTCAAGACTTACGCCTGGTTTTATGTTCCTTTTTGTCCTTAATTTCCAGGAATAGAATCCATTCAGCATCTTTTCTGCTTAAATTTGACATTTGACTTTGGCTCTGTTTAAAACCCATGAGGAAAAAAGTCCAAATGTGACTAATAGGTCCCAGATGGCTTTGGAGTGCATTGGGTTTAGGTTTTGGACAGAAGCAAGGGAATTGTAATCAAAGGATAATGAATTTATGGAATTCATTGCTATAAAATGTGATGACCTCAAGCTTTTTAGAAGAAAAAGGGAGGGGGGTCAGACAAACTTAGAGTATACATCTGTCAGTGAGTGTTAGAACCACCTTATTCAGAAGCCGTCAACTTCTGAATGCTAGATCCTGGGATGAAGATTAATGAACCACTTGTTGGAGTGGACAGTGTACTGGGCTAGATGGTCCTTTGGTCTTAACCAGCAAAGTGGTGGTAGTTCCTAAACTTTAAGGTGAAAACATGATGGGAGTTCTGGCAAAATGTGTGATCTGCTGCTTTATTGTGTTAGTAGTCACTTCTTTAAGTTGCCTGCAGCAAAAAAAGTAGGATAAAATGCTTAAAATATCACTTTGCCATTTCTATTACAGTAACATACCATAACGGCTTCAATGTTGAAGGCTCTTCAGTTCTGTCAAGATTTCAGTTGAACATATAGTCTGCTTTGGCTGCCTTTTTATTTATTGTAGAAAGAAAAACCATAGTAGTCTTAACCCTGTGGTTAAAGAGCACTGTCAAGAAGTTCTTTTCCATCCATCAAAAATAATCGCTCAGTGCTGCTCCTCCCCAAGTTGTGGAACATTCTCCTGGAGATCATGTTCTGAGGAATGTCTATATGTACATATAGGCCCATCAAAACTGAAACCCATACATTTCCTGGACACACACACACGCTGCTTAAGCAGACCACCAGTACCTAGCAATAAACACTGTCCCTTTGTTAGTGTGTGTGTCCACAATGCGTGTTACTGCTGTACACTTCAGACCCATCAATGGTAAGCAGGGAGGAAAAGCGAATAATGCTGTATGACTACTTTTTATCTATTGCAACTTGAATAATATCCTGAAGTTCTGAAATGCTTTTTTTTTTTTACTGTAAATGTGGTAAATAGAGCAGTATCTTCAAAATGAACTTGTCCTGGCCAACCTAGGAAAGGAGCCTAGGAGAGGTCTGGCTCAGTGGTAGAGCTGCTGTCTCATATGCCTGAAGATCTGAGGACGTCGGTTCGAGACACCCAGAATTATCCATGAGCTGTCGACACACCGCTGACTATTTGCAGAAATTCTTGGTGAGAGAGAGGGAAACAATGCAGAGCACACTGAGCGGGAGTTAAAGTGCTGTTCGAGCGTGGGAGGTGAATGCCAGAGAGAAGTCAAACTGTGAAGGAAACCATCTGGAATGTAGTGTTCTGTGCAAGATTAGAACTTTGTATTGTATTTGTAAAAAACCCAACCCTTTGGGGGTTTAGATAGCCTGCCTATGTGAACTGCCTTTGAATTAAAGTTGGAGGAGAAATCTGATGACCAAGAAAAGGCAGTAAATAAATGCTGGTATTTATTCTTGCTATGTTCCATGAAAAATGCTTCAAAACAGTATGCATTCAACAGCCTGAATATTTTAAATTCTACACTCGGCCTTATAGAGAGTGTGATGCATTCTGCAGCAGCTTCATGATGGCGAGCCTACTGTTGCTTCAGCAAGGCTGACAGAGGCAGATCATGTTTTGCTGACCTCTGCTCATGTTATGGGTCAGACAGATTGCTTTAAATATGATATTAACAGAAATGCATCTTGGTGTGAACCTCTGCCATAGTTTGTATCTTACATTTCAGAATATTCTGTACTAAAGAGTGTTTCCATTCTAAAATGAACTTAATTGTTCTGCTTCATTTTCTTTTTTTAGGTTGGGGGGGGTCAGTAAGGGAACATAGAATGTAGAGAGTGATGAAGAGATGTTTTCCTTAACCAGAGGAGAAGCTGAGCAGTATGTCTTGGAAAAAGGCACTAGCTGTGTTCAGATAATCCTCTTAAACAAGCCACAGGTTCAAATTTTATTTAGTTAGTTATATCCCGCCTTTCCCATGCCGAAGCATATGCCCAAGGCAGCTTACAAAAAGATTCCATAGTAAGATGAACGTTGTATGAACAATGAGTAAAATCACTTAATAAAAATGCTGTCTTCTCCCTTCATGCATGTGGTATCCAACAGTAGTCCAAACATTTGGTTTGCAATCCTGGAAGACTCACTCAAACAAATTGGGAAACAATGATTTGATCAAATCAGGAAATCAGCACAATCTTATGCATGTCTACTCAGAAGTAAGACCCAGTATGTTCAGTGGGCCTCACTCCCAGGTAAGTGTGTACAGGTTGAAGGTTGCATCTTGAGTTGAGTCATGACTGACTAAACTTGGTATACAACCCCTTGGTTTGGAGAATCTTCTGAATGCAATCAATATGTAATGGTTGACTTGATTAGTAAAAAGGTTGGTGGTTAGGCATAAAAACCAGACAGTGAAACTGATGTCTCTGTCAAGCAGGAACACATAGTTAAGGTAGAGTTATGGCTGATCTACACGACAGCGTCGCGGAGCGTTTTTGTAATCCGGCGGAGCCGCCGGACCTCCGCCCCACTGCCGCGTACTCCAAGTCGAGTGCTCTATTTTTTAGGAGGCGTACAGCAGAGCTTGGAGGTGGCTCGCGGAGCTGCTGCAGCCTACCAATCACAGGAGGGGGGGGGAGAGTTTAACCAATCACAACTGCGCTTTCTTAGGAAGGCGGGACAACATGAGGGGCAACAGGCTTGAAGACACTCCCCCGCTTCCAGCGCGGAGGCGCCAGGCAGAGGCGACGGCGGAGCCGCGACGCTGTCATGTAGATCAGCCTTTATCCTTCACTTTTGCTAAACACAAACTCACAGCAGTGACATTCAAAAAAAATGGAATAATGCTCATTTGTTCCATTATAAAGCTACCTCGGTACAAAATCTATAGATAGGCATGTAGGGTTCAATGAGGGCTCCAGTGTCTTTTCTAAACAAGTGAATAGTCAGTGGACTGTGGGTTCTAACATGCTTCGTGTAGTACAGACCTGGCTTACAAAGATTGTTTCATGTAGTTCCTGACTGTACAAGTTCTCCAGTACTCTGAAGAATAGATTTATAGAACATGCTACACTAAGGGTGCAATCCAAACCTACTTAAGCCACCGTTGTAACCAGCGGCCCAGCGAAAACGGGAGGCCCCAGAACGGAAAGGGGATTCAAATTCCCTCCAAAAGGGGAATTCAAAGGGGATTTGAATCCCCTTTCCGTTCTGGGGCCTCCCATTTTTTGCTGGGCCACTGGTTACAACGGCGGCCTAAGTAGGTTTGGATTGTGCCCTAAAGCTTCTGATTGGGTTACTTGTTGTGTCGTCATTGCACTATTTCCCCCTGCTAACTCAGTAAAGAGACACATTTTCAAAGTGGTGGCTGTCATTTTTAGCAGAGGTAGAGCAACTATACCTATTTGTAACCTATACATCCCATCATCTTCCAGTAGCTTTTTCCTTATGCCTCCCTTACATCTCTCTTTTTGTTCAGATTGTGAGGCCTTTTGAGACAGAATCATTTTCCATGTATGTATGTAAACTGCTTTGCAAACTTTTTTGTTGAAAAGCTGTATATAAATTTAGGCAAGAGCCAAAAGAGTAAGTGTATAGCACTGAGTGCAATGAGACTTTCTAGCATATCTACCCCACCCCATCTCCTGCTTAGAATAGTTATCAGTTGGCCCAGCCCTGCCCCCAGAAAAAGTCCTCTTCTGACCAGTTGTGAGGAGCTACAGCTGTAAGGAGGGAGGGGGAGAATTGGTTGCATGAGTGTATAAATCCAAGTTGTCCTAGGTCATAGTCTGTAAGTTCAAGTACAAATTCTACCATGAGTTAAACATCATCCATCATTCTTGATGAGAACGTATTGATATATGCTTATTTGTAATTGTATCAAAATTATTGGAACAAAAGCAGGCCTTCTTTAAACATCGGATATTTCTGAAATATCATACATATCATATATGAATATCATACAATTATGTATGAAATGGCAGAGGGCAGAGACTTGCTGCTGATAGTTGGAAGGCGCCACTGAGCTTAACCGCTTCTCAAATAAAATGCTTCAGGGGGTTTAAATTCAGTATAACAATTTATGATAACACACATTTGCAATACAGTCTCCAGCCTAAGAGTTCATATACCTTATACAAGGAGTGTTCGATTCATTTCATACAGCAGGCTGAATATCACTCATAGGTGCCTGCTGGGGGTCAGGAGTGACGTCATTAAGCAGGAAGTGATGTCGTCAAGCAGATGACAGCCAGAAATAAGCACTTAGTTCTCAAGTAGGAACTCATTAGCTGCAAATGACAGAAGAATATATTCAAATCTTGATCGTATTTTCAAGATATGTGAGAGCCCAATTATGTGGGCTTACCTTTCAGCAGCACTACTTCTGCTGAGGTGTCACTTTGCAGCTGAGAGGTGCTCTGCGAAGTAAGATCTCTGCAGAAGCGGTGCTGCTGAAAGGGCAGCACTGGGACAGCCTGATTACCATGTGGGCTGGATAAAGAGCTTCCATGGGCTGAATCCGGCCTGCGGGCTTTATGTTCGACACCCCTATCTATAATATATGCATGTGTGTATAATTTTCATGCCCATAGCTAAAGTAGTTAGTGGTTATGGTGGACTTATTCAGCACCGTTCTTACTCATTATAAGTGCAATGTCTAAGTATAAACCAATTATAATACATTTAAAAAAATTATGCTGGAAACATTTTTGAGTTTGACTGACTTGGGCTGGAGCAATCTCACTGAAGTAAACAGGAATATTCTAGAGAGGTACATTTTGGATCATAGGCACAATCCAGAGAAAGTTAAGCCACTGAAAATAAATGGGCATAAACATCCATAACCCTGCATTGGCCTGTGTACCCACAAAATACCAATGGGGGAGGGGGAAAGAGTGGCTGGAGACAAAAGGCCTGTGAACCCAATAACTGCAAACTTGAAGCTTCCTAATTGGCTGGCTTGTCAAATTCCAAGATCTTTGGTGAGGGCAGGGAAAAGTGAAAACAAAAGCCAGCCCAGCTGTCTGAACAGCTACACTTCTTTTCCAGGTAGCTCATTGCACAGCATCTCAGAGGATGGGGCTTTGCAGGCTTCCTTTTTGCATAAGCATTTCTCATCTTAGCCAGGGTGATACAAACAACAAAAGCATTCACACACTTCTTGATTACCTTAATCAAGAAGTTTAAGGTAATCAAGAATTACCTTGCTGGGGGCCTTATGTTTGACACCCCTGACTTAGACTGTACCTACTGCTGTATCCATATGATGACATTGCCAGTTTCATATAGCACCATCCATCTCTCTTCCTGTCGTCTTAACTTCCATGTTCTGCTTGATGGTGACTTGAGTTATTGGGTTGGAACCAGGCACTTCCCCAAATTTCTTCCCCCCAAAACGGTGACATTATTTGTGCTATGTTTTTCTGTGTTCCACAAACCATAGCAGCAAGACTAGTTCTAGACTGATGTTTTTAAAAAAGGCTTCAGTAATTTATGCGATAGTTTTCCCGTAAAGCAAACACTCTGCTTTCAGAGAGACTAACATTAAAGTGGGCAGTTTATTATTAATGCTAGTGTTTGTGACTACAATGTTAGAATAATTTTATTGTACTGTTGAGTCCCAACTTTTTTTGCAATAGCAAGTGGCCTCAGTGCACATAGAAAAGGAGGAACTACAGGGATCATGTCTTATTTTGTTAAGTGCAGCTCAGGCTTTTGCACATTAAAAGGGAGAAGTTTGATCAGGGTAACAAGTCAACACTTCAGTTCAGATGAAGCACAACTTCATGGGGAATAAGATGCTCATTTAGTGACTTCAGTAGTCAATTGAGAGTACAAAAACAGGATGGAGTTTCAGGCTACTCCAAATACCTAGCCTAGTCTTTCACGGTTACCGGTAACTAAGCCTGCATTTTTCAGTTTGCTCCTTCCAAAAGTATAAATAGATTACACAAAACTTTCCAAGATTAAGACAAGAAAACTAAAGTCCATATCCTTCAGAAAGCCTTATTAACCTGCTATCAGAGCTATAACTTTACAATACATAGTAAAAGTATTCATTGAGAATTCATAAAGGTAGCATGTCTTTGTAGGCTACTGCACGTAATATCCTATATTCTGCCTAGTAGTTTGTAAGCCCCCCCCCCTTTCAGTTACTGTTCCTTTCTGCACCTTTTCATCTGATCATCTCTCTTCATTCAGTATAGACTTTCTACATCTTCAGCATTAGGGATATATCAAAAACACGTGTTTTATTCATATAGCTACCTGTCCAAGCTGAAACTAGGACTTACTAGTAACTTTTGTAATCATTCTCTATAACGGACCAATTGGGGTTTGCAAGCTGATCAAATGTTAACGAAAACAGGACCACTTGCCACTGAAAGAAGTGTGTAGCTATGGGAGAAGGGGAGAGAGGAACTAAAGTATGCAGAATGTCATTCGTTTTAGAATTACCCCCCCCCATTAACTGTATATCTATGCCCATAATGTTTTATGCACCACCTATTACTGCTGCCACTGGGTTAGCTTTCTGAGGCAGAGAAGAAAGTATACCAAAGAGGACAAGAGCATGTTTTAGCTTTAGCTAAACCAACTGATGATAAGTAGAGTAGTAAACATAACCATGAAGAACCAATAAGAAATAAATTTTAAAGAGCCACAAGGAATGCAACAGGAGCTGAACAGGTCAGGCAGTGCTGTCAGGGAGAGAACCACTAAATAAAAAAGGCAGCAATAACAAATACATTCACTCAAACCTGCCCCCTCAGAACAACCGAGAAAAAAGAGGGAGTGATTCCAAAATGGGACAACAGAAAAAGATGATAGTTTACTCAATGGATGTTTGAAATTTGCAGAGGTTTACTTAAAAAACACCCAAGAGGAGCAAACCCCCCCCCCCCAAAGTAGAGAATGTGCATTCTTGGTTCAGTCTCCTCTTGGAATGAGCATTCTGTCTGCTTTTACATGGTGAACAGAAGGAGAGGTGGGCATATACCAGTGGTTTCAAAACAGTTGTACAGAAGAGAGAGGACGGTGAAGATGGAACGGAAGGAAAGATGGTATTGATTCTTCTTCTCTGACCTCATCCTTCTCTGGGAGTCCACCTGGACGTTCACCCTCTCCGTCTTCTCCGCCCAATGCCTCCCCCGCTGCACCGAGTCAAGACTTCTTCCCCCCCCCTTCATTATGTGCACACACCCAAAAACATGTTCACTCTTGGATGACTGACAGCTGGGAGGGAGGGGGGAGTTGCTTCTACAATTGGCTGAAGATCCACAGCAGCATTTTGTTGCAGATCCCACTTGTTTTTTAAACAGCCCACTACCCAATATAGCCAGTATATGTTGCATGTCAAATGCTTGGTAGTTCTCTTCTGAATCTCCCCCCTCCCCGGTCTCCCTGAAATAAATATTTGTCAAATATTTGTGGCCAACAAAGTAATGTCCTACCACTAACAACGTTTCCTACATGAAGAAAACTGTTCTACTCCATCATCGCAGACTCTCAGAAAACAGCTGTAAGCATTAACAAAATAGTCATTCTCCTCCCCTGGTCACATGTACAAAGTGGCATTAGAGATTTAATGTGAACACTTTCATCTGGTTCAAAGTTTGACAAAATTGTAAACTGCTAAAAAGCACCTTTATATTGTCTAATCTCTGAGAAGTGCTTTTGTCCCTGCCTGCTGTTTTGTGATTTGTCAGTAAGAGAAATTGACACCTGCATGTATTTGAAAATGTATGTACAGTTTGCCCCCTGTATCCACGACTTCTGCATCCACAGATTTGTTCCACCATGGATACTTCACAGATACCAGGGCCAACCTTAAAATGTTTTTAAAACGAAATGATTAAAAAGTGGTTTGCTTACCTTTTTGCTGCAAACAGCTACAAGCTGAAGTCACGCTCTGGAAACCTCTTCAGGGTCGCGTAACTTCCCCCTCCCTGAATAACTCCAGAATGCACTGCAAGAAGAGAGGGAAGTTGATCTAGAACCTACGTCAGCCACTCCATAAAGTTGCTTGCTAACCACACCCCATCTGGCGTTTAATACCTTGCATCACCGTAAACTGGCATACCTGGTTGGGAGGCGCTAGCACATGGAACTGGATCTGTCAGAGGGAGCACTACATAGACCAAACACTGGGCTGACATGTGACACAGGGTGTCAACTGTAGTGGTCTGTCCAGCTAGCCCCACACACCCCACGCCCTTATGACCACATTGCTGGCACCTGCCAGCATGGTTGGCAATATGCTGCCCCCCTCCCCTTGCCACTGCACACCATGTACCATGGTCACAGAAAACAGGGGGCTCATAACAACTGAGAAGCGTTTTCACACACACACCCCAAGAACTCACAGAATGATGTTGCTGCAGACCCTGCAGCTCCTCCTCCCTGCTGCAGCTCCTCCTCCCTGCAGAGTCCCACCCTGAAGCCAACTGAGGTAAAGAACAACTAGGGTGGGAAGAAGGGAGCTCAGTTAATGCATTTTTCTCTGGGGACACCAGAAAATAGAGTTTTACCAAAACTATCTCTGAGGAAATATTTTAGTTCATTGATAATCATTAAGCAGCCCACATACTAGCGAGTACCACTATTTTGGTCCTTATGTTGCTAGTAGGATATCTTGGTGAAAGACAGAGCTGGTGGTTTTCTGTCTGTGCATAGAGGATTTAGCAAATGTTACAGAATTGTTTTTTCAAGCATATTTTAGCCCTCCTTCATTCAGAGATGTTTGAAAGCTTTCAGATATTGATTGCAAAATTTTCAGTGTTTTAGAGAATCCAACTTCTGTGCCCTGTATGAATACATGCCCCTACCCAGTCTCCACTTGCATTCCCTACTTAATCCGTGTACTAGGTACTATTCCCCAACCCACACGTACAGTTTGGATGGCATTTTACATATAACAAATAAGGTCATTTCAAATAAAGAACAAAGAACAGATTACTAAGCAATGGTGATATTGTCAATTTGGAAAAACAATTACAGGAATTTAAAAAGGAGATAACCTGAGATACAAATCTGGCCGTGTTTTAGCTGCCAATCTGTGAGCCTTCTCTTACCACTTCCTAAGCTGTTGTGATATTGCAGAAACTTGGTAGTCAGAGCTGTTGGAATTCTGCTTTCCATTTATTAAAGTGAAACCTGCTGCTGCTATTGGCTGAGCTGCTGTGACACTGGAATGTTCACAAACATTTTAATTGCTCTGGAAAAAACTCAGCAGGAAGGACAGAAGGAGCTTTGCACTACTGGAAAAGACAATAGAGAGGTTATGAGGACTGAATTTCTGGTGTATCATCTGCTTAACTGGGGGTGTTTGTATCACCTCCAAATAGCTGTCACTGCGAGATAGAAAATGGAACATGATCTAGCCAAAGGTATCTTAAAATACTATTAATTTCAGTGGTAGAGATTTCAATGCATACTTAACAGTCCAATCCTATGATCGGGCTTCACTGCTGGAACTAGTGTTCCGGCAGTTCAGCCTGACCTATGGCGTCGCAAAATGTGTGGCAATGGTAAGTGGTGCTGGCTGTGCGGTAGTGGCCTGCCTGGAGCCGCAGGGCCAGTAAGTCAATGGCAGGGGTGGGCTGTAGGCGGGGAGGGTGTGGGAGGACTGGGGAAGTAACTTGGAGGGGAGGGGAAAAGGAATCAGGAGTGGGGAGGAGGTGGGAGGGGTGGATCTGGCGGGTGTGGCACACACCAAATGTTAATCCTTCCATTTTAAACCTCCTGCCACAAACATAAGAGGTGGTGTATTCTTGAGGAGACCCATAGGCGGCCCCAGGGCTTACTTAAAGGTAAGTAAAAATAATTTTTACTTGCCTCCTGTTTGCCCTCAGGTCACCCCCCCTCCCACCACTGGACGCAGTGTGCACCTTTTTGGTGCAGCTGCATCGGCACTGGTGGCGGTGGATTGGGACCTGAGACATAAAAGCACCTAGCAGCCTCAACTCACCCATGTGATGTTGACAGGGAAAGATGATGTCTGAATTTGGACAAATCTTTCTGCAAGTGTTCACTGGCTTCCACTTGTGGACTGTGGTGGTCTTTTCTATTCTTAAGTGCCTATTGCTAGCCCAGTACTCACCAAAAAAATAAAAATTTAAAAAATGATGGTTGCAATGAACAATGCAAATTTGTTAAAAACAATTTTTATGTGTTGTGGGGATTCATATAATGTGTTTTGAGCACATAATTTTCTCTTCATTACAAAAAAGGAATCTGTAATTGCTCCTCTTGTTAAAAAGAAAGAAAAGAAAAGCATGCTGTATATAGTTTTGTCAATAGTCTTTGCATCTGATGTACAATTTTCTACTTGGATAATAAAATGTACAAGTCTTCCCAACTTTAGCTGTTCCAAGACAGCTACACAGTACTTGCAATTTGCCAAAATGATATAACAGGCTAAATTTGCATGCACCACACAAGTGATTGGGAACCGTCTAGGTCCCTAATCTTATCCTTTCTCTCCCCCGCTGGTGCAGCCGTACCACTGGAGCACACGCAGCATCCAGTGGGGGGGTGGGCAGTCCTGGAGGTCTCCTCCGGGTAAGGGAACATTTGTTCCTCTTCTCTAAATAATTGAAAAACAAAGAATTTGATTGTACTAAAATAGCTCCAAAAAGCAGAGGATTTGGTGCAAAGTTCATATTGAGGTAGGGTAACAGGTTCCAGTGGATGTGTCCAGACCTGTGGCGATACATAATGGCTTTGCAACATACCTTTCTCACGTTCCACTGAAAGTTGGTTTGATCTGAGGAACAAAAGTACCCATCATAAGACCAAAATGTAAATACCTGTAGAATGTAAGTGGGTTTAGGAGAACTCACTTGCAATAGTGTTTGTCCAAATCACTTGCAGTATAGTTTCAGTTCATGCACCCAACGTACACATTGATAAACACATTGCATCCCAGCTTGCCTCCCGCTGATGAGCACTGCATTAAGAATACTGTGATCAGTGATGCCTGATTAAATTATGGTTGCACATTACCTGAAAATGTGCTTGACTGTATCAACTCTGAGAGGGCTTTCCTGCTTATTCATGGAGGTAGATTGCTGGGACTCCCTATGCTTGCAGAGCAGACATAATTGGCACAGAAAGGCTTTGCACATGTGGCTTTTCCATCTACGTTGGAGAGAGGAACGCACCTTGGCATACTTTCAGAGTGTCAGTTGCTCTGATGACAAATGGCTGCAGTGCAAGCAAAGTCCCCGTAACACGAAATGATTGGCAGATATGCACTCTGCTGGCTGACGTCTTGGAGCATTTCAGGGCTTCTCATGGAACAAACAAAATGGGGGGAACCGGTAGGAAATTAGTTTTGTCCATGTTAGTCTGTCTGTCTTCCCATGTTCACCACAAAGAGATACAGGACTACAACTGAATGCTATAAAATGTAGGGTTCTGGTTTGGGGGGAAATGGAAGAATGGAGGAACAGGAGTTGGTAAGAAAAGGAGAAACAAGGAACTGTTACCCTTAATCTGATCCCTTTCAGCACATAAAAATGCTGATTTTGATTAAGATTCTGCTTCCCGAATTAGCCCTCCAAAATTTTAGGTACATATTCATATTAATCACTGGGAACTAATGATTGCCCCATATCATGCAACTAACGGCCCAATCCTTTCCCCTTCCCCCACCAGCGTAACTAACGTTGCGCCGACAGAGGCTGCTTTGCGGAGTCTGCTTTACTTTAAAGCAGCCTCTGCCAATGTGCACAGCGGTCCCGTTGGCGGGGAGGCTGGAGTGGCCTCCTGCGCACCAGCAAACCTATGGAGATCTGTCAGAGCAGGAAACCTTGCACAAGGGGTTGGAGGGAGGCAGAGAGGTGGATTAAATGGGGCCAGGGTGGGTGGAACAGGGCGGTGATGGGCGGGGGTAGATCAGGCCCAGGAGGGGACGGGATTGGTGGCAGTGCACACTGAATCTGACCCCCTTCCTGGGCCTGATCCACCTTCCTGAGTCAACATAGACCTGCGCCAGCAATTGAGCTAGCGCAGGTCCAAGTTGACCCATAGCGTCTGCTGGGGCTTACTAGCAGACCTCCAGCAGTCGAAAATCCCCCATGGGATACAGAGGAAGCTGCGCCAGCACTGCTGCATCGCCGCGCAGAGATTTAGATAGGATTGGGCTGTAATGTGGTCAGCCAGAAGGACTGCTGGTAATCTTAAATATGCATCTGAAGTGTCTGTCCTTTACCATTCTTGGTGCTGATACTCCTGAACAGTGTATAGCTTTTTGCTTGTCTTGCAGAACTTCACTCTCCTTGCCCTGATGAAAATGACTAGGCATGCTGCAAAGAAGCAGTGTAAAGTCTGGGCACTCAATCTCGGAACACATTGAGAAAACCAAGTAGCTGACTTGAAATGGCCAGTTTGGTCATCTTAAACTAGTAGTTGAGCAGCATCTGTGATTTATATTGTTTTGTTCGTCTTTTACAAAGGTAGAAAATAGAGACATTCTCACAAACATTTATTTGGGTTGTAGGTGTTCGTATTTAGTAAATATTGAACACATTTAAAATAGTGCTATGATTCTTGCCCATGATTCTTGCCTATGATTCTTGCCCCTGTCCCAGGCCTTCCTAGCTACCCAGATCATTTTAGCAAATTGCCTTTCTGTCTTGGCCCAGGATTCTCAAACCTGTTATCTTCTCCTTCATGCAACCAGGGATCTAACAAGTTATCTGCGTTCCCCTTCCTTTTATGTTGCTACTGCCTGTTGTGTGCTCAGCTTTCAGCCAGGAAAGCCGTATTACTAGAGGTGTGAGAAAATGGTTTGGGTTTTTTTGGGCAGATTTCGTTTTGTGACAAAAATGTAAAGTGCATAAAGTGATGTTATGTGTTTTTATTCCAAGTTCTCATTTTTATAAACTGTAATCATTTTAAAAGTGTACTAGATAGGTTATATGGGTGTTATAGTGTCAGCAGAAGCAGCCACAGGCATTACCACCACCACCACCACCACCACCAGAATAATGATGCGTGACAGAGGCAAGAAGAGAGGGCAGAGAAATGCACAATCTTGGCCACCAGGCTGCCTGTATGTGTGCAGTGACCCCTCTCCACCTCTGCACGTGGATTGCCCATTCATGATACCATCCACAGGGCCCAGTCCTATCCAACTTTTCAGGACTGATGCAGCCGCAATTCAGCCCCAAGGTAAGGGAACAAATGTTCACCTACCTTGGGGAGGCCTCCATGACTGCACCCCCTCCACAGGATGCAGTGCACTTCCTGTTGGCACACTGGAAAGTTGGATAGGGTTGGGCCCACAGGCAGTGATATTTTTTAGTTACATCCCTGATCAGTCATTCACCATGATCAAAATGGCTAAACTGTGTCTTTTTAAAAAAAAAGTTATATGGAAAAAAACTTGCTACCTGAGTAGCAGGCATCCTCTGCTTCTCTTGCTCATGTGTGAGCTGCATTCCCAGCTCTCTAAGACAGGGAGGGAGCAGACTGAAGAGTACCCTGCAGGCTCCATTAAACTGCCACAGTGTCCCAGAGAGTCAAAGAGGAGCTTAAAGTTGCGAGCCATGGCAGGGACAGTCAGGGAGGGAGGTGTGCGGGGAGGGAGAGAGTCGCATCTGACGCTCTCCCCTTCTTGCCCATTCCGCAGAGCCCGCCTGCTTGGACGGGGAGGCCCCTTCAGCCTCCCGCTCGACGACAGACTGGTGTCAATGCCAGCCCCGCTCCCCGTAGCTGCCCACACACCAGGATCCCCAGGTGGGTCCACTGAGTCATCCCTCCCGGTAAGAGGGCAGCAGCCACCTCAACAACGCTTCAGGCTGAACCAACAGAGACTCGCAGAAGAAGCAGCTTTAAGGGAGATTCCATGACCCATTTTCCCATGACGTTGTTTGTTTGATTTGTGGACTTTACAGTGTCTTTGGACTGCAAAACTAGTGAGGTGTTGACTCTTTAAAGGCGGTCTCATGGGGAAAAGGCGGTCTCGGGGTTATTTCATTTAATGAAAAATCATTTTATGTTGTTTTTAAAGGTGAATTTTGCAGTAAATTGCAGTATTTCACATTTACCATTTAACCCCACCTCTACACATTACTAACCTTGGCACCAGGATTTCTTCATCCCAGAGGGACAGTACTAATTTTGGGAAACTATTCCTTTAGCAGAAAGAAACTATGCAGGATATATGCTGAAGTTCTTAACAGTTTTTGTGACTTATTTCTGCCTGCACACATGTTCACTATTTTGAAGTCCAAAAGAAAACAGAACTATTCCTTCATTTAACAAAAACTTCTCTGCCTACTTGCTTGGAAATTACTTGACTTTTCACAGGTATCCAGGCAAGCACCTGTCTACAGATTTGTTTTAACCAATTAGCTTGCAGTCATCATCCATAACTCTGTCCTATCAAGTGTAGCTAAAATATGATACTCAAGATTTACCTTCCACATCTGTTTGTTAGAGCAATTCTTAAATGCATTAATTTAAAGGTCGCAGAATGTATTGACTTACTGCTTACTAAAAGATGCTATAACCACCTGTGCCTGTGTTTTTTTTCTCTGTCCCCAATAGATTGCCGAAGCTGGGAAAGAATCATTGCCTTCTTGGTTGCATTGGGAACCAGAGAGCAACACCTTGGAGGGTCTCCCACTTGACACAGATAAGGGCATCCATTATATCTCCGTGAATGCAATGCATCTGGTATCTAATGGAAGCTACGTGCCCCAAACCACCAATGTCTTTTCTGTCGAGGTTCATCCTGAAGACCATAATGAACCTCAGTCAGTACGGGCGGCTTCACAAGATGTAAATGAAGCAGCACCATTTGTATGTAGTGCAGAAGAACCAGTCACTATATTGACTGTAATTTTGGATGCTGACTTAACAAAAATGACACCAAAGCAGAGGATTGAACTTTTAAACCGAATGAAAACCTTCTCAGAAGTGGAACTTTATAACATGAAATTAGTTCCTGTTGTAAATAATAGACTCTTTGACATGTCAGCCTTTATGGCTGGGCCAGGGAATGCAAAGAAAGTGGTGGAAAATGGAGCTTTACTCTCCTGGAAACTGGGCTGTTCTCTGAGCCAAAATAGTGTCCCAAACATAAGCAATGTTGAAACTCCAGCTAAAGAAGGTACAATGTCTGCTCATCTTGGCTACCCTGTGGTTGGTTGGCACATTGCTAACAAGAAACCTAACCTTCCAAAGAGAATAAGACGGCAGATTAATGCTACACCAACACCTGTGACTGCTGTTGGACCTCCGACAACTGCTCTCCAAGAACCACCAATTAGAATTGTCCCAACGCCCACATCCCCAGCCATTGCACCTCCCACTGAAACAACAGCTCCACCAGTGAGAAAACCTGTACCGTTGCCTAAGAAACCCACAGCTACTATTAGAACAAGAGGTCCTATTGTTCAGACACCAACTCTTGGACCAATTCAGCCAACCAAAGTGCCAGACACAACTACCGCTGTAACTGACCAGATTCATCCAACCATAAGTGGGTACGTGGTACCTACTGCAGTAGTTACGCCACCCACAACAAAGAAACCCAGAGGAACCACTCTTAAACCAGCCACACCATCAACCACTGATACAACTATGACACGAAGACCGACCAAAAGACCTACCAAAACTCCTCGACCTCCAAAGCCTGGGACTACTAAATCACCCCCCATTGAACGGGAAACAGTTTCCCCACCAACTCGGATTCGCACCACTACAATTGGCACTCCCCGTATTCCCAATGATCCGCCTGAGCTGAAAAATCACATTGACAGGGTGGATGCGTGGGTGGGCACTTACTTTGAGCTCAAAATACCTTCAGATACTTTCTATGACAAGGAAGATACCACCACTGATAAACTACAACTGACCATGAAACTAGAAAATGAGCAGCCGCTGGAAGAAAACTCCTGGGTGCAGTTCAATAGCACTAGTCAGCTAATGTACGGACTGCCTAATCGCACCCATACAGGCATTCATGAATTTTTCATGCATGCCACAGACAAAGGTGGCCTTACAGCTGTGGATGCTTTTGAAATATTTGTCCATGCTCTTGAACCTGACGAGGTGCCTCCTGTTAAATTTAAGGCTAGATTCCACGGAGACCACAATGCCGTTGCCAATGACATTCATAAGAAAATTATGTTGGTAAAGAAGCTGGCTTTTGCATTTGGAGACCGAAACAGTAGTACGATTACCATAGAAAATATCAGCAAAGGCTCTGTTGTTGTTGAGTGGACAAATAATACTCTGCCTTTGGATCCCTGTCCCAAAGAGAAGATTCGTGCCATGAGCAAAAAAATTTCTGATGATTCTGGAGGTCCGAGCACAGCTTTCTCTAATGCCTTAGAGCCAGAGTTTAGCCCCATCAATATCTCTGTAGTTGGTGCTGGTAGCTGCAGACACATTCAGTTTATTCCAGTGACTAGAGATGGACCACCTACAACTGCACCTCCTACAGCTCTACTTCCAGGGAGGGATCCAGAAAAGACAAGTGAAGATGATGTGTACCTACACACAGTAATTCCTGCGGTTGTGGTAGCAGCCATTCTACTTATTGCTGGAATTATTGCTATGATTTGCTATCGCAAGAAGAGAAAAGGCAAACTCACCATAGAAGACCAGGCCACTTTCATCAAGAAGGGAGTACCAATAATCTTCGCAGATGAGCTCGATGATTCCAAGCCTCCCCCTTCCTCTAGCATGCCACTGATTCTACAGGAAGAAAAAGCCCCTCTCCCACCCCCTGAGTACCCCAATCAGAATATGCCAGAAACCACCCCACTCAATCAAGACGCCATAGGGGAATATACACCACTGCGGGATGAAGACCCCAATGCACCTCCCTATCAGCCTCCTCCTCCTTTCACAGCACCCATGGAGGGTAAAGGCTCCCGCCCGAAGAACATGACCCCGTACAGGTCTCCACCGCCTTATGTTCCCCCTTAATGAACAAGAGACGCTTGCGGAGATGGGGCCTATAGTTCCACACCAGTGTTGTCTGTAGGGATCAGTGGCCTGCAAATCCGTTACCAACCATGAAACCAACATACAGAATCTTGAACGTTGCCTGATCCCAGCAGGCCCTCTCCGAATGCATTTGCTACACCAGAGTGCTTGTGGAACTTTCGGGACACATTTTATTTTTGCCTAACAGCTTTTGTTTTGTTTATTCATAGAAAAAAAAATCTTCTTGGCTCAAAAAGTATTTCTGACAGCAGACGTCTCAAAGCATCAGTGAACTTGTGCAAAGGGAGACTGGCTGGACATGCAGGCAGCGCTAGGGGTGGCACGCTGGGTCTCTGCTGTTTGCCTTTAAAACTAACTGTACTGTTTTTTCTATTCACGTGTGTCTAGCTACAGGGCATAACATGAAACGTAGCCTAAAAATTAAATTCAGAGGACTTTCTGGGGTCAACATTAAGTTTTTACATTTAATCGCTGTTACCTAAACTTGTATGTATAGATTTGGGGCTGGGGAGGGGAAGTGCTTTGCTACAAATAAGCTCCAGGGGTGTTTCCAATGCCAATCAGGCTGAGGGACCGTCTTTTTTTATCAAAGGAATCCTATTTTTTCACACATTATACAATTCAGTCATCAGCTGGGGTCCTCTTGCAAACTGTAGAGAAAGGCCTTGTTGCTCTAGCCTGCCATTGCTGGACAGATGCCATGTTGACAGCAACAGGTTTCTTATAGGAAGAGTTTTTTGAGAGCTCTTTGCAGTTACCAAAGGCAGAACTACGTAGCAGCATTGCTGCCTTTTGGAAAACTGGAGGCCCGGCAGTGGGATCTGCAGGCTGGAAGGGTCATGGTGCTGCACTGAAATTTTTCACCCGGAAGGCATACTCTGGCTTTTGAAACACTCTTGAGGTATTTCGGTGAAGATGCAATATTTTTACGTAGGTGTAATGCAGTTTCCTCACATCCAGACTTCTCCTGGACCACAGTATTGGAACAGCCCCTCTTTTCCCGATTCCCTCTGGCTGTCCCAGCCCACTCCCTCACTGCTTTCCTCTGCGCAAACACAGACGCAATAGTAGCTGTCTGGCGGTTGGGAAGATAAAAAGCGCCAGAATTAGTTCATAGTAAAAATCAGTGAACTCTCAGCTCTAATTTTTTACTAAAGTTTTGATACCGCCTCAAATTGTTTTATTAAAAAATAATTAAAAATGGTAACGCTGCCAGCAGTTTGTATGAGCTTAGCTTCTTAGTATCAACTCAATGGGACTGACCGCTTTGCTCATTTTTGTTTGTTTTGGGGTTTTTCCCCCCTTTTTGGTCTTTCATAGTCATTGTTTTAAATATTAGAGCCATGTCTAGGTTTCTTGCCTTTAAAAAAAAATGAACTTCCACACAGTTCTGGGAAGTTGGAGCTGCCCTCCATGTTGCTCCCCTGCCTTTTTTTTTCTTTAGATAAAGTCATTTTTAGCATGGATTTTTTTTTCCTTTTCCATTTTGAGACTATTTTTGGTACATTAGAGGGAGGAAAAACCCTTTGCAATAATGAGTCCATCCCCTAGCTGGGGGCTGGGCAGCCTCTGGCTGACTTTGCACACAAAGCAGACACTTTTAAGCCATATTGACTGTTTTGCAAAGTATGTTTGTGTGCTGACATGGCCAGTTACCACATTAGTGGAGGAATGGCTGAAATGACCTTCACCTCTGAACTTGCTAGGGTGGCATTTCCCATCAAGCCTTTTTTAAACTACTTGAACAAGATTTTGCCTATCAAAAGCAAAGGTTAGTTTGGTTAAGGCCCCATATAGTTCCACACTCTGCTTCTGCCCCCTGGGGTGGGCTGGAGAGGTATGTATTGAAGTGAGGGTGACTGTAAAGAATGCTTCGGGGTTTGCCTTTGTCTGGTTTGATAGGTACAGACTTGCCCTATAGAACACACAACCAACCAACCACCATCTCCTCCCCTCACCCCCACAACGCTCAAATGTTGGCGTGTGTCTGAGATGTGGGGAGGCAATTGAATCTGCTTCGCACACAGGAGAGCTGGTTGAAGGGAAGGGGCTCAAGTGGCATCACTTAGGGCACACTGCTTTTGAACAGACACTAGAAATAGGTTTTGTGAGAGCCCCTCCCCCCCCCAACCATGGCAGCACAGTGCCAAACCCTCTACTGGCAGGTCTGCATTTCAGACGTCTCTAAGTTATCAGCACGCAGAGCCTCCTAAGCCCAAATGCTGCAAGTTAGAAGGGCCTTCCAAACAGTGCCGTTGTCCCTAGCAACGGTACCACTTTGTACTGGTCATGCGCAAGCGCAAACGGTCTCAGGCCTGGGCCTACCTGTCACCATAGAAACTGGAGGCGAAGGGGCAGTGAACAGAATAATAACAATGGCATTCTCATCAGCCGCCTTCCCCCTAAGCACCAGTGCTGTTTGTTTATGCCACTAGACACTGTAATGGTGGGAAAGAATCTTGTATTAAAAGTGTTCACCAACCACTGATGTGTTTTTATGTCCTTATATAATTATTTTAAAGATGTGTTTTCTGCATTCTGTAAAGAAACATATCAACTAAATAAACCAGTGTACTTTACTACAAATGCAGAGGCTAGTGAGCTCTTCCATTAGACCCCTCCCAGCACCCAATACTTCCAAAACATGGGAAGCAGTAGTAAGTGTAGCGTGTAGACAATGCAACAGTGATGGCTACTCCCTAAAGAAACTTCCTTGGAGAAGTTCCAGGACGCTTGCTCGGCCTTGGATTAAAGATGTTACAACCCAGGAGATGGGAGAAACTAGGCATAATGGTAGATAGGTAGCTACCGTATTTATTGGCGTATAAGACGCACTTTTTTGTCTAAATTTGTGACCCAAAATAGTAGGATGCGTCTTGTATGCCAATACTAAAAAAATCCCTCCCTCCCCCACCCATGTTAAAGCATTTTTGGGCTTACTGGGGTTTTTCCGGAGCAGGAGAGCTCCCTTGTGCTTTCTTCCCTGGCTAATCTATCCGATCTACAGCTGTTTGTCTGGTTTAATTTATGCACGAGCTTGAGTTGAGCTTCTCAGCAGCCAGCAGAGGGCGCTGTGCTCAGTTCAGTTCAGCTGAGCTGCAGAAGGCCTTTCCTCCGATGCTGAATCAGCTTTGGTAAGCTTCTGAACTGGGCCTAGTTGGGGAGGCTTTGGAAACTGTGCTTAGGTTAGGTGGGGTGGGGGAAAAGTGTTCAGCTGAGCTGCAGAGGGCGTGGTCTTCCCAGCTCTCCTCGGAAGGGTAAGCTTCTGAACTGGGCCTAGTTGGGAGGCTTTGGAAACTTTGCATAGGTGGGGTGGGGTAGGGTAAGGGTTGAGTCTGGGTTTTTTTTTGTACTTTTATGTTTTTTACTTTGGAAACTGCATGGATGGGGTGAAAGAGTTTAGTCTGGGGTTTTTTTGTACTTGGAGTAAATGTTTTTTACTTTGGAAACTGCATGGGTGGGTTGGGGGGAAAAAGTTGAGTCGGGTTTTTTTGTACTTGTACATTTATGTTCTGGTGCATTTTGTTCATGTGTCTTATTGCTGTGTGTTTTAAAAGAGATCCTGGTATTTTTGTGCAATTTATGTAAATTAGCTAATTAAGCAGCCAAGCAGTAAGTGGCCAAGTGGCCCAAAAATGCTTTAAATCTTTTTTTCTTGAAACCCAGGGCCAAAAGGAAGGTGCGTCTTATACGCAGGTGCGTCTTATACGCCGATAAATACGGTATATTGTCTGCTTTAAATCCTCCCCAGTAAGTTTCTTAAAGGTCAGAGTGAAGTTGACAAACAGCGCAGGGCTTGCGTTACTGCAAAGAATTACATTTTCAGTAGGGCCACACCGAATTAAAGGGTGCTAGAGTTGCAGCCTTCAAAGATTCAAGGTGTCATTCTCCATATTGGTTACAATTGTAATTTGTTTTTGCTTTCTAATTACATGTTCTATATGTATTATAAGCAAAGTACTTTCCCATCATCGTTTATTCTCACAACAACCGTATGAGGTAGACCATGACATCCCATTTTATAGAAGAGGAACAGAAGCATGGTAACTTACTGCACAATCCTGTCTGCAAATAGACCACTGGAGCAACTGCTCCATCGGTCTAGGATGTCGCAAACGTGCCATAAAGCATGTTTGCTGCATCCGGTGAGTAAGCAGTGCCGGCAGAGAGGCTTGCGTCATTCCTCTGGTGCCACGAGACGGATCGCTGCCGTGTCCTGCTAGACAGGATTGGGCTGTTAGCCCAGCTCACTGAAGTGCATTCGTATCTGAAAATGCATGTAAATGCTCTCCATGCATCAAACTAGCTCTCCAGTAAGTACCAGGGGGATTTGTAGCTGTGTAAAAACAGTACTGGCTCTTTTGTACCTTCTTGAGCTTTTCTGATTGCCAGTTTATCAGCTGAAAGTTGGGTTTCTCCCTGCCTGCAGAGTTTTAGCAGAGTTAAACTAGAAAGACTCACTTTCTTTGGCTATAACATTACATGTTATAAGGACAAGCCATTAACAGATTAGCTTGCACACACACAAAAAAACACCACCATTCTAACCTCCAAACCTTGCTTAACCTGGCTGCCCACATAGCCACATGGCAGTCAAAAGATTTCATGGAGTGCCCACAATAAAGAGATCATACAAAGAAGCCCATGAATTAACTATGGAGATGTGTTTGTGTGATTGTCAGTTAAAGATCAATATTTTAACACAACTTTTTACATGGAAAGACCATGTGTGCTATTAACAGCAGCACTAGTCCCTCCCCTTTTAAAAAAATCCACAACATACTGTGTACTTAAAGTTGCCAGCGATTTCTCCAGATATATTGTACTTCATTGGGCCAAGAACTCATCATATTAATTTTAATTATTTTAAACCAGAGGTGCAAGCAGCCACGATTGGCCAGATTCCGGGCACTCCCAAAACGTACCCACATCAATCAATGAATTTAATACCAGCAAAATATTAAAGGATTTCTGGCAAGACATGTATCCATTTTCATAACCTGTTTTCACACAATGCAAGTCAAACCAGTTTCCCCATCTCTCTCTCTCTCTCTCTCTCTCTCTCTCTCTCTCTCTCTCTCTCTCTCTCTCTCTGATGCTTAACCCAATTTGGAGCAGTTGTCAATTGCTCAAAAGATGTAAAATTGCTCGTCTTCCAAGGATCCTGGAACGATACATGTGACCAAAACTCTGTTTGAAGCTCTAATTTCAAACACTCTGCTGGAGGCATAATTAAAAACTGGGATGATTTGTACATGTTGTTTGTGGTGAGCATGGACTTGCACTCACTAGTGAGTAAAGTGGACCCACTGCAGTGTGTTGCTTGCTTTTAAGCGCTGTTTTGGTCACTACCATATATTGGATTCCCTGGCTCCTGGGCTGAAATGAATGTTGTGCTAAAGCCAACTGTGCAGTTCCTTGCAAGGTCCTGGATATGTTACTGTAGAGTGTTCTCCGCAAACCTGGGCTGCATTAATGCAAGGAATGGCTCAAAGTTCCATATGCCTTTTGTTATTGCTAGTGGCTTGCTTATATATTGCTAGCATGGCTTCTAGATATTGCATGTATTGCGTTCACATCTCTCCTAAAATTTGTATATTTGAACATTCATTTATTTGTGCCATGACTTTTTAAACAGCAGAATGCCGGTCCTTATGATGGGTGGGGTCTACATGTAGGGAGGACTTGTATACTGTATATTACAAAAATTCTGGATAGGCACAGATGCATTGCAACTCCCTGCAGGAAACCTGTCCTAAGAATGGTGCCTGAGATTGTGTTTCTTGGTCACATGAAAAGTATGGCAGAATGTTGGGATATGAGTGTGGTCAACTGTATGTCACTCTTCCTCTAGGGAAGAGCAAGACAGTATACATGGGGGATTTTTCCTCACAGCAGATGGTGTTTAGTTTAGCCCAAGATCACGCAGTGAGTGTCACGGCTATGGGGGGGCTTGTCTACCACATCCAACACTTTATCATTTACACTGCTGGGCTCCCTTTACTAAAATAGTTATTAAGCTTGTGGCAGCGCCATATAAGTGTCTTTTCTTTCTTTAATTTCTGAACTGCTTCCTAGTAAAGCTGGGTACAATAAGCTCTGATTCTACTGTTCTCTGCATAAATTTAAAGCATTTCAGATTGAGATCAGCTATTCTAGAATAACTTCAGTATAGGAATAACTTCCAGAGGGTAGACATATTAGTCTGTCCAGCCAAGGGTCTTGTGGCACCAAACAGATTTATTTTGGTATAACTAAAGGCCATTTCATCAGATGCATGAAGTGTTGTTCTCGGTGCATACTCACTCACTCACTCACTCACTCAAAGGTCATGCAAAGCTCCAGACAGGGGCGTTGACAAAGAGAAGCGCGTGGGGCGGGCCGCCCAGGGGTGACGCGCGCACAAAGGTGACGCGCGCCCCCCCGGCACTTACATTTTGTCGCTGGAGCTGGGCCCACCCACCCACCCTCGCATCCGTTTGGCTCCAAAATGAGCCGAAAACGGCGCGGGGGTGCTCTGCGCCTGCGTGTGACGTCACGCGCGGGGGCGGAGCCGCGTCCTTAAAGGTGACGCACGTGCCCTGCTCTGGGGTGACGCGCATCCTTGTGACGCGACTGGCTCCAGATGCAAGAGACACAGTCTTAAAATTCTATAACATTTCAGTCTTCCAGAGCACTCTGCTGTGGACTTGAAAGTCACCATTCTTCAACAAATGAATTTGAGTGGGAATCCCCAGTGTGAAAGTGCTCAACTAGAATTACTGCTGTGAATAGTCACTGTGTGCATCTAAGTTTTACACAGAAGTATCACAGACTGTACTTCTTGCATTTGATAGCCAATTGGCCTTACTGTTTACAATCTTTTTTCTATACCTGTGTGTGTGTGTGTGTGTGTGTGTGTGTGTGTGCGTGCGTGCGTGCGTGCGTGCATGCACATGTGGCACCAGCAAACTGAACATAAAGAATGCTTCGTGCTTCTGAAGTGGGCTGCAGTAACTGAAAGCTTATGCCACAATACATCTTAGTCTTTAAGATGCCACCAAGACTCCTAGGTTGCTTTATCTTTGCCATGATTTAGGTCCCAATCCTAATTAAAGCTCCCCCCAGTTGAACACATTCTCTGCTGGTGGATGTGCTGGCCTGACAGCAGATGTGACACACTGCTGGTGCACACATCGAGGTCACTAGTGCAGTGAAGAGGCCTGTTACTGGCAGCACTGGTAAGTTGGCGGTGGGGGAGGTGGAATGAAGAGGGAGGGCAGATCCTGGTGGCACTGGCATGCACCAGGATCCTATCCCTGTTCCCTCTCCCTTACTCTCCTCGGTTATGCACCAGCAAAATGGCTGACGTGGACCTGAGGAGTCCTATTTGGCCAGCGGAGGCTTCCCCCAGGGTGAGAGAACGGAAGCTTTCTTACCATGAGGAGACCTCCATGACTGCCCTCCTGCCATAGGATGCAGCATGCACTCTATTGGTGTGACTACATCGCCGGGGGTGGGTGGGTGGGTTAGGATTGGGCTGCTAGTTTCACAATCCCCATTTGGCAAAGAGTGGTGCATGCACAAGACTGTGGTTTGCACGATTCTACTGGGCAGCTGACCGAGGAGAGTACAGAATGAAGCCTGTGGTTTTTGTTCTCATGAAGGCAAATGTGGAAATGTGACCTCTGTAAAGGTGAGTAATTGGCAGCATAGCTCAGCACAGCTGCTGCCTCCTGCATTCAGCAATAGCAAGTTTGAAGCTTTCTGCTACTATTCTTGGTGCGTGGCTCCTGCTGCACCCTAAGGCTATGAATTGGATTGTTCAGCCGTGCGTTAATCAAGCTGCATTCAGAGGCAGAATGTGGAGAGAATGAGAAAATGGATGCTGAAAAGCTTTCTAGCATCTCCTTCATAGAGGCTGAGTGGCAGGTCTGCATGTGTTCGACTGCCAGCCGTACCCACGGCTGTCAGATCAGCTCCCCACTTTCTGCCTTTGGAGGCTGTGCGATTTACTAGCATTGTGTGTGAGAGAGCACATGGCACCACTGATAAGAATCCCCAGCTCTGCTTTGTTAGCGTTTGGTGCGAAAGGACAAGGCAGGCTCTGGAAGCAAGCAAGGCTGTGCGCTCTGTCCCTGTTGCTTCTGCAAAGCTTTTGCTCCCCAGCCCAGCCTCACTTTGGCAGGCTTACAAGCAGTCATTAAGCCCATCCCATCTATTTTAAACTCTGCCAGGCCCAGAGAAGAGACGGCTCTGTAAAAGGCCTTGCCTATTTATGCCTCCTTTACAGAACCAGTTTACCGTCAGTGCCTGGCCCCTCCTTTCGCCAGGCCAGCTACACTTTAAAGAGAAACTTGCCTAGAAGAAGCCTTTTTTTAACAAGGGTCTGGTCTTGATGTGCTATTTCATGCGGGGGGGGGGCAGCATTAATCCTGCCCACAAACGGTTGGGAATAAACAAGCAATTTTTAGCGTCTGTGGGTGGAGCAAATTTTATATTTTGTAACCTGACTCCTGCAGAAGCATGTGCTGTAATTCAAGGGCAAGGCAGTAAGGTTTGAGTGTTATTTTCTTCGCTTAACTGCTCCCCCTACAGGCCAGAGCTCACCTTCCATTTCTGAGCCTCACCTCACCGGAAGTTCAAGCCTGGCTTGTGGAAACTCTTCTAGAAAAAGGCTTGGCTTCAAGCTGCTGTTGGCCAAGGGCCCTTCTACAACCTGCTAGTCAATGTTGGTCTCCTCAATGCTGCTGCTGCTGCTCTTGTTCACGTCCCTGCAGCAGCAGCAGCAGCAGCTGCTGCTGCTGCTGCATACTTGTCATTCTCAAATTGTGTCTCTGCAGCTGATGACAACTTCCACTAACCTACTTCCTTGATGTGATTACTCAGTGAGTACCGCAGAACAGGCAGCCTGTGCCATACCTGTCTGTCATGATCAGGCAAGCGGCGGGGGGATCACCATCTCCCTCAGCATCATTCTACAGGAATACCCAATGGCAGCTCAATGCACCTGCCTGCCTACCCATCACCTTTCCTATTTTGTTTCAGTGTGAGCCTCTCTAAACTCAACAGCAGAGCTTTAAAAACTCGAGCCTGCTGCCGTGACGACAAAGGCTCTGAGGAACAGTTTGAGCTGTTTTGCCATGAATGGCCTGGAGCTGCTAAGGCATCATTTTCTACTGTTTTCCATGTCAGCTTTCTTCAAGCACAGAAGAATTTTCCCTTTCCCAACAGAAATATTTGTCTTTGAACCACATAACTGAAGCTCAGCCAACTCTCCCCCCTCCCATCGTGGTTTCCCCACCTCTTTAGTGTGTGACTATAAAGAGGCACAAGCCAGTCAGCAGTTTGCCAAGCAGATCTCTGATGAAAGGTACACAAGACTGGAAAAGGCAGGTACAAGCTGAGTCTGGCAGGGAGTGCGCATGATGTCAATCTCTAAACTGAGCCTAGGAAGAATGAGGAGCATAGACTTCCTGGCAGTGGCAGCACACAGGAGACAAGCTAATGGATTCAACTTCTACCGCAGTTCTTGAACTGCTTACTCAAGAACACTAGCATTAGAGGTGACTTTTCAAAAGTATAGGCAAATTCATGGTGGACAGCTGTTACAGGAGCTCATAGCTGTGAGAACTCAACTGGAACGGCCCTGTCCGAACGCACTATATCTTTGATTGCCAGATGCGGAGGATGCGCAACAAGGGGTGGCTCTTTCCATCATAGCTTGCTTGTCAGTTTGGCTACCACTGAAGACAGAGTGCTGAACTAAATGGAGGCTTGCCATGAAGACCATTCTTAGGTTTTATTGGAGTGGTGGTGCTGGGTGCCATGGGGCTATTCCAGAGTAAATGTTTCAAGGACAGCTGTCAAATTATTTCTCTTGCAGCCTGATTTTATGCATGTTTATTTGGCAGTACGTCCCATTGAGTTCAATGGAACTCCCAAGTAAGTGTGCACAGAATTTTTCAGTCAGATTTTCCACCCACCCATCCGATTTTTTATGAAGGCTTCTACCAGCACAATTCCGGGGCAAATCTCGTTCTGGGTTTACTTTTTTGGGCTGCTGTCCACTACCCAAGCTGCAGAGAGTGTTCCACTGGCAGCTGTTGTCCAATGCCCTGACAATAGAGCTGTGTCTAGGATCTGTCTCGGAGACGTTCTGAGTTTGGTGGGAAAGGATTACCCCCTGGCATAAGGAACCCAACATTTGTTGCAAACACGGCTCCAAGGAATGAGCTTGGAAAGACAAGCAAGTACTTCCTAACAAGTATGTCTTTTCCATAAGTGGTCTCAGCAAAAGCAGGCCAGAATCCTACACAACAGCTGTTGCAATCCAGTGCCAATTTCCAACAGCTCTGCCAAGCCCCAATCTCCTGTTTATATGCACCGACCCCTGCAGTAATGTGTCCTACCTGCAAACAAGATAGGGTATATGGGCTACTATGCCGTTTTATTGCCATGAGACATGTAAGCAATAAACAGAATATTGTGTTTCAGGCACTGTGACACAAATGCTCACACCAATTTAATAGCCCATGGGGAGTGAGATGGCACTAATGATATGCATCACCACCTGATTGTCACACCAGAAGTGCTGTGGAGGTCCAGATCTCAGATTATAGATGGGTCGCCACCAGAATTGAAAAAAAATCCAAAAATTATTACAAATATTTATATATTTGCATACATTTAAATATATATCAACCCTGACTGTTCCCTGGAAGGACAGGTACTGAGGCTGAAGCTCAAATATTTTGGCCACCTAATGCGAAGAGAGGAGTCTCTGGAGAAGACTCTGATGCTGGGAAAGATTGAAGGCAAAAGGAGAAGGGGAAGGCAAAGGATGAGATGGTTAGACAGCATCACCGATGCAACGAACATGAAAATGAGCGAACTCAGGAAGATAGTGGAGGACAGGAAGACCTGGCAGGATATGGTTCATGGGATCACAAAGGGTCGGACACGACTTAACGACTGAACAACAACAACAAATATATATTTAAATAATTTAAATTAAGTTAACTACAAAATTAATTTGAACAGATGTTTAAATATATAAAAAGACAGGATCACCTGTACCACTTTTCTGTTGGCCTGGATGTTGCCAGGCCTAGTTACACTGAAATGGCAGCCCTTGGGACAAGACAAACTGGGGTGTTTGCCCCCCTTAGGCCCCACAGTTGTGTCTGAATGCACATGGATTATGCATGCACCTGCCACTACTGAAGTCCCAACAGGTGAGGTGGGATTGAAGCACTTGCTGTTTGTTCCAGGAAAGGGAGGAGTCTCGAACTGCATACATGCAGAATTTTTCATCATACAAACTACAAGATCCTGGCAAAATCTGTGAACAGCCTATGAATAATACAGAAGTATCTCACCAGTTTGTCTCCAGGTGCAATTCGAGGGTCTGGTTATTGCTTTTTAAGCCCTAAACAGCTTGGGGCCGAGGTGCCTGAAGGACCCCCTTCTCCTATGTGACTCTGCCTGGCCTGTAAAATCTTTCAAGGAGGCCCTCTTGTGGGTTCTGCTGCCATCAGAAGTCCAAGAAAGCCAACTCGTGCAAGGGTCTTCTCAGTGGTGGCCTGTACAACTTGGAATTCCCTCCCCCTGAAGATCCAACTAGCGCCCTCCCTGTAAATTCTTCAATGTCAACTGAAGGCCTGGTGGACCTTCGTAAATCTTTTATCACTATCTTGACTATCTGAATTGAGTTCTCCCTCCATTTTCTTTGCTGGTTTTGTTGTACTCGGTGTGTTTATTTTACTGCGATTGGTTTTTTTTTAATGTGCTTTTATTGTAAGGCACCCTGGTTCCTTGTAAGAAGGGTGGAGTGTATATATATTTAAAGTAAATAAAAAATATAGTATATCCCTATGTCATTTAACGCAGGTAATATACCCTTTGGTTGAACATGGAGATGCTTAAATTATTCATTGTAACACAGGATGTAGTTTTACAAAGAATTCCTTAAAGGATATGAATCTAATACATTGTCTTATAGTGAGTCACACCATTGGTCCATCTAGCCCAGTGGTTCCCAACCTTTAGGAGACCACGGACCATTGAGGCAAAAATTGGAATCGTTGTGGACCACATCCAACCCCCACACCCCACCCCTTGAACACAAAAAATACAATTAAATTTGTAATCATTAGAGAAGATTAGGTCTCATTCTTATATTTATACATAAATTATTATGTATTATTTTGTACTGTGGTTTAAAAAAAGAAAAAGTATCTTAATGCTTGCATTTGCTTCACTAGCTGTGAAATTCTTGGGTTGATACTGCTGCTCAAAGTGGAGGTTGGCACTTATTAAAATTACCAAAGGCCGATCTTTTTGTGTGTGAGAGACCTCTCTTGGACCACTTTTCAGGTTCTTGTGGACCACCTGTGGTCCACAGACCACTGGTTGGGGACTACTGAGCTAGCCTAATATTGCCTGTTCTGACTTAAAATGACTGCCCAGAGTCTCAAGCAGGTCTTCCCTACCCTTTGAAAGCTTTCTAACTGAAATCAGAAAGTGTGCAACTAGAGCTAATAGCATTTTGGGGGAGTGTTATAAAGAGTGTTATATATAAAGAGTGTTACTCGATCCTGGAACTTCCTTGCTTATTTCAAATCGTGTTCCAAAGTTCTGCCCCAGTACTTGGAACAGAGCCATCGCTCAATGGGTTACATGCTTTCTATGGAGGGAAGCCCCAGATTCAGTCCGCAGCAGTTCAGGTAGCAGCACTGAAACCTCATTGTGAAACCTTGGAAAGCTGCTGCAGACACTACAAGGTTAGATAGACCAAATCAGTACTGTATAACCCAGCTTCACATTCAAATTGGAGTTAATGTTTCTACATTAGTGGGATCAATCTAAATAGTAATACACAGCACAGAATATTTCAGTGACCAGGTTCATTCATGCTGTTGTTAATATGCAGGTGACTTGTTTTGGAGGACAGGCGGCAGCACAATTATTCCTGTTTCTGCACATATGACAACCATGGAACATGGAAAGAGATCTATATATACACTGTAGCTGCTTTTCTGGTTTGCAATGCATTTCTTTGTTATCTTTGCACAGAGGTATCCTGTGCAGATTTCTGTATGTATACCACAAAGTAGTGCATTTGATCTTGTTTTCTGCATGCAGCAAGATCCCATAAAGGCAATGGCATGTGCAGAACAGTTCCATGTGATATCCCTACGATATGAAGAAGAGGATTACTGGATCAGGCTGATACGTTTTATAGCGAATAACACTGAACTGACAGGAAGTACACAACTATGAGGTTTCATGTTTCATTCACTTAGGGCTGGTTCACACATCCATTTTCATCCCTTGGTGATAGCACCATCAAGTGGTGATTTACATGTGTGAATGAGGCATTGCAGATCAGTCACCATGGATGGAAATGTCATAACCCTTCACATTTTAAACACAACGCTTTTCAATAGATCTATTCACACATTTAGCAATGAGTCATCTCTCTGTTTCACTTACAGCAGAAAAGACGTGTGTTCCAATAGAATAAGAGTACTGTACCAAGGTAAGTACAGCCACTGACCATATCTTAACAGCACAAACTAATAATGTTAAGCTGTACCTTAGGCAGGAGCTGCCGCCTTGCCTGAAGAACATTGGTTGGAGAACAACCGGAAGCTGCCAACAAGCTGAGATAGACTGCGCTGACCCTCTGTGGGAGAGAGGAGTCACTGTCAGACAAACTCGGCTCGAAGCCATGTGCATCCAGAAGACCTATCACACCATTGAAAGGAAAAAGCTGGAGAAGTTGGGGTCTATGCAAATAGAACATTTATTGTAAAAATCCCTACCGGGGGAGGGGGATTTAGAAAACCTGTGTAAATCACCTTGAATAAAGTCCGAGGAGAAATCTGATGACATAGAAAGACAGTATATAACTACAGATTATTTATTATTATTACCTCCCAATATTATTATTATTATTACCTCCCAATTTTAAGAAATTAAACATTGCTGGAATAAAAAGTAAAATAAACCTATAACATTAATATCAACATTGAACAGTGAAAAAAGTTCAGCTCTATTCTTGTCTATGATGTTGTGTATGAGAAGAGATTTGCACCAGGAACAGAAGTAAGGCATTGTCTTGCCCTGCCTTGTCCTACCACCAGCCTGAGTCCACCAAATATTTGGATACAGGAAAGACTTTCTATGAGCAGACTTATTCCTAGGATATGAATGGGAATTGTGTGTACCAGGTTCAGCAGTTTCTTCTAGCACCGGCGTCACCACCCCAAAATAATTACCTGTGGACAAAAGACTTGTAAATAAAGCGTACTGTTTAACCAACTCTATTCAATACATGAAGCTGCTGAGCTGGAAATTATTTGCAAATTTAATACCATTGGACAGGCTTAGTAGACAGTAGGAAAGGCTAAGAACGTATGTTTCTAATCATCCTGTCTTGCCAATTCATCACCATTTGGGAGTGGGTCATGTCCTCTCTGATTGGGGGTTTCACTCTTTACTGGTACTTATTTTTATTTGTGCTCTGCATAGTGATGACTTTGTATAGCTAGGCCTTTTGGTCCCAGTTGGTAAAAACATCCTCCTGCTTCCCTTCTTTCTGTACTCGTGGTAGATCTAGCACTGCCACTGCCTGAAGCTGAATAATTCATGCATCTGATAAAGTGGACTCTGGTCAACAAAACATTTATGCCACAATGCCTGCTTGTGTGAGCAGTCTTTTTAAGGTGTCACAAAACTCTGGGGGTTTTCTTTCTTTTTCATTGCAACAGACCAGCACAGCTAATCTAACTGTCTGGAATTCATTTCTACAACATCTTTGAACAAATGGTGACATCTTTTGAGCAAATCTGGTATTGCATGCAGGAACTGAAAGTCAACTCAATTGTTAACTAATAGCAGTTCATGCAAATAAGTTTGCTAACAAAGTAAGAAAGGTGCTGCCCTCCCTACCACCCCACACTTCACAGCCACTGTGAAGAATTCATTTGACTATTGGGCTGAAGTGTGCCTAAAGAAGAGCTCTACTAAGTCCAGCATGGCAAACGAGCAGAGTCTGCCAGGCTATAAAGGACAAGAAGGCTTCCTTCTGTAAATGGAAGTCGTGCCTAAAGGAGGAGGAGGAGAATAAAAAAGAACACAAACTGGAAAAAGAAATGTCAAAAGACCATAGAGGAGGCAAATGACTAGTTTGAGGAGCGGGTGGCCAGCAACATTAAGGGAAATAATAAAAGCTTTTGGAAATACGTTACAAGCAGGAAACCTGCTAGAGAAGCTGGGCAGAAGAGCTTGGGCGGATACTACTGCCTGTACAGCCCCTCCTGGGAAGGATGATGACCAGAGAATTAAGTCAAATAGAGGTTAAGAGAGAGAACGTTTCAGAACTTATTGACAAATTAAAGATTAACAAATCACCAGGCCCAGACAGAATCCACCCAAGAGTTCAATGTGAAATTACTGGCAACTTGCCCCTTAAAATGGCCAATGGACTAGAGGGCTGGAGTTTAGCTAATGTAACAGTCATGGAATAGGAGGCAGGTTGCCTTATGGATTAGAGCTGGTTGAAGAACAGGAAACAGAGTGTAAGTGTAAAAGGAGTTCCCCAAACTGTGGGAATGAGTGACAAAATGGCAGATGCACTTTAATGTAAGTGTAAAGTGATGCACACTGGGGCAAGAAATCAAAATTTTACATATACACTTATGAGTTCTGAGCTGTCTGTGATGGATCAGTAGATCTTTGGGTGGTGGTTGACAGCTCGATGAAGGTGTTGTCCCCAGTGTGTGGCAGCTGTGAAGACCAATTGCACACATGGGATCTTTGAGAAAGAGATTGAGAATAAAACAGCCAATATTATCAAGCCATTGTACAAATCAATCTGTACAAAAGGCCACATCTGGAGTATTGTGTCCACTTCTGGTTGCAAGTCCTGGTCACCACATTTCAAAAAGGATATCGTGGAACAGGAAAAGCTGCAGAAGAGCGTGGCCAAAATGATCAGTGGGATGGGGGAGCTCCCTTACGAGGAAAGGCTACAGTATTTGGGCCTCGTCTGTCTAGAGAAAGAAGGCATCTGGGGGGGGGGGACTTGAATGGGGCACAATCCTGCACAACGTTAGGCCGGCAGAGCCAGCACTCTGCCAACCTAGGGTGTCACGAAAATGCCATAAAGCACTTTCACAGCACCCTGGGAGTAAGCGGCGCTGGCACTGAGGCTGGCACCACTGACTCTGCTGCCGTCCAACACCTGCACCGCCGGACGCTGGTAAGTGTTATACCGGGTGTTAGGAGGGCGTGGGGAGGGTGAGCTGGGGTGGTAGGGGAGGGGGGGATGGCCGGCCAGGGAGGAGGGATTATTGGTGGTGCACTCCGCCATATTCTTACCCCCCTTTCTGGGCCTGACTGGCCTTACACAGCCTCCCTGGACATGTACCAGCAAAATAGCTTGTGCACATCCAAGGAGGCCCATTGGAACCGCTGGGGCTCTACCTGGGGGAAAGGGATGAACGCTTTGTGTGCTGCAACAGATCTTAGGCAGGATTGGGCTCCCATCATATAAAATTATGCATGGGATGGATAGCGGAAAGTTATTTTCCCTCTTGCACAACACCAAAACCAGGGAACATTCACTAAAATTGACTGGTGTGGTGGGAGAGTAAGAATGGGCAAAATAAAATATTTCTTTTTATACAGTGCAGAATTAATCTGTAGAACTCCTTTCCACAGGATGTTGTGATGGCACCTGACCTCACACGGGGGCTATGGACTGCACTGGGTGACACCCTCGAGGGGAGTGACACCACTAGTGGCCAACATTGTGGAAACCTTTTGGAAATTTTGTATTTATTAATAAAACCATAAAGTTATATACTTTATCATTGGAGCGGTAATTTAATGAAGAATGTAATAAAACAAACTGTGTTGAATTATCTGTATTCTATCAAAGGTATAACCAAGTAATTGGAAAAAGAAAACACACCTGCGTTATGCAATAAAAAGTGGATTTCCTTAACTCAAAACTGGCCAATGAGACTGGGAGCACAATCCTGCTCTGAATTAGGGCGGGCCGCCCGAAGTAGTCACAAACGTGCCGTAAAGCACGTTTGTGACTACTTTAGAGCCGGGAAGGCCGACACAAGGACGGCCTTCCCAGCTCTGCCGCCGCAGCCCTTGGCCCGCCGCCGGACCCAGGTAAGTCTGGATCCAGCGGGTGGGGGAAGAGGGTCGACTGAGGCGGGGGAGGGACGGCAGAGCCGGGAGGACGGCCATAGGTCCAGCTGCCCCGGCCGGGGGCATGGTGTCCGCCATATCCTGGTCCCCGCTGAGTGGCTGGGCCGTTACACGGCCTCCTCTGACTTCTGCCAGCAAAATAGCTGGCACAAATCCGAGGAGGCCTATCGGTCCCAGCCTCCGTTGCACTCAGGGAAGGGGACGAGCATTCCCTTCCCTGAGTAGACTTTCCGCCATGGGCTGTCTGCTGCAGGCTGCCTGCGGCAGAAACCAGGATCTGGCGGGCGGCCTCAGGCGGCTGGCCGATCCTTACACAGGATTGGGCTGTGATTGTTCTGAGAGCCAATAAGGTGTTATGATGACACAGCACGGAACCAATAAGGTGTTAGTATGAGTCAGCTCTCAGTCTCATTTCTATGTATCAGAGCTAATACTACAACTCTTATTCAGTTGCATGAGTGTCATTAAGTTGGCCTCTAGTTTTTTTGTTGGTTATTGATTTGGTGAGTGACTTGTACGGTTATATATTAAAATAAAGTTAATGGTAGCGACACCATGAGTTACTGCACTGACATCAACCCAAATGACACCACTGGGGTGATGCGATGAGCTCCTCTCACACAGGGAGACACAAACCCTAGTGACGCCTCTCCCTGGCCTAAATGCCTTTTAAAGGAGATTGGACAGGTTTATGGAGGAAAAGTCCATCACAGGTTCTAAGTTATGATGACTGTATGCCACCTCTGGGTTTTAGATGTAGCCTATCTCTGAATGCCAGGTGAAACTGGGTGGCAACAGGATATAGATACCTTGTTGTCTTGTATGCTCCCAGAACATCTCGTGGGCCACTCTGAGATTCAGGAAGCTTGACTAGATGGGCCCTTGGCCTGATCCAGCAGGGCTCTTCTGATGTTCTTAAGAGCTCTGTGTACTTCAAAAGCTCGCGGTAGTGAATGCAGCCATAGTCACTATCCATCATGACATGCTTTTAAAAAGGTGGAAAAAAACCTCAACTCTGGATCCTTTAAAAAAAAGGAAACTTGAAATCCCTGCAGGCTTGTTTGGGGGGGGGCCTGAAACCAGCCCCTGCTCCCCCTCCCAGACAGCTTATTTGCATAACTCCAGCTTCTTTTTAAAGCTCTGGCTGCTGGATCAGTCTAGGGCAGTGGTTCTCAAACTTTTACAGGTGAGTAAGGGAGCCAGTAAGTCATCACGGACACTGCAGTGACATTACTTCCAGGGTCCCACGGTCACTGCTGCCGTGGAATTTTTTTTCCTTAATAAGGTCACATCCTGCCCTCCCAAGTGACTACCAGCTCCTCTGCAAGCTGTTCTTATAGGAAGAACAGTTTTCCTGCATTTTTAATGGTATAGCCCTATTAAGCTAGCTTTCTGCCCCACAAGAGGGAATAAGACTGCAGCACCGCCTCTTAGTGTACACACCGGACAAAGGTTTGCTGGATAGTCTTGGGCAGATACATGCTAGAGTCAGGCTAGGAAGCCTTTGATGAGCTCTACAATGGGTTAGCAACCCCCCACTAGGTCAACAAAACTGCTTTCTCTCTCGCTCTATTTCTACTTACCTGCCAATATTTACTTTAACTTACAAAGCAGGTTGCCTGCTTGCAGAAAGGACTTCCAGACATGAGCTAAACAAAGCCTGCATCAAATGCATATAATTTTTGCACCAAAAGTCACTAAGGGGAGCTTTGGATAGGAATTCAGCATAGTCTGTTTGGAGGCATGTGTTTACATACCCAATCTTGCAGAGGCATAACAAGCTCCCATGCCGCCCGGGACACGGGAGCTTGCCGCGCCCGGAAGTGACATCAGACGACATCACTTCCGGGTTGGGTGCTAACTTCCAGCGCCCCCCTTCCCTTCACGATCATGAAGGGAAGCAACGCATGCGGAGGCTGGACGAGTCAGGAGCTGTGGCGTACTGCGAGCGAAATGCCACGGTTCCCGATCGCCTGCAGCCTCCATGCCCCCCCAGAGAAGGGTGGCACGCAGAGGCTGCAGGCAAATGGCTGCCCACATTTGGCTCAGACCATTAGGTGGTGGGGCCTGAGAGTTATGCCCCCCTGGGCTTGCACCCAGGGCAGCTGCCCCTCAGGCCCCACCCAAGGTACGCCCCTGCCTCCAAAATAGTTTTCTTATCTCTCCCAATATTGCACTTTAAAGATATAGCACTGGTGTGGCTGGGGACTCCAAGGCAGGTGGTCAGTATTCTTGATGCCACTGCAGATCATACCTGCCGATTCCATTCAGTGAGAGAGTTTGCTAGCTTGGAAACCATGGGTCGTAGGTAGAGGTCTGAGTATAGTAGAGAGAGTCTAATCAAAAAACCAACCACCTGGCTCTTGATCTCTTTGCAAAAGGTGACCCTGCCCTTAAAGCTCAGTCAGCTGTCATATGACCAGGAGAGATAAAGGTTGTGGCTCTGGGAAAAGGGTGCTTTAAACAAACAGATGGTGGTGTGCACCTTCTGGCCACTGAAGTCGAGCTGTAGTTCCTCAGTGGTGAAACATACCCACACCAGGGAAGGCTGGTGTCGAATCAACCGCATGGCTACAACCCGATTCACATAGCAAAGCATCTGCTGCAAACAAGAGATACAGTAAACAACAAATATCTAGCTATTGCTGATGTTTGTACTGAGATCTATATACTCAGTGGTTGCAGAAAGTGGATAGTACAGGGATTCCTACTGTCCAGTTATGGTACTGAGAGGCATAGGCCAGTAGGTTCTGGCCAATTAATGGCACCCCCACATTTACTTAATAGACTGTTCCTTTCAGGATGACACTTGAAAACTTTTTTCAGTGGTGTAACTGTTTGCTTTAAAACTGTACTCAAGCATTCCTCCTTCAACTGAAAGGAATATTGGAGTAGCGATGAATGGCATCAGAGGTCCCCTTTCATTAAGTAGTATCAAGGGGGGGGGGGGAGTATCAGGAACTGAACTTTCATGTACCTGTATCTCCATACTGATAATAAAGTTCGTGGTTTTAAGATGTTTAACAGCAGCGTATAGCTCCTATTAATGTGAGACTGGAAAATGGAGAAAGATTAAATGATGATGCAAGGGAACAGAACTACACTGGCTCCCAGTTATGGACATCTGACTTGCACAACGGCTGTGTTGGTGCTATCATGCAGGCACAGTACATCCTTTGGTGGTGCTTTCACACAGGCACAGTAGTTTAGGCTTGCATACAGACTCCTGGAATCTAATCGGTATGTATGTAGGAGACTTGGTGTATGCCAAACTTCCCTGGCACAATGCACCAATACTGGGGACCTTGGTCCTATATTTCTTTGTGCAACGAGCATAAGTGCAGCCCCCAATTGAGCCATCAATGGTGACAATAATCATAGCCGAGGCATCTTTCTGTAACTGTACTGCAGAACAGGCCTTTATCAGTAATCAAACCTAACATTCAGGATCTCTCTTCTGTAGTGAGATTGTTCACAAGAAGAGCAGGGAACACAGCCTGTTAGTTAGGAAGATCTTAAGCTATAAGGCCCTTTTAAAACTTTCAGAGCATTTGACTGCATGTGATGACACATGGTTTTCCAGACAGGTAAATTCATTTTGATCTATTTTGCGCCCATTCTCTGGTGTATGACTGTATGGTAAGCACATTGGGACATGTCTGCATCTTGTGTGAACTCTATTAAGCCCAACTGAGTAGAAGATTTCCATAGAAAGACATACATCCCCTTAGCTAAATGTCTAGCAGTTTATTTATATACACATGACTTTATACACAACAGGAGAGTCAAGGGTGCAGTGTATGGAGTACAGATACTGTTATTTCTCATGCCCAAAAGCTCGACTTGGCCCAACAGAGTGGCACTGAAACTGAATATGAAAAATATACAAGGAGTTTGTAACGTGATGCTGCATCCCTCCCGGACAAGTCAAAAGGGACAGATGGGAACCTCTCTCCTGTCGGGTGCAGTTCTGTTCCCTGCTCTTACAGTAACATTTCTTCCTTTTCAAGCAGTTCTCATAGAGACCATTCTGCACCTAGACTTTTCGAAGTATAAAAACATTTTGCTCCTGAGATAAGCATGCAATAATTGTACAAATACAACCAAAGTCTGAACCCGACTTGGATGACTCTTCAGACTTCCTGTAAAACAAGAAAATACATAGGCATAGAGCCTCTCTCTCTCTCCCTCCCATCCCCAGAAGGTCAAAACTTAGTGCATGAAACCAACAAAACTTGCCTCTCCTTTTAAAGGTTATGGTCTGTGGTGACCCTTTCACAGCGAGCAATAAAGCAGGTTCCTTGCATTGGCGTAGAGCAGCATACACCCAGAGATTGCACCTCCACATTATATACCAATAGCAGCAGAGTTTGTCATCAGGTGCACTCCAAGGACTCATGGCAAGTTGCTGGTGTTGCTCTCAGTGAGAGATTGGCAAGCTTAAGCTCCTTTCCCTAGCAGGAATATTCTTATTGGCCATCTAACTACACCACATAACCCAGCCTGTGAGCAGCAGGCAGGCAGTTAGGCTCCGATATCTAATTTGGGGTTTGGTCCTTTGTGGAGGGGCAGGATCTATGTGGAGAAGCAGCTACTACAGGCATGTGGGTAGAGCTACGTGACAATTTCTTCATCCGTTTTCAACAGAAGCCAGATTTCTTCCTTGAACTTCCTTCAGGTGCAGCAACAGGTATGGGAAGAATCAAGTGTGTATAGCAATACATTCCCCCAGACCACACAAAAGGCCTTCTTTGGAGTCATCTGGACTGACCATTATCCAAAGTGCAACACTCCACCCTTCATAGGGAAATATTTGATATTTTTGATAGATCATGCAGCAGGTCCAGGCTACAAAGGTGCTAGTAAAAAGGAGGTGGCTCCTGTTCAGTTGAAAGGGAAAGATCAGTTATTGACAAAAAGCACAGTGCAGTAGTAACCTCTAGCTGAGAAGAGGAAGAGACATATCCAAGGCAGCAGCTGCCACCAATACAAAACACACTGCGTTCTTCCCCGGTATGTTCTTAAAACGCAGAGTCCTCATCTGGCAAACTCCCTTTTGGCCCTTATTGGTAAGATAAGGAAACCCCTTATAAGTCTTCATACACCAATGCTAACAGTTCCTATTGTATTGCTAGAGAGATAGCTGGCTATGTATTCCAGAAGGCTGAGAAGCTGATTCATCATCTACACGAAAGGCAACTACACAGTACGTGCAAAGTTCTGCTACAGGAGTCAACACTGTTTGACATAAAGTGTCAGCAAGCTGTAAAGAGCAACAAACAGGCTGTGCTGTTCCAGCAGTAACAGACTGGAAGGACTATTTACACGTGCCTCCAGAAGAGGACCTGAATGTACACAATGCATGCAAAATGGCTTTGTTGGACATGGCTGTCCAGAACAGCACCCCTTTTACCAAAGTGTGCTCAAAATCTCATCATCAGCCATCTTCTAGGCATTTCCATATGGGGCTGTATACACTCCCACCGTTTTCTGATGGACTAAAATTTTCCACTGAAAACCTCCAGCATCCCACCGCTAGCTACAGGAGGAAGGGGACAAGTGGCACATTTAGTTTGATGTTCAAAGCCAACCCAATGTCATTTTAAGCTATGCATTTTCAGGGCAACTGAAATACATCTTCCTGTTCGGTGGCAACATCTCATGGACAACAACATGGGCACATGAATGACTATTTTGAAGGATTTTACCCTAGATTATGAGGTAGAACCATGGGGAGAGTTGCAGATTTCCATGAATGTGATAATCTTGAGAGCAAAGAGACTGGCTACAGTACAACATCAAATACATTGTCCCAGTTCAACAAAAAAGAGTGGGGCACAGAATATTGTACAAGAGCCATAAGGACAAGTGAGCTGCACTTTGAACATACTGAATTCCCTTTTGTTTCAAGGCAGGAGAAGGCGAAGGGGTGTACTGGAACATTGCTGATTGACTTGCCTCACACAGACATCCTTTTCTTCTGGTCAGAATCATCAGCTACAGTTAAGAGAATGGTACTCGCTAGGAATGGTAAACTACAATATCTACTTGGAAGGTTTATATAAGGCTGTATGGATTGAGCCCCACATGTTACTGCAATAAACCTGACATACTCCATTTGTTTGAAAGGTGCACAGTCAGACACCGTTAACCATGTCCCTCAATTGTGAGGAAAGTTGAAGGCAAACATTCTGCTTCCTATCTTCTGATCTGTCCACTTCTCTTGGTACCTTTTAGAAGGCACTGCCACTGTGCAGAGTTGCTTTCAATCTGAAGCAAATGTCAAACTGCAGAAACTGATTTTGCTGCATGCCCAAAGGAATGGCTTAGAAACAATTCTTATGATGACATTCCATTTGAATACATCTGCCCAGACAGCAACGTACTTTCCTAGCAGATTTCAAATCCAGCTATTCCAGTACTGACAGGCTACGTACACACACACACACACGCCACACTAAAGAGGCAATGTATGGATATGTTTCTAGTAGGGACTCAAATTAGTTTGTCTAATTTGTACTCAGAGTCTGGATGCAAGCAGACATCTAGTTGTACAAAGTGAGTCCCTTCACACCAGCAAAGTACTCAAGTCTAAAGAACAGTCACAACCATGTTCCATTGCCTAACTAAAAGTTAAAGAATTGAATTTGGAAAGCTTATTGCTATTGAACAAGACTGTGCTTTGTAGTTTTGCTGTCTGAAAATTAATCAAAATGCTACAAATACTGACAAAACTATGTCCTTTAATATTTTTTGGTTCCTAATGGAGCACAAACAGGATTACGAGCTTTATAAAAACAAAACCTGGCAACAGGAGGGAGGGGGGAGAGAAACTATTTACAAGTGCTGGAACTTGCAGTATGAAGGTTTAAATGGTCCAGTTTTTTTTTTAAGATTTCAAAATGAGGTTATCACTAGAACAGGAAGGAAACTTTGCAGAATGGTTTTCTGTATTCTTTTCACTGTAACTGAAGTAGCCAACTGCACTTCCTTACAGAGTCCAGATCTTAAGGACAATCTTAAAAGATGCTGTTTAACTGAAAACTGTGATAAGACAGAAATGATGAATGCCTCAAACAATATGTAGACTTCAAATGCAAGGCTCAATAGAGCCTAGGAAGGCTTTGTGGGCCCCAGCCTTAACCTCAAGTTCTGGGAATCAAACGTAATGCTGTAAAAAAAAACAAAACCAACCTGTTTTGTTCCTAATATAAGACAACACCGTACAAGGGCTTCCCCCAAAAGCAGCAAGACTAATGCTGCATTGGCTGGTGCACAGATGTGGCTTCCTCATGTGCTCTTCAGAACAAAAGAACAGAGTCTGCAAACTGTACTCCTATACAAATCTACTTAGCATTAGAAAGTGTCCCACCAGCTTAATGAGAGTCAACAATACTTTGACAATTGACTTACGAAAGCCATACCCAACCGAGAGAGAGGTGCAGACACAGGATAGCAAGCAAGAGCTTTAGAGCAAAACCTAGCCCTGCCCCATCTTAAGAGCATCCAGCCACAGGAGACTTAGAACAACTGCCCTTCGTCTCAATGCCTCGAATACCCGTTTCCCTAAGGCAGCAAAACTCCCTTCCCCACAAAAAGTGCTTTCCAAGAGGGCTAGTGCATTTTTCTATACTAGGCCTGGCCCTAACCAGAACAGCCAATTTCCAAGGCCCATGGAACTGCACTCTGGGCTACTGCTGCTGCCAAGAATTGTGACCCCACACAAATTGTGAATTCGTGAACTAATGCTGTCAAGGTTAATACTACAAACCACCCTGACACCCCATCCCATGCAACATAATCCCATTCATGTATGCCTGGCTCAGTTGCATTCAACCAGCCACTAATCCTAGGAACAAGGTGAAGGAACATCAACTCCCTGAGATGAAACACAACAAGCACAGGTGGCAGAACATTCAGCAGGGAGGCGACTACACAAAACCAGGCAGATGCTTCCCTCCACAGTGGGGATAAGTCCTGAAAATACAAATGCCTCCATTCTTCATTAACTATATCGTGAGAATGACTTACTGTGGCTGGAACACGTACGGAAGTGTATAGTTTTGGTAGAAGTCCTGCCTAGGAAGCAAGGAAAAGGGATTGCAATGTAATGCTTGGAACTGAATGAGACTGGAGAAGACACTGCTGTATCTACAACGTGGAAAGGGATGTGGGTCTGATAAACATTAGTCCCCAAAAAGATGCAAGGGACAAGACTGAATGTGCTACTGACACTATCCTTAACCAACTGAACTCTCTCCGTGGAGTTAGAGGCCAAGACAACGTTGTGGACCAGGCCCTTCTGGAATTTGGAGAGTTTCGACCTCAACTACAACAAACAGTAAGAGGAAGTAGGTAAGCCTCCTCAACAGGATGCAAAGTAAACCATTAAAGCACTGCTCTGGTTTTCCTTTGGTCATTTACTTCCCCAGTTGGGATGATCCGATAACACCCAGAGTGGAGAAGATAAACGCAGTATCATCTGTATTCTTCAGAAGAGTCTCTCACATCTGCACAGAGGCAGCAACAGCAGAGAGGAGCATGTGCAAATAATGTGCCTCTATCAGCCTCATAATTAATGTTAACAAGTATCTGAATGCCCTTTTCAAACAAGAGAAGAGAGGTTCAAACCACAGCGCCTTGATGGAAGGTTGACAAGGAAGGCGGACACTGGAATCCCAAAATCTACACGCTTCAAATATTGCCCCTCTTTACCATGGGGTCTCCCCATTCCTAACATAGACATGACCACAGGGCTGTATATAACAAATGTCAAGCCCCAGAAGTCCATGGGATTTGCATCTCCTGCGATGAGTCCAGGCTAGGATACTCAAAGCCATTTTTGGCAGGATCATCAAGGATATTGTGTCCTTAGATGAGGTTAAAAACACTGGAGCAAGAAAATATTTTCAAAGCTGTGGAGTCTGCTTTCTCTGTAGGGGGTCAGAGACATTGGAGGGCAAATTCAGGAGTCCAGTCCAAGGCTACTGGTTCTCATCCCGCATCTGTTCAATTATGTTGACAAGGCTCTCTAGTCCAAACACATAGCCCATGTCAGGGCCATCATGCACAGTGGGATCATCCCGAAAGCCTTTGAATGTGCTGTGCGCAAAGTCAATCATACGAACGTCCACTTTGGGTTGGACAGTGAGCGGTTCTGTGCTGCTGGCATCCTGTAGGCTCTCTGGAAGAGAGGTGTCCACTTGCTTTAGGCGCATCTCTGCTCTGCGCTCAAGGTACGTCTCAGACCAAGAGTCCTTCCCATCATAGATTATGAGCAGGGAGCTGGAGTAGAAGCGGTAGGAGGCCTGCCTCTCCAGTACAGCCTTCAGGCTTTGCAATTTGGCAAGCATGGGCTCAAAGAGATCCTTCCGCAGCTCTACACCGTTGTGCAAATACTGGTAGAGGGCATTGCGAAAGCCCTCAATGGAAAGAGCTCTGCCATAGTATTTATTCCTGCACAAATAATGCCCTGTATCCAGCTGATATACCTATAACACAGAGAAATCACACATTAATTCAGAGGCATAACCGAGTGTCAATACTGTTAACAGTGTTTCCCGTTAACGTCAGAGCCTCTCTAGCACCAAGGCTGCTGGCTCACAAGCTGTGCTATAAGCAGCAAGCTACTGCTTATAGCATATGGTTTAAACAAGACCCGTGCTTGCTTGGCGCCAGTGACAGCAACATAAATAAGGTAATGGGTGTGGGGGGGTTGCGGGGGGGAGATAGCGTTCATCGCCATCTGCAGGTTCCCCCATTTGCTGGTTCCCGGTATCTGAGGGGGAGGGAGGAACCAATCCCCTGCAGATCCCCTACTGTATTGTACTTTGATGCAGAGAACATAATGACTTCACAGAAGAGGCGGCCAAGGCACAGGAATGATTTCCAGATCCTGAACACTGAAGCCTTCTGCTGTCATTGCCTGCGTGGTTTCAAACTACACTATAAACCCCAGGACCAGAAGTTCACACCTTTGTGCAAGAATGCATGTGCAATAAGAATTTATTGCATCTTCCATAATTATACAGGAAGCAGAAGTTCTCCAGATTCTGCAGCAGTTAGCAGATACTGTCATGTGGAGACACACCAGTTCTGGTTACAAATCAAACAACAGCAACCACATTTTGCTAGCAGTCCATACAGTACCTGCATTCCACAAACTCGTACACCTAGTGTGGCTGAGGTACTTTGTGCACACTTCTTCATTTGTCGAGCAGCCTTCTCCTCAGATGCATCATCCCCATGCTGTCTGGTCCCCATTTTCAAGTCAAGCACACAGGGAAATCTGAAATGGTGTACCACATTCTCCAGCAAAAGAAATTCTGAGAAGCTGTCAAGGAGAATAAATCTTTTGGAGCTCTAAGTCCCTAGAACTGCCTTGCTGGGTTTCTACAGAAGTCCAATGTCCTCACTTTCTAGCAAATGCTCTGGTAGGGAGCACAAATTCAGACACAGAACAAGGAAGCCACAGGACCACCACCACCACCCCACACACACACACAAACATCCCCAGAGGAAAGTAAGCATTTCATCTTCAGAAAAAGGAGAGAATTGGAGAAGACACCGCTCAGTGCTTTGCAGGTAAAAGGTCCCAGGTTCAGTCCCTGGCATCTCCAATTAAAAGGGCTTTGAGTAACAGAGTGGGAAAGAGACAACCAGTCTAGGAAAACAGACTGGTTTGGCACTAAAGTCCCCATTCTGAAAGCACGAGTCAAGGGCAAACCTTTCCTCCCAGAATTAGCATCTGGGTATTGGTGATGGACCAAAAGAGCTGGCCAAAAGGAAACAAAAAACTGAAGGCCACAGGGAAGCAGTGCATTGTCATAGCTAGCACACAATATAGCCACTGAAGGACAGGAGAGGCTTTTTTTTGAGCTGAAGAGTATATGCTCTGAGCAGGTTGGTACTGACAGGGTATCAGTGACCCCTGTGAGTGTCCAGCCCACCAAAGTTCATATGAGAAGGGAATACACAGCATATTATGCTAAAAATCTGACTTTTGGAGGATACTGTAGAGTTTACGTTCCTTGGACTCAGAGCGCATGCGGCTCAGCTGTTGCTTGTGGCAACGCAGACTCCATGGATTAAAGGTGATCTTTTCAGAACTCACACTACTATTTCCATCTAGCATCTGAAATGGAACATCTGAATGGATGGAACTCTGGAGGCTTCTCAAGTCCTGGATGCTGTTGGCGCAAGAGGAAAGATCTTTGCTGTCACAGATAGGACTAGATTACAAAGACTAATATTTGGGCCAGTAAATTTTGTCATTTTGCTTCGTTGCTACATAATTCGGTAGAAGAGCAGGGCATTGTGAACCCATTGCCTGGATATCAGGCCCCATCTCTAGAAGTGTTAAGGAGCAGGAGATACCTGACAGGCATACACAAGGGCTGATCTTGTACCAGAGTCTGTTTTATTGAAACATAAGAGAGACTACTTAAGGGAAGCAATCTCTGAGAAGCATTATGTGTCACTTAAAGAAATAGCAAAAGAAACACACAGTACCTTTCTGAGGACTCAAAAGCCAGCCCTGGTTTCTCTTCTTTGTGCTCACTGCCACTGCCTGATCGATTGAGGCTCCTGCGAGAGTGTTTGCGACGTGGCTGGTCCCTCTCTGGTGTCTCATCCTGCTCCAAGGATTCACTCTCCACGTAGGGGTAGGCGACCAGGTTAATGTAGCCATCGCTGTCTCCCTCAAAGCAAACAGACACCATGCCTGTCCAAAAGAAATCATGTATTGCATTCCTATCATGGGATTTCTTAAAATAAGTTCCCTTTTTTCATGTGTTATGCCCTACCCCACAATTTAGGAATATGTACATCTCTGAGCTGGACTATTGGCAGGGCAATAGCTGCTTACAAAGCTGAATAATTAAGACTAAATAATTTTACAAATGCTTTTGGTTTCTCTTTATCAGAGAGTACTGCATCCTGTAAATGTAGTGGTCTGTGCCTCTTTCCCTCCTAATTACATCTTTTTCAGTATGCAATGCAAAAAAGTCATCACTGTGCAGCTTGGAGCACACATTGAAGAGTAATGGAAACTTCTGTTGTTGCTTTCAGAGATATTCTGGTTGGAGAGATTTGCTGAGTTGCATTTTTGGCTTCATGGGTACCTCTGTGTGTGTGTGGGGGGGTTGATTTCATTTTCTTTTTTAAAGTTCCCGCCCTGCCTTTCCTGGTAGCTCTCCTAGTTTGTGTTTTGGTTTTCTACCTTCTTAATCTCTTCCTTGGCAGTAATGCCTGACAGTGTTAGTTTTCCAGCTGTTAGTACCTGTTAAGTTGTAAGAGAGAGGAATGTTCCACACTGAAATGGCCTCTCTCTTTTGGATTATAAACATGTATGTAGTATGCAAGCATAGATCTTTGCCAATAATGCTATGGTTGAGCACGTGTGCTTCACAATTATGAACGTCCTTCCTGCTTCATGGCACTAGTTTTATTATATTTATTTATTTAATTTATTTATTTAAGAGATTTGTAGCCCGCCTTTCTCCCACAAGGGCAACCAAGGCGGCTTACAACATATTAAAATACATAAAATACATATAAACACATTGAACACATTAAAATTAATTAAAACAATTTAAGTTAAAACAAACAACCCCAGTGGGTTACATTATAGAGGCTGACTTCTCATAAAGGTCAGTTTGTATGGCGAGACAAACTTCCAGCACTGAGCCATTTGAACAGGCTCAAATAACAATTCTGGTAATCCCTGATCTAGCCAACACAACACAACACAGCAGCTGTAGCCCTTAGGACTAGAACCTTATAAAAATGGTAAATGGAATGAGCTTGAAAGGTTATCATTAAAGGATGAACACTAGATGTTCCAAGATGGCAAAGGTGTCATTTCTATTCCTTTTAAGTTGAATAATGGGGAAAATACTCGAGAGATCTATGCTCTGGTGACACAGAACAGCAGCTGAATGTAACCTGGAATCAGGGTAAACCTGCCCCATGAAGATACACTTAGAGTACAATCCTATGCGTGCTTACTCAGTAGTAAGTCCCATTATGTTCCCAGGAAAGTGTGCATAGGATTGCAGCCTAAATGCCGTATTGTTCAGAGTATAGGCCGCTCCTGATTATAAGCCGCACCCTTAAAGTTTGGTGCTATTTAAAAAAAATAAATTTTTAACTTTTTGTATACACATTAGTAGAACAATAAACAGTATTTTATTTAATGAATAGGAAGACATGTATCAGTATTTAACACTTTTAAACTCTTTTGATCAGTCATATTGGTATTTTATGATAGCCCCTGTACAAAACAACAACAGCCCCTGTACAAAACAACAACAACCTCATCTTCAACTCTCAGCCTACTCACCCTCTTTGCCCCTTCTCCTTTACACGGCCCTTCCTTACCCTCTTAGCCACCTCCTTATTCTCTCAGCCTACCTCTCCCCCTCCCTCACACAGTGCCCACTACTCACCCTATTAACAACCTTCCCTCAGCCCCCTTCATCACCCCCCACGACCCCCCCAGGCACTTACTTTTAGCGCTGGAAGCTTCCTTTTTCTTCCAAAGGTATGCGATGACCAGGCCTCATGCAGCTTCCTTGCAGGCTCATCCATGGAGACTAGGTGCCTAGAGAGGCTGCAGACTCTCTAGGCACCTAGTCTCCACGAACGGGCCTGCAATGAGGCCTGCTCATCACATACCTTTGCAAGAAAAAATTATTTATTTATTTTTCACATTTTTATATAGCTCAGAGTGGTGTACATATTTCCTCCCCTCCTTTTTGTCCTCACAACAACCCTGTGAGGTAGGTGGGGCTGAGAGATAGTGACTGGCCCAAGGTCACCCAGGAAGCTTCATGGCTGAGCGGGGATTTGAACCTGGATCTTCCAGGTCTAAGTCCGACTCCCAAACCACTACACCATCCTGGAAGCTTCCAGCACTAAAAGTAAGTGCCTGGGGGGCCACGTGTGCCCACGGGGTATATAGAAAAGGGTACTCCCCAGACAACATCAGACACACAGGTATGCTATGAATTTCAACCAGATTATCTCACAGTGCTATAGCTCACCTTTGTATTCTGGTGTGAATTCCTTCATTTCTGGGGGCAGGGACTCATAGAAGCGCTGCTCTCTGGTGATAAGAGGCTTGCACACAGTGTGATCATCGTAGCGCATCATGCTGCTGTGGCCGCCCACTTGATGGATGAAAGGCTCCAGCAGGACCCCTCTGCCTCCTGTGTGGGATGCGTTCTTGCCATGCTTCCCCACCTCCATGGTTTGACAAACACACATTGCGTTGGGCACCAGTCACGTGCTTGGGACATGGGGAAAGCTGCATGGGGTGGAAGGAGCAGTTTCCTCAAGGAGCAAAACCACCAGCAGAGATCCCAGTAAGTCAATACACGCCAACAGTCTGCAAAATAAAGAGAAGACATGATGCTTCGCCTACAGTGGCCACCTACATCAATCCAAATACTGTACAAGCACTTGTATATGGACATATTCAGTCTTCCCCATTCATACTGAATACTCAAAAAGTTAAGTATTGGAACCTCTCCCCCCTTTGCCTTACTAACTATTCACATCATTCATTCAACACTAACTTATTTTTTGATGGTCTGAAATTGGGTTACTTCACCTTGCTAGTAACAAAGACTAAAAAATGCTCAGTTACAGTATATGGGACAAACACGATTGGTTGTCAAATGCAAGCTGCCACCGTAATTTATGTCCTAAGCACCACAGGTAAGCACAGAAGATCTGCAGACCACTACTGTTCAGCAATGTTCCAACTACCCAAGACACATAGTGTGGCTGCTGCTTCCTCTTTGCCTAATCCAGGATCCCTCTGGACAAAAAGACAACAAGCTAGGGCACTAAAGATCAAAAGCCTGCTTGCTAATTGCACAGAACTTATGGTTCTGCAGAACCTGAGTCACACATGAAACAGGATATAGGTTAAGCAGTAACAAGGGGGGGGGGAAGAGATGAATGAAATATTTACTGCTGCTAGTAACACAATGACAGAAGTCACCCAGAAGATACAGGATACATCCAGTGAAGATAAAGGAGATTAGAACACTTCCATATTTTATTAATAATCTGACAAGACAATTTGCTATGAAATTGTGATAGTACTCAGGAAATAACTGTGAGCTATTCATAACTTTATAGTATTAAACTGCCATACACAGGAGTGAAATTAGTACAACACTTCGGTCTTCCATGTAAGCATCTTGTGCACTTATCCCCAAGGGAACAATCCTTCAATTCAAGTAAATGTTGAATTTAGGATTCATTTTAGAAAGCAGTTATTTGCAGAACTGAAAGAAAAGGCATTTAACAGACACAAACACAGAGTATTGCCATGCTGATCCATAAAAATATCCAAACACAGATAACAGTATCCCTTATACACTAGGTGATGCTAAAAAGAAATACTATACTAAATTAGCAAGGAAGATGAGAGGAAGGCTCGGCTTTTTGGGGAGACTGTTACTAACATTTCTTTTTAAATAAACCATATTTTACCCCACTTTTCTTAAGAAATTCAAGGCAGCTTACAACGTAAGTATGCTATAATTATTGTAATTTTATTGTTAACAATAAAACAAGAAGATACAGAAAACCAGCTTAACTAAGCCATCTGGAAAGGCACATTTAAGAAGTTAAATCTTGAGGGTCTTTCAAATTTCAGGAGAGAGAAGGCCAAGCACAAGTCCCATGGAAGGGAATTCCACATGGAGGGGGCTATTACAGAGAAGGCCCTCTCAGATGTCCCCACAAATTGCACCTCAGAGGGCAAAGGGACAGGCAGAAGAGCCTCCCTGAAGGACCTCAAAGCGCAGGCAGATTCCTAGGAGAGAAATTCATCCGGTAACATGATCCCAAACATTACCTCTAGGGCTTTAGAGGTAATAGCCAACACCTTGAATGGCACCCAGTAGCAAACTGACAGCCAATGCAGCCAGAACAACAGAATTGAGATGCGATCATAATATCCCACCCCTGTTAAAACGCTGGCATCGAGACTTTGCATTAGTTGAAGCTTCCAAAGGGTTTTCAAAGGCAGCCCCACGTAACATGCATTACAGTAAACCAGAAAAGAGGTAATGAATGCATGGGTAACCAAAGCCAGGACTGAGCGAGAAAGAAATGGGAGTAGCTGAGGCACCAGCAGAAGCTAGGCAAAAGCACCTGAGTCACAGCCAACACCCGTGCATCCAGGAGCAAGACTTGACCCAGGAGCACTCTCAAACAACAATTTCTTCAAAGGGTGCGACTTCATCCAGAGCAAGTGGAGACACTATTGCAAAATCAGCAGCTCTTGTGACCAGAGTTTTCTCTAAGGCAGGGATCAGCACTGAGGTTGGTGTCACCCAGTGCTGTAACTCATGGTGTCACCCTCATTAACTTTATTTTAATATAACAGTACAGGTCAATCAACAAATCAGTAACCAACAAAAAACCAGTGGCCAACTTGATGACAGTCACACAACTGAATAAGAGTTCTAGTATTAGCACTGAAATATAGAAATGAGAACGGACTCATACTAACACCTTATTGGTTCCATGCTGTGTTATCATACCACCACCTCACTGGCACTCAGAACAGTCTCATTGGCCAGTTTTGAGTTAAGAAAATTCACTTTTTCTTATATAAGGCAGTTGTGTTTTCTTTTTCTAGTTATTTGAACTAGAAACTAGTTAGTTGTGTTTTCTTATTTCTAGTTATGATAGATAGATAGATATAGAATATAATAAAACAAACCCTGCTGAGTTATCTGTATTCTATCTATCTAAGCTATTATTCATAAATGTAAATTTTCCAAAAGGTTTCCACGATGTTGGCCACTAGTGGTGTGTGTGTCTCTCTCTCTCTCTCTCTCTCTCTCTCTCTCTCTCTCTCTCACACACACACACACACACACACACACACACACACACACACACTCACACTCACTCCGAGGGTGTCACCCAGTGCGATCCATACCACCACCACCCCGCTGCACACACCTGACGCTGCCACTGGGTCAGCAACCTTTTCAGGAAAGAGGCCAACATCCAGAGGAGATGTTATTGCTGAACGTCCAGGTTGCTGAGCTCCCAGGAGTGACTGTGCGGAGTTTGCATTGGGAGCCAAAGCCTCCCACCCAATTTGCCACATGCCGAACAAGAAATGGCAGAGCCACCTGCTGGCCTCAAAGTCCCTGGGACGGCAGCCCTGCCATTCCCAGTAGGTCGCACAGCAAATTGGGTGGGAGGCTTTGCCTCCCAAGCCAAGCTCTGCGCAGGCCAGATGACCTTGAGTGGTGGGCTGAACCTGGTCTGCAGGCCATAGGTAGCCGACCCCTGCTCCAAGAGGTCTATGCGACTGTGTGGGCCCCTTCTGTGGATGCGTAGCAGCGTCTCTAGATGCTCGCCAATGATGTCATAGCCCGACGTTTGGGAGAGCCAAGCTCCGAGCTGCGCAGAGCTGTTTTGAGCTTCATAGTTGTGCAGCTTAGAAGGAACACTGCTCCTGACCAGGAGGATCTTTGTCTGGTCTTAATTTCAGTTTGTTTGCCCACACTGGAAGTTCTTCACCGATTCGACACCAGTTCAGTACATCCTGAAAGGGCTTCAGAACAGCACACACTGCAACGGACAACTACAGGCTGGGCAGCAGCCCCACACCTCCCCTTTTTACTTTCAGTCATCACATGTTGGTCTTAACTACTACGTATTATATGTATATTTAAATACACAGGAGATCAAATTCTACTTTAGTGGATTATACAGCTGTCAACAAATAATTAGTTGCTGTTGAAAAAGCGAATTCCTCTTGATTGCTAAAGATTTCCAGGAATCTTTCACCAAGTTCATCAATGGAGCTGGGATGTCTGGGGCATTATCCACTAGGAGTAAGATTTTAAAGGACAGATTCTCACCTACACAATACTGACACAACTCATCCTTCAGCTTGGACACAAAATAATTGCAGAAAATATGACTGGTAACCCAACCCTTGCGGTTTGCAAAGATATGAACCGGTAAAAGATTTTTCACATACCCTTTGAGAGCACGGGGGTTTGCAGAGTGATACACAAGCGCTGGTTTCAATTTGCAGTCACCTTCAGCATTACCCCTGAACAGTAAAGGGTAGCAATCCTTAGACCACTTGAAGCCGGGTGCCGTTTTCTTCTCCTAAGAAACGTAAGTTTGTGCTGACATTCTCTTCCAGAAAAGAGCCATTTCGTCCGCACCGAACATCTGCTTTACAGAGTATCTCCCTTCTCAACAACAGCCTTCCGAGTCTCAACAAACCACTCAGTGGCCATGGCATTGGCAGATGCAGCCTACTTGCTCATTTTTATGCTGTGGAAGTCATCTCTTTGCCTAAAGTTAGCGAACCAGTCACAGCTAGCTGTGAATAGCTTCACAGGGCCTTCTTCCTCCTTCTGCAGTTCTTCCAACAAGATAGCGGGAGCTTTTTTCTGGGCTATGAACATGGCAACTGGTATGTTGTGCAGATTTTGCATCCTCAATTCACCTGCTCAGCACCTGCTCCATGCACTCTGTTAATAGAGCTCCAAGAAGAGGTGGTCTTTGCATTTGCAGACATCCTTTTCTTAATCTTATCAGCACTGTCCAGAATGGTACAAACAGTTGTCAACATCCAATACACAGCCCCCTCTCTGGAGCTGGTTGATCGCATCTAGTTTGACATCCATTGCAATTGATTTTCGCGCCTTCTTCACGCTAGGCTCCCCAAACAAGGCAGATGGAAGTTTTCCAGACATGGTCTGGACACTAAAAAATGTGCAAAATATTGCACGTGTCTCTGTTGCTGGCAAAGCATGCTGAAGTATAGGAAGCTTTACCATGCTATTTCAAAAATTAGTGCACGCAAATCAGACTTCTGGCATTAATTTGCAACTTGCTTGATTTCAAAAATGTGCAAATTAAGACCATGTAAACAGAGAGATGCCAGTATATATATATATATATATTTTCCCCCAGGCTTTTCCATCCTATAGCTGATTTTTCTACTAGTCTCTTCTGTCTTATATCTTCTCCCCCCCCTTTTTATGTGCCTCACAGATTGGCAGCGCAATCCTGAGGATTGCGACGGCGACGGAACAAGCGTTCCGTCATTGGAAGTAGTCTCGAACGTGCCGTAAGCATGTTCGCGACTACTCTGGAGCAAGGGAGGCCGGCGCAGAGGACGGCCTCCCTTGCTCTGTTTTGGGAACACCCGAGCGGCCGCCAGAGGCGGCAGGTAAGGATCTGGCGGGTGAGGGGGTGGTTCGGCGTGCGAGGGAGGGGGCCATTGGCCTAGCCGGCCCGGGAGGGGGCGAGGGATAGCCTTGGCCATATCCCTGTCCCCGCCGGGCCAGCTAGGCCGTTACACGGCCTCCTCTACTTCGGCCAGCTATTTAGCTGTCAGAAATCTGAGGAGGCCGATCAGGCCGGCCTGGAGTTAACACCTGGGGAAGGGGACGAGCGTCCCTTTCCCTGAGTAGACCTCCGGCCCGGCGGCAGAATGGCCGCCGGGGCTCAGGATCCGGCAGGCAGTCATGGGCCGCCGGCTGGATCATTACACAGGATTGCGCTGTGAGAGTCTGCAGGCAGCGCTTGTCATTTTTAATTCTTTATTCCTATTGTGTTCTAGAGGTGTTATATCAATATATGCATATCATAAGGCACATCAGAATTTCCTTGAACATTCAGGCAAAATGTTTATTTAATCAAAACTAAGTCTTCTACTAGTTCATTGTTTTGTGTCTGGCTCAATCAGTCTCAAGCAAGAATGATATAACAGACACTGAAAAGAGAAAATCTTGAGCTAGATTCAGAAAGCACATTGCCCAAAGCTCAACAATGCCCTGTTATCTCCAGAAGAACACCACAGCTGGAAGATGTAATTGAATTAGACCAGGCACGTGAAAGCCCTTGTGAAAGGACAAATTGCTTAGCTTCATGTTTTAGGGTAGCACTGGCCTCCATTTAGTAGCGAAAGAGAATTGCAAATATACTAGTATTCTATGTGGTGCAGCATAGCTACTTGATAATAAATGCACCTACTCACATAGCTCAGACCCATTAGTCCTAGTTCTTGTCTTGCTTGTTTCTGGCTTCTTTTAAACTATGGTAAGTTTTAATCAAGAACTCTTTTTTATGGACACCGCATATAAACAGATCATCAAAACAAAACCAGTAGGAATCAAGCATAGGAAAAAGCATAGCAAGTAAGAGTGATGAAAACATTACAAAGAAGTGCACCTAACCAAAATGATTTACAGCTATAACTAAATTAGACATTAGATATAACTAGGCTTACCATATCCAAAGGGGGAACAGGGTGCCTACACCTTTAACCATTGTAAAAAGAGGGAATTTGGGCAGGTGCAGCTCATAATGGAAGGGTGCAACAAACTGCACCTGCCCAAATTCCCTCTTTTTACAATGGTTAAAGGTGTAGGCACCCTGTCCCCCTTTGGATATGGTAAGCCTAGATATAACTAATGTCTAATAGACCTATTCTTATGAACTTGCAAGATTAGCACACTACTACTCAATAAAGGAATCCAAGCAGGAAAGTTCATTAGATGTGTACAGTATTTGCTACGCTAGCTTATCTATCAATGCAAATTTCTATTTCTGGTTTCTCACTTCCAGTGGAGAAGGAGGAGTGATTGTCCTTAAAGCTGATCCCATTCAACATGGCTTTAGGAAGGTTATTTTTAGGTTGCAAAGTTTTTGGATACATTTCACATCTTCAGACTTCAAATATACTGAAGGACAAATTCATGTCACTGCTGGGGCCATTGCAATATACAGGCAAAAATGCTTAGAAGTCCTGCATTTGCTGGCTCCTTACTCATGGCCAGTCAGTAGCATAAATCTGTTGCCACACAGCTATCACGCCACTATAAATGCTTCTTTCACATTTGCCAGTATGCAAGCAGTAACTGCACATACAGTAACTACAAGCAAGGAAACGTATTTGGGCTTTTCAAATGACCATCACTTGCCAGATAGCCATGTGAAGTGTAGGCATCAGGTTTGGGAAAGCCCTTTGTCAAGATGCTCACAGTGGCCTGACCCACTTCTTGCTGCGATTACCACTGCCCATGCGTCTGTCTGCTCTCTGTGGGCTCAATCCGCAGCACTATCATCCAGAGGCAGTAGGCGAGATTAGCAAAGGCTACTGTTACTCCTGTTGCAGCTCACACATTCAAAAATAGCAGAACAAGCAACAGCAGCAAGCAGCAGCAGTTGGACTAGGTGCTCCACAAGGGTCACAGCAGTGGGTCCCCAAATGGCATGTGGGTCTTAGCAGAGAGACCCAACAATGCTGACCTCCAACACTAGCCCTAGTCACATGAAGAGATCCTGGGGCCACACAATGATGTTGTGTTAGTTGCAAAGCATGTGAGCAAAATATGAAATCCATGCACAGGTTGGCTTTTTTTGCTAAAAAAAAAGTTATGTATTTGAGTTGCGCACAATTATGCATTATTCAGGCCCAGGTGACACTGAATGAAGCCAGATTTGAAGACTTAAAAGAACCACCACCATGGAAGTACTGTATAATGTTGATCCACCAATTGTCCTACTAGTAGTTTCGTTCCAAATTTGAGAAAGTCAAGTGTAAACAAGTACCCAGAATAGACAAAATGGTCAAATGAAAATGAAACACCAAATGAAAATAAAGTCCTGTGTTTCCTGGTCACCAACCATAAGGCTATTCTAATTGAGCTCCACGTAAAGCTAATTTTAGAGCTCAATCACATGGCACTAGGACAAAGAAAATCAGAAAAGTTTTAAGTTATTAAGTAAAAGGCAAGTTATTTTATATACATTTCTACACCACTCAGACAAAATTTATTTTGTTTTATGAATCCCAAAGTTAGCATAGCAGGAAGCAATTAAACACAAAGCAACAGGAAACAACTTCCTCTTGCCTTTACAAACTTTTAGAAATCCAGAAAGAAATACAACAGTTTTACTTTTCCTATTTCATGCAGCAGAAAGATGTAAACTCTAGCGTTCACCATTTCCTACTTAAAGATTCAAATGAACAAAGATGACAACAAAGAATAGAGGAAACTGTCAACCATTTCAGACAACATGGCATAAAGACATTTTCAAGCAGCCTTTAGAATCTCCAGTCACTATTTTAATAGCCAACAAATGCCACTCAAATTGCCAATATTGTATTCCTCACAGATTTACCCTGATGTAACCCGAAACACAGAACATGCAGTTCTCCATGGTAAGAGAAGAGGCTTGGATGCCCTGGCTCAGCAGGGGGAGTAGAACAAGGAACATCTCCTCTTTCCATTAATTAAACCAGGGAGTGGGGTCAATGTCACAAAATTCAGACACCTTTTTCTTTACAGAAAAAAAAACCCACCATTATACACCAAGTTTTCCCTTTTCCCTCAGGAACGGTCTGCGCCTGCGCAGAAAACGTTATAAATAACGTTCAACGCAGTGGGCCTCGCCAGAATTCCCCGGGCAGCCAGCTGGGGAAGACGTCCCCGAGCCGGCTCCAACGATTAAAGGTACGGGGGGGCAGGTGCGGGGGGCACCCGGGGCAGCGGCCCGTCGGGTTGCCCCCCCAAATCACGGCGCAACCACTTTGTAGAAGGGGGTGTGTCTGGGAGGGGGGGTCACTTGGGCAACGCACGGCCCCGCCCTGAGGCCGCACGCGCCCTAGTGCCACCCCTGACCTTGTATATTATTGCAGTGGCAGGGAAGAAGCTTTATACATAATTTAAAATGTGCACACCCAAGGACATATATGTAAAAACAATTCTCCTAGCGTTTATAATCCACATTTGTCACATTTCTCATTAATAGCATTTTTTAAAGTTTGGGAAAATATTTTTTTTCCTCTGGTCTGCCACTACTCCCCAAGTGCAAGGCGGTCCAGGCCCTATTCGAATATACACCAGCTCAGAAGCAGATGTACATTCAAGGCCAGGGTGTAAGGGCAAACTGGACCAGGAGAGGGCTGGGGATATCGGCGGAGCTCGCCGCCAATATCCCCACTCTCTCCCTACCTGGTTCAGCCAATGGCCACCCTTCCTTGCTGCCCAGTTCGCCCTCCCTCCACCCACCTCCACTGGCTGGTGCAGGGCTTACCTTGCCCAGCAGGCACAGGGACAGTCCCCCTGTGGAGTACAGGCTGGCAGTCTTCGCCCCAGCGGTCCTTACTCGCAGAGAGTCGCAAACTTGCTTTATGGTGCATTTGCGACAGCGTAGAGCAGCGGAGCACACATTCCGCCGCTCTGTTTACCCAGGATCATGCTGATAATCCAGTTTACTATAGGCTACTCAGAACACAAAACTTGTAAGCATATTATTGGTTGCTGGAAGTCAGCAACTGAGTAGATTTCAGAGGCTTATTTTTTTCCTCAATCTAGAGGCATGAGAATGAGACAGACTGTTCAATCCAAAGAAAACTTTTATTTTAAATATATATCTTCCTTTTGGTCCTAGGCACCAGAAAGCAGCTTGCCAGAGCAGCTCCTTATATTTGTAAAAGAAAAACTGGATCGAAAATGGAATTACTGCTAATTCAGTTTCTCACAAACTACAGCGCTGAGCTGCTTTTGTCCAAATGGTACAGAGGAGCTGCAATCCTATGCACTTATTAGGGTGTAAGTCCCATTGAATTCAGTGGGGCTTACTTCCAAGCAAATATGCATAGGTTCAAGCTGCATTGCTGTAATCCCTAACACACCGACTGAGAAATAGACTCCATCCAAATCAATGAGGAATTAAGATGCAAGTCCTGTTGTAAAGTGTACTATTATTTTCATTATTAGCTGCTGCTGCATTTTTATGTTGTATTTTATTTGTTTGCATTATGTATGCATTTGTTTTTTGTAATGTTTTATGCTGGCTTTTTATTGTTTTTACCAGTTTATCTTTGTATTTTTAATGAATACGGGAAGCTGCCCTGGGTACTCCGTTGTTGGGGAGAAGGACAAGGCGATTAAATAAATATTTGGACAATATTTAAGTTGTCCAAATAAACAGATACTATTTGATTACATTGAGGTACACTATATGAACTAGAGCCTCCCCTTTTACAATACACGCTAGTACCATCACAGAAAGTACTATCAAAATATCTAATGCATATATGATTATATCACATTGATAGGGTCACTTTGTAGGAAGAGGGCTGTAGTACCTTAAATGTGAAGGGGACCCTGTTCATGAACTAGCTACAAGTCAAGACAAGACAATCCAGTGCTACCAGTAGCAATCAGAAACTTAATTCTATCAACAGGCAAGAAAACCAGGCTGGCCTGAAAAACGATTTGTGAAAAAGGACAGAAGAGTTGATTGATTTTGTATTATCTGCACAACAGTTGTTTAAGACACGCTTTCCCTTGAAGATTCCCATGCATTTACACTGAACCAATTAACCAGAGATCAATCTTGCTGGGAAGCTATACTCAACCCAAGAAACCAGCCCTATACGGAATGCTTTGCTAGCCGTGTCATCTTGCAGACTGACGAACTCCACTACACGAAAGAGGCAGGTTTAGGGCCTATTTAAGCTATCAGCAACCTGGGCAAAGAGAGTAGGAAAGCACAAATGAAGTTTACAGACAATGTCAGGTTAGCAGGTACTATTAATACAAAGAAGAGTCAGGAAAGTAGGTAGGATGAATCAGACGACTTCATAAACGAGTAATCTCAAAAGTGAAATTCAATAGTATAAAGTGCTAGAAAAGCCATTTAAGCAGCTTCAGATATAAGAGCTACTGGATACCAGTTGGGCAATAAATTTAAAGTTAGAATATGAGATAATTTGGAAGGTGACTATGAGGAGGCAATTCACTGCATTCACCCCAGAGGTAGGCAGTGCTCCACAAATACATGAGCAGCAGCAATGACAAATGTAATTGTATCAACTGGTCATGAAAGCCTCCAGTACACTCTGCCCTAGGAGTAACACCTTTTTTAGAAGCCACAAGCAACATACGAAGGCAGATACTGCCCCTTTAAAAATAGAGCCAGCTTGCAGTTTGTGCCGATATGTAGCACCAGTGCCATGGGCTGGAAGAGTGCTTGCTGCCCTCCCTTAGCTAGGCTTGCTGCAATCCCATCACCAGGCACAAAAGGGGCCCACTAATTTGGTCCCTGTGAAGCAGGAAGAGAGAAAGCCAAACCTCAGAACAAATACAAACAGTGGTTGGGGTCAGCTAAAATGTGTGGACTCCGCTGGGGATTATTATTACTGCAAGAAAGAGGTTTCTAACCCTTGCATGTGATATATGCCACCCCAGAGGGCATCGGTAACAGAATTCAAATGCTGAGTGTTGTGCAGAGAACACCATTTAATTTTTCTTGATATAATAGTAGATGAATTTTCATACTTAGGCCTGACTGTTATGTTTGGGTTCAGGCAGGAATTCTACTCCCCCCCCCCATAAGACTGAAAGTGACTCAGGAGTACATGCACTGCTTTTCCCTTTATTGCAGTGGTTCCCAAACTGGGAGGCGTGGCTCCCCACCAGCCAGGGGAACCGCAGAAACCAGCCAGGGGAGCCGCGGAGTGCCACGGAATCCTCTCAGAAAACAGTGCAATGCCAATTGGCAGGCATCCACATAATGTTATGGGGAGCCACAGCCAATGGTTGCCAATGGTCAAGGGAGCCGCAGGTCAAAAACGTTTGGGAAGCACTGTTTTACTGTATATCACGTCTCATTTGCTTGAATCTTTTTAAGCTATCTGTCTTGTTACTGTATTGCCAGCTGCATCATTCTGCTGCATATTTGCTATGGTTGTAGGTTACATGTAGCAGGGGAGAAAGAGAAATGTAGCGATAGATGGTCCTTCTCTGGTCAAGGGATTGGAATAGATGGTAATCTTTACTTCAGCTATTCAGACTGCATTTCACAAAAATACTAAACCTGAAAAACTCCTCATTGGCAAGAGAGTAAAAAAGAACCCTGTGTTGATCAAGTGAAGTGCAGAAAGAGAAGAGTCCCAACTCATCTGTGGTCTGGCCGCTCTGCCTAGCAGACCTGAGCAAGCTATGAGAAGGTTAGAAGTTGCTGCTTTTGGTACTTGCAGGTGTGCACACACGCCTGCACACCTCATTTGTCTTGCCTTCCTCAATGGCACGTGCAGTTCACCTACCCACATCAGAAAGGGAGGAAAGAAAGGGTAGGGACAGCCTGGAAATGAAGAGAGATGCATCTGGAACAGTGTGAGAAGCCTTCACTTAGCTCTACCCATTTCAGCATAAAAGTCAGGGGTCCAAGTTCCTTCTTTCTAGGCAAGTAGTCGTAGATCCTTAGCAACACTCACTTGGCTCGCTGTGAGCCCAGGCAGCAAACACCTGCCAGCTGCATCAGAGAATTCCAGCATGAATTGTTCTCCTCTCCCTCTCCACTTGTTTCTTCTGGCGTGAGAAGAGGCTGCAATGAGAGAAGAACAGTGCATGGCACACGGCAAACTAGCCCACCTCAACTGCCCTGTGCTTTGTAACATAGCCACTTTCTCCCAGATGCAAGCACTGTTTGTGGAAAGGCTTCACCAACACAAGCGCAATACTGTACTTGTACTAGAAGCCTGCAGCCTGAACTGGCTGTTTAGGTCAAATCAGCCATGTGAAATTTGTCCTGCCCTCCAACACATACACACTGCTTTGGTACATTTAGGGTTGCCATGTCACAACTGAGGATAATTCTGCCAGATGTGGCTTCAAATATCAGAGACTAGACCTACATCCACTTCTTTTAACCATTCCCGTCTCCACCCACCACAGCATATAGCCCCTCCTGACCTTAAACACAGTGAAGTCCCTTTCTGATTCACTCCTTCTTGCCTCAGTTCCCCATCTCCTCAGTCTAACCTTCCTTCTGGTTCTTCTTTCTTAGTCAATTCCCTACTCCACATCCTTCCTTCAATGCCCCTTCCTGGGCTCTCTGCCCCTTAGCACCCCTACATACTAAGGGCTCTGCTCAGTACTCAACTTGTTAACCTTACAAGGCCATCAAATTGACAACCAATTCTCAGAAGCTGGATAGCAAGCTGTTCCCTAAGCAACCAAACATTCTATGCCACTGCACCCATTTAGCCAATCAGAGTCTTCACCACTAGAAGGGAAAATATAATATAGACTGGGTATATACTTCTACTAGAGTAAAGCAGAGAATATGTAATTACAACTGACACACAGTATTACAATCCATTAGCATACAATTGATGATAATCAAAGACCCAGTTGTGAATACATTAATTCAGCCAAGCAGTTAGAGGATCAAAGGGACAAAACCATTATTTCCAAATGAGTAGCTTGCTAGGCCTTTGCCTCAAGCTACACTGGGCACATAGCAGTTAACATGCTGGAAAGAAACCTGTGCTAACACACATATTCAGTCTGCCAATCTCCTGGGGCAAACCTAATCTCCAGCAGCAGAAAAAACAAACAATTGCCCATGTCTCTCCCAACTACCCACTTGCCCCCATTCTTCTTCCAGTTCTATCCCTGTGTACAGCTGTGTGCCACAACTGGATTGCTTTTTCCAGTAGGGGAATTGGCAGTATAGCATTCTCTCTCCTGGTCTTAAGAGGGCCCACATAGCATGTACAATACATTACTGCTGCAGTATCCTATCCTCTGGCCCTTTAAAGCACAATTGCCACAGTGGTGCTCTACCCCACTGGGGAAAACATTATAGCTGGTTTATCCTGGCCACAGCAGCATAGCACCATCACAGTGAACTGAACACACAGGTCTATGGCAGCAGAAATCTGGTGCTCTCTAACAACTTGTAAGGTGGGCTAAAACACTATTAAGATGATTAGCAGCGATGTGTTAATAATTGCAAAGGAACTACTCCATTTAAACAGTTAATACTACTGGTGGCATATCACAGTCATGGAATTCAGTACTTCCTTTCTGGCCAATGGTTTCAGTTGCCCCCAGCAGGCAGATTAAGAACAAACTGCAACTGCCGCCTGGCTGACTAGCATGTTATTTCAAGACCTGGTACTAGCTACAGAAAACCAAGTTCCTGTTGCAGCTTCTAAAGGACAAAGTGTCAGCCATGTGTGTGCGCCTGTCTCCCTCTCTTTGTCCTTACAGAGCTACAGTGGGTGCCATATGGGACACAACACCAGAAGTGGAATGATCTTGACTTTATCTGCATCACATGATAGTGGGGTTTTTTTTGGGGGGGGGGAGAACCCTAACCCTAACCCACTGCACTAAACAAGTCTGCATAGGCAACCCAAGTTTGCCAAAGAGTTGTGCTCTTTGGCACCTAACAGAAAATATTTAAGAGAAAATACACCTAACAGAAAACAAGCAGATCTCAGCTGTTCTTTTTTATAGATGCATGAACCTCAGAAAGACTGAAGACTGTATATTAAGATATTTCATAAAAAGTGAACAGTTACATAATGCACTGAAATTTATATTGCCAGAGAAATGGCAGAGAAAGGAAGCAAACAATGCAGACAGAGAAGGTGCACAAACGCCACAGCACAAGGTACATGTATGAGGCTTGGATGTGCGTTGTTATAATAATACTCAGTGAATTCCTGCAACCAAAATACTCTAGAGGAGGTCATTATGCTACTTGTAGCCTTCTAGGGTCACAGACAAAGTTTTAAGTTCTCCATAAGGAACTCAGTAATGAAGTTTAGGTTGCCTTACGTAAGAATTGTTTCAGAAATGGTACCCTACCATGCTGCATATTCCCAATTAGAGAGACGTTATCAAAGTGGCATTTTGGTCAATCTTCTCAATATTAGTCAGAAATCAGTACCACAGTATTAAAAGGGCTTTACTTACAGGTAAGTGTGCAAAGAATTGCAACCTTCATGCACACAACTAACTCCAACGGAGATGGTCACTTACTTACTTTGAAGTAGCCCATTTCTATCTACAGCATTTCCATATTAAGTGGGTGTTGAAGCTAGAAGTCACCTAAAAATATTTGGGTGAAGCTAGAAGTCACCTTAAAATATTTGGGTGAATCATCATAAAACAAAAGCACAACCAACAGCCAGTAAAAGCCACTTGGATATCTGCTACACTGAGGCACTCAGTAAAACTGAGGCACTAGCCCAGGGGTGGGGAACCTATTTGCAGTGGGGGGCCATTTTCCCATAGGGAAAATTTGCTGCGGGCCGGCCATTAGGCCGGCCGATTTCCCCCCCCCCCGCAAATTTGACCCTCCCCCCGCAAATTTACTGGGCAATCTCGGCTTTCAGTGGCGCTGTGCACAGGTCCAGGAAGGCCGCTTTTAAAAGGAGGAGGCGCGCGGCGGCGGAGCCTCCGGTCCGGTCCCGCGCGGGCCGGATTGGTCCGGTCCCGCATGGGCCGGACCGGATAAGGCCCGCGGGCCGGAGGTTCCCCACGCCTGCACTAGCCCAAGAACATCTTTTACTTTAAGATTTATCCTCTCTTGTGAGCAATATGCACCATTTAAAAAGAAAACTGTAAAAATAAAACTCTATCAAAACATGCTGAAATAACTTGCGATTACCTACCAAACATCTACCCAAATAAGAACATCTTGCATCTCCTCCAGAAAACAGGCTTGGGAAGGAGTTCCAAGACAAGGAAATTACTGAGAATACCTCTCATTGTTTAAAACAAGGATGATAGTCTCAGTTTAGGTGAAATAGTCGTTCCTAAAAGGAGTTTGACTGTTGTGGCTAATTATGTAAACACTGCCAGTTCTGCACTTCCTTAGATCCTTTCAAGTATGTATACAAAACGAAAGCAAAAGTTGAACGAAATAACAGAAGTTGGCTAGTGAACAAGTTTGACCAGCTTATTTCAAATTGGGGGCGGGGGTTGTAGAGAAGGGTAGTAACCAATGCTACCCTTCTATGCATTCTCTGCATGCATAGAAAGTGAAATGTCCAAGAGAGTTCAATTATGCTCAGATTTCAGCTTCATTTTTCACTCACAGAAACAAGGAGAAGGAAAACTGTTATGACCCGCAACAATGCAACGTGAGTGAACCATCTTCAACAGGATTTCAGTCATAAAAAATAAATAAAGAGCTAAAATATAATTGAACTTTAAAATGACTTTATAAAAAGTCACTAGACTTTATAAAGACTTATAAAGTCATTTTAAAGTTCAATTATATTTTAGCTTTTTATTTTTTATGACTGAAATCCCGTTGAAGATGGTTTACTCATGTTACAGAAACAAGGAGATTCACCTCTCATCTGACCCATCCCATAAACACACCTGAATGATTAATTTATGGTTCGCTTTGTCACAAAGGCTTAAGAAGTGTATATTAAGGAGCAAATATAAAGCATCTCTGGCCAATCACATTAAGATATAACTTGGCTGAAACTGTGATATACCACACACACACACACGCACGCACGCACCTGCTTTCTGAAGTCAGCCAAAATAGTATGCTTCTGAAAGATGCTCTTAGGCATTGGCAAGTTTTCAAGACTTCAGTCTTGCAGAGCAGCAAAACAGATACTCTTTGCTCTTGTACTGTTTGAATATGACACATGGTTGGCATAGTTAAGAGGACACTTTTGAATGATCTTAGAAATTGGGACAGGACATAGAAGGGGTGGCAGTCTCTTTAGAATGTTGAGTCATAGCCATTTAAGGTGCTATAAATCAAAAGCAATACCTTGACATGTGCCTAGAAAACACTAGTGCAGATGCAGAAGCACTGCAGACAGGGACGTCTTTTCCATCGGGCACGCTGGGCAGTTGCCCGGGGGCCCTTGAGCGCAGGGGGACCCCATCGCGCCACCACCACGGAAAAAGGTGTTTAAAAAGGCACTTTTTTGTGCGGCCACCATGCTTTTTTTTATCTCCCCGAGAGGTCTGCTGGTCCCCCAGGGGGTGCGGGGAGTCTGCGGACCCCTCTGCAGGCCTCCCCGCACCTCAGAAAGGTCCTCCGATGCAATCGCAACTCACTTCTGGTTTCGTCAGAAAACTGGAAGTGGGTCGCAACTGCGTCGGTGCCCGGAGGCCCACAATGCAGTTAAAACTGCTCTTACCACAGAATATGTTGCCACTATTCCATCCCCATCAAAATGAAAGCTAAACTAGATGAAGCCTCCAAAGAGTCATCAAGAGCAACCATACAGAATACATTGTGGTGTTTCTGAGTAGCAAAGGTTGTCACACATCTGATAAAGACTACTGTAGTCTCACACTAGATCTGAGCTGGTGAAAAGCACTCCCATTGCTGAAATCTGAAATACCATGGGTAGGCTTTGGCAAGTTCTCTCTCATTCTAACTGACAGGACAGTTATGAGGTTAAATTAAATAAATGCTTGCAACACTGGAGAGAGTTATAGACATAATATTGTAGTTAATAGTAGTGGTACTGAGACCGCTAAGGTCACAAACAAATGACAGACATTCTTACAAGAATTAATATTTTCCCCATTACTAGCTTATTTCCCCTAGACAAAGAAGAAAAATGAGGCCCATCATATTAATTTAGACAGACTCCTGACAGAATCATTTATTGACTGCATGCATCTCTGCAAATTTAATACACACAGCTTGTTATAAATAGGTTCTGCTCTTGACACTTTTTTGTTTGTATGAGAAAACATATCATCTGATTTCAGGCAAACTGATTGACCCTCTGCAAGAAAACTTACCAGAAAGTCTATGATATTATACAAAAGGGCTGGTTTTCAATGGTTTGAAATGCAAACCATTTCACACAGAAGTCCTCTGCATTACATAAACACGTTTCCTTACAAAAAAAGCTTTGCAAATGGTGGCTTGTATGAGATACACTAACAACACTAATAACAACACTAGTAACAATAACAAACAAATGTTACAGCTGTGGAGAAAATACAAACATACCAAAACAAAATTTTAGGTGTCAAAAGAAAGGAAGTTTTCCATATCCAGAGGCAAAACGCAGTTATCACCAGTCGAATTCCAGTACAGCTCAGCAGAACTCTCTACAGGCAGTCCTATACAAACTACAAACAGCAAATCTCCCCAGAGCCAAAGCCTTTGCCGCTATCACAGTTCTCTGGATTGGGACCAATATGTTTAGGACTGGAGTGCCAGGCAGTGGTCTCCACTGGGAACTGTATTGGTTTTCAACAGGACAGAGTCACCTTTCAAACTCAGCCTGTCAGCACTGGCCAGTACCAAGCTTTGCCCAGACTTGGGACGGGGAGGGAAGAGAAGCAAATCGTTTCAGCAACGGCCACCCTCCCAATTTCTGGTGCACAAGCAAAAGAGCCTCTTAACCTAATGATGTCACCATAAGAACATAAGAAGAGCCCCGCTGGATCAGGCCAAAAGCCCATCTAGTCCAGCTTCCTGTATCACACAGTGGCCCCACCGGATGCCTCAGGGAGCACACAGCCAACAAGATAACCTGTTTCCTGCTGCCACTCTCCTGCACCTGGCACAGAGAAAACCTACTTCTAAAACCAGGAGCATTCACCAAAAGCCCCTACCAAAACAGACAGCTAAGCGAAGCGGCGGTCGCAGCTGTAAATAAAACTGGCTGCCAGTCTCCATCAGGAAGCTGGAAAGGAGCAGCGCCACTAAACACGCGAGACGAGAGCCAAGAAGCCGTTGAGGAGAAAACCTCTGTTGCTTAGCTGAAGAGCCGCCTCCGACTTTCTAATCGGTGCTCTCCACAGACACCTGTACCAGAGACCTCCCTGACTCCACCCACCACACCCACTAGGCTCTTCCCCCGCCCACTTTCGCCTCCGCCTACCAGCTCCTAACCAACTGCCTTTGCTTATCCCCCCGGCTCCGCTCTCCACATTCATTCACTCACCAGCTCCAGCCCCCGTTCCCCTTATTCCGTTGCCCTCCCGGATCCAGGACCAGAGAAGGTAGACGCCTCCTCGGCCTAGAATCCTCCCCACAAAGAGAACATAATAACGGACACTTACCAAAGTACACTTACTTCCCCCTGCCCGGCCGGGGGGCGCTGCTAATGGGTCCCGTCCCCCCCCAGGCCGGCTCTAACACTTCCCTCACCCGTTCGAATCAACAACAAGATGGCGGCGCCGGGAAGGTGGGCATTCCGCCGTCATAGCAACCGTGTTGCCCAAGGTCCGCCTCCCAGGAAGATCAACCAATAGCATGCCTACGCAATCGTAGCGCTGTACTGGTCTTCATTTTTGCTGGACTGCATAACTGTCGCTCGTTCTAATTCTTCACGCCCAGTTCAGCAGCGACTCCGCCTTCAGTTTTCCGACGCACGCTGCGCAAAGGTGACGCAATCAACCTCTTGTGGGAGCAATTGTCTATTGGCTAACAAGTCATGGACCGTCAACCAATCATAGAAGCCTTTCACTGCTATTCTCTACCCCCACCTTGAGGCAGTTCTTTTAAGACTTGACTGCTGCTCCTGTCATGGAAAGTGGTTACTAGATTACCTCTCCACAATCTAGCTCCTGACCCTTGCCACTGCGATAGTTCTTATTTCAATGATATCGCTTACAACACTGTGGCTGTTCTTATCTAGACTTTGATTTGGGACTTGCCCTCTGACCTTGCCTGTTTGCTGACATCCAGTATATTACTTAATCAGATCCCCCAACCTTTCCTAACTTACCTATATTACACATAAGAGGAAAACACAGTCTATTTTTTAGAGTGTTTACCTGCCCTCCCTTGGTAGGAGTGTTCTCATACGAAGTTTCATTCAAGTTTGTAGTAATTTTGGCTAAAGACAGCTGATAAGGTGAACTTGCTGCTGCTCCAATGTGTACATCCATTCCATCTTATATACTCTCTCAGAAAATGTTTACCCTTTGACTCAAACTCTGTTTTTATTAGTCCTGTCTTGAGTGTGTTTTATCTGCTATTAATTTTTTTATTGTTTTCATGATTATTTGGCTGTTCAATAACGTTATTTTTGCCTGATTTCTTAATAAATTTCCTCCCACAGAAATTAATCCTCAGCCAAACACAAAGCTAGAAGTGTTGACAGAAGGTACTTTTTATGATTGGTGGAGATTCCAGCAGCTAAATTGCGCATTCAGATACACAGACTGCACTGCCAGCACCAGTTCCATAAGCTGCAATTATCTGATGGTTTGATGAGTAGGAAAGGGGCTGCACAGTATGAGTACAGTACATGTACAGCAAGGAGATGTAGTGCTCCTGCTTCCTACCCGGGCTGGGAATAGGCATAGGATATTGGCGGAGCGCGCTGCCAATATCCACAACCCCTCCCAGTCTGGGCCGGCCAATGGCCCCCTCCCTCGCCGGCACAGCCTGCCCATCCCCACCCCTGCACCGAGCAGCCTAGGCCTTACCTGAGACATCCGGCGCAGGATCAGGCCGCCGGGGGTGTGAGCGGTGTCTGCCTCAGCGGCAGTGCCGCTTATACCTGAATCGTCACAAACATGCTTTACAGCACATTTGTGATGCTTTGGAGCAGTGCAGCGCATGCTCCGCCACTCCAAAGTTAATGAGGATTGCGCCGTAAGTTGGTGTAGCCTAGTTGGAGGAGTAGGTTTTCTCTGTGCCAGGTACAAGGGAGTGGCGACAGGATACAGGTATCTTGTTGTCTTGTGTGCTCCCTGAGGCATCTGGTGGGGCCACTATGTGATACAAGAAGCGGGACTAGATGGGCCTTTGGCCTGATCCAGCAGGGCTCTTCTTATGTTCTTTAAATGACACCTATTGTTCTTAATCTTAATATGCCATAGCTCACCTTAGCTCAGACAAAAAACTTGGCAACTTCTTTAAAGGGGAGAAACATACACACAGAGAACATCCTGGTACTGTAAAAATGTTGCTACAGAAGGGCTATCAACAGATCAAAGTGTCCTTAGATTATTAACAGCCTGATCCTACCTAAGATGCAGCGGCTGGCCGAAATGGCCGGCCACTGCATCCTAGCCAGGTTGCGGGCCATGCCGGTGCATCCAGACTCACTTCAGGGGAAGGGGATCCCTTTCCCCGTTGTTAGTGCCGGAGGCCCCAATGGAAGCTCTTTAGCTGGCACACAACCAGAGAGGTTGTGTATGGTCGGCCCGGCCCGGGAGGGAAGAAGCTTGGAATATTGGCGCCAATATCCTTGCCCCCTCCCAGGCTGGGCTGGCCAATGGCCCCCTCCCCCGTCACCACAGTCCACCCTCACCACGCCCTCCTACCAACTGGACTAGGATTTACCTGGGTCAACCGGCGCAGGTCCTGGGCGATGGCGGTGTGAGCGGTGCCAGCCTCTGTGCCTGCACCGCTTACACTAGAAAAGCTGCAACAGTGCTGTAAGGCACTTTTGCAACTTCTTAGGCTGGCGGAGTGTGCGCTTCGCCACCCTAAAGTTAGGCAGGAGTGAGCTGTAACTTTGTGTTTTACAAATTAACAGCCCAATCCAGTGTAAGATCCGACACAGCACGCTAAGCGCGCTGTGCCAGATCCTGTGTAGGATTGGACCCGCGCCAGCGGAGCTGGGGTACACCTCGGGGAAAAGGGACATTTGTCCTTTTTCCCCAGGGAGAGCCCCAGTGGCCCCTATGGGCTTCCTCAGATGTGCGCCGGCAAAATGGCCAGCGCAAATCGGGGGAGGCCATGTAAGGTCGGCTAGGCCTGGGGCAGGGGTTAGGATATTGGTGGAGCACACCACAATATCCCCACCCCCATCCCTGGCCTGGCTGGCCAAAGGCCCCCTCCCCAGCCAAGCCGCCCTGATCCGCCCTCCCCACACCCTCCCACTGCCTGGCACAGGACTTGTGGCACAGGACTTGACACTGTGTCTGGTGGCGCGGCCTCTGACCCCAGCCTGAGTGAGCGGCACCATCATCTCTGCCAGCGCTGCTTACTCGTCAGGTGTTGAAAATGTTCCTTATGGCACGTTTGTGACATTTGGCACTGGCAGAGCCCCCGCTTCGCCAGCATAACTTTGCGCAGGATTGCGCTGTATGTGATTAACCACTTTACTGAGCAGCACTGAATACTCTTTCACTGTCCAAGTACAGTATATAATCTTCCCTTAATGCATGAACTAATTCATCTTTTCAGTTGGATGCTCTGACAGAGGGCACCACGCATCAAAAGAGCCATTAGTAAAGGCATTTTGATGGAAAGTATCACAATTCAGGACACACCAGGATGTACAAAATAATGAGTCTGTCTTATAATGAGTACCAGCCTTACCAATTTCGGGCATTTTGTTCAGCACTTAGGTCAAGGGACAAATGCTTAGTTAGATAGAACTAGTAGCAAGATGTACTGTACTATTGTTAACCAGGGACTAATGCTAAGAGGTGAATAGAATAGCTATTGGCAACCTCCAAGTGCTCCAACTATTTCAGAAAAACTTGATATAGCAGATAATTCTGGAGTGCACAATGCAAGTGTGAGAGTGAAAGGATTATATTTTTCTGCCAGTTTAGAAAGGGTGAGCATAGGATCTTCCTTTATTTGGTTGCCTTTAAGGGATTGTTTCTTAGAATATCTCAGCCCCTTAGAATATCTCAGCCCCATCTCAGAACAGGATGAAAGCCCACATAAAAGGCACTAGGGCTCCAGCTTACATTAACTTTTAGACCTTTAGGTTGACAGCCTTCTTACCCTTAATACTAGATCCAGTAGTGGTTGTGAGTGATAACTCAGTTGATCAAGGAAAGACATTCTGCATCTGATCAAAGGCAACTCCTTTATTATGGCACTAAAAACAGTTTCTGCTTTGGCAAAATTAAACTCTGCCTTTGTTTTAGAACATGTAACAAATGCTACAGAACAAACACAACTCCGCAATGCCCTTTTATTTTTGAATGTTCCACTTGGCACACTCATCCCAGCAAAGGAATTTGGAGCACTAGTTAATACAATGTCTTAAGTTCTTGATAGTTCAGTAGCTACTAGCAACCACCACACATTCCAGTCACAGCAAATCTAGATGAGTTTAAAAGTAAATGCATTTGTGTAGTACAAGAGACAATAGTCCAATTATCATTGCATCACACTTTCTAAACAATACACACTGACTAAAGGGAAGAAATGCACATATGATATTGCAGTGGCAGGAAGACATCACAGCTCATCATAGAACTCAATAAATGCAGACACATCCCAGGCAATGTGCAAGGTAAGCCCAATACATATCAAGAAGAAGAAACTAGGATTACTGCCAGCCAGCTAGCTCCTACAGTTCGAGTTGTCTTGCCCTTCCTTCCACTCTGTGATTCCTTGCCTCGATCTGCAGAATGTGCAACCACCTCTTGATGAAAGCACTGATGCTCCATCTCTTATCTGAGAAGCATCTTGATTTCTAGCTTATTCCCACTGTACCATGGCTTCCTTCTTTCTCCCCTCACTTGAATTTCCAGGCATGGAGATAAGAGGTAGGAAACGTTTCACCTGGCTAGGTTCTGTGCATCAGGATGCTATTAAATACACAAGAGCAAGGCACAAACTAAAGGGTTAACCAGAGCTGGCCTAGCCATGAGGCTGACTGAAGTGGCTGCTTTGAGAGGAGAACTTATGAGGGGTGCCCTACATCCTGTATCTGTATCTGCCTGCCACTCCCCCTCCCCAACCTGCCACCCACCGACCTGCTTCAATTGGCTCTCCAATCTTCTTTTCGTTCACTGAAATTGAGGGGGAAGAGGATTGGAGTAGTAGCAGCCCACCTCTTCCTCCAGCACTGCCACTGTAAATGATTGCAGCAGTGAAGCTGCAAGCAGCAGCAGAATAATCAGATCAGGATCACCTAGCCGAGTAGGCAAGGAGGAAGGCGAGGTGGCAGCAGCAGCAACAGTGTGTGTGTGTGTGTGTGTGTGTGTGCGTGCGTGCGCGCGCATAGGATCTGCCCTAATTCAGGCAGCAGATTTGCTCCTGGGGCTAACCCTTGTTGTCAGTCCTTCAAGCTTATAAAACAGGAGCGAGATTTGGCTGGGGAAAAACAACTTGCCAGAAGAGAGGCTCTTGCATGCAACACTTGATTTCCCAGACAAATTCACAGAGTGGATATAAATAATTTGGTACAGTTGATGAGAAAGATTAGGCTCTATCCCAACATATAGGGCAGGTTCCATGAGCCATAATAACATACAGTATATAGGTTACAGTATTCGTGCTGCCTGCTGCGCAGAAATCTTGTTCTTCATTTTTTCTCCCTATGATGCTGCAGTTCTTAGGATGGAACAAGGCATGCTCACACCCAGCGTCGTGCTCCACTGCTACTGTCAAATAGGTAATATTGGCCTGTGACTAGAGACATAAAACATGTAACAAGTTTAAGCCTTTGTCCAGTTCAGCCCCAGCTCCCCATCTGCCCACCAAAGTGTACTGTTTACATCCACCACGCTCAAGGGAGTCCTACCATTGGTCAGAGACTCCCAGGTTAGAGAATACAATGTGGTTAGGCAACATATCTGTCTAGGAAGATTGAACCTGTTGCTCTACTGAGCTCTGCAGCTCAGTAGGTAGACTGTAATCACAGATATAAATTTCAAATACAAACATGGAGGCACAGTGGTCTGCTGCCCCCTGGAATCCCAAAGAGCACGGAACTTATGAGGGCATCTCCTAGGATCCATGCCCACTATTCGAAACCTTTGGAGCCAGGTTTCCTGACCAGAAGTCACAGTATCCTGAAGGCATCTACGCAGCATGAGAAAGCCATTAATTCATCAGGGTCACTGAAAATTACTGGTAGGCTGCCCTCTATACAAGAGAGCAAGTTACACATTATGGATCTGCTGTTTGCTGTGACATGTCATCTCTGCAAGAGTATATCACAAGCAATAGAAAGTGGAACTGTCAGGTTCCTGTTAATTAATGCAGCTCTTGCCAACGGCTGATCAACAACATGGCCATTCTTTGCAAGAATGTGAAAGAAATAATTTGAGGGTGGAAATGGCACATCATCTCATCTATGAATCTAATGTTGCATGGGTTGATTGATTTATTGATTGAATGAATTATTGTGTGCTACCTTCCTGAGGCTTCAGGCACCTTTAAAATAGCTATAAAACAAACTGGAGAGTGAACATACCAGGGTCCTGAGCACGGCCATCAAACTGGTGTTGCTGTAATGAGAGAGAGAGAGAGAGAGAGAGAGAGAGAGAGAGAGAGAGAGAGAGAGAGCATCATACTCTATGCTATGGGTGCCAAAGGAAGGTGCACGATAAGGAGGAAGAAAGTCTGCTTGAACTTGAGAAAATTCCCAGCTGTGCTTTTCACAACTTCTGTGATGGTCCTCTAGGTAGAAGGTGTTAAGCAGAGGCAGGTAAGATTGTTTGCCATTCTTATTTTATCAAGCAGACTGTCTTACTGCATTCCCAAGGGGAGAAGACAGGTTTTGGAGTAGCAACCTAGACAAAGGCAAGCTGGAAAATTCAGATCAGGAGATGCCTTACCAGACTCAACACTTCAACAGAATCTTTCCCTTTGTCCTTGCTTGGCTCTTCAGTCATGATGTAGTTTCTTTCTAGTCCTTTTCCCCTATAGAATATGAGACATGGATCAAAAGGAGCTCCTCAGCATCCTGGTGGGGCTCTATCAAGGCCAATGGAAGGCAAACAGAACTGGATCTTAATTACTAATCCTCTGTTTCATCCCAAGAAAGTTAAAGGGCTTAGACCTCCCAAATTGGTGCCATCAACTCTGCCAGCAATTTTGGGATAGCTGAAGGTAGGTAAATTCTTCAGGTGAGCAGCATTGAGAAGGCAGTCACCCTAGAGTTCGTATCTAAAGGAGAGACAGCACCATAAGGTCTTATTGGGGATGGCCAGAGCTGTGTATGTTCCACTTCAAACATGCTGCACAGGCACTGAAATTGATATTGAGCATAGAAAACATTCTGAGAATCAAAACATTCTTTTAAAAAAGTAGGTTTCTACAAGGTTGTGAAAATAGACTTAAAGTGTGGACAATGCCAGCGGCGGCCCTGGGACCGATGGTGCCTGGTGCGCAGGCACAGAGCACAGCGACCTGGAAGTGGGTTGGTGATGACGTGATAAAGTCATCATGTCTTCACATCACCGCCAACTGCTTCCGGAGTGCCGCGATTTCAAGCCAAACAGACTCAAGGAAGGGCCCTTCAAGCGCCAAAAACCTTGTGAACACGGAGCTCCGCTCAACGCTTTGGGCCTCGTAAGTGACAACGTGGTGGGGGCCAAACACTCGGGAGGCACTAGTGTCACTCCTCGTGTGCAGCGCAAAAATAAGCAATATAGCGGACCCTCACTTTACAATAGGTTCACTTTACAATCAAATCATTTTACAATGGACTCTCCATGGTAAAACAAGGTTCACTATACAATAAATTATTCACTTTACAATGGGTTCATGATTGCCATCAACAGGACCTCATGGGTGACAGATAAGCCAATCAGTGATGTGAATGCAAGCGTTTGATAGCTTCTCAGCCAGGAGCAGCAGTTTTAACATCATCATGGCTGTACATATGGAGGGGAGGATATAGCCTTGTAAAGTGTATATTTTACAGTTACAACATTGTGTAAACTGATAACCTTGGCTCCTAAAGAGTGCAGTAGGTACCTTTTAAATCACATCTCAGAGAGGGAAATAGCTTAGTTCTGTGGCAGAAACTTCAACTTCTGAGTTCTTGGAATGAATTACCAAAAACAATGCATTACTGGGTTCACATTACAGTATTTTCACAATACAATGGTGTCTCTGGAACAGATTACCTTCTAATCTGATTACCATTGTAAAACAAGGGTCCACTGTACAGTATATGCAAAAGTGCTATATTTTCATAATATACACAGGTTGCAGAATTCAGTTTTCCTTAATGCAGATTTTGAGTTACCTTGGCACAGAATTTTGGGTTATTTTATTTATTTATTAAAATTATATTCCACCTTTCCAGGGTTGGGAACTCGAGTCATGTGACTTGCCCATAAGTCCTTCTTAAGTCGCACCAGCGACTTGACTCAGGTGCATTGAGCAACTTGCCCCAACTCAACTCGTGACTTGGCCCCTTTTTGGCCAAGTTGCGTTTCGAGTCTCTATTGACATGTTTACCGGCCGCCGTAAAACCCAGAAGAAGGCATCACAATGCTAAAAAGAGGCATGAACACTGCAGAAGCAGTGGGTGGGAGGGAGGGATTTTCAAGGTGGCAGGGTGGGAGGGGGCAAGGGGCAAGGGAAGGCAAGACTTCACAGTGTTTTGGCCATGAGCACGAGGATGGGAGGGCTGGACAAGGGGCAGGGCAGGGAAAAATATACAGTATAAGAAGGCTCTCAGCGTTTTCCCATACTTTTCTCTCATTGGCTAGGGTGGTTAAGAGATTGGCTCAGGATTTGTTCCGTTCTTTCCATCCAGTGTTTGGGGGTTACACTTAATTATTATTAATATATTATCGGAGCATTTCTCAGGACACAAAATCAAGAACAGTCAGCAAGTTGTTCTAGCCAGGCAGGCTGCTGCTGTTGCTTTATTTCCAGTTTTGGTTACAACTTATATCATCATCATCATCATCATCATCATCATCATCATCATCATCGGCGTTTCAGGAGGACACAGAATCAAGAACAATCAGCACGTTCTCTCTAGCCTAAGACAGGTTGAGGCTGCTTTTACTACTATTACTACTATTACTACTATTTACTACTTTTAATATTTTAAGTTACTACTACTACTATTTAATATAGTAGGTTACCACTATTAATATTATCGGAGGCAAATCAGGAGGACCCTTTTTCTGTTAAAATAGATAGGGACTTGAAATGAGACTCAAGACTTTGACTCAAGATTTTTGGGCAAAGTCTTGAGACGGAGCCAGAGACTTGAGACTTGACTTGAGACTTGGAACCAGAGACTTTTCCACATCACTGTGCCTTTCTCCTCCTGTGTGGAAGTGTACAAGGCAGCTACTTTATATACTACCTCCAGCATAGTTTCCTCCCATGACTCTACACTCCTATTCCATGTTGGACAAGCAATATCTGAAAAAAGATAAACTGCTCTCCTAACAATACTGACATAAACTGGGTCTTGTTGGTTAGTGGCATGTAGCCAAGTAGCTGTCCTCCCAACTGATAGCCCATTTATCTTAGATGCTCCTTCATTCATTTCTCTACCTCCAAAGTAAAGCTAATGTTTCTAAGCCATTTTCCCACAATGCACAGGGGCTCAAAACTATGAATAGAGGCTCTTACCTATTCTGCAGCAGGGGCTGAGATATCTCTCCTGGTGCCTTCCTGAAATCCAAACAATAGTAGAAGGGTGATATTTGAGACAAGATGGTCCTCCTTCCTGACCAGTGACATTTTTGAGATGGTTTGGAACCAACCACAATGTTCCTCGTGCTCAGAAGGTTTTTTAAAAAGTTTGGGGGCATGCGACACATTTTCTATATAGTACATAGCTTCTAAGGGGACCACATCAGGCTCTTGCTTGGCCACGATTAGACATAATTGGTTGCAGCAATTCTTGAGTTCCTTTCCAGATTTTGCACCAGGACCAGCCACTACCAACGATCCTGGTAGTTTCTCAGTCGAGCCAGCAGTTGCTATGGAAGAAGGAATGCATAAAGAATTTTGTGCTGAAAACTCACCTCCAGCAGAGCCTCCAGAACAACAAACCCAAGGCTGAGAGAAGGAGAGCTCCAGTGAGTGTAAGAACCACCACAAACCAGGGATCTGGTGCCCAGTATTCCTCTGTCCTGTGGAAAATGATGGGCTTCTTGGATACTGTCTGAAATCACAACAATACAAGTTTCACATGCAGAACCACGCACCTCTTCCAAATACTGTACCAGGCTCAACCTAGCCAGGTTCCACTTGTGAAAGGTGTAAAAGGCTGCAGGATGACCCCACTAGTTACAGTCACCTACTACAGAATCATTGTACTGTACTGTTATGCAGGCAAGCAAGCAAGCGATTACATAATGGGATAGCAAAACTGGCTCCCCCTAGTGAACACTTGTTACAGCCTGGGCATGCTAATGAGAGTGCTGTATTAAAAATGTGTGTAGAGCCAGATGTGGAACCTCCAGAGATTCAGGCTGCCCAAAGGGCTTGTGACTATAGTATGTCCCTTTACCGTAGTAGTAGTGGTGGTCGTAGGCATTGTTGTACTACAGGGGATCACGTGAACAATAATGGTGACGGTGGTACTGAACTGAGGTGTCTCACGGCTATCTGTCACTTTAACCAGAAGCTCAAAAATGGGGGGATCCAGAACACCTGTCCGATCGTAGGCGAATGTGTTGGGGGAGAGTTTATCCCCATCCATGCGAAAGCGCCCATTTATGTTGCCTAGAAAAGAGAAAGCGGGTGTGACACTGTCTACACTGCAAAATGATCTCTCTCAGCTCTATACTGTCTGAACTACCATGATTTCCCCCAAAGAATCCTGGGAATTGTACAGAAGCGTAACAAGGGTGGAGCGAAAGCAAGTAGTTCTGCAAGACTCCGTTACACTGGAGTCAGCGGCCCCTCCCTCTTGCTGTTGGAGCCATTCTGGCAGCAAAGGCAACACGCAGGACACTCCCCTGTTGCTGCTGGAATGGCTCCAACAGCAAGGGGGAGGGGCCGCTGGCTCCAGTGTAACGGAGTCTTGCACAACTACTTGCCTTCGCTCCACCCTTGTTTCACCTCTGGAATTGTAGCTGGATGAAGGTGCTGAGTGTTTCACCAAACTACTGTTCTCAGACTATGCTGGGGGAAAGGAATAACTATTAAATCAGCTTACGTTTGGTGTGTACAGACAGTTTTTGAGAGTCTGTGCATTCATGTTCACAACCTTTCTAGAGAGAGCTGTCCTTTCTTTCTCTCTTTGCAGAATCTTATGCACTCCATCTCTTCTATATTCTCAGCACTCACTTTGCCACATTCCCTTTTCCAGTACACACCTCTCTGCTGCTGCTATGACCATCTCCTCTAAATCAACCTCCTCTAGCACCTTCACTGGTACCCAGCGATGCTACTGTTTTGAGCCTCTCTGGGTTTAAACCTGCTCTTTAGTACTCTGTTCCAGGGCCCATGAGGTGGGGGTAGAGGGGGTAAACTGTACCTGGGCCTGGGGCCAAAAGGGGGGCCCAGGAGCCAAAGGAGGGGCCCCAGAAATTTCCTGAGATCTCAGCTGGCCTCATGGAGAGTGAAAGACGGAGGCTGGCCTAACTAGGAGGCCAGGACTACTGCACAGGTAGACCTGGGCGCCACATTGGGAAGCCTGGTCGACCTGGGCTCCAGAGACTTTTCCAGCCATTACTGCCCTCCCCCTGCCCCGTTTTATTTATTATTATTATTTATTTATTTTATTTACAATATTTTTACCCCTCCTTTCTCCCCAAAGGGACCCAAGGCGGCTTACAACAAAAAAGAAAATACAGTGCAAAAAGTACAATACAAAAATAGTCACAATTTAAAACAGTAAAAAACAGTTAACAAAAATTAATAAAAATGGTATCTAAAAATCGATTAAAAAAGTTCTTTCCCCTCCCCCTTTGAGAAGGGGCCCAAAAGAAACTTTGTATCCTCTGATAAAATTCTTCTCAGAGGCCTTGCTCTGCTCCATCCATTCCATACCGCCAATAATGCTGTAAGCCAGGTCACTGCGTTGATCCTTATCCTTGCAGTTTAGCTGTGTGACGATTGTGGATCTGGCCGCTCTGGAACATACGAGAAAGCTCCCAAACGGTTGCTCACACTCAGGAGACTCATCATTCACATCCTGGAGATAAGGAATGACTCCATGTTTCTCAGGACCCCTGCACAGAGGTACCAGGATTGACCATTCCTGACCTCCCTTGACCACATTACTGATGCACCGGAAGGCAAGATGCCAGACAGAAACCTTTCAGGTCCTGGGCTCCTCACATTGCCCCAAGTGATAAAGAAGCCATTATAATGCATCAAACAAAGAGCCCTTCTTTCTTACAGTATATGCCACCAGATGTCATAGAGCACATAGCTGCAGAACCCAAGGTCAAACTAGACAACTGCCTATCTACTTACCTGAGTGAATAACAATCTGGTTTTCTGGTTCCACCTGAAATCTGGTTTTCTTCTCATGTGTGCCGCTACTTTTCTGTATGAAATGCTTGCATGTATGACAGCTGTCTCTTTCTGTGTCCTGTCATTTGACTGAGCAATCAAGACTTCACTGCTGTGCTTCAGCCAAGATCATTGCATTTCTGAGCACCTCTATATGCATTCAATACTCTATGTGATTAAATGTTAATTTAATTGACGGGTCAACCCATTATCAGCGAGTCAGCAAGGAACCTGAAACTGAAAGCAGTGTGAATGAAAGCATTTCACATTTGATGAAAATATTTTTTTTAAAGGGTGTGTGTGTGTGTGCTGGTTTAAAAAGAAACAAATGACAGAAGCAAACACTGAATTAACGTCTTGTCTAGTCTGACCCTTAATACTTGCTTTTAGCAGAAAAAGTGACTTTCTGTAAGTCACCATTTGCCAAACACAAAATCAAATTCTACTCACAGAGCCAATAGAGGAATAATTGAATATATTAACAGGTAAGGATACACTCAAGAGAGCTGTATCAAGCAGATATACAAGAGAGTTGTATCAAGCAAATTCCCTCTCACTACCCATAGAACTATATCTCAGGTATCTATAGCCAGGGCCGTCTTAACGTATATGCATGCTGGGCAGTTGCCCAGGGGCCCCACGAGCATAGGGGTCCCATGCTAATCCATGCACAGATGGACCTGAATTTAAAACTAATTTTCTGATCACCCACCTCAACATTCAACGTTGCACCTTTGCCGCCACGGAAAAAAGTGCCTTTTTTTAACCTTCCTTGGGGTGTGTGGGGAGCCTGTGGACCTCTTTGCAGGCCTCCCCATACCTCAAAAGGGCCCTCCGATGCGATCACAACTGGATGTGTTTATATGTTTAACAAATCGCTTTTAACAAATGTAAATGTGGAGGACCCACTGGGGCTGTTTGTTTTAATTGTTTTGTTTTAATTCTTGATCTTAAATGTATACATGTATTTTAATGTTTTTATTGTAAGCCGCCTTGGTTGCCCTTGTGGGAGAAAGGCGGGGTATAAATTCTATGAATAAATAAATAAATAAATAAATAATGTTCTTCCTACTGTGCACCAGCGTTCATAGAGGAAGAAGTGTAACTCACAGGAGCAATGTGATCTTCCCCAGAGGCTTCACTGGGGTTGGTGTCACCCGGTGCAGTAACTCATGGTGTCACACCCATTAATTTTATTTATTTTAATATATAATAGTACAGGTCACTCAACAAATCAGTAACCAACAAAAACCAGTGGCCAACTTGATGACACTCACACAACTGAATAAGAGTTCTAACATTAGCTCTGATACATAGAAATGAGAGCTGACTCATACTAACACCTTATTGGTTTCATGCTGTGTCATAACACCCCATCGGTTCTCAGAACAATCAGTCTTACTGCTCAGATCTGAGTTAAGGAAATCCACTTTTTGTTACTTTAAGGCAATTGTATTATCTTTTTCTGGTTATTTGGCCATACCATTTAATAGACTACAGATAATTCAAAATAGTTTATTTCATTAAATTCTGCATTAAATTACCTTCCCAATGATATATAGCATGATGCTATTATTCATTAATGCAAGTTTTCCACAATTTTGGCCACTTGTTGTGTCACACACACCCCTGAGGGTGTCACCTGGTGCGGTCCGCCCCCCGCCCCCCCTAGTGACACCACTGATCTTCCAAGAATATTGTTTGGTATAAAGCAGGGGTTCTCAACCTTTGGAGGCCCGGGTATCCCCTATCACGGTCCAATTTTCTGAAGTACCCCCTCCTAATTAACTGCTAATTAATTGGATTAAATTAATTAATTAGCTAATGAATTGTTAAATAAAAAGTACTAAAACCATTTTAAATGTGAAAAAGTGTGTGTGTGTGTATGTGTGTGCGTGTTTGTGTGTGTGTGTATGTGTGTGTGTGTGTGTGTGTGAGAGAGAGAGAGAGAGAGAGAGAGAGAGAAAGAGAGGGAGGGAGAGAGAGAGAGAGAGAGAGAGAGAGAGAGAGAGAGAGATCTTTTTCTCTCCAAGTCACACTTCCCAAAATCAGCGCCTCCCTCCCCCACCCCACAAAAGTACATTTTCCAAAGTACAAAAATAAGCCCAAAACCAAAATCAGAGAGACAGAAGGGCTCCAAAAATAATTAAAATTTAAAATCCATGTTAATTAACACCTAATTAGCTGCTGATGGGGCAGATAAGGGACAGAGCTTGGCGTACCCCCAGCAAGAGGTCCGCGTACCCCTAGGGGTACCCGTTCTACAGGTTGAGAACCCCTGGTATAAAGCATCCCCATGTCATTTAAACCCAACCTTGCTCTTAGCACTTTATATGCAGTCATAATGAACACAGTGTGTTGTGCCCTAGTGGCACTCAAAGCAATTCAACAGCCATATATTTCCCACGAATCCAGGTACCTGCACATTAATGGTGACGTTGCACAAACTGGTCTTGGTATTTTTGGGATCTACAACATCATTATCCAGGTCCTTTAGCCTGATGGTCAAGCTATACGACGACTGCTTTTCATAGTCCAGTGGGCCCAACACATACAGCTCCCCTGTGACACATACACAAGATCATATCTTTGTCTTAACTCACTTGATTGTGAATGTGTGGCAGTCTAGTTAAAGGAGTGTTAACTAATCTACTAGAAATGATCTAAATGGGCCCTGGAGGAATGAAAGATTGCAATGTGTTATGAAGCCTCAGCATTTATTCCCAAGCTAGCCCAGGAAAAGTCCTCAGGCTCTGGAGGAGGATCCATGGCTGATATGAACAGGACTCATTTTAATGGGATGGGAGAGGGGAGAGAGATGGGAAAGGGGGAGCCTGCCTTCATCCCAAGCCAAAATAAGGCAAAGATGAGCCAAGAAGTGAGGGATGGCCCTAGAGAAGCGGTTTAAAAAAAAAAAAGGTCTGGGGAGTAGTAGATCATATCAGTATGCCTGGAGGAGGTGTGGCAGCAGAACTCTTCCTTACCTGAGCGACGACCAATGTAGAAGGATCCACTTTCTGCCCCCAGAATGCTGTATTCAATGTTGGGAGGATAATCTCGGTCAGTGCCATTGACGTTGCCAATGGCGTCACCAAAATGAGCATTCTCCTTCACGTGAAAGATGTGTTGTGAGCACTCTGGGTCGTACTCATTCACCCTGCTTACTGTCACCAGCACAGGCACTCTGGCTGCAAAGCACACAGAAACTAGTCCAAGAAACTTGGGTGACTAAAGCTTAGCACTAGCAGGCATTGAGCTAGTTATTGGCTAGCAACCGAGAGGCCAACCTGTATACCCACCATAAATACCAGGCCAAATTGTCCATAATGGCTGCAGATTTGTTGATTTAAACCTGGACCAGAGCCAATGAGCAGGACTCGGTCCAATTTTGAAAGCAATGGGATGTGCGGGTGAAAGGTGCTCTCCACACACCCACCACTTATCTCTCTATAGAACCCCTGCTAACTGGGCAAGAGGCACTTTTTCAATTGGTGCTCCTCTTATATTTAGCAGGGGGAGAGTAACTGCTCCCCTTTCACCCCAGCACAGTGTCTTTTCTGGTGGCTGTTTGCTGGTGGTGTTCTGCGTCTTTTTTAGACTGTGAGCCCTTTGGGGACAGGGAGCCATTTAATAATTTGATTTTGTCTTTGTGAATCTTTTGTTGAAAAGCGGTATATAAATACTAATACTAATACTAATATAGACCAGGGGTGAGCCACACGCAACTCTTTGACGTATAATGTACGGCTCTCGGAAATATGTGGCTGAGCTCCTTTTTCCATCACAATTAATACAAAAGGTAAATAAGAATTTTTCAAGCTTTATAATTATTGACCAGGTATAAACTGAGAGTCCACTGGATTAAAACTTGTGATAAGTAAATATATTTAAGAATTTAAATGCTACTTAAATATTGCGGCTCTCAAACATCTATTTATTGTATGTGGCTCTTACATTAATCAAGTCTGGCCACCCCTGCTATAGACTGTCTCTCCCCCCCCCAGTTCCTTTCTCCCAGCTGGACTCGTTTCTGGTATCACCCAACTAGGGTGGGGGGAGCGACATTGGGAGAGAGGCTACAGGGAGATAACCTAAGGGTGGGGGGAGAGTTAAAAATAAATCCATGTGGCCCTTTTGTTCTAAAAATCGCCCTCCCAACCCCTATTTTATATGTGATCGGGGCAGAAAACGTTTGCTGCTATCGTTTGAGTATGTAAAAGTTTGAGTGTGGGCCAGATCCTAGCACAGCTCACAACTCACAGTAACCCAATCAAAACGATCATTACTACAGTTGCCAGCCCTCCAAGACTGGCCAGGAGTCTCCAGATATCAGCATCTCAATCCCCAGGAGACTACTGAAAACAATCCTGGAGAACTTCACAGAACTTCACAGGGTCTCCCTGGCTAAATGACATCTTATCATGTTGGGGGAAAAAAATCCTAGACTCAGAGCTGGCAAACCTAATCAGTATTCTTTTCTTACCCTCTGCCATTGTGGCCTTCCGTGCTGAGCAATTTGGTTTAATTGTTTGCTGTTAAAAGAAGGGCCCTGCTGGGTCAAGCCAAGGGCCCATCTAGTCCATCTTCTTGTATCTCACAGTGGCCCACCAGATGCCTCAAGAAGCACTCAAGACAACAAGATACCTGTATCCACCTGTTGCCACTCCCTTGTATCTGGTATTCAGAGATGGGCTAAAACCCAGAGGTTGCATATAGTCATCATGGCTTATAACCTGTAATGGACTTTTTCTCCATAAATCTGTCCAATCCCCTTTGAAAGGCATCGAGGCCAGGTGCCATCATATCCTGTGGCAAGGAGTTCCACACATTAATTACACACTGGGTTAATATTTTTTTGTCTGTTCTGACTCTCCTACTAGTCAATTTTAGTGGACATCCCCTGGTTCTAGTGTTGTATGAGAAGGAAAAGAACTTCCCTCTCTCCATTCTACCCATCCCAATTTTATATGTCTCAATTATGTGTCGTCCCCCCCCTTGGGCACCTTCTTTCAAGACTGAAGAGCCCCAAACGCTGTAGCCTTTCCTCATAAGGGAGATGCCCCAGCCCACTAATCATTTTGGTCGCTCTCTTCTGCACCTTTTCTAGTTCCACTATATCCTTTTATGAGACGTGGCGACCAGAACTGGATACAGTACTCCAAATGTGGCCTTACCATTGATTTATACAATGGCATAATAATATTGACAGTTTTATTCTCAATCCCCTTTTTAATGAACCCAAGCATGGAATTGGCCTTCTTCACAGTCGCTGCACACTAGGTTGACACTTTCATTGAGCTGTCCATTAGTTATCTGTACATAAACCCATTTGGAATAGGGATTTCCCTTATATATGTACTAGCAGCATCACAATTCTCTGTCTGTCCTTTTTAAATAACCTGTACAAATCCAACAGATCCTCAGTACAATTCTTGGCTTTGTAAGTTTTATATCTGTTAGATTTTGTTCTTAAATCTGTTACTTGCAGTCTGAGGTATTTGTGTTTTTGAGGGTGGTTTACACTGGGCTCTCTGTTTGATCCCCTGTTAATTTTTGTGCAGACATCACATGCAGTTGTTGCTTGTCCAGAACTGTTTAGCAACCACCTCCATTCATGCGTCAGTCTGTGAAGTACAGTCTGTGTCACAAAACTGTATCAGTCTTACAGCACAATTCTATGCATGTCTACTAAGAAGTAAGTCTCATTGAGTTCAGTGGTACTTACTCCAAGGTAAGTGTAGGATTTCGGCTTTACAGCGCAATCCGACTTAACTTTTGAGCCGGTTGCCCCAGAACGGAAAAGGGATTCAAATCCCCTTTGAATTCCTCTTTTGGAGGGGATTTGAATCCCTTTTCCGTTCTGGGGCCTCCCGTTCTCGCTGCGCCGCTGGTTACACTGGCTCAAAAGTTAAGTCGGATTGCTCTGTTAATGTTCTACAGTCAAATCAGCTTCAGCCAAAAACTGTTTTTTTTATTACTTTGATTCATGTACTAAAAGTCTTATAATGCATCACTTACATTTTCTCTGCCTAGAATTGTCAATACTCTGGCAATTCGTTTTGTGCAAAATAATTCAGACATCATTTCATTTTCCACTTGATGCTACTGATAAGACCATGATGGTTTGGCAGTCAGCTGTGACTTTAAGGATGAATTATTTGTAGACTTTCCATAGTATCTTAAATGTCATCATTTAATGAGAGTTTTTTATGCCATAATAACTGATGACTGCTAACTCCCTGTACATCTGGGAATGGGTTGTGTGCATGTGCGCACTTTAAGCATGTACTTAATTCACTTCCACCGAAATCACTGCAACTTAAAAATGCTTAACTTTGGTTGGCTCATATCCTTAGTTTTCAGTAGTAGTTTGTCACACTTTGTTGCCCATTCAGGTTTAGGCAGAAATGGAGTGTGGATTGCAATTTAGCACAAACAAATTCCCTTTTTGCCCAAACACACCTAAAAGAAGAGAATATTTGCAAACCTGACCATTCCAAACAGATGGTTCTACCCCCCCCCCAAAAAAAAGGTTCTCCCACCCTACAGGTGGTAAAGTCAGGCTGAGGGAAGCTGGCTGCCATCTGCTCTTAAGAACAAAACAAACGTTTATGATCAAGACTGTGTATATTCTGCAACTCTTTCTTTTAACCAAATTGAGAGTCCTTCAGTCTGCAAGGATAGCTTTCCCAGGCTCTAGCAAGCCTTTTAGAAGGCAGAGCAGGACTTCCACTTCATCAGGGGATGGGGCTTTGCATAGCTTTTGCAAAGTTGTTTAACGTTAGCAATGTAAATAACAGAATTCAGGCTTTTTCGGCGTAGAATTTGGGTCTACAAAAGGAGAGCACCTAAGTGAAATCCCCCCTCCCCTCCAAAGACTCCCGCCCTGCACTCCCCCGTTGGTTACACCGGTGGGGGAAGTTGGATAGGATTGCGCTGTTAGTCTGTGGTTGCCTCGCACTTGTATTTCACTTGGCTCCTTATCCCTCAGTTCAGACAGCAGCTACAGACACCCTGGATTTATCCTTGCCAATAGAGCTCCAGTTGTTATTGGTACAGCCAGGACTCGCCTACCGCTGGGGGGTTGTCCCTGCTCTCTGAATCCTGCCTTACTTCCCAGTAAGCTGATCCTTCAGTGACTCCGCTGAGATTCTGATTGCCTATGAGCGCCTATATTCTGTATCAAGGAAAGGACAACACCCAACAGGACCTAGATGATGTTCTTCTGAGTGATTGTGGAATTGCAGAGAGGTACTCACTAGACTGTGGAGGGCTTCCTCCATCTGTCACTAGAATGGCGGCTTGGTATGGGAACTGGATGTTGACCATGGAGTCATAGTCCAAAGTGGTGTTCACCTGCCAAGACCCAAGCATAGAAAACGCAAAACTCTATGGTCATTGATCCACAGGCACTAAGCCTCAACAACAAAACTCAAGCTAATGGTATCTCCTTCTAAACAGAGATGCTCAGAAAAAAAGGGCAACACTCAAGGTCCAGTGTTAACAAGTGCAAGACTCTTACTGCACTCAGGATTCTTCAGGAACAAAGAGACTGAATAGAAGTTCAGTCAGGGCTTCCCTGAGATTCAAAATTCCACTGAATACTGCAGTGTTGTTGCAGATATGTGAGAACTGACTAAAGCTTAACATTTTCCCTCCCATTCCCCCCCCCGCCTTACTTAACAAATGGAAGAAAGTGGTCCATTCCAAATGCTCACCGAAAGATTTGGACCGTCCATTCGAAAGCTGTAGCGAGGGCTCTGATTGTCCTCCATGCTGTAGACAAGGCTACTGTTGCCACCACTCTCTGCATCCCAACAAGACAATGTTAACAGTATTCTCCCAAGGGGACAGGTCTCTGGAATCTCAGTTCTAGGATTCAGCAACAGCAGCCACAAGGGGTGGAGGACGCAGAAAAACAGAACAGGTGATTTGAAGGAGAAAAGACATCCTGCCTCTCTCCCCTCACCTGCCCCCATTGTTTCTCAGAAGCTACTGTACTCTCAGAGAACATCACTGCTGACAGAACAGACAGAGAGATCATACTGTACATATCAAGACTTAACAATAGGACCATCATTACTAATCTCCCTTGAGCTTGTGACATCAACAGAAAGAAGACACAGTCTCTCTGCTCTGATGACTCCAGTTCAATAGTTTTATGGGACAGCCCAAGTTCCAAACCCATGGTATAACTCCTAGACCTAGACCCTACTCTCCTCTTACACAGGAAGCTGGTACACAAGGATCCCAACATCCTCAATACTGCTGACATCACCAAACACCCCACCCCATCCATCCATAGCTAGAGAGAGATCCCCAAATGCTTGGTCCAAGCTAGCCCTATGCTTTTGTACAGCCTCAAACTCCTGCAAGATTCTGTTGCCTTCAAGAGACTTACACAAACATAGCAGGCTCGCAGAAAGGTCCTTGCAAGTTCTGCCGTTGTACAGTGATGTTGACAGTGATGATGGCACTATCTTCGGGATGCTGCATATTGTAGGCTTTCACCACCAATTGGGTTTGAGCCAACTCTGGATTGAGTTGCAGATTTAGGTTGAATGTATTCTTTATTATTCCTGATTCTGTATGTAGGCAAGAGAGACTGAGATCAGTCAGCCCCTTGAGGGCAAGAGGGATGAGATATTTTAAAATAACTTGAATTTAGCGGGTAAAAAGCCATGACAAAAAAGTATATAGGATATCAATAAAAAACAAGCATACCAAGTAATTCCACGTAGAAAAATTGTATTGGTTACAATACAAAACGTTTAGAAACAGAGTAAAAACCTGTAGAATATTAATATCAGACATAAAATTGCAACGTTTCGCTCAAATTACAAAGAGCATTGTCAAGCAACCTACGGTAGCAGGATAAGATGTTGTCAACTACACTCCATGAACTCGCTACAAGTAGGAAAGAGAAGCCTTGACATCGCATGCAGAGGATTACACTGAGTGGATGGCCCTAATTGAAAACTTCTGGTGTCTAACGCGGCATGAACTGCAGTAACCCTGAACTACGGAGAGAGCCAAGGACCAAAATTAACATCGTGCAACAAAAACATGACAGCTCTTTGTAATTTGAACGAAACGTCACAATTTTATGTCTGATATTAATATTCTACAGGTTTTTACTCTGTTTCTAAACGTTTTGTGTTTTAACCAATACAATTTTTCTACGTGGAATTACTTGGTATGCTTGTTTTTTTAATTGATATCCTATATACTTTTTTGTCATGGCTTTTTACCCGTTAAATTCAAGTTATTTTAAAATTGTTGCTGGCCATGAGAATCTTAAATCATCAGGGATGAGATCGTTTGAAGGCCATTATTGCTGACCGACCACTGTAGAAGTCCCATGTATGGATGCCTTGTCACTTTCCTGGTCTCCCCTTACCTGGTTCAATGGTGAAATAGTTTGTGGGTGGGGCGATGATCTGGTAAAGCACATTCTCCCCACTGGCGTTGACTTGTATGATATTCTGGAGGGGACCTCCATTTTCTAACACAGATACTGCTACCAACGACTTCCTAAATCAAGAAGAAAATTGTGTGAATCCCTCTCCCTGAGCCAGGAGTTCACTCGTGCTATCATCCACAGCATCTACTCATAGTTCATTGCTCTCAGAAAAAGGATCAGAGGATCAGCAAAGACATTAGAAATGATGTTCAGACATGGGAGCTTGAATCCTACAAGTGCACATGGCCTGAACAGGAAGCAAATGCCCCCAGAGGACTTCTCTGCTCCATGTCTTTTCAGAGAGTTTGGTATTGGTGCAATGGCCCTGTCACCAATATAACGATGGCGATGGGAGTGGAAGTATTTCAAAGAGAACTATGCTGCACACCGCTCAGTCTCTGTTGCCCAAGTCCAAGGGGCAGAGCAGCCAGTACAAAACCTACCCGAACCAGCCCCATGGAGAATCACCTCATGAATTTTCAGCTCTAAAGTCCAAATCTGTTGTATTGCCTCCACAGATGCAAGTGAACACTACTCTGTCTGGGATAACAATGGGTATCTCTGGAAAAAGTAACACCTTGAGGATCCCAGAAGTTTGCTGCATGCTTCTGTTTTGGCTGCTCAAAGGGTTACCAGACAACTGGACTGTAAAGCTTTCTCTCTCACCAGAGTATAATACAGATCCATGACAGGAAGAGTGGATGGGTGCCATGTGTGCTTTGGACTAGCAAAACCCTTGTCACTAACTCGTAAGCCCTGCATGTTCACAAAGTCCTACAGAGCCAGCCTGAACAGGCAATAAGCCCACCCGGTTGCTTGGGAAGGCAACGTTTTTAGAGGTGCCAATGAAGCACCATTTTGAGAAGAGCACCCCAGAATCCTTTGCAGTGGGATGCAGCTCTTGGATTGCACATGGCCACAGGTGATCCAAGAGTTATGCCCCTGCAGTCTCTGCTCTTTGACACTATAAGGGATATGCCTGTCCTCACCCATTGTGCAGTGCAGCCACTTGCAGGGGCATAAGGTTTGGGGGGCACCCCCACCATGGCCCACAGCCCAGGCTCCAGGTCTATCAGGGAAACTGGAGCCCAAGAGACTTTGTTTCTCTCTCTCCCAATGCCGCTCACCCAACTCACGTGAAGTTGACTTTGTTGTGGTAAACAGGCAGCACCTTCACGGTCAAATGCTTGTGGCAGCTTCTCCCACCATCTGTCACCACAATATCCAGGGAGAATGCCTGCAGGGGAAATGGCACACTATGAACCTGCTAGCAGGAGGGAGGAGTCGAGGGTAACACAATTCTCAGCACATGACTACTGAGTCCAGGAGACCAAACTGGAAAAAATGGAACTCCAGGAACTGGGGAGGGGCCATAGCTCAGTGACAGTGTACATATTTTGCATGCACAAGGTCCCAGTTTCAAGGCTGATGAAACTAAGGAGCAAGAAATGGTTTCAGACAGTCAAGAATGTCCCTTTGTGAACAGTTCTGACATGGGACAGACAGAGCTAGGAAGGACATACCTGGGAATGGAACGGACTGATTGCCATGGGATGGGACGGGTGAGTGAGTAGGATGGGGTGGGTGAACAGCGGTACCCACCTTGCCAGCTTGCTCACGACTGAAGCCTGTCGCAGGTGCCAGCACTTTTCCTTGCTGGGTTATAGTGAAAGGCCCAGAAGTATTCGCAAAGGTGTACTGTGTGGGGATAAGTGACAGTAAGCTTGGGAGAGGCAACAGAAAGACACCCCAAGCACTACCCTCACACCCACTGTCCTCTCTCCTTGCTTGGGACACCTCCCAAATTCACCACACACACACCAAAAGCCAGGCCCAGCGCTGGAAAGTTCCTTTTCCCCAGACATCTCCCTGCCAACAATACATCCTTCCCCAGCCACGTTCAGGCTTTTCGTGGTGCTCACATTCAAGGGACCTGTGAGAAGGGGCCGCCTCTTCAGGACAGTGGTGTAGATCTCTGTTCCAGGGGCAATATCCTCAGGAACTTGGACCTCCTCCAATCCTGCAGCAATAAGAGAGATGGAAGCAGGAGCAGCAGCGCCAGGGATCCTGTCTTGGTGAAAATGTGCCCCTTTGGCAGCAGTGGCGCCCTCTGCTGGCTCAGAAGCCCCAGAAGCCCTCCTCTTTCCTCTCACATGATGAGAGCCTGATGGCATTGTTATGGGGAGGGGGTGAGCGGATCGGGCTTGGGAGGGGGGAGGGATTGGTGGCACCACGACACGCCATATCCTATCCCCCCTCCCAGGCCCTTGCATCCAACATGGGACTGCTTGATTCTCCTCCAGCTAAGGAGCTGGCAGACAACCGAATAGCTCCATTACGGCGGCTAAAGATTTACCCTGGGAAGCGGAAAAATGCCCACGTACCCTGAATAGACCTCCAGCCTGTCCCTTCCCCGGATAAGATTCAGTGTTGGGTGCAGCCCGTGCTGAATCGCCTATGCCGGGAGCGGAGAGGATTGGGCTGCCATATTTCCTCTCAAGCACTTCCCAACACATTCTTCCCAGTTGCTTTGCAACTGATAAAAATATATATAAAATGGAACATATAAAAATTGAAAAGTAGAATTTAAAAAATCCCAGATAAATATAAAAGGTGAATTACAGCGCAATCCTCCTGGAAGATCGGGCGGTGGAATGAGTGTTCCGCCACCTGAAGCCGTCGCGAACATGCCGTAAAGCATGTTCATGACAACTCGGGAGTAAGGGCGGCCAGCGTAGAGGGTGGCCGCCCTCACTCCGGCACCAGACTGCCCCTGCGGCCGCTGGAGGAGGTAAGTCCAGCTCCGGCAGCCACGGGGGCGGTTTAGGTGGCGAGGGAGTAGGGCCATATCGTCTGCCATATCCCCGTCCCCCGCCAGGCCGTCTTGGCTGTTACACGGCCTCCTCTTACTTCCTAAAGGCAACAGAATCCTAAATAGCTGGCGGAAATCCAAAGAGGTCCATCAGGCCGGCCCCGGTTTACACAAACGTCCCCTTCCCCGAGTAGACCTCCGAGCTGCTGCAAGACAGCCTGGAACGGGGATAAGATCCAGCCGGTGACCCTGGGCTGCCAGCCGGATCCTTATGCTGCAGGATTGCGCTGTTAGAGTGCAGTCCTATCCAAATTTACAGAGAAATCAGTTTCCCTTCCACTGCCTGCATCTCCTTGGGCCACTCATCCAATGAAATAAAGTAAAGAAGCCTCCATTCTTCTCCTGGGGGAGGCATGATCCAGGCTTATTTTTCCCCTTCTTTCATCCATCCCCTCCCCTCCCCTGTCAATTGTTCATCTGCGTCTGGGGGCAGCGTAGACAGGCACTTATGTCCTTAGGCAAATATCTCAGTTTGCCTCATGCTGAGCTTGATGCTTCTTCTCAGGCAAGATCCTTTGAAAAAAGTTTCAAAGGCAAGATCTGTGCTCCTGAGGATGATGTCACTGCTCCTGCTTGAGGTGAAGTCCTGGCGGTGCTCTCCCCCTGCTCCTCTCCTTGACTATACCCCTGTATCCTAGGCTACCTCCCAGTTCCTGCAAAACCAGTGTTCTGTATCCATGCAGGTGGGGAATGCCCTCCCCTTCTGTGCTTAATGGAATCCAGCTTCCCCCCCCCCCCTGCAGTACCAGGTGAATTCCCCATATTAAAAACGTTACCTCACCTAGAGCACAATCTTAACCAACTTTCCGGCACCGGTGCAGCCACAATGCAGCCCCAAGGTAAGGGAACAAATGTTCCCTCACCTTGAAGAGGCCTTCATGACTGCCCCTGCACTGCAAAATGTAGTGTGTGCCCTGTTGGCATGGCTACACCAGCACGGAAAGTTGGTTAGGATTGCACTGCTAGGCAGCGTTGTCTTAAGGCTGAAGGTGCCAGGGCCCTAGCTGCCAGATCTAGGCAACTATGGCAGACTTACCTATGTCGGCAAATATGGTGTTGCACTCTAACCTCTCCGAAGGGATGATGTGAAAGAAGAGTTGTGGTGATTCAGTAGTTGCTTCGTCTGGCAGACACTGTGCACTGAATGTCAAGGCATACTGATTTACCACCCTGGCATCCAAGGAGGCACTGGGACTGAGGCTCACCTGGTAATCAAAACAAAGTATGCTTCCCTAAGTATCAAAGTAACCATCAGGAAGCAGGACCCCTGAGCCCTGGCCTTCCCCTTCAACATTACCACTACTTCTGAACAGTACTGGGAATGCCCACCTCAGGTAGAGAGGCATCTAGAAGGCTGACCTGGCTTAGTATGCCTATTGCCTAGTGCCCCTCAGGCAGTAACATTTGGAGAGTAGCTGTGCAATATGGGCAGATGGGAAAGACAGTTTCCTACTGCTAGCACTCTACTTCCTGTGATCCAAAAATTCATCCCAGAAAGCTCTTGGTGTCTACAATGGAAGGAGATTCCAGATGAAAAGTGATGTTTTAAATGTATCAGAATCAGACAAAAGCAGAATGAAATTCAGTGGTTAGAGAAGCTGACTTAAAAGACTTCATCTTAAAAGAAATAAGAAGATGCAGAGCCTTAAGGGAAAATGAACTGAGAGAGGTTTTGCCTGCACTGGAGTATACCTTCCATTAGATATGCAATACATTACAACCAAAACATCTCGGCTTAATGTACAATTTTCTATGTAAATTTCTCTGGCCTGCGTTATATATGCGCGCAGTCAAAATAATTACGTATAATAGACACTTTTGGTATTATAAAATTTGCATGCTCACTTACAAAGAATGATGACAGATACGCCATTTTAAGAATGATAGCACTGTGTCAATGCCCTCCAAATAAATATTATCTTTTCTGTGCTAGACCAAAGGGTTCTGAGATTCTCAGCCTGGTTTAGCTTCAATCAGGGAAAAACTGGCTATGGTGGCTGGTGCCCGTGACATTAAGAACACACTTTTTCCACCCTATCCCTGGAGCAATTTTGCAACTGTGTTTAAAATGTCTGTAATTTTTTCGTGAGGTAAAAGATACACATAATAAACACTTTAAAAAACGACAACACAGAAGCACAGCTCCCCTCAGTGAAGCAAGGGCTGACCCAGCTTCTCAGCATGAGAAGCAGCCCACCAACCTTGCCGTCTGTAACACACGTTACAAAGCTAGATTCACATCATCACAGATGAAGAACATGTCATGACTACCCTTACAAAGCTGCAACAACTGTCTATAAGATTGGCTCTTTGAGGCTCATCAGATATTTCCCGCTCAGAGCTTTAACATGGACACTACACAAATATACAGGTTATCTGTACCTGGACGTTGTATATGTCAGCAATGCCGCTGTAGCTTACAGGATTGAAAAAAGAGGTGCTGGGGCTGATGTTCGTCAGAGATATATTGAGTGTACTGTTGGAGGATGAACAGCTGACAGTGAAGCTATACACAACTGTGCCTGGAGCCGCACTTTCCGTCACATTCACAATATTTGGGAAGTTATTAAACACTGCAGCAGAAACAGACATCAGTGAGAGAGCATTGGTCCTGTAGCACCACGATAGCACAGAATGTAAGCCCTTTTTGACACGATACCTTCCTTTTCCATTTGTCATTTTCTCATTTCATTGCATTTTTAATTTATAGCCTGCTTTTCAACAAGAAGTTGTGCCCAAAGCGGTTCAAAACACATTAAAAACTGCTAACAAAACAAAACAAACAAAAAAAACATACCAAACAGAATATCAGCCTATCAGTAAACATTTCAATAAGACTGTGTTTAAATAAGGAATGAAACTTGGCATGAAACATGATTGAAATAATATAATAGTAATTGTAATATAATATTGAAATGACATCCATTGAAAAACATCTCATTTCAATGGTCATAATTTCAGTATTACAATCATTGCAATATTCATATGGTTCAGGGGAAGGTGCAGACCAAGAGGGGTGAGAAAGGGAGAAGAGAGACACTGCCGAGGCACTGGAAGAGCCCAATGATCAGATGGGCTGCCCTTTCAGCAGCACCACTTCTACCAAGGTGTCACTTTGCAGAGCACCTCTCAGCTGCTCTGGACATCCAGCCATCAGCAGGAGCAACGAATACTATTCGGCCCACTGCATGAAATGAGTTTGACACCCTTGGTCTGGTTTGGGTCAACCCTGGCTGAAAAAGGCTTCCTGGAGGGAGTACAACGAAACCATTTCTGCAGGTGGTTGAGTACTAAGGAACCCACAGAGCAGCCTTCATAGTGCATCACCACATAGCTTTAGACCCACAGGTATCTGTATGCTCATCTGGAGCACATGTTTTCACACACACACGTTTGGCTATATAATATATAACCCATGTTTGCCTACTTTAACAAGAGCCAGCTTTGTTTTCACAGCTGCTGTGCATCAAAGCCTGCTCTTAGGAACTCTGCATACAATGATCTTTCTTTCCCCAACCCTGATGAGAGATGACCATTAAGCAGGGAAGTGTACAGGTCTCCTCACCTGCAACTCCAGTGACTGGATCTGAAAAAGAAACAAGAGAGAGGTTGTTGTGGGGACAGTTAATATGTAAACATCATTTCAGTCAACATGAACCCTGACTTCAGACTGCTCTTCTCGCTATACCTTTAATACCTTGTACAGAAGAGAGAATTTCAGCAGGTTCTCATGCGGAGAGAGAGAAAAAGCTGCTCCTGCTGAAATGCCACCTTTTATGAGTTTTTCTTTGCGTCTGGTCACCTTAATCATGACAAGAGAGACACAATAGCCCTGTCCCTGTCAGCATGGAACTGAGAAAGTCTGAGCCATCATCAGGAGGCTGGGCAATACTACTGTCGTTGGTTATACCTGTATATCTGCCTCTGTTTCAGTGAGAGTCCAACCAATTGCCTCAGTCAAGGGGCAGGAAAATCTCATTTGGGCTTGTCCATTGTCACCATTGTGAACCCCAGCAGGAGAGGAACCGGCCTGGGGCAGTGTCTTCGTGGTACCCAGAGTTGCCAACTCTTAAATCAAAATTCTGGTATTCTGGGTGGAGTCCTTTGGGTCAGGTAATAGAGTTTGGAGTGAAGTGGAGTCAAGGGGCAGCAGAGAGCTCATTGTTTTGGTGGTCTGGGTCTGGAGCCCAGCACAAAAGCTGTCTGTTCACCTAACAGTTAAAACACAAGCAGCAGAACGAGAAAAATAGCAGACTTGCCCCTTGTTTTTCTGCAGCTCAGTCGAAAGCAAAAACAGCAGCACAGACAAGGCTTTCTTTTCTGATCAGTTGGCCATTTTGATGGTACCATTTGACCAGCCCTGAAATTGCAATTAAGGTATGAAGTCCCCTTATATAGAATTGGACCACTGGCCCATCTAGTTAAATATTGTCTACCCTGACAGTGGCTACCCAGTGGCTCTCCAGGGTTTCTTCCCCCAACACGACCTGGTGATGCCAGGGAATGAACCAGAACCGCATGCAAAGCAGGTGCTCAACCTAAAGCAATTCAACCTTCAAGAATTAGGAGTTTGGCTCTTCCTACAGGATTGCTCAAAGTACGCGACAGTTGCTTTTTAGTCAATCAGCAATAGTTACACAAGTCAAGTTTCCAAAACAGTAACCCAGTATCATTCCCTGATGCCTGAGGTGGCCTGATGCCAAATGCCTGATGATGTGCCAGTCTCTGCTCCTCCTACTCTCCAATGTTCTAGCTCAGCACTCTCTTCCTCCACATTTCCTCTTCCTCTTTGTCTGCCTTTTCCTTTCCAATCCAGGGAGTGGAACTTCCTGCAAGTGAAAATCCCAATTCAAGCAGTGGAGTTGGCAGACTGAGATGGGCACTCCTCCCCACCAATCTGCTGCTTGAGGCAGTCACTACAGTTGGCCTCACAGATGGGCCGGTCCTGTGAGGGAGGGTAGCTTTGCTCCTATTTAATTTTAGCACCTCTTTTTTTTTTTTTAGAAATAAAAAAATACTGCTACATGTTCATTCCCCTGCTCAAAATGGGCAATGGAATACAGACTCCAAACAAAGAAATAAAACTCACTAAAACAACACAAAGCCAGACAGGTCACAAAAAGGTACAGTACTCTCAAAGAATTGTTACACTTGTTCGAAATTACATCAGAAACCTTATCCAGTCCCTACTCACGATATTTGTATGTGTGCAATCACAATCCACACTGCATTTCCTAAACGTTTTGAATGAGCCATCTGGGAAAAGCATTCTCTTTCTAGCTAGTTACCTGTCTGTCTATCTAGACACGTATAGCAATCCTGCTTTTCATAATAACCCTACGAGGTAGAGGCAGCATATGGATAAATGTAAGTTCCCCTCCTCCACAATTCTGGCCTGAATCATCTCCCTCATTCTACCAAGACCTCCCTCAACTCAAGGCAGGGAAAAAAATTAAGCCACAAGAGATCCCAGCCATGAATTTCCCACATCACGTCTGGTTTGATAGTGACTGGCCCAAGATCACCTAGCAGGGACCTGCGCCCAGGTTTCCCTGGTGTAAGTCTGTGTAACACTCTAACCACAGGACAGAATTCCATTTTCCCAGATACAAATTTGTTCTTAGATGCAATATCCCCATAATTAAAGTGCAAACTTGGCAAAATGCCTCTGGGCTACAAATGGGGGAAAAAGGCATATTTAATTCACAAAAATATCACTGAGCAGATAAAAGAAGGCCTTTCTGAAAACCATTGATTCCAGAACTACTGGGACATCAATCCTTCCTTCTCCTGGTCTGCATGACATGACAGAGAAATCGAACTCTAGGGAGAGGGAGATCTTCGCACAAAAACAGAGTTGAGAACAACACCCATGGAGTTGAGTTGAGAACACACTCATTCTTACCGAAAGCAGAGGCAATGAGGAGCAGTAAGAGGTTCAAGTGCCACCCTCCCATCATGTAAGAAAACTGGGCTCTGTAGCTGGAGCTGTCTGTACTTTTGCCTCCTCCTCAGGTTGCCAGGCTGGGTTGTTAATGACGCTGGGTAGGGCAGGGCAGGGCTCTTCTGAATAATAGAGCTACCTAGCCCTTCCCAGTTCAGGGTGAGAGAAATCAAAAGACAGGCTTGGAAGGTTCTGAAATCACTTCTGCTGCCTCAAGCCTGAAAGTTTAAGGGCATATCTAGGTGGTCACTCACACCAGTGAACAATATGGCAATATGGAACAGAAGCCATAGAGGGGGCTGGTATATACTGTACCAGATTCCCTGGGGACTATTCTAGGCCACACAGCGATGCCGCATCCCAATGGGGTGCCCGGAGCAAGTGGCGGGGCCTAAGTGACGTGACGACGTTGCGCCCTGTGTAGCCAACAGGAGGGTGGAGGGAGGCAGCTGTGCGCACAGCGCGGCTCCAAACACGCCCCCCCCCGCCGGTTTCGTTAGCATTTTGGAGCCGATCGGGCTCCAGGGAGGGCAGGAGGGCCGAAAAGAAGACGGCCGAAGCGGATCACGGAAAGGAAGACGAGGCAGCGGGTGAGAGACATGGTGGGCGTGGGCCACGTGCCCCCACCCGCGCCCGGAGCAGCTGCTCCACCCAGAGGCGTCACTAGGGTGCGCGTCACCCTAGTGACGCCTCCCCCCTATACCCCCTCTTACAAATGTTTGGCCGCGCCGCGATTTGGGGGGGCGCCCGACGGACGCCCGCTCCAGGCTCCCAACGGGCGCCTGATGAGCGTCTGACGGACGTCGCTCCAGGCGTCCGACGGGCGCTGCTCTGGGCGCCCGACAATTTTTACACCCGACTCAGGGATGTCTTCCCCGGCCGGCTGTCCAGGGCCTTCTGAGGAAGACCCGGTGCGCGAACGTTATTTATAACGTTCTTTTGCACATGCGCAGGCTATTGCTGAGGGAAAAGGGCAGCCCTTTTCCCTCAGCAACAGTCTGCGCATGTGCAAAAGAACGTTATAAATAACGTTCGTGCACCGGGCCTTCCTCAGAAGGCCCTGGCGCGTTGGCCGGGGAAGACGTCCCCGGAGCCGGCTCCCGGCTGGGGAAGAAGCCGGGAGCCGGCTCCGGGGACGTCTTCCCCGGCCAACGCGCGCAGGAGAGGTGACGTGCACACGTGCGCGCGTCACCCCTTGCGCGCGTCACCCCATGGCGGCCCGCTACCGTCGCTTGACGATAGCGACGCCATTGGCTCCGCCGCTCCGTCCTAGGCCACACCTTAACTACTGGTCAGTTATTGCAGAGCTAGAAGCCTGAATGGAAGCCCACTGTAGGAGTTTGATATTTAATAATGAATTGCTTTATTAAATTTAAAATTACAGTAAGTCCTCACTTAAAGTCGTTTCGTTTAAAATTGTTTCATTTTAAAGTTGATGGGAAAATGCCATAGGAACGTTTACATTTCAATTAGCCTATGGTAACATTGGTTTCATTATAAGTTGTTTCGCTTAGTCACAGTTTCCAAGAAAAACCTATCAACAACTTACAGTGAGGACTTGTATTTGTTTTAAAACTTCTTCGGAGGCTTGTTGACTGAAAGCAAACATTGCTACTAGAAGCCAACACAGTAGCAGTCCTACACCCCCCATGGGGGGGGCGCTGCCGCAACACTCCCACACGGGACGCCATACCCCCCCCCAACGAACGCTTCCACACGCCCTGCCCCTGGGGGGGTGACATCATCTTCGCACGCCACCGTGGCACAGAAACACACACCCAGCGCTTTTTGGCCCCTTTTTTGAGCCAACCAGCGCCCGGGGGGGAGGGTCAAACTTGCAGTCGAGAACAGCTGCATGAAGAGAGGGCAACAGATCCAGCGGCAAGTACACCCCCCGCCACTTTGCGACCCGCTGCTTGGGGCCCACCGCCCCAACCGCCCCCACTCTGAGCCAACAATGTATGCTCCAGCCTCATTTTTGCCTTTGTGTGATATAGTCTAAAAGTTCCCATTCAAAAACAATAGTGCAATGTTGAAGTTAGTTCCCAGTTCCTTATTCAACACATAATCGTGCAACTGTTTGTCCCTTCTAGGCTACAATCATATCATATTTGGTTGGAAGTTGGGTCTTTCTAACAGTGGCGTAGTTTGCATGAGGTGGCTGGTGCAGTCCACCCTAAGCAGCAGCCCCGGGGGGCGCTTACCAGGGGCTGCTGCTCACAGAATGAGGGTGATGCAAGGAAGGCCCTCTGTGCAGTAACTAAGAGGCGCACGCACACATGGTGGGTCTTAGTTTTCGGCGGCTTTGCTCTGATTGGAGCAAAGCCTCTGAAAACACTAAGAGGCATGCACGATGGCAGCTGCCCCCTTAGTCTTTCGGGCTGGCCGAAAGACTAAGGGGGCAGCCACTGCCACGCCAGAAGTAATCAGTGGTGACGTCACCACCTATTACTTCCGGGTCTTCTGGCGCTCAGGGGTGGGGCTCCATCAGGAGTCACTGCCCCGGGCAGTCGAAGAGCTTGCTATGCCCCTGCTTTGTCTGAGATGCCTAAACTACTGAACATTCAATTAAGGCCTTCCTTCCTTCCTTCCTTCCTTCCTTCCTTCCTTCCTTCCTTCCTTCCTTCCTTCCTTCCTTCCTTCCTCCTCTCAGTTGGAGTGTACTGTTAGCAAAGCTGGCCCAAGACCTCCTGGCACTTCGTGGACCATACGAAATCCTGCTCATGTGCCCCCTCCTTATCTGGTGATGATGTGCCAGCTCTGCTCCTTGCACTTCCCGGACTGGAAGAGGAAGGGGGAAGGGGAGTGGTGGGCAAGCCACATCAAGACTAAGCAACAACAACAAGCCTCTGTCTCCTGGAGCAGTTTTCAGACAGAGAAGTGAATCATGAGCTTCTAACGGGGGGCAGGCAGGTCGAAGGCTACTTCTGCTTCTGCTCTGGCATTTGTGCATTGACGTCCAATGACCACAAGAATGCACTCTTGTGTCACGCTGCTTTTGTTAACGTGAGAATTTTCGAAACAAAACGGCCACAGTGAGGGCACACAGGCAGCTGCAGCAGGCGCCTCTTTAGCAAGACTGCAAAGCTTTTTTTCAAGTCTAGGCTCATGCTTGCACTTCGCTTGATGAGAGGGTGTGACGTTCTGCCGTGATGAGACAGTACCAAGCAGGGCCCATGAGAGAGGGGTAAAGGGGGTAAATTGTACAGTACTGCAGCCCAGAGTCAAAAAGGGGGTCTGGGAGGCAAAGGAGGGGGCCCAGAAACTTCCTGGGATCTCAGCTGGCCTCATGGAAAGTGAAAGACCGCCAGGCCAACCGGGAGGCCAGGTCTACCAGGCAGGGAGACTTGGGTGCCGCATTAGGAAGCCTGGTAGACCTGGGCTCTGGAGAATTTTCCTCCCGTTGCTGCTCTCCTCCTGCCCTATTTTGCCCCCTCTCCTTTGAAAAGGGGCCCAAAAGAAACTTTGTACCCCCTGATAAAATTCCTCTCAGAGGCCCTGGTACCAAGATGTGTGACTCTTGGGAAGAGCCCCAGGGGCCATACAGGACAATTGAGCCATCAGCAGATTCTACCTACTTGACCTCCTACCAACCCCCTTTATCCCCATCCTCCTCCCACGATCGATGGGTAGAATCTGCCGATGGCTGAAGTGAACCACTCTGCAGACAGCTGTGTTATCCCCCCCCCCCCCGAAAAGAATCTGGCACTGAGCACACTGGCGGAACCTGGACTTTCCTTCAAGTTGGACTGACTATGGCCATTCTTTGTAGAGTCTCCGTAACATGCTTCTCTGAGGGTTGTCGCCCTTTCTCAGCAGGATTCCTGTGCCTTTAACAGTGGCTAGCAATTCAGCTAGTGGTGGCTACTGGCTAGCAATTCAACAGGCACGTTCTTGTGCATACTCTTCTGGTATGCAGATGACACAAAGCATCGCCTGATTAATTTTGTGCTGATCTTAAAGACTACAGATGCCATCTAGTGGGGAGAGATTAAATAGGGTTCCCCCACTGCAATTTTATCCCCCCTGCCCAAAAGCAAGTATAAAACTACAGTATTGAAATGAAGATTGATGGTATAACAGGAGAAGAAAATCCACTAAAAGCATGCTAACCCAAGCCCCAAACTTTGCTGTAATCTACAATATTTGAAACATCTTTTCTTACAGCGCAATCCACACTAACTTTAGACCTGCGGAGCAGAAATGTCGGTGCCCCTCCTGGCGCCCAGAGCAAGGGCGGGGCCTGCGTGATGTCACGTCGACGCACCCAGCGAGGCTCCGACCACGCCCCCCGGTTTGGGTACCTTTTCGGAGCCGTTCAAGCTCCAGGGAGCGTGGGTGGGCCGAAACGAAGACGGCCGAAGCGGAGGCAATGCATCACGAGGGTAAGTACGCCCCCGCTGAATGCGCCCCCCGTGCCCGCGTCTGTGTCCGGAGCAGCTGCTCCACACGCTCCGCCAAAGTTCTGCTGCTGCTGCGGAGTTCTCGCACGTTTGCGACGACTCTAGAGTAAGGGCTGCCGGCACGGAGGCCAGCAACCCTCACTCCATCGCCCTCCGGACCCAGCACCCACCGGCGGAAGTAAGTAATGTGCTGGTCGGTGCAGGGGAGGGTGGGCAGTGGTGTGGAGGGAGGGGGACCATTGTCTGGGCTGGACTGGGAGGGGTCGGGGATATTCCCAGTCCTGTCCAGTCTTATTCCCCCACCCCGTACATCTGAGGAGGTCCATAAGGCCCCAGTCGGCTTGCACCCGTGACCCGGGGAAGGGGTTGAATGCCCCTTCTCACAAGGTGCTCCCGGGCTGCCCTAGGGCAACCCAGGAATGGCATAGGATACAGCAGCCGGCCCTTTAGGGTTACCTTTACATAGGACTGCGCCGTCAATCTTCAACCATACAGAAGATCTCTCTTCCTAAAGTGCAAGCTTGCCTAAGTACCATATCCTACATATTGATAAAATTCTAGGACTCTGCACATCAGACTTTTTCCTAAATGCTATCTGTGTATTGTGACAATGTGATTTAAACCAACAGGATTTATTTGTTTGTTTGCTTGTTTGTTTGTTTGTTTGTTTGTTTATAGAATTTATACCCCACCTTTCTCCCACAAGAGCAACCAAGGCGGCTTACAATAAAAACATTAAAATACATATATACATTTAAAATCAAGAAATAAAACAATTAAAATAATTAAAACAAACAGCCCCAGTGGGTCATCCACATTTATATCTGTCAAAAGCCATCTATCAAAAAGCCAGCCCGCCATGTCAGACATCAAATGCTGATTTATGTGCTTGTGGTTGTGCAATTCAGTGGTTAGTAAACTGTGTTCTTCTGGAACTCTGTATTCTTCAGGGAGGGAACAGCAATGGCAGATAAGCTTACTTCTCTAAAAAAAAAAAAAAGTAGCTTGTCTGCCACTATTTAGCTATCTTCTCCTGCAAAGTACATTTTCAAGGGAGCGTCGTTGAGTGTATTCTAGGTCACTCTCTCCGTCAAAGCGAAAAAACAATACCTAACACAGTCCCCACATATGCAATTGGAATCTACATCATGCTGGGTTTTTTCAAAAGATGAGTTGATTGGCAAGGGTTCCCTAAAAAAAGCAGAACGTTTTAAAACCACTGTCATTAACAGAGTTACTATCTATATAGCCATTTTGGCCCTAGGCAGCAATGTATCTGAGGTCCAGGATGCAGTTGCTACTTCTGCTATTGGCTGCTAGGTGGCACTGTTTTACCTGTGAAGTTTTTTCACCTGCCCTATATGGGGCATCCTGAAGAGGGCAGAAGTGTCAAAGTTCACTATGTAGTAGTTTCTATTCTGTTCAGAGCACAGACAGCAAACTAGAGGCTGCAAAATCCAGAAAATTTCTTCTCCTCTCTGAGCGCTGAAGATTGAGATTATGGGAGTCTGAAGGTAGAGTAATAATAATACAGAATGTAAAAACAGAAAGTGGGAATTCTACATGGTCTGCCCTAGGTCCCCTGAGGGCTGCAGGAGGTTGCTAGGAGACCTGAAAACAGAGGAGAGTTTGGGTGCCTGCATATTTGTGTGTTTCCATTTATGGCTGACTTTCCAGCGTCTTATTGTTGCACACACACTGAGGGTCAAGAGGGGATTATTCCGTTAACCAAATGACTGTCCAAAGTATGATTTGATCTTAGTTTGAAAAACCATCTCCTGTCTTTGGGGAGAGTCTTGTGGCTTCTTGAGGCTTTTCTGATTTGTTGTGTGGGTGGGTGGTGAGTTTTGCTCTTGAGTTTGCTACTTTGTAGCAAATGTAATTAGAGATGGTTGCAAACCTGAAATGCATTTTAAAACTTCAGAGGGGTAGACAGACAAATATAGCTGTACATATATTATGCTTTCATAGCTGTGACCAGGCCTGTATGTATGGGCACCATTAAAGCTCACTGTGTAGGAAACCCAGGAGGAATGTGGGGAAGGGAGAAAAGAGGACCTTTTAGGCAGCCAGTGAGGAAAGTAGATATACAAATACAGGACTCGAGAAAACATTCTAAAGCTACAGGGGAATAAAATTCATCACTGAGTTTCACTATTATTGGAGTGCTAAAAACTCCTTAGGACTGGTTTGGTCCAAGCCAGCTCCCTCTCTCATGATTAGGAACATGTACAAGCATGTCCCAGTCCCCTTCCTGGCACACCTTCCCAGTTCTTTTAATCGCAGGGGCAGGTTCATATTCTAAACCTTTCCCTCGCTTGTGATCTGGATAGGGGTCGCCTTGGGTGGTATCCTCCTAACTGGATCATGTTCTTTCTAATCCACTTTTCTCACTGCTTGTAGAGTGGGACTGAGAGGATTTGGTACCGTAAAGGTGACTTAGCAGGGGCTTTGATGGGCATTCTCATGGGATGCAAGGAGACATCCTGAGAGATAGGTGAGATAGCAAGACTGGTATAGCGGTATGCTGGGATAACAGACACTGGCAAGATCTGGGGAAAGAAGGGGGAATCCAGACCTGAAATAGTGGGGAGAGGTGAGAGTGGATGCTCACAGTTTGGGGATACAGGCAAGCAAGCTGTCCAAGTTGCAGAGAAACTTGAAGGATGATGCAAACGTTTGGCAGAAGAGACTGCAAATTGAGCGTTCCCTACCCCCACCCCCTTGCCCAGTGCCTGTGTTACTTAAGTATTTATTCGTCCTTCATACATGTGAAGTTGAAAGAGGAAGTTCTCGTGGCCTTGGCAAGAGGCCCCATGTGGGGGGGAGTCTGCACTTCGAGAGGATTTTGCACAGGAAGAGAACTTCCAAGGAGTGGGGGGGGGGGAACTGCGTATCTGTTTTTCCAGCGAAGGAAAAGTGCAGCTCACAATATACATGTTCTACAGTTTATGCTAGGACTGGGAGGAAGACCTAGCTTAGCAAAGCAGGAAACTCTGGAGGACAAAATTATCCAAAAGAAAAGCCAGAGAAGTGGAGGGAGAGAGATGGCTTGAGAGAATGGGAATGGAAGGCTGGAGTGGCTTCGGGAGGAGTCCTTACCCTGTGCCTCACTTTGGGCAATTCAACACCATACAGCAAAAACACCATTGCTGTGCGTACTCCAGTTCTCCCAACACAAACACATACAGTATGGATAGCATAAATGTGTCTTTAAACTCCAGTGTCTGGGGATTGGGCCAGGGTTCCCAGGTGCATGTACATAGGTGTTTAAATATATGTATAAGTAATCCCTACTTTATGTCTTTACTACAGGAAGCACTGTGTGTGTGTGCACAGAGCAATGTTTGCCAAGTGTAGAGCTGCTTTTGGTGAGCTAAAGCAGTCCTACACTGAGGAGAGAGAGAGAGAGAGAGAGAGAGAGAGAGAGAGAGAGAGAGAGTCTAGAAAATTCTCACATTATATCCAAGTGAATTATTTATTTTTAGGATTGCCAACTGACCAAAAAACTGGCATGGCCTGTTCTTGCACCATTAACAGTAGCTTAATGTGCAGGAATCAGTAGGTAGTCACTTCACAGCATACAGATCAACACTATTCTCTACTAACATATGCACATCAACCTGCTGTTTAAGGCACAGCAACAGAGTTCAGTTCAAAAGTTGGCAACCACAAGTTATTTTGGCTGCCTACGTGTGCTATAAACTGCTAGACCAGGGGACAGAGGAAGACTGACTGAGACTTTGTTGCGCAGTAGACAAGCATTTATATTAATGATTTAATTGCAAGGGTTCTTGCAATTGGATCAGTCTAACACAAGGATCAGCTTTCTACATGCACCGCAGAAAACAGCTGAGCAAGGGTAGCCATGTTTGAACCTCTCTTCGTTCTGGAAATATAGCTCAAGGGTCTGCTTGTGAACTGTCTAGCCAAAAGGATTTCTGTCTGAAGGCATCGGCTGAGGCAGCTGCTCTGTGTCTGAAAACATTCATTTGCCATAAGGTGCCCACCCAGGTTAGGCTTACCAGATCTCCAACCGGGACAGAGTGCTAGACCTTTAGGAGAAAGAATGTGGGCAGGTGTAGCTTGTTAAACCTTAGAGCACAATCCTAGCCATGTCTACTCAGAAGCAAGCCCCATTGTGTTCAGTGGGGCTTGCTTCTGAGTAGACATGCCTAGGATTGTGCTCTAAGGGTCTAATGATCTGGTAAGCCTAACCCAGGTGGAATATCCTGAAGGTTTCTGTGAGACATTTGGGGTGTTAAATGGTACAACAGGCACCAGTGATACCTGGAATCAGGATTGGCAAGATGGAATTCAAGGGCCGGAAGCATCTTGCTCATTAACCCAGGCAAACAGTCAGAGTGGAGAATATAAGGCTAAGCCTGTCCCAAAATAGTCCCATAAGGGAAGCAAAACAATCCCCTTGACTGTCAAAAGCGGGCAAGTTCTTACCCACAATGCTGTTCACGCCCTTCTCCCACGCACTCCACCCCACTCACAGATTTGTGAGGAAAAGGCCTGACTTCCTGCCATAGAAATGGCCTGAGCCCAGTTGCTTTCAGTCTCTCAGTGGGTGTGTACGGAGGGAGCTGCTGTAGCTTGCACCTGACAGCCTGAACCCTCAGAGGAATGAGTAGGATGAAAGAAGGAAGAGCCTTGAGACTGGGCGGGGTGGCCTCAATACCGCAAGGAGCCTGTTCTGGAGGCCAGCTCGCGCCAGCTAGATTTGGAAAAGTGCCCTCCCTTTGTGATAGGCTGACCCAACACCCAACCACCACCCATCTTTGCACAAAAAAGCATCCTCAGACTGGGTTGTGAATTCAAGCTGATTATACTGTACTTATAGAATGGTGGGAATTGATTTATAATGCTGTCATTGGCAGGGGTTAAAAGTCATGCCTAGGTTTTTTTCTTTGTTCAGTTCAGATGCTGTTGTTCCACTGTTGTTCCCAGTGTTAAAACTCCAGTACCTGTGGCACCCTAGTCAGGATAAGGCCCACTCTTGTTAATAGAAGTATGTGCAGAGGCTGGAAATTCCCTTCATTTAATTACAGAAAATTAGGCCAGGCAGGAGAGGGACTGAACATGAATGCACACTCTGAAAATTAACACTTTACCCACAGGGTAAATTAATGTAATTGACAGGTAATTCCTGGTTAATTATAATAATAACGAGCATTTTTATAGCACTTTCTGACTAGGCAAAGCACTACACAAGTACTGTATTATCTTGATGGAATCCTTACAACAACCTTGTACGGCAAGTGATTATTGTTAACCCCATATTGCAGCCGGGGGAGTGAGGTTGAACAGAGCAAATGGCATAAAACTACCTAGTGAGTTCATGGGAGAGGTGAGATTTAAGCCAGGGAAGTCCTGATTTGCAATTTGTTCTTGTAGCCACCGTGCTATACTGTACTGCACAGTCCGACCTTTTTATCCACTGGGGTTCTGTTCATGGAACCCCGGTGGATAAAAAAAATGAAAACTGGGGTTGGAGGTCGGGAGCGGTGCCACATTACCTTTTTTCCAGCATCTTCGGCGCTTCCGTCCTCCTGAATTTGTTTAAACTGACTGAAAAAAAAGAAAAACTGCTACCGGAAGCAACCTGTAGATGGTGCCAGAGACTCCCGGTTGCATTCCCCCCCTTTTTTTTTCAGCAGATTAAACACGCCAGGAAGTGGCTGGCAGGCCCCCAGACATATTCCCGGTTGTGATTTTCCCCCCAGCAGTTTGGACGTGCACAGGAGATGGGAAGCGGCTGGCAGGCCCCCGACAACGCTGAAAAAAGAGGTACTGTGGTGTGGTCGGACTCCCTCTTCCACAGTTTTGCCATCCGTGTTGAGTCAAAAATCTGTGGATAAAAAGGTCCGACTGTACTAGCTCTAACAAAAGGCAGCTTGCCAAATGTGTCTCCAACTTAGCAAACAGGGTGATCGCACAAATAAGTACTGTACATAGGAAGAGCCCTACTGGATCAAGCCAAAAGTCCATCTAGTCCAGCATCGTGTCTCCAACAGTGGCCAGCCAGATGCCTCCAGAAAGCCCACAAATGGGATATTTCTCAGAAACTTCAGTTCTACAAAACATAGCTGCTAGGTTACCGAATGGGACTGCTTACAAAGAACATTATCCCAGTCTGTTTCCAGGAACGATTCAAAGTTCTGGTCATCACCTTTAAAGCCCTAAATGGTTTGGGACCACATAGGTACTAGAAGGACCCCAGGCACAAGACCCTGCGTGACCACTCCATTCTCCATCAGAGGCCTTTCTCCAAAGCCTTCCATCTTTTTGAAGTGAGGTGAGTAAGGACTGGAGAGATCTTCTCAGTAGTGGCTGTTTGTGCAATGCCCTCCCCAGAGAAGCTTGCCTGCTGCTGACTTTGTTATCTTTTCAGCACCAAACAACAGAGTTTTTATTTGCCTGGGCCTGCCAGCGTATAGCTGTCTTGAAAGGATTGATGTTGGTTCTGCTGAATTTTAGCATTTTATTCTGTTCTGTTTTATGGTTTTAACCATTAAAAATTGCAATATGTTTGGTTTTACTGTATTATATTATGATGATGTCAGCTGCCCTGGGCAGCATTTGAATGTATAAAATAAATAATGGCAACAACAGCTCTTCTTCATTGTTTATCCATTTCACCTGGTATTTGGAGGTCTGCTGTCTTAACTAACATACACAGGACAGGATCTCCTATTTGCATGCTGATCTTGGTGTGCCACCGGCTGAACACAGAAGTAAGCAAAGTAGACTGTGCTAGAAGTATCTTATAGAACCGGGAAGTTAGTTTAATGAAACATGCTCAGATGACTCAAGTGAGCAAGCCATGTCATGTGCTACAGGAGTAGTATATAGAGTTATTTTGCTATGTTGGCGCCAAAGGTCGAGGGTTGTATATACAACTACATGTGCATACAGAGAAGCAGGGACACTTCATCTGCCTTGTCAGAACACAGCCATTGTGATCCTGAGTCTAGGCAGCCCATGGGTCGTTTTTCGCTTCTCAACAATTGAGAACATTATCATTACTCTCTTGCCATTTAGTGAAGGGGCAACTTGGGGCCTACTAGAAGCCACACAAGAAATTTATTTCTCTGACAGTGCGATCCTACTCCCCCACCGCCACCGGAACCTATGTTCTGGCAGTGGGGTGAGCTTCCCAGCCATCACAGACTGCCTTCCAAAAGTGCATGGAGGTGCGTGCTTCTGGAACACTGGCAGTGAGGCTGGAGCAGCCCCACACATGGCGGCACAACATGGAGTGGCCACTGACCCAGGTAAGTTGGCGGGGGTGGCAGGACGGGGCTATGTGCACTAATACATAGTGCTCCATAGGAGGTTGGAATGAGGTGGCGACGGGTGGGGTGGACCAGGTCTGGGAAGGGGGCAGGTTTGGCGGCAGCAACTGCAGCCACTGAATCCAAACCCCCTTCCTGGACCCAATCCCCTCCATGCTGCGGAGGCTTACCTCTGGGAAAAGGAACAAATGTTCCCTTACCCAGAGGAAACCTCTAGGAATCCCCCCCCCCTAAAGATGCAGTGTGAGCCATTTTGGCACAGTTGCATCGGCAGGGGGGGGGGGAGAAGCATAGGATTGGGCTATTACCCAGATAAGCCATATTGCTTCAGAGCCCTACATTTGACTAACATTATGGCATACATAGCATAATCTCCTGCTAACTGGGCAAAGAGGCACTTTTTCAAGTGGTGTTCATCTTATATTTAGCAAGGGGAGAGTACTATCCCTCTTCACCCCAGCACAGTGTCTTTTCTAGGGGCTGTTCCCTGGTGTTCTTCTGCATCTTTTTAGAATGTGAGCCCTTTTGGGACAGGGAACCATTTGTTTATTTGATTTTCTCTGTAATCTGCTTTGTGAACTTTTTTGTTGAAAAACAGTATATAAATATTCTTCTTCTTCTTCTTCTTCTTCTTCTTCTTTTATTATTATTATTATTAATAATAATAATAATAAATTAATAAACACCAATTTCATTCTGAGAATGAGAAAAATTGATACCTCCTGTTGAACATCTGTTGGTGGAAGAGTATTCAAGGCTGAAGGCCTTAGTATGTTTCTCAGAATAAACAGGGCATGATTTTCATTAGGAAAAAGCTAGCCCACCTCCTTCCAATAGGGTGGGTGTGAGAGGAAAAAACTCTGAAGATAACAAAGGACAATGTTTTCCGAAATCTCATCGTGTAAATGCTTTCTGGTACTATGGAATTTACACAGTTCTTTCAATGTTTGCTTTTTAGGATTATATGGACATTATTGTTCAGATACCCAAGCTGTTACCTTTATTAATATTTGCATAATACTGGCAATGCAAAACTCTGCAGTCCTTTCTGTGGTTTCAGGTAGCATCTGGTAACCAAGGTCAGGCTTATACTCCATTCAAATAAATACCCCCTTGGGCAAATGGGAATTCCTAACCTGTCCTCAGTGAGTAGACAAGATTGGAGGGATGGACTCAGGGGTGAATGGACACATGCAGCTGCTTCTGGATAGGTAGTATAAGCCATGATGTGCATGGAGAGAGAAGTACATGGTTATTCAAAAAGGATCATGCAAGAGTAAAGCTGATTTATTCTTAAATGAACTGACATGCCACAACCATCATGGCATGAAAAGACAGAAAATCTGTCCAAGTTTCACATGTACATTACAAATGTTCAGTGTGGGCTCTTGCATAGCTACAATGGAGCAAGGGGGGGGGAAACAGCCACGGTCTCCTCACAAGGAGACCGTGGCTGTCACCCGGGACATTTACCCCCCCCCCCCGCCCCATTGTAGCTATGCAAGTTCCCACGTCAAACATTTGTAAAGTGCATGTGAAACTTGGACAGATTTTCTATCTTTTCATGCCATGACGGTTGTGGTATGTCAGTTCATTTAAGAATAAATCAGCTTTACTTTTGCACCATCCTTTTTTACTAACCCTGTACTGGAATTAACTCTAGGAATCCTACTGGGGGACAAGAATATGGTCTGCCTGCCTGCCTGGTAGGGTCAAAGGGCTCTAGCTGTAAGGTTAGAGGTAATGCTTGGACTTGCCGTCTGCCTCTGAGATATGATGGTGACAATATGGCAACTGACTGCAGGAACTCCAGGTTCTTCTGCTACATTTGTTGTTGTTCAGTCGTTAAGTCGTGTACTGGTATATTTATATTTAATGCATAGTGTACATGGTGCTCCACAGAATTACGTAAGCAAAAAATAGATATATTCCTGCCAAAGAGATTACAATGTATACTAGCGAATAACAAGGTAGGAGGATGAGAAAGACAAGAGATGAACGTGAGCAAATACAGCCGCATTTATTTATTTAATATATACCGTATATTCCGCCTTTCTCCTCCCTTTTGGGAGGTGCCCAAATGGCTTATCGTTGCTTTTTATAAAATACTGTATATACAGTATTGGTAGAATATAAAAGTAAAGGGGGACATGCCTCTCTGCATCATTCACCAGGGTAGCTGATATTCCTTCATGAAGGGCGGAAAGGGGCACCCAGTGCAGCTTTAAAAAAGCATCAGCAGGTGATGACTTTTCTCCTTACTGGCTTCTCCTCCCAACACAGCAGTTGGTGTAATTACAGCTAAGGTTAAGGGTAACGCCAAAGTCCGCACACGTGTGTGTGTGCGTGTGCGTGTGTGTGTGTGTGTGTGTGTGTGTGTGTGTGTGCGTGCGTGCGTGTGTGTGCGTGCGCGCACACACACACACACACAGGTTTTGAGGAAGGATTTGAAGAAAGAGAGAGGACTGGTAGTACCACAGGGCCGACCCATTCATGAAGCGAAGCCATTTGCCTTGGGTGGCAGATGGATGCAGGCGCCACCTGGAAGGAAGATTTTTCCTTTTGGGGGAGTGGGATGGTGCTTCTCCCAGCTTCCTTGTTCCAGCCCGCTCTGTTGTTCTTTTTGAAAGCAGCAGCAGAACAACAACCACCATGGAGGAAAAAAAATGGGTGAGTGGGCAAGGAAGCTGCTGGGGGACCTGCCTCCAGCGCTGCTGCCAAAGATTGTAGCAGTGGAATTGGAGGAGGTTGTCGCTGCCACAATAGAGGTTCTCACCACCACCACCCTCCCTCTGCCTCCTCCCCTCCTAGCTGGGCAGGGGGATCCAGCCAGCTCTGAGGGGGTGGCAGGGGTGGAAGTGGCAGGCATGTGCTAACATGAACTCCAATAAACAACAATGTGAATTTTGCGTGCATGCTACTTAGCACCAGGGTGCTGGCACACAGGGGGTGGAGTGCGGGTGTTCACACTTGCAGGGTGGATGCCAGAATTTGGATGGTGGTGTGAGGCACATCAGCCACCATTTGGGGCAGCAAATCAGCTGGAGCCTCTCCTGTAGTCCCATGTGCGTGTTCAGGGAAAGAGTTCAGTTCCACACATAAAGGGCAACAAGAAAGAATGGGTAGAGTCATGTTAAAGAGCAAGAGGCCTGCGGGTTGCAGAGTGGAAGGAGTGGAAAGCCAGGGACAAAACAACAAATAAGGACTGAAGGGTATTGTGTGGCAAGGAAAGGATGGACGGCTTTTGAAGTAAGAAGGAGTTTATGTTTCGTACTGAGGGGGGAATAGGAAAGCAGTGAAGGGATAATAGGGGGGATTTGCATGGGCTGAGTGACAGGAGTGGTGAGTGATTTGGCAGTGGTCCTGGAATTTTGTATAACGGACTGAGGTGTGATGAGGAAAGCCAGAGAAAAGATATGAGCAGGAAGCATGTATGCAGAAGCTCCTCTGGTCTCATGCTTGGCATTGGCTAGCCTGGCCTGGTAACGTACCCTACAAAGGAGCTGAGTCTGCATTCTCATATGTTCTGTAGCAGAATCATCCACCCAGTCATGCAGCAATTTTCAACTAGTATGCTGCGGCAAAACTGGTGTGCCGCGAATGGTCCGCAGGTGTGCTGCAGGAGTTTGGGGGAGGGTAATTTATGAATAGGGCCATTGGGGATGTGAGGTAGTGTCCCACAACAACAGGGTAAAGATCAAGTGGTACATACAAATCAGTTCCATAGTGATGGGAGGGAAGTGGTATCACTGAAGAATCTCTGAACTTCAAAATGAACGATTTCTATGCCAGCTACATTCGTATTATTACAATTAGACTCTATGCTTATTTAGTGTTTCATACAAATCTAATTTCTCAAACTATCTAGATACAACCACTACTACCACCACCACTACTACTACCACTAGCACAAACTACCTTTGTGCCATGCATGTGCGTGCAATTTACACACAGAGCGGAGAAAAACAACTCTATAATAATGATGAGAATTTTAAAACATTCATACAGAGTTGCAAAACAGGTCCCTGGAACCTCTTTTGATGCCAGCACTTGGCTTTGGAACAGGTGAAGTTCTTTATTTATTTAAAAACGTGTATATCGCAACTTTCTAAGCTTCATGGGAACCTCACGGCAGTTTACAACAATAAGCAAATAAAATAAAACTACAACAAAAACAAACACCAAAGTAGCAGCACAACCAAATCAGAAACTATTCAAAAAAAACAGCCAGAGCCAGAACAACAATCGGTTAACCAAAAGTTTTAACTTCCCTTTGGAATGCCAGCAGAGGGGACAGAACAGTTCTAATCTCCAGTGGAAGGAAGTTCCATAAGCTGGGCACCACAACAGAAAAGGCTCTGTCACAGGCTGCCACCATTTGTATCTCTAATAATTATGGTACCCACAACAAGGCCAACTGAGATTACTTCATGGGTCGGAGAGACTTATATGGGGTAGATGGTCCTTTAAGTATCTCCATTCAAACTATGAAGAGTTTTATGGGTCATCACCATTCACCAGTACTTTGAATTATGCTCGGAAACATACAGGCAGCCAATATAGATGAATTAACAGGAGCGTGACATGGTCACATATCTCATTATGAGATGTGTGTGCCTTGTGAGCATGTGCAGAGTGCATTTCCATCACCAGCACCAACCCTGCCCTGCATGTGGGATTAAGGAGTAAGTCTTTTAGGTTCTAGTGTATGACTTCTGGACAAGCTAAAGCATAGATTTTCTTTAGACATTAACCACTGGCTGAAGTGAACTGTTAGATATAGTAGTACCAAAGTAAGAAAACTAATAGTTTGTCAGCCAAATAGATACAGATGCATGCTCCACAATTATGTATGTTTGACTACAAGAAAGTACGTTTTAAAAATAGTTTCCGGTGGAGGGTAAAGGTTGCCCCCTTTTTTTCTGGCAGGTTTTCTATATGTTGAACAACAGCAGAACAGGCAGAAATTCAAGCGAGAGTCAGCGCGTGCACCCAGCATGGAAATGCAGTGCGTAGAAAAGCATCACCTGTTGAATTTCTGACCGTCACGTTGTTGTTAAAAGAGCAAAAACCTTGGCAGGAAAAATCGTGGCAACCCTATATCTCGGACAATAGAGAGTTCTATGAGTCTGTTCCTGGAACCGCCTCTTTTGTGACTGGGCTCTCAGAGCGCTCAGAGCAGCCAGAGGTGGGCTAGAATAGCGTAGCATAATTCAGCGTAATTGCGCTGTACCCAGAAGGGTCCCGACCCCTGAGCGGCCCTTTTGCTGTGCCGGCCCCTCTTTCCATCTGTGGCACCTTTTGGCTCCTAATATGGGCTCTAATTAAATTACACTGCAGACCCTGGGAGTTCAAGTTACAAACAGTCACCGAATGCACTCATTGGCTTTCGGTTGAGCAGAGGGGGGTGAAATCTCGGACTCTCATTGGCTTAGCCACGAGACGGGGCGAGGCTCGGGCTGAACCAAAGCGTGCGCTCCACTGGTTTGGGACTGAACTGAAGGAGAAAGTCGGCGCTTTGCCCTGGCGAGGAACTTCGCTCGCGCCTCTCGCTCGTGTCAGAGCTTCAGGGTCTCCCGATCGGGAGTGCCCTTCTGTCTTTTGGACTGGCAGCTGAGCGTCCCCGGCTCTGGCATGCACAGCGCCCGCCTCGACGCCTTCGTGAGCCACCTCCGCTCAGAAGTGGTAAATTCAGACGGGGGGAGAGCGGGAAGGGGTGGGGGGTCCTGCCTGGGGCTGCAAGGAGGCGCGTGCACCCAGGGATATGCGGGGACGTTCATTATGGAGGTAGGTGCTCTGTCTGTGGTGCTGCATCCTAAGCCAAACGGGGGGTCGAGGGAGAATGCGCTGCGGGGGAAAGGGGATGCGCCAGTGTCCCGTCGCGAACTGACCCGGGACTTCAGCGAGAAAGCGACGAGACGAAGCGGTGCCTTTGATCGCACCTACCTTGTGACTGCCATTCTGTGGGAATAGCGCTCTGCAAAAGCTTGCACCGAGCTAGCTGGAGCAGCAAGACAGGGCTTGCGGCTTCTGCGCCTGAGATGAGTGAAATGTCTGTGTATGTTGTTGTATGCGTCCCGCCCAGGTTGGCTGAGGAGCTGTCAGCCCCGCTTTTCCTCTTTCTTGAGGCAAACCTTGCTGCCCTGGCTCACACTCCAGCTAGCGAGGTTGGTCACGCCGCCACGATCCTGGCGCTGGTGCCCCTTTGTCCCTGGAGGGGCCCGCTTCTGGCATGAGAAAGTTAGACTCGCTGAGGAAAAGGCAGGGGACCCAAGAAAGGACCCGGCGCCCTAAGGCCAACATGCGACTGACTTTTGACGAAACCTGCATAGGATGGGGCTGCGTGGTGGCTGAAATCCTGTGTGTACCTTTTAGGGAGCGAGTCCGTTGAAATCCGTAGGATTTATTTCTGAGTTGGATTGCAATGGTTAGGATCGCACTGTACCAGTGACGTCCTGGAAGTCTTGCTTCCTAATACCAGAGGCATGGGAATTTGATTATTATAGCGAGAGTGTGTGCAAAGGAAATGTATTCTGCACATGCTCTAGTCTGGTGTGCTGAGTCTCATGTTCCAAGCAGGCTGAGGCTTCCGTTCAGAATAGATTATTTGGCTGCTTGGAACAGATCCAGCAGGATGAATGTGAATCTCTGCTGAAAGGGTTGGCAGGAAACAACATCAGCTGAGGAGGAGCTTTGGCCATTTCTTCAGGGGAGAGGCACAGATAGAACCGGATGGAGATGTCTAGGATGGACTGGAGGCTGGCTGTTCCAGGAGGATCCCTTCTAGGTCCCTTCATTGCACCACTGGTGGCTGCTAAAAAACGTTCTGTTGCTAGAAGTACCATATTACTGGAGGACTGAAGGGCAGCCTACCCCCCCCCCACCTCAGGGGCTGTACAATTTGTTGCTGCCTTCTCTATCCCTCTAATAGGGTTGCCTCTGAAAAACCATCTGACCCAAGAATCAGCCGTTACTTCTTGGTTGGTTTCCAAGTACTGTATTCTGTTGCCACATCCCCATATAACTACTGCAGAGTAGGGAAGTCTTGCTTACATGATGTTTCCCAAGTTGGAGCATTCACAGAATAGCCTGGCCCAGTTTCTTAGTGTGTTTTTAGTCCGAGGAAGTCGGGGCCCAGGACCCCGCTGTTGTGCACCTTGAAATCATCCACTGTGGGAGGGAGGCAAATCATTCATCCAATGTCCCATTTCTACTAGAGTACAGCAGTGGAGAAATATGCCCATTCTTGCCCCGCCCCTCAATAGGGGTTGTGTTCATTGGGGGTACTGCAGATGATGAGGCAAAGCCTAGCGCCTTAGGGAGGGTGCTTCCCCTCTGACTCTTGATGGTTCCTGGATTCATCATCTGTCTGAAAAGAGAGGGTTTCTTTAGAAAGAACTACAATGCCTGTCCTGATTTCTGAGTGTTCTTTGTAAGATGGCCATATCATCTGTTTGAACCACCTCATGATGAGGGGTCTTCCTCCAGACGTGCTTCAGGGCTAGAGTCCCAAGCTAGAATAGTTTTGTGGGATTCCCAGGAAGTTCTGGTGACACAAGTCTTCTCTGACTACAGCTGGCACTCTCTTCAGGCCCATGCTGTTAAGGATTTTGCCTTGAGGAAGTAATGAGGACACCCTGGCCATGTGCAGAATTCTCTCTCCTCGCAGCAGGGTGTTCCTGCTGAAAACTGTGCTGTTTGGTCAGTTCTCTCAGTTTTCCAAAATAAGCGGCCCCTGAGAGTGCCATTGGCAGAGGATCCACGTGGACCTTCCTAGTGGCCATGCAGATATAAATGGACTATATATAGTCCTAAATGTATAGGACTATATATAGTCCTAAATATAAAGGCACTACCTAGCAATGTGAGAGATGGAAAGTTCTACAGGAACATACAGGAAGTGACGTAATAGTGAACAATGGTTGAGCTGTTCAGAATCAAATGTTGAACTCACTTCTGTATCAGAGTCAGAAAGCCGACAGATGGGGTAAAAGTTGAAAGCCTCTTGAAAGTCTAAGTGGAGCTTCTGCTTCATATTTTTATGTGATGCAAAGTTCACTCACTCCAACTGTGACCATGAGTGATGTTTCATTCTGGGAGGAATGCAGCAACATTGTTTTCTTTTAAAAATAGGACCACTAGGATGCATGACAGCTAGTACTGTACTCCCCAGAGTGCTTTTGATTGGTGGAAATGTGAAGGTCATGAATGCTACTGTACCCTGTATGCCGATGCACTACCTTGGAGGGATTCTCAATGGCGTGGTGTGAGACAGAGGTCTGTATGTGTTCTGAAGTGGCTGCTTGTGGTGTATAGCTTTTTTTTTTTTTTCATAAATGTGTTGGCTCCATAGATTTGACTGTCATTGTCCTAATATGCACAGAGAGAAGCATTGATTGGTTCCCCATTTGATTTCAGTCCAATTCAAGGTGCTGTCTTTAAGATTTGAAGTCTTGCATGACCTGGGATCCATGCCATAAGGACAGCCTCCTCCTATATATGAACTTATGTGCCAGTTAAGATCAGTCCAGCAGGTTCCATCACTAATTCAGGAGAGTACCATGGTGCTTAGGAGCAGGGCCTTCTTGGTGATTGTTCGTTCTTAAGCTTTAGAAAGGTATGCCTGAAGTTGTTGGGCAATTACATCTTTCCTGAGTATTAGAAAGTATGTATAACCTTTCCCTTTCAGCAGGCATTTGAATTATTTATTTTGTTCTTTGGAGCTTGATTTGTGGCTCGTTTAGTGTTGTTTAATTGGTTTTATTATTAAACATGTTTGCTATGAAAGTGCACTTTCCCAGAATCACTTTGAGCTTCTGGGAAAGTGACCCTACAGATATTTTAAATAAATAAATAGACAGGGACTGAAATAGCTAGAGCTGAATTTGGAAATCCTAGACCTTTTAGGAACTGCTGCTACAGGAAGGAAATGCTTTGCAAGACTCTTTTTAAAATCTTTGAGTTGTGAGAGTTGCTTGGTGATGGTCTAGTGGCATCAGATCCAGTGAAGCTGATCGGTATGGAGCTGCTGATACAAATTACAAATGGAGTCCTAAGCCCAGAGATCAGTTTCGTGTATTCTTCTCTGCTGTCTGGGGCCTCTTGGTATGGGAAGTTGTCTGTGCTGACAGCACATGTGTGGCTCCAGGGCCTTTCAGTTTTAGCTGCTCAAGACAGCACCTTGTTCTTTCTGTCTTTAATTTACTGCTTCCCTAACTGGTCCAGCCAGGGCAATCGGATATTTGCCATGGATGTCAACCTTGCAAGCACGGCTGGCACCCAGCTGCTGTGTGTCCTTGTTGCTGCCAGTGCCACCATTCCCATTTCATCCATCATTTCCAGTTGGCCATTCTGTTGGGTCCAGAAGTAGACGTTAGGTGGTTGCTAGGCAACCTAATGCGAAGAGAGGACTCTCTGGAGAAGACTCTGATGCTGGGAAAGATTGAAGGCAAAAGGAGAAGGGGAAGGCAAAGGTTGAGATGGTTAGACAGCATCACCGATGCAACGAACATGAAAATGAGCGAACTCAGGGAGATAGTGGAGGACAGGAAGGCCTGGCGGGATATGGTTCATGGGATCACGAAGGGTCGGACACGACTTAACGACTGAACAACAACAAGGCAACTGAAAGACAGAATTGCCATCTAGCCAGACAGGCAATGGTGATGATGGATCAGATGAAAGGAGACAGAACGGTGGGGCAAGAGAAGGCCCATTGAGCATGGGGTGGATAGGATGCAGAGTGGAGACCAGGCTTGGGCATCCCAGTGTCAAAGGCTGGTTCTGCAATGATCCCAGTCTACGGTTAGCAGAAACACCTCTTACTGAATCTGCAGTGGTCTTGGGGGCAGTCCATTGTCTGGCTTGTTCCAGCATGATCTTTTCAATGGATACCAACTATGAAATTCAAGTCTCGAGGCCTATTGAGTCACTTTCTATATGTTTGCGTGATATTGAGCCAGCAGTATTCCACCACTTCACAGCTGCTGAGGTCTGACGTGGTGATGAAGCAGCACTGACTGTTTCCTAATCTGTGTCATGTCCAGGTGGGAGGGTTTTTTTCTTTTAAAATCCCATCAATGACTGACTCACTGTTGCGGTGCAAATAAAGTTTATCTGATGCTGTGGCTTGAAAAGGAGCTTGGATTTGTCCTTGACTGGAAGTAGTGTATTTGAGGTGGGGGAATCTACTGCCTTTTTTAAATAGCAGGATTAGCCCAGGGATTGTGACTGAAATCAGCCATTTGATGGGTTCCATGTTTTCAGATAGCCATTGAGGGCTATTGGGGACCACACTGGCCAAATGAATCACTTCTGTCTTGGTGTTTACGAGTCTGCCTGGAGGAGCAGTAGCCAATGGCCATCTATTATTCTAGATGCTCAGCTGCAGAGACTTGGAAAACCACAGGAAATGGGCCTGGAGGAACAGTGTGGAAGAAGAAGGAATAAGACTCTAGGAGTTTATGCTGTTAGCATTGGTACTTTTGACTGTACAGTACAGTACCTTTGCAATGCCAGCATTTAAGAGTTTGCAAGAGCAGTTTGTGGGTTTGCGAGACCAGGGAAATGCTTTTTCTAAAGTGACATTTTTCACACCCATTTGTAATTGGTGTGAATTACACACCCAGGCCCTCTCATGTTTCCTCCTCTCCTTTGTCCCCAGGGTAGGGTCTACTCAGCATCTGGAAGGTGTGTGTCCCTGCTTTGGATGCTTGATCTGATTCTGGGAGCACACCCCTTCCCAGCTGCAGAGAAGATTTTTTTTACGGGAAAGGATTGTTTGCATCATTCTGGCTTGCTCAAAGGTCCTGTCCTCTTTGCCACACAATAGCAAAACTGAGAGACCTCCAGGTGGCTCAGTGGGAAAGGGGTGCTCTGAAGCATTAGCGCTGAAGGAATTTTACCCCTGTCTTTGGAATTATGGAGGCATAGGTTCATCTCCACGTCCCCCATCTCCCCCCCCCCATGTCTGGGATTATCTCCTGGCTTTGCCTCTCTGCATTACTGTGGACTGCTTGTGTAATTCCCAGAGACTCTCGCACACCCTCTGTGTCATCTTCTGCCGGGTAGGGCTGCTCACTCACTCACTCTAACATGCTGCTGCTTGCATGGCCAGGGATGGGCCTGGAACGTGCAGATGCTGCCGAAAAGCTCTGCCTCAGGGCTGGGGGCCTGTTGAGACGAGACGGGGCGAGGACCTGCGCGTGCGGCTCTGGCTCCCAGTTCCACACCTATGCTCAGATCTGTGCCCCTCACCGATCCAAGTAAGGGATCTCTGCTAGAGACTGCAGGAGCCTTGTGGCATTCCACAGGCCATGGAAACCTGTGCAGGTGTTGTACTGTATAGATGTTCTGATTCCTGGGCAGAGTGAGCTGTGTGATCAAGGGGTCCTTGTGGCACACTACTGCACTATATGAATGCTATTGGGAGCCAGATAAGAAGCATTGTGAGGCTATTAGTAAAAAGCTTTATATCCTGCAAACGATCAAAGGGGGGGGGGCTGGGTCATGTGGGGTCAAGAGCTCTCTTCTCTGGACTCAGTGGTTCTCTTGTTTGCTGCCTTTTGCACCATCTGAACTCGTGATCCACACACTGCTTGCTCTGGACATGCAGCATTAAGTTGGGAGGATTAGTTTAATTCTGGTGCAAGTATGTTTGAACAAAATGAGTTTGACGATTGCAACCTTTATAAATGTATGAATATAGGAAGCTGCCATGTACTCAGTCAGATTCCTAATCCGTCTCGTTCTGTATTGTCTGCTATGCTGAGGCCTTTCCCTTCCCTACAAAGAGATTCCAGGGATAAACCTTGGCACCCTCTGTATCTAACGGTGCAATCCTGTGCATCTTTGGGCCAACGGAGTCTCAAATGTGCCATAAAGCACGTTTGTGGCTTCTTCAGAGTAAGCGGTGCCGGCGCGGAGGCTGGCACCGCTCACTCCTTCGCCGAACCAAACCTGCGCTGGCTGATGCAAGTAAGGCCTGCGCTGTTGGCACAGGGGTGGGGGGGGGAGCGGGCAGGGTAGTGAGGGAGGGGGCCATTGGCTGGCCCAGCCTGGGAGGGGGTGGGAATATCGACGCTGAGTTGCACTGATATCCAGCACCCCGTCCCAGGCCAGGCCGGCCTTACATAACCTCCCCAGTTGTGCACCAGCTCCATAGGTGGTGCGCATCTGAGGAGACCCATCGGGGCCCGTGGTGCTTGCGTCCCCTTCCCCCAAGGTGAGCTTGGGCTGTGCTGGCATGGCCCGCATTCTGCCTAGGATGCAGCAGCCAGCCCTTTAGGCTGGCCACCGCATCTTAGGCAGGATCAGACTGTAAAGCATGTACTCTGCTACTGAGCTGGGGTCGTGCATAGAGCACACCAAGAAGGACCCTGCTGGCATAAAAACTGTTGTGCCAGTTTTGAAGGTACTGTGGGCTTCAGAGAGAACCACATTGGGCAATGTATTTTGGGTGATTTGTGGCAGGAAGCTAAAAATGTCTGTCTCTTCCTCCATAGCTGTGCATGAAAGAGTCCAGCGAAGTGCTACGGGGCCAGATGCAGTGCATGATGCGAACACTCCACGATCTGAAGAGGGCTCATGACCAAGAACTCCAGTTGGATTCCCAGGAGACAAAACCACTGCCCACCATGCCTTCCACAAAGCAGTGCACCAGCCCACGGGTATCAGCCATTTCAGAAGCAGACTCTGCCTGTTGTTTAGAAGTGGCTGTGGAGGAAGAGGTCGCTTTCTCTCCTCCTAGCAGTGAGCGGAGCCTTGAGTTTGATTCGGGCTACTCTGAAGTGTCGGGGAGCAGCTGGCGGGATGAGGAGGGACCCCCACCGCTGCGAGCCAGCAAGCTTTCTTCAGGGGGCTTTCTACGGCGCCGAGTGCCTGCCAGGAGGCCCCGGCCCAAATCTGCTTCTGATGCCTGCCTGGAGCGGTGGCGGGAAGCTGAACCAGCAGATGCAGGAGACTGGACAGTGTCCCTTTTGTCACAGAGCCGCAACCGCCAACCCCTGGTGCTGGGGGACAACTGCTTTGCTGACTTGGTTGAGAACTGGATGGACCTGTCTGAGGAGAGTGGGGAACGTGGGCGGCTGCAGCGCTGGCTAGCTAAGCCCCACGGCTTCCTGCTCAACCTCTCTGGCAATGTACGCCGCAGACTGGCTGGCATCTCGCGCACAGAGCGCACCAAGCAGGACCCTGATGGCACCAAGCGTTTCTCTTGCCCTGCAGGCCTGGGTGCACGACCTTCATTGCCCTATTTCCATCAGTCGCATGCCAACATCAGTGAGCTCTCCACAGACTGTAGCAGCTTTGCTGCCCTTATGAACTGCAGAAGCCGGCAGCCAATCATATGCAATGACGTGATTGGCTACATCTAGCCTGTGTGTGTGTGTGTGTGTGTGTGTGTGTGTGTGTGTGTGTGTGTGTGTGTGCATGTGTGTGCGTGTGTGCGTGTGCACATACCTATGTGTGTGCACTGTTCATTTTTTAATGCGCTTTTTCTAAACAGATCTATATTTTTATGGTTGTCTGTAAATAAATGTCATTTTTTCTACATTAAGGCTGTCTGATGTGTGTATGTGTAATTGACTATGTAGCTTTGTGATATTGCCAAGTGACTTTTTAACTGACCACTGGTTAATTCAACTCCAAGTAAGCAAAGACTTCAGCTATGATCAAGAGCTGATATATCATTAAAGTGCTACTTTAAGAATATGAGTAAGTTCAGGAGAAAAACAAAGAACAGCCTAAAGTGTCTTCCCAGGATCTATGCATATTTTCATATTTTGTTTCTTTGGTGAGATTTAAACTCCCGGATTGATAAAACTGTAGTCACTTTGGCAAATACCAATATAATTCCTTTTCAATATTACAGAATGGGAAGTTTGAAATACATCAAATTCTTGAGGAATTTAGGGTATCATTGCTGTGTTTGGTCCCCCAAAATGTGAAAATACATTTATTTATGAGACCAACTAAAGTTGAGGGTTTTTTTTAGTTTAGTGACGTGCCAACTTTAACCTGGGATGAGTAGAAACTAGGCAGTTAAGATAGTTATTTAGGTTGTTTTAGAACAGCTTGTGCTCAGCACAAAGTTTGGGAAGTAGCCAGAAGGAGAAGCATGCCGGAGTTCCAGTCATGGGGATTTCAAAAGGGCTGAGACAAGAACTGTAAATGATGGCAAGTATCACTTACCTTCTGGCATACATCTGCAAGTACAGTAGGTACTGTGTTGGAGGCATCCAGCTGCCATTTGTAGAGCAGTATATCATTAACTCTAGTGCTCAAATATAAGTGGCGAAAGGAAGACCAAAAGCAAAGTTCAGCCTGTCAATGTGGAAATTAGGGTTCCCATCAAATTCAGCTCATCAGGTTCTCAAAAATGTTGCTAAACAGTGTTTAATGTCATGTTTATATTTATCTAAGATCTCCATTATGCAGTATGAAAGATCAAATAACAAACTGCAAATTAAATCAAATGTTCCACATGTGCATATTCGAAGGAAATGAGTAATATCTCGATCTTTGACAAATGTGTGTGTTTCAGCTTCATCAATGATGTTTAATTATAAAAAGGAGCCCAGTAGATAAAAATAAAACAGACCTATAGTCACACCTAACGGTGTTGACTAATCACATCAGCAGCTTTAAATATCTGCGAGGAATGGTTAACAAAGGCCACAAAAGATGGATACATGTCAAAAGTTCATGTCTCTGGATTACATGAAAGCCGCCAGACCCAAAGTTGTTACTCCCACTCATCACTACTGGAATAATCATAGCAATAGTGAGATGGACACTACATCACATGTAACCAAATTGCAGGCTACACCTGGAAAAGCCATATTGATGCAGAATATCAGGGAGTGATCTGAAAAGTGATATGCTATGGTAAAGAAGGAAACAGAATGCTGCCTTATCACAGGCATTTTCTAATAGTATTCAGCCGGATGCCTCTCTGAATGTATAAGCAGGATAGGAATGCAATAGCCATCCCCTGCTGGTTATCCCCAGCACCTGATATTTAGAGGTTGGTTGGAACCTGGAGATTCTATTTAGATATGGCTGGTAGCCACCAATAGGTGTGTCCTCCATGCACATGTCTAATCTGTTTTAAAAAATAACCTAACCATCTAATCATCACCAACTTGTGGTAGTGAATTCCATAAATTAATTCTGCAGATATTCCAGAGAACTTGGATGGGATGCACCTTTCAATAGTGTCCCTAACCTGCATAACTACAATTGGTTTGGGTGGAATTAGCATTTATTTAACAGCAGTTTGAATAGTGGAGTTCAGGGTATCAAAGTGAATCAGATCCCTTCCCCCTGCCCTACAGAAGCAGCAATGGAGATTCATCTGGGCAATCCTGAGAACTAGAAATATAATATAAAAACATGTGTTTTTTTAAATATCCCTTTACTAGTGAAAGGGGAAAAAAGAACATATTAAAACAAAATAAAAATACAGTCACCAAAAGAGAAAAAGGTACACACAATACTGCCCCCCTCCAAAATCAACTATACCAGAGGTTCCCAACCTTTTCAGCCCGCGTACCACCTATGTGGGCCTCCAGCCAGCCACATACCACCAGAAGAAAGTGTTAATGACATCATCAGCACTTACTTCCAGGTTTGCAGCCACTCTGGAGCTCGGCAATGTAAGGCACAGGGGAGGGCGGAAGGGCCATTCACTTGAACGACCGCTTTTCAGTCTCCAACACAGTGCCGCGCAGCCGAGATAGCGTCCGCCATCTTGATCACTACCAGCCCACGTACCACCAGCCTGTGGTCCGCATACCACCAGGAGCATGTGTACCATAGGTTGGGAACCTCTGATCTATACTATGAACCATAATTCATAAACAATTACTGCAATTCACTATGCGCCTAAGAAGGGCTTCCAAATACCTAAAAATATGTCCATTCATAATTGTCTGTATGCCATTCCTTCAAATGTTAATAGTCAAAAGGTCCTCAGTCCATTGGGTAATAGTAGGAGGGGACTTATCCTTCCATTGTTTTAATACAAGTCTTTTAGCTACAATAAGGGCACTGAGAGTTCATTTTTGCTGTCCTGCTGCTAACTTTCATGAAACAGGTAACTAATTCAAAAGGACATGGGTATTAGCAAATATCAATGATTGTTGCAATATAACATTAATGCAATTAATAACGTTTTCCCCAAAAATGTATCGCGGAACAAGACCACATCATATGCATAAGTGATGTATTCAGTGAATTCCAATGCCAGCATTATGTTTAGTTCGTTAATCAGCCCCTTACTACACCATTCTCTCTCTAGTCTATACATACCTAATCCATTCCTGAAAACAGCCCTTATATAGTGAAAATCTGGATGAGTACAATTACATTAATTTCAATGGGAAAAATTCTAACTTGATCCAAAGCCATTCAAAGTTCACCCCAAAACTACCCTAAATGCCTAACATCATAAGGAAAAAGTAAAAAGTTGTGTAGTATAATGAAATACAATAACAGTGCAATCCTACACACACACACACACACACACACACACACACACACACACACACCCTCTAGCCTGGGCCATATAGTATGGGCCACGCAGCCCACGCTGCATCCTATCCAGGTTAAGGCCCTGCTGGAGGTCTCCTCGGGCTAAACGGACATGTCTCCACTTACCCCGGGTATACCCCCTGCCACCGCAATGGGGCTACTCGGTTCTCCGCCAGCTCTTTAGCTGGCATAGAACCGAGCAACCCCATGTTGGCAGAAAAGACCTGGGAAGGAAGATAGGATATGGCGCGCTGCGATGTTGTCGATCACTTCCCCTCCGGGCCAAATCCCTTGCCGTTGCACCCCCTCCTTGAGCCCCCACACTGCTTGGAGCAGGACTTACCTGCTTGCTCCACAGTGCTGACGATGGGATTCAGCGCCGGCAGGACAGTGCAGGCCTTCCCAAGTCATCGCAACGCGTGTTATGGTACGTTTGCGACGCCCAGCACCAGTGCTGAGGCCACAGCACCGGCACTGGGATTCGATAGGATTGTGCCATAAATAACATTTAAGAACAACATTATACAGCATCAGTAAAGTGTTAGTCAACAATGACAATGTTTCTGAAGTTCTAGCATCACATTATGAGGTTTAACTCCTCAAGCTTTAATTGCAAACTATGAGCAACTCCTCTTACATTTCACTTGTTTTTCCACTTTTTCCATGATTTTTTTTTTCATCTTCTATGCTTTAGGACCTATGTTCACAGTAATTTGTGGAAACACGGTACAAAAACAGATACACTGTAAAAGGGAGTGTATAAAACATGTGCCTTGAAAGCATGGCGATGTGATATCCATCAGACAGTGCATCTCACATTGCATCTCTTCCACTTGGTCCTTCGAGGGTTCGGGTTTCCCTCAAGCCTGTAGGAGCACACCTGAGAAAGGGGTTCGTTCTGGACCTCTGTCCTACCAGGAGGTGAAATCCAAAAATTGATCTAACCTCCTGGAACTACTTCTTGGGCATGTGGGGCAAATTCGGCCCCTTCTTTGTAGCACAAAGTGGAGTGGAGTTTTACTCAGAGGGTAAAATAGAAGGTAGATCTTCCCTCCATGAGAGACTTGGTCCTTTTCCCCCCTCACCATTCCTGGACCTTATATCGAAAATATTTGTATCGATAAAGGATGGTTTAATATGTGCAGTATGTATAAGTGAAAATTTGTATAGAGGGAGTACTTATAAAGAGGGAAGTGTGTAAAAGGATGCTGCAGTGTCCAGTAAACCCTGGAAATATTTTTGTTGAACTAATTGCAATTTATGATCCATAGAAATTGCAAGTATATTAGTTAAAACCACTTTCCATTAGTTACTCAAGATAGGATTGTACCATTCCTCTCCTTCTGAGGTTTCTTTCTGTCTCTCCCTCACAGTAGCTCCCAGAAGCGGCACTGCTGATATATGCAACCTCCTGGTTTTAGAAGTAGGCTATCTTTGAATGCCAGATGCAAGGAAGTGGCAACAGGATACAGGTATCTTGTTGTCTTATGTGCTCCCTGAGGCATCTGGTGGGCCACTGTGAGATACAGGAAGCTGGACTAGATGGGCCTTTGGCCTTTTCTCCAGCTGGGCTCTTCCTATGTTTTTATGTTCTTAAAATGTGCACTTAAAAAGTGTGTGTGTGTTAATGGACTAAATGGATCTAAGCACATAAAATTGCAATGTGTTGTCATGTGTATTTGACAAGACTAGATTACCCTATTGTGGGGACCCTCAGGCACAGGGCCCAATTGGGAGCAATTGGTCCAATTGGTTTAAAGCCGACCCTGAATGGGGGTTCTTAATTAAAGCACCCATAGAGATAATAAGGCATGTGAATCCTAGCCCTTTTACCTGCCTACAGAAAATCCACACTGCAACTCTTTCAGAACAAGGGGAACGGTTAAAAGTTGTACATATCCTAATAAGGTGCAGGTCAGGGCAGGAGGAGGTATAAGAAAGGCACCAATGTGAGTATATGCTTAAAAAAACAATACAGTTCTCTAGAGATGTACCGTACATACATAGTTAAGTAATAATAATATTACTTAGCATTTGTATAATAGACCTTTTTGAGTGTGCAAAAGCTTTGCATGTACAGTACTGTATTATCTCAATGCAACCGTGACAGACAGCAGCCCTGCAAGGCAAGTCAGCATTATTATCCCTATATTGCATGGCATCGGGTCGGGTCCTATCAATTCCTGGCAAATAGAAGGGGCAGAAATGGAAGCAGTAACAGATTTTACTTTTCTGGGTTCCAAGATCACTGCAGACGGAGACAGCAGCCATGAAATTAAAAGACGCTTACTCCTTGGAAGGAAAGCTATGGCAAACTTAAACAGCATAATAAAAAGCAGAGATATCACCATGCCAACAAAAGTTCGTATAGTCAGGGTGATGGTGTTCCCAGTAGCAATGTATGGTTGCGAGAGTTGGACCATAAGGAAGGCTGAGCGCCGAAGAATAGATGCTTTTGAACTGTGGTGCTGGAGAAGACTCCTGAGAGTCCCTTGGACTGCTAGGAGATCAAATCAGTCAATTCTAAATGAAATCAAGCCTGACTGTTCCCTGGAAGGACAGGTACTAAGGCTGAAACTCAAATATTTTGGCCACCTAATGCGAAGAGAGGACTCTCTGGAGAAGACTCTGATGCTGGGAAAGATTGAAGGCAAAAGGAGAAGGGGAAGGCCAAGGATGAGATGGTTAGACAGCATCACCGATGCAACAAACATGAAAATGAGCGAACTCAGGAAGATAGTGGAGGACAGGAAGGCCTGGCGGGATATGGTTCATGGGCTCATGAAGGGTCGGACACAACTTAACGACTGAACAACAACATTGCAGCTGAGGCTGGCTTGCCTGCCAGCTAATGAGAGTTCAAGGCAGAGGCAACCAGATCGGAACCAGGGAGAAATCCAAGCTCAGTCTTGTGCAGCTCAGCCTGTTAGCCACTGTGTTACACCAACTCTCTGTAACACGTAAAGCAAAGCTGCTCCTCACAGGGCATTTGGATGAGCTGTCATGAAATAAAATGACCACATGGATAAGAAGGCCACAGCAGTACTTTCCCAGCTGGGGAAAAAAGCAGTGAGAGCACACATCATCACCAAATGGGTGAATGCAATAAGTCAAACAAACTTTTTGCGTGTACTCTGAGGGCACAGAAATTGTACCTCATTGTTCTTGCATTATGACAGGGTTGGGTGATAAGGAAACCGCATGATGTTGTGACACTAGCTGATAATATGTAAATTCTCCTGATTGCATAGTCAGTTCCCAAACACACATTCCTGCCTCTTGAAGGGCAACTCTTTCACCAGTATGCTAGGAAAGGATAAGTGGTCAAAGCCCCTCTTTATCAGTAGCATTGTCCCTCTTAGCGCAGTTATGTGAATGAGCCCTAAAACAATTCTTTTATGAGCCGTCACCCTGCTCATTTCGCTCTGTAAGTTGCGTCACAGGCCAATGGAAAGGCTCCAAAAGCAAGCCGCCTTCTAGTTAATTGCTGCCTTTCCCTTGAATCAGTAGCTCCATAGGATTTTAAAAAAATCTATGTAGCCTGACCTTCAGTGTAACACAAGCCAAGGGGATTTTTCTCTCCCAAATGCACATTATTGAGTGCTTTACGCCACTATCTCTCCACTCCCCCCCTTGCCCCCACCATGGAAGCTGCTGGGCTTTTGTCATGAGATGCCTGCAGATGGATGGAACATCAACTCAACATATTTGGTCAGCTTTTCCCAATTGTTAATCACCCACTCCATTAAAAATGGCACCTTTTGAAAATTGATCAGTTCCCTCCCCCCCCCCCTCACTACACCTTACTCTGCTAGAACCAGGTTCTTATCATGATGCAAGGCTTTATCTTTGTTCAGAAGCTCTTGATCTTTGCTCAGACTACCTAGATTATGTGGGTGTCTCCCATTTTTAGGAAGGATTTCCATACCTTACATCATTCTTGAAGTTCCTCAATGTTAACTTACATCATGAACATCAGGCCTATATTCCTAGCAGATTCCGCAACGCACAGAGGTGAAAAACACAGTTCTCTCCTCCAACTTGCTACTGCAGTTATTTATTTAAGGAAGTTACACAGCAGTAATGTTTGCGACAGCACGGTGCCGAGTCCCACCGGTGGAGGCCGGCATAGGATTGGGCTCAGAGTGAGGATCATATTATTAGCTCCCTTTTTTTAGTCATGCACTCAGCCCTAAACAAACAAACGAGAGAGGGGGGGGGCACTTAAGCAAATGCTGGTGAGATGCACAAGCCCTCTTCCTTAGCCCTCTTCACAGCCTAGCTAGCCCAATAGTTACAACACAAAAAGTCTGCAGGAGAAAGCTGAGACGGGCTAAAACAGGCTCGAAGCAGAAGGATTTTCTAAGAAGGGTCCTGTATCTGAAAAGGTCTGGAGTGTTGTAGGTTTTCTGCAGAGAGATTTTGTGAGCAGACCTGGGAGTCACAGGGCTCATGTCAGTCACAGGCTCTAATCCTATATGCACATACCTGGGAGTAAGCCCCACTGACTATAATGGGACTTCCTTCTGAGTAGACACACATAGATTGGGCTGCAAGAGACCTGGACTTCTAAAAGGAGTGATGCAACTCTAGAACTGTCTAATGATTCTCCCAGTTGTGCCACCAAATACTTTTTTGATAGGGCAGAACTGCTGTAGTGGCACAAAATAAGAATCTGTAGTACTGTGTGATGGGACATACAATCACACATGCATCAGTACAACACACTCAAGTGTGGGCCAGTGTTATCCTAGGAACAAGTACCATTTGATGCTGTGTAGCAATACAGAACACTCTGCTGCAGACCTTAAAAGTGACAGTTCTTCAAAAGCAAAACGTCAGGTCAGAGGGAGATTAGATTGGGGAAACAGCTGAAATAGAATTTATAACAAGTCTTAACACAGGAGGACTTAATCAAGGTAGGTTTTTTTTAAAATCACATTACAGAGTTAATTAACTTAGCATTGCTAGGAGGTGATCATTATCATCACCACTTCTGAATTGTCACCATGCTTATCTTGGATACTTTTAAGCTTGTTAACAGACCGACTTGCTTGCATTTCCACAGGCTTCCCTACTGAGGACTTCACTTCATGCATCCAACAAAGTGTACTGTAGGCCATGATGATGGAGGCTTATGCAGCTACAACAGATGTGTTGGTCTTTAAGGTGCCACAAGACTCTTCATCATTTTTGCATAAAAGTGTGGCCTCTGTTTCATTTAAGGCAGAACGGGGAGAACTCACTTGTGTATAATCCTAAAATTCATGGTGCCTGCTGAGAGCCAGAAGTGGCACCATTGAGTAGGAAGTGATGTCATTAAACAGATGATGGCTAGAAATAAGCACTTTGTTCTCATGTTGGAACTCATTAGCTGCAAATGACTGAAGAGAAAATATGCAAACTTTGATCCTATCTTCAAGATATGAGAGAACCCAACTATCACGCGGGCCGCCCTTTCAGCAGTGCCACTTCTGCTAAAGGCATCTCTCTTTGCAGCTCAGTAGCTGAGAGGTGCTCCGTGAAGCGACACCTCAGCAGAAGTGGCACTGCTGAAAGGGAGACCACGTGACAACTGGGCTCTCCCAGTGCCTCGGCAGCATCTCCCTCTCTCACCCCTCTTGGTCTGTGCCTTCCGCTTAGCAGGGGAGGCAAAGACCAAGACCTTGTCTTCTGAGGCCTCCTTCCGTCTCTTCCACCCAGAGCAGCAGAAGCGGCGCTGCTAAAGGGTGGTGCTGGGAGAGCCCAATTATCATGTGGGCCGGATAAAGGGATTACATGAGCTGTATATTTGACACCCCTGGTCTATGACAATGAACACATTGCCAAACCCCAAACAGAAGTGATACGGTATATTGGGAAGGCAAAGAGAGGTAAGATCAAGAGAGCTTTTCGAAAGAAAGCAAAAAAAGAAGAGGAAGAAGAAGAAGCATCTGTGAATTACTCAAACACACACGCATATCTCATTTTTTACTACTCCTTGGTTGGAGCCAGACATGAACAGGTGGCAAATCACTATCATCTTCTTCATCTTCACAGACTATTGACAACACTAGCAGCTGGCAGTCCTCAGGCACTGTCTGTCCAATACAGCGAACCAAATCTGTCAACCTGAGAAAGTGAACGGAAACAGTTAATGTCGTATTGAAGGAGAGAGAAGCCTGGTAGCCATTCCTGCTACGTAGCAGGGATGGTCCTTGTCTTTTGAAATACTGGAAATCTGCAGTATTCTTTTGCAAGTCGGTCTGTTAACAAGCTTAATGTATATTCTTCACCCTGTGTGTTCAGCCTCTTGCAACATCCTCTGAGTCACACTTTATGACCTCTCAATCCAATGGTCACATCATCAGCTGTAGTGGGGATTTACGGGCAGATTCCCTGGGATTTCTTTTCACAAAGCCCTTCCATCAATACCCCAAGGAGGCAAATACCCAACTTGCCAGTCAGTCAGTCAGTCAGTCAGTCAGTCAGTCACTGATCCTGCCTTTCCCCATTTGCCTTGCTGTATGCCCTACTTTGTAGACACAGCAATAAATGGTGGTCTGGAAGTAGGGGCGAAAGTCAATTCAGACTCTCCAAGAAAGGGTGCTAATGCTCTGTTCCTCTTCCCTGGCCTCCTGTACTGGAGCAACCCATAGTAGAAGGACAAGCACACTTTCACTCTCTCCCTGAAAGATGGTGATCAGAGCTAAAACGACACTGTCTGTGTGAGTCTGCAGCCTGGTTTTGGGTGGGGGCGGAGAGTGAATAAGTGGGCAGTCGAGCAGGAGAGGCTGCCAAGGAGTCTGTCTGGAAAGACTGTGGCGCAAGGGACTGCCTCTGGATGTATATGGATGGCAGAGGCTCAGGATGACTTGCTGGAGTGGGGGATGAGCTGGGTCTGCTACCCCAGGAAGCAGCGGAGGAGGTGCTGACAGCAGGATGTTTACCCAGCAGCATTAGAAAGGACAGGACGTGGAGGCTTTGCAGCTGCTGCCGTTACAGTACCCAAGTTGTACTTGTAGGGGCCCTGCAGTAGGGCAGCCATGGCCTTCCTGCCCCACAGTCCTGAAGATCCCCTGTCCTCTTCTTTGCAAGCATAATCAACTGATCTGTAAGATCCCTCAAACTGGCTGAGCAGAGACAAATTGAAGCAACATAGCTTCACGCAGACAGAAAGGAGCAAAGATGAAAGAGCTCACAGAGACTGTCTAACCAGGCCTCGACCTTGCCTGGGGCAACACTGCATCTCATGAGCATTAGTGGACCTGGTCTTTGACAGTCTAGGGCAGAGGTTCCCAACCTGTGGTACACGGACCACAGGCTGGTGGTACGTGGGCTGCCGGTGGCCAAGATGGCAGCCGCCGTCTCAGCCACGCGGCGCTGCCACCAAGCCCGAAAAGTGGTGCTTCGAGCTCTGCCGAGCCAGCAGAGCTTGAGTGCATGGGCTGTGGGTGCCGGGGATGGCCCACCCTCCCCTACGCTTACCTTGCCAGCAGCCTGGGGCGCCCGCGTCTTCAGTTTCTCTTCCCTGATCGTGGAAGAGAAGCCGAAGACGCGGCAGTCTGGGGCGCCCACGCTGGCCCAGAAGAAAGTGCCCATGACGTCATCGGCGCTTTCTTCTGGTGGTAGACAGTCTGCCAGAGACCCACGTAGGTGGTACGCAGGCCTCCGAAGGTTGGGAAATGCTGGTCTAGGGACCTTGTAAAGTAGAATATCAAATTGGGAAGTGGGTTTGGAGAGAATGGAAGTGTGAAAATGGGAATAAGAGTGTAGGGATGAGTCTTCTGGATGGTCCAGAAGTCCTCTCTGTCACTTCAGCTATGATCCTTCACAAGCACCTCTCTTCCCAAACCAAACTTGGGCCTTGGTTGGGATCCAGGTCTGGTTAGGCAGAGTCTCCTGAGCTCAGACACATTCTGCAGCTGGAAATCCAGTTGCCACAGAAGACAGACTCAAAGGTGGCCTGTGATAGTGTGAGGTGCAATAGCAGCTGAGCTATGAAGACTATGACCCTACACACCACTTCAACTTCTGTAACAGGATGCCAGCCAAAAGACTGATACAGCAGGGACTGCTCCCATCATACGACTCTTGTTTTAATTCAGCCCCTATTTCTGCCTTTTCATGGAAGATGTAAGGAGGCAATGCCCCCTCAAAATTCTTGGGGATAATTCTCTGAAACTGTCCCACCTGCTGGCAAGCTGTTGCTCTTTCTTCTTTTCATTCCAGAATCCATCGTAGAGGATAGCCTGCTCATACAACAGCATCCGCAGTACCAGGCTGTGCTCCCTCTGTGAAACAGGCAGGAATCAGCATCACACAGACCTTCTAAATTGGAAAGGCTACTGAACCAGATTAAGGCTAGGATAGAAGACATCAAGGATGGCACAGAAAAGAACTAGGAGAAAGTGAAGGGGAAATTATGGGTCCAGTACATTGCAATCAACAGAAGGAGTTGAACAGGAAAAGGCTAAATGGGGAAGGGGGGAATTACCTGAAGATAATCACAGAGGTCCTTCAAGGTGATCTCCTCGCCCTTGGCATCAACACCAGGCACTTCAATTCTATCCCAGCAGCTCCATGTCATCTGGTGGTACTGAGAACAGGGCAAACACACAAAGAAAGTCAGCTCTAAAATGCACAACCCCACCCCAACAGGTACTGTATCACCCAGACAGCTGTTTGTAGCATTGGACAGGGAGTCCATAAATGGACCATTTGCTATACAGCTGAGTGGGACAAGTCTCAGGTGTGCACATTTTAAGATTTCATGCAACCCAAACCTTTGCATATTTATTTACTCCCAACGTGTTCCAGCTGCATGCTACGCGCTGCGGCAAGGAGAGTCATGCCAGCCACATGACAACGGAGGCGTCTTCGGACAACGCTGGCTCTTCGGCTTTGAAATGGAGATGAGCACCACACCCTAGAGTCGGACACGACTGGACTTAATTGTCAGGGGATACCTTTACCTTTTTAAGAGTGCATAGGATTGTGGCATAAAGGAACCACATAGGTGGGACTGTAAATACCAATGATCACAGAATATGAGTACAGAGTAATCTGAATTGTTTGATCTGCTGGGATCATTTTCATAACACAAGGGGCATCATACCAACAAATACAGTCATACAGCAGAGGATATAAGCCACACCGCAACATAAAGAATCACAGCATGGAACAAAAGCACTGATTTTGACATAAGGAAACATGCGCTTCCAGGGTTATGCAGTAGCAATGGGTGAATAAAATGTATAAATACAGAAGCAGCATTAGATCATGAACACCATGTCCAGTTTGGAGTGTACCATTCATTTTACAGATGTTTAAAACAGGGTTTTGTTGGGAAGATTCCAGCAAAGGCCCTTAGTTGCTCAATCTGATCATCTTATCAGAAAGAAGGTTAAGAGGTAAATTGATTGATGTGTACCTTTGCTGGGGAGAAGGTTTTAAGTACCAAAGAAAGAGCGGTCCTTTAATCAAGCCAAGGGAATCATAAGAACAACCAATAAATGAAAGACAAAGCCAGGCAAATTCTAATCAGGCGAAACATTTCAGAGTGAGGACAATTACCCATTGCAACATCAAAAAGTCAAAGGAGTGGGTGCCAACATGGTGCAGCGGTCAAGAGCATTGGGTCTGGCTGGGGAAAACCCATTCACATCATTGTTCAGTCATGAAGCTCACTGGGTGGCCTTGGGCAAGACATTCTTCTTTTAGTTTAACCTTTACCTCACAGGGTTGTTGTGAAGCTAAAGCTTCTGAGCATCTTGGAGGAAGGACAGAGAACAATTCTAATACCGTATTGGTCTGAGTATAAGACTCACTTTTTTCTCCTAATTTAAGTTTTTAAACTAGGGGTGCGTCTTATAATCAGGCTGTTGCAATTTAATGCCAGTGATTTAATTCAATGTTTTAATAGCACCAAACTTTAAGGGTGCGTCTTATAATCAGGTGCGTCTTATACTCGGGACAATACGGTAAATACAAACTGGACGCTTCAGAGGAAGACCAGCCCTGCTCCTGAAAAGATGCTTTAATGTCAAATGCAACAAAAATGCCATGACTTAATATGCAACAGAGGAAGTCATTATTCCTGTGTTGCACATAGGAAATCAGATGCGGATGATCTTGATGGTTCTTTTCAGTTTTGACATCTTTGAATGTACAAACTGGCAATGGGCCTAATGGTGGGGATCCTTTAGGACTCCCTTCAATCAATTCATGATCTGTAGCTCTTCATTGCACAAAGAGGCATTGAGATAGCTCCTTATCCATGCACAATTATCCTTTTCTTCAGAACAAGGCCCAGAATGTTGTCAGTCTCTTGGTCCCCTGCGTTGTGACCCTGCCTAGTTTGGCCCTGGGCAAGAAGAGAGGGGAGGACAAGAAACATACAGTCCTTTAACAAGGGACCTTTTGGAGCTTGTTACTAGCTCATAGCAGGAAGTGCTCTGACCAGAGAGAACTTAGCAGTGGGGTCAGACAGCACAAAGGGATACTGTCCTGGGCAGCCTCACTGGTTAGCTTCACTTGTACTGCAACGTTCCTCTAAGACTCCAGAGCAAATTTGCCCCCACTCACTCACTCACTCACTCACTCACTCACTCACTCACTCACTCACTCACTCACTCACTCACTCACACCAGTATGCCAATGAAAGAAAAGGAGAACTCAGACACCCCTCTCTTGTACCACTCAGAGACTGCATCCCACCACACTACTCTTCTAACTCCTTCTCAGTCCTCAGCTGGATGAAAATAGCTCTCCACCTTCCAGCACCACCCAAAAAGGTATACTGGGACTACTGTACTTTCATACTAGCATAGCTCAGAATTGCGCACAGGTATCCATCAGTCTCAATCATAGCAGGAAAGCATGGAAAAACAGGGAGGAAATTTAACACTGTAATTTGGAGAGTTTTTAAGCATTACACAAGGGATCATTGCTTTCCCAAGAGGACTTGCATTATTTCAGTGCCAAACCACAGGGCTACACCCTGGAGATGCATCTCATTTTCTGGAGATCCTGACCTGTGATCCTATACTTTGGGCTCAACACGGGCTATACAATCCAGGCCCCTTGCACAAAAGACCCTACTGTTCCTTACCTAGAAGCTGGAACCTCATCTTATGCTATGTCAGGAAGTCATTTCCAAGCCTAAAACTGGACAACCAAACATTCTTTCCCAGCTTCACACAAACTCATTCTGACTGAGGTTCTGTAAATCTCATGGAAAAAGTAGGGAGTGGATGGAGGACAATGGGAACCAGAAGCTCAAGCTCACTCATGCTTCCTGCAAATAATGTTGCCTGTATCCTGAAGATGGAAAGTAAATTATAAAAGGGAGAGAAGGTGGTGGGTGGCCAGGGGAAGAACTTGGATGTTCAAATGGTTGGTGCAGCCAGAGATTCAGAACAGCTCAGCTCGGTAAGAATGCGCACAGAAGTCAAGATGCTGTAAAAGAGGAAGGCACCTCACACGTGCAGAACATGTTTCAGTCTGACACAGGAGAAGTCCCATCCCAATATAGCCTGTTTTCAAGCAGACTCTTTTTTTTTGGGGGGGGGGGAGATTGGAGCCGGACACAAGGTTGTTCATCTGGGCCATTTGCGGCCATATGGCCCGTTCCATTTGCTCTTCTACCTTGCCTGCTCAGAGGGAAGATTCCCCACAGCTCCCATGTGCCATATGGCTGGTTTGGCCTTTCACACATTAGCACCTCTTATGTGGCCCTCCTTCTTCACACTCCTTAATCCTGTCCAGGTCTCTGCTCATTCAGTTCCATAGCCAAGGGGCTCATTGGGACAACAATGGTGGATGTGGAAACCAGCAGCGGAGGAGTGCATTCTGGGATTTATGCCTGCCTGCCGCAGTAAGAGAATACCTTCCAGGCACAGAGCGACATGCTGGTGCAGTAGAGGGGGTGGACCGCAGTGCACAGATTGGAAGAAAGACAGGATCCAGAGAGGTTTGCTCAGCTCCCACTTCTTTCTCCCAGCTTGCTCAACGATATCCAAACACAAAAACCTCTTTCTGGCTGTTTTCCCTTCACTTCAGCCTGCCTTTTGTGGTCCCTTGAAATCTTAGGATTCCCATGCTGCTACTCCAACACTGAGAAGCAAAGGTCCAAAGAATCTAACTGGGGGGAGGGGGGAATCCTTTGGCGGCAGGGTAGAGTTCCCTTCCCCCAAATCCCAGCCCTTACTAACTAATGACTCCCATATGCTGCTTAATCAACTCCATGAGTTCCTGGACCCAGCACAGCTCTCTATTCGTTTTACAAATCAGACCCCTTTTCTCCATCTCCTGATACTTCTCCCTGCCGCTCCCTTCCCTGGCACTGCTTTCTGCTCACTCTATATGAGCTCCCTCTCTACTGATTTCAAACCCACCCCCCCCCATTGCTGGCCAGAAGCAATTTCACACTTGAAGCTCCCAAAATGGATTAAGCATTTAACTCCATAGGTTCACTCCTACATCGGAAGATGCAAGCTGTGCTCGGCTTGCCCCAAATGGTGCCGACGTGTTCAGTGCAGAGAGTCAGGAAGCAGGAGCCCAAGACTGACCGGCTGACTCTGTTTTTACTACTGCAATAATACCATCCATGGACATGTGACTGAGGTCACTTGGGTGTCTTGCTGCTGCCACACTGAACAGCAGAGCCAGGATTCTGCTTCACAATTAGGAAGCTCACATTGCAGCGAAAGGTGCTCAGATTCAAATTTCACAAACGTTAGAGGCCCCATACTATGGAAGCGCTGACGTTCTGGTTGATAGGGACCAGACTGCTACAGAACGACACTGTTCAGAAATCTGAGATGTCCTTTAAAACACAGGACATTTGGCATTGCTAGGTGGAGTGTGTGTGCTAAGCAAGCCCTCAGGCCATGCAGCATGATCTGAACAGGGAGGGAGGAGTAGAGGCGCCAAGAATCAAGAAGCCGTGGAAATAACTGGAGATGGAAGAGCAGCCCTCCCTCCCCCCCCCCGTCCTTCCTGCCTGCTCCCCTGCTCCCACCAATCTGGTTCCAATCTGTGCTTCCTGTGTAGCAGGAAGCCCCAGCCTCGCACTCCATAAACTCAAGACAAAAAGGCTTCTATTCAAACAGACGCTCTTAATTTAGCTTCTTGCTCCCCCTGCTTTCCCCCACCATTCCAGCTCTGGTTTCTCTCTCCAGAAAAGGGAGTTTTTGCAAGGAAGCCAAGAATGGTCCCAGTCTCAACTATCTAGGACTAATGCAAAATCCTGTGGATGGTGGACCGGAGCTGAGACCGGAGAGAAACACACTGAAGAACTCTGCATGTGTGTGCAGGCATGTGCAATCATGCTAAAAACGTAAGGCCTCCCGGATAAAAGCACAGCAGAGTGTCTTGCAAGACGGAAACCATACTACAGCACAGCTAATGGTGCTAACTTAGGCTAGCGGCACAAGACAAGAGGGAAGACAAGCAAGCCTTGGTGAATGGTCCGCATACTCTCCCCCCCCCCCCCCATGTCATTCCATCTCTGAAACTAAGTCGGTTTTGGTCTAGCTAGCAGCTGGTGTGGGGTGGGGGGAGTGCTTGAAAACCTCATGATCACTGCAGGAAGTATGGGATACAAATGTCACAAACAAACACTCCCTATTGAATCCTCCCCTAGAGAAGGTCTGTCGTTGACAGGAACCAATGAGTTGTATCCACAGCTAGGGAAAACTTACCAACAACCCTAGATGAAAGAGTACTTTCTCCATAACACAATCATAACACACACATGCATAGTATTTGTCTCTTTCTTGCCAAGGAGGGGTGGTATCCTTTGATAAAGTCATGCCAATTCCACCATTATTATTCACAAGCATCAATGTATATCCATCAGCTGAAGCTGGGGAATCGTTTCCCCAGTCCTTATGCTGCTCTCAAGATGTCCACCAGATATCCACCATGGTGCGTCCACAGGGGACAAGAGAAAGAAGCATTCACAGCCTTGTATTGCCTCATGTGACCTTGTAGTCAAGGCTCTGCTGAGCCTGGATCTCTCTGGTCAACTGGGTGCACATCTGATGAATACTCCCTAGGTGAAACGCTTTAGAGCACCCTGTGAACCTTCGGATGTGTGGAGAGGTGCAGTATAGGCAGCAGAGGCTTAGGTCACCCAGGAAAGCAGCGTGCTTAGGCAGCCAGGGCAAAAAGAGCCAACGTTTCACATTGGCGTGCAGCTTGGCACCAGCTGTGCATGTCAGCTGCAGGTTAAAGACCATTTCCTGTGTCTGACAGCTCACAGGCAGCCTTGTCCGTGCCTCTCTTTCTACGCTGCTGCTAGCCTGATACGCACTCCAGGCATCAGCTTCTGAAACTAGATCCCCTTCACCGTCTGTCTGCCAGAAGGGGCTCAGGAAAGACAGGGTCAGCAGCTGAGAAGGAGCCGCGTCCCTCCCCCATGCATCAGCAGCTCTTGGCAAGCAGCTCAGTACCCAGCACCCAGGCAGGCAGGCAGGCAGGAGCGGTGGGGTAAGAACTAGGCTCCCTTTGCAGCCTGGGCGTCAGTCATCCTGTCCCTGTGCTAAAAAGCTACAGGGCAGCAGCCATTCTGACACCTCCCACTGACAAGGCAACACAAGGCTGATTCCCCGTGAATGCTGTAGGTACAGACTCCACCATGGTCGACTTCCAGGAGTGAAGCATGAAAGTGGACGGCAGCCATGCCTGAGAACACCACAGCACCTGCAGCCAATTCTATTCTCACACCAGGTTGTTCCACTGCGGTTGTAATGTCAGAAGGGGAACCTTTGCAGAGGGGACAGACATCCAGAAATTGCCAATCTTTTTGTAGCAGCAGTTCCCCATCAGACATTACAGCAGCAGAGCCAGAGTCAGAATTGTGAGGCACTGACACACTGTGCGGCAAGGTGCAAAGGTCCTCTTTAATAGTACCTCCCTGTGGCAAAGCAGAGATCACTCTCAAATGAGGTTTTGGCCTGCACTGACATCCATGCCCATACAGAATGACATACCCACAAGTGCAGAACCCCTAATTCAGCACAGTTTACTGGGTACAGCACTATTTGGAGGAAGGGAGATTTCCCCAACCAAATTAGCCCTTACTTCTGGTTGCCCCATCTAGTGCCTGGTTAGAGACACTGTGTAGAAGACTGTGGTGGTGAAGAAGAAGAAGAAGAAGAAGAAGAAGAAGAAGAGTCCATCTGAATGTGCACAACCTCTCTCTTGCCCACCCTTGGTGGCGGCAGGCACCACCACTTTCCCGGCAGGAAGACCACAGGCACCAAAGACTTCACCTTGTATGCTGGTGGAGGTGACGGGGGCTGGAAGCGATTGAGCAGCGGCTCCGAGAGCCACAGGAAGCTGCTGCGATAGGAGCCAAGTTGCCTGTGTCCCCACACTAGCTTGTAAAGCTCCAGGCATACCAGGCCAGCTACAGCTGCTGTTGTCGTGGCGATGGCAGGTACAATCCGGCCCACAATTTTCTTAGTCTGTTGAAATGAAATTGGACAGTTAGCACAAGGAAGGTACTGTACATACACAATGTAAGAGGCTGCCTTATCCTGAGTCACACCACTGGTCCATTTAACTCAGTGTTGTCTATGCCGGCTGACTGGGGCTCTCCAAAGCCCAGCCCTCTTTCCCAGCCCTCCCTGGATATGCCAGGGATTTGAACCGGCAAGACATGTGCTCTGTCTCTGAGCTACAGTCACTCCCCAAATGGCAAGGGGTACCAGGTGTTGTAGGAAGGGGGGGTGATACTAGGCCTTTGGGAAAGCAAGAGGCAGCCAACGAAATGGGCAATGTGCTGAGCACTGTGGGGAACAGACAGTTGCTGGAGGGGACATGGCAAAAGACAGGTGGGGTTCAGAGATTTGCATTCTCCCTCCTAGAGTCAACATGCGACGGAATGCCATTGACCCACACCTTCTGGAACCTGTTGGAAAGGAAGAGGGTGTGCCAATATGGGCCTGCCTCCTTTTATTTACTTGAACTGATTGACAGTAGGAGAAATGACACCATATGCCCCACCTCCTTTCCTCACCTGGAATTTATCCACAGGAGGGATGTCATAGTTCTCAGCTCGCAGATTGGCTGCAGTCATGATGAAGTTTAAGTGAGAGTCATCATCCTGAGGGCCCAACAATTGCAAAATCATTCACAGTCAGGAAGGGGTGGGGATGAAAAGAAAGAGAGTTCCGTGGAAATGAAACCAAACTGATTTTTGTTGGGAGGTGGAAGAAAAGTTCAAGGGGAGGCCTCTTTAAAATGCTCTCCATTGTTGTATCTTGTAACGACTGTTATTTTATTGCACTGTATGCCAATAAAGGTAACTGAAATCTAAACTCTGATTGCAGGGATTACAAAAGGGCAGGGGAAAAAATGAGCAGATGGTATATAGTCAGGAATTGGTGCATTGTGAGATTTCATGTAAACAGAAAATAAATAGAATTTAGTACTGGGTCTAAACCTTGGCATCCTGAGAATCTTAGCATTTATATTTGGAACAATCAAGGTTCTAGCCCTTAGAGGGTTTAAAACTACACAATATTTTATAAAATCTTAAAGCAGTGCAGATGTATTGTAACATTGGCCTATGTCTGTGCAATGGGAACAGATTCAAGGATCAAGCCCTCCTATGCAAATTCCATCCTGTACCCTTTCACTGCAGTTTTTCTGATGCTAACACAAAACTGGGGTATCTCCATATCTAATGTTTGGAATATTTTTTGGCTGGGGGAAGGAGAGTGTAATCCTATATGATCTGCCATCAATCCCTAACCCTTTTCATTACATCTGTGTTGACCCTTAAAGGCTAGGAGAGAGGGCTCTAGTTATCTGCAGGGCCCTTTCCCACCGCCAGCAGAAGCCAAGTAAATCATATAGCAAAATGTAAGTATACACAGTTGTGCATCATTTACAGTGGTTGCAGAATTCAGCTTTTCTAGATGCAGAATCTATGTTGTAGTCCTGATCCGGCGTGAGCACTTCCCGGTGCCTGTCCCACTGCCCTGACCAAATAAATAATACAAAAGCGACTCGAACCCTGTCCCTAGCAGAAGCACTCCAGTACCTGCCAGCAGCTGTCTTTGCTCTTTCACTCTGCATTCAAAGAAAAGCATTATCAACTGTAGTAGGGTGGGTCATGCATTGCAAGCCTCAGAGCAGTAGGCAAAGCAACACAGAGATACCCAAGGAGGGAGTGGGCAGAGATACACTCCCCCACCCTTCCCTTTACCCCAGTTAGCTCCCTGTTAACTGGGCAAGAGGCACTTTTTCAATGGGTGCTCCTCTTATATTTAGCAGGGGGAGAGTAACTGCCCCCCCTTTCACCCCAGCACAGTGTCTTTCTGGTGGCTGTTTGCTGGTGATGTTCTGCATCTTTTTTAGATTGTGAGCCCTTTGGGGACAGGGAGCCATTTAATCATTTGATTTTGTCTGTAAACCGCTTTGTGAACTTTTTTTTGTTGAAAAGCGGTATATAAATACTGTTAATAATAAATAATAATTAATACCCACTCCAGGCACTCTGGTACTGGACACAGGAACAGAAGTGTCAAACACAGTCACTCTTTGATCTGTGGGGGCCAAACTAGACAAGACTTTAATAATCATGGTGTTTGTTTTAATTCCACACTTGGGACTGACCTCTTGGGACTACATGGGCCCAAATCTGGATTGGAACCACAGTGGGGGGGGGGGGGGATGGTTAAACTCTTTCCCCATGCAATTTTTTTTTCCTGCCTCAATTTTGAAAACATTCATAATTTTAAAAATCAGGGAAAAGAGCAGCTTTAGGAGGACACTTTTCAGTGGAAAAATTGGCAGATGGAAAATAAAACAAATGATTTTGTGAACGAAGCTAATTATAATGCACTCCCAAGAACCTAGGTTCAAGTTTCTCTACTGGCACAATGTGATAGCCAAAATCCACCTGGGGTGCTGTGAAGGAAAGTTTAGGGGCTCATACAGAATTGCAAGGGACTACTTAGTAGAAAACAAGAGTTTAGTATGACCATCAATTACACTGACTGAGTTAAGCATGTGCTTTAATCTCTTCCCCTAAAAAACAATGGGATGTTGCATAGATACTCAGCTCTGGTTGAATTATGCACAATGCATTTAAGACACTAGTGAAATTCATACAGGTTCTAGAAACCTGTGGCAACATTTAAGTCTTAAATTTCAGGCTTGAGAAAGTACAACCCAAAATCACTCTGGGTGGGCAGGATTGCGCCCTAAGTATACTCTCTCTCTCTCTCTCTCTCTCTCTCTCTCTCTCTCTCTCTCTCTCTCTCACACACACACACACACACACACACACACACACACACACACACACACACATATGCACCCCCTTAAAAACTGTAAGAGGTCAAAGCAATAAAACATGACCTACAAATAAGAATTATACTAGGCCTCTTTGACAGCATCTTTCAAATGAAACTCCAATATATGGAAAATATTCCACCTTAACTAAAATCTGGGCCCCAATTCTGGCAGCTGATGACATATTGGGATATAATCCTCACCAAATTCTCACATCACATCTGCAGTTCTGCAGACAAGTGCTCACTGTACACAAAAACTTCAGTAACAGCAGCTGTGAGGCGAAAATGGGCCCTTTCCCAAACCCCTCTCTCTCACACACACACAGATACGAACGCATGCACCATTCAGCTGCTGGTATCCCCTCAGCAAAACAGGACAGGTTCTCTACTACAAAGTAGAGCCTTTTGGGAGCTGCTGCCAGTCAGGGTTCACGGGAGAAGATGGACCAATGGTTCAACTCAGTATTAACAGTGCATGAACGTGCGGTGCCTCGCAACCCTGTCCCTTCCTACTCTACCGGAAATCGCCACAGCAGAACTTTGAAGTGCGCTTGCACACTGCCCGCTACTTGAGTGCAGCGGATGGTGTGAGAGCGTTCTTCAAAGGTTGGCCGCGTTGATTTTCGGTAGAGTAGGAGGGGGCGGGGTTGCCTCACCTCTCGCCCCCGCACCGCACATCCCTGTAACAGTGCAATCCTATGCATGCCTACTCAGAAGTAAGCCCCATTGAGTTTAATAAGACTTACTTCCAGGTACGTGTGTATAGGATTGCAGCCTAAAGGCCAAGGCACACCGAGCATGTGTTGCGCATGTCATGCACGGTGTGTTTGGCTGCACCCGCATTCTTGCAGTGGGACATGCCTCCAGCCGGAACACTGAGGGCTGCCGGGAGCCGCCGGGAGCCGCCGGGAGGCACATTCGCATTGACGCCTCCCTTGGCCAATACCCAGGTTTTGCCACTTTTGTCGTGCCGTACGCGACGCACACGGGACGCGCTTGGTGTGCCTCAGCCTTAAGGCTTTCACACTGCTCTTAATATGAAAAGCCTAGCTCCAGGCGGCCCCTGCTTGGCAATCGGCTTGTGCTCTTGCTGAAGCTCAGCGAAAACATGCTTTTTGCGTGTTTTCAGCACCAGAAATTTCAACACCAGAAATTGAGATTGAGAGAGAGAAAGAAGCTTGCCTAAGGCAACATAGTGAGTTCATAGCATATTTGAACCAGAGAATTCATAATTTCTTACAGCATAATCATAACTAGAGCCCAGTGCTGGGATGCAGTGGTGCCGGGGCAGGCTCTGCTGTATCCAGCATGGGGCTGGAGGCTGTTGGAGGCCTCCTTGAGGTAAGGGGACATTTGTCCCCTTAGCCTGTGTCGAGCCCCAGCAGCCTCTATGGGGCTACTCGGATGTGCGCCAGCTAAATGACTGGCGCAAATCCGGTCAGCTCTGTGTTGGGCTTTCAGGCCTGGGAAGGGGGATAGGATTTGGCGGTGGCCCCACAGGCCTGATCCGCCCTCCTCCCCGCCTTGGAACGCACCCTCCCCTCTGCGGCCCTGTGACAGCCTACTGCTCCAGCGAGGGCTCCGATGGGATCTGGCACCGGGAGGCCAGCGCAGGCCTTTCCGCCAGCACCATGAGCCTCCGCGTTGCCACAACATGCCTTACAGCACATTTGCAACAGCATGCGTGCTCGTTCCGCCCTTGGAAGCTGGCTTAGGATCGGGCTGCCCAACTGCAATCCTGCAAACGCTTTCCTGAGAGTAAACCTCTCTGAATAAAGTGGCACTTACTTCTGAGTAAACATGCACAGGTTTGCACTGCTAGCCAGTATATACACCTTTTGTATCTGTTGTAATAAGAATGCGTTTTGTACTTGGCCAGCTGAACCTGAATATAAAATCTCTTGCAGCTCTTGCCCATACCTGCCCTTTACAGATACCAAAGTATAGGTGACATTTGTCTGTGAGTCATCTCAACAATGTACAGTTGATCTAAAACAAAATTAACTGGTCCAGGAGTAAGAAGCGTAGGCAGAGCTATTGGTCATGGTTAGAATAGCAGACTCACATCCTGCCCACTCTTCCTCCTTCGGAATTCTGAACATCAGAAGGAAATAAAAAGCAATTCAGGAATATGCAGGCATATTTAATACCTTCTCAAAGTGAACAGGCTCCATAGAACGGGATATGAGTGCGCCTTGCTCTTCCAGTTTTTGCCTTGACTTTGTCAGCGCCTGCCTCAGCTCTGCTAACCTTGTTTGATCTGCAAGACACAATTGGGAAGACACAGTCCAACAGTACGCACAAGATCATTTCAGCAATGCAGGGAGAAGCACTTTATCCACTGTTTTACACCATCTTCTGCAGGAGACTGAGGTCCCGCCACACATTTGCCATCCAATTACAGCTGGCAAGCACCCAATCACAATTAGAACAGAGGTTGGGCATGATGCGCTACTAGGGCTTGTTAGAATGGTGAAGTGGACTGTAGTCCACAAAAGCTTATGCTGAAATAAAATGGTTAGTCTTTAAGGTGCTATAAGGCTTATACCACTAAAAAAAAAAACCCGGAAACCCCCAAAAATCACTCCGGGGGGGATTTTTATTTTTTTATTTTTTATTGGGGGGCGCCGAAATTTGGGGCCCCCCTGGGGGCGCAGGTCCGTCTCTGCTATAAGCCTCTTTGCTGAGGCAGATGGAATCTCTGACCTGAAGGAGATCTCCTGGGTTTCTTACCAGTAGCGCCCTGTGACTCTTGCAGCTCTTTCTCAGTGAGAGGGATATGAACTCCAAGGCTTGGCTCAAATGGTGGCAGATACAGATCAAGGAGGACGTGGCAAGCAGTAGCACTGTCCTCCTCACTCACATCCAGCCGGTGTGTCTGGGCAAAGAGGTGACTGGCAGCCAAAATGAAAGTCATGTGGGTTGTCTGTAAAACACAGAGGGTACTTTCAGCAGAGAGGCAGCACCAAATACATCCTTCTTCCCCAGTGATTTCTTGCTCCCCACAACCCGTCCCTGGACTGCCTCTACGGGCTGCCTCCCCTCCAGTAATGCACACTTCATTCCCGCAAAGCATCTCCTCCTGCCTACACAGTAGGGGGTTACATCCCAGCACTCATGTATTGTTGAATCCTAGAGTGATCACACCCCAGACTTCTATGGAGCTATGGGCCCTGTTCATGGACAGCTGCTCCTTTCAATGGGGCAAACTGAAGTGAATGAAATTATAGCCAGCTAACCTCCACCAACTAGGGTTCTTGGGAACATGCGTGTTATTTTGCACAACAATGAACAATGTGTTATTTTGCACAATGAATAGAAATCAGGCAGGAACCACCTGTTTCAGGTAACAATAATAAAAAAACAAGTATTATTTTCCATTAATTTAGTTCAATAAACATTTTTTTGCAAGTTTACATTTGCCCTTTGGTTTATGGTTAGCCTGCCAATGGTACTCAGTGGAACCCCAAAATCAGCTGGCACTTCCAGGGGGCAGCACATGGAAGGGCTATCATCCCTTGATGCCTCACTTCCTTCTCTACCATCTTTAGGATGACTATCACCACCCCATTCACTCACTTGCACCTGCCAGTGTGTTTTAATTGGGGGGAGGTGTGGGGGCAGCACACACTTAGGTCAGGCCTGCCTTTGTTTACCATTAAGCTGAGCAAGAGGAAAACCTGGTGGGGTACATGTCCGGACATCTCCTCAAACGTGCCCTGTCCCATCCCAGAATGCCCCACTCCCCACTCACATTACGGAAGTCAAAACTCAGCGGCTGTGGGCATCGCTTGGGCCCTGACCAGAAAGGAAGTCCAGACTCTGTCTCCTGAGGACAAAAGCAGATGAGATCAGTCAGGAAGCAGCACAGGATGGGGGAAAAGAAGTTCAAGGAAGGAAATTTCACTGGCTAAGGGCTGGAATAGGGCCAAAAGTCGACTCCGTAGTGTGAAGTGCTGGAAACAGGGGTCTGAGCGTGCAGCCGGGGAAGAGGGAACAGGTCTAGGGCCAAGAAAGAGCATAGCAGTATATGCAGCAGATTTTCCACAGTTCAGACAGAAGTGCTAGATCTTTTGTGAGCATTCACATTGTATCCCTCATGTTCTAAAAACATATCTCAGCTCCTCCAGGATATCTATGACAAATTATAAAGGCATCTCACAAGGTTCTCACAGCCAAGCATCTATTGATGACTATTAATGCCAGACAGCGTGACTATAGCAGGTCAATCAACACTAGGTATGCTGGGTCAACATGCTGGTAGCAATGCACAAAGGCCAAAGGAAGTACAATATTCACAAACTGAGAAACTAATTACCCCAGTTTCCTGAAGATGTACACTAGAATCTCTGGCAACATCATTACTCATGAGGACTGGACACAGTGAGAAAAAGAAAAGGAATTTGGCTCTGTTTGGGTTAGAGCCCAATCTTATCCTCTTTCCCTTCCCCCTGTGCCTATGAAATCGTGCTAAAAAGGGGGGGGGGAGAGCAACCTGAGGGCAATGGGAGATAAGTATAAAACATAAGTATAAAACATTATACTTACCTCCCAGTAAGTCCTGGGGCCACCTATAGGTCTCCTTGGACATACGTCACCACTTTTGGCGTTGTACGTCCGAGGAGAGCAAAGGGGCAGGAAGCTTCAAAAAGGAGGAAATAGGATCTGTCATACCATGCACCTTTGCCCCCTGAACCACCCCCTCCTGCCTCTTCCCCATCCCTGGTTCCTCTCCCCACCCTCATCCCAGGCATCCCAGGCATGGCGGGATCTGGTGGTGGAGCTGTGAGCTGCACGTATCATCGACAGCCATTTTGCGGCAGATGTCGCTTCCACTGTTGTAATGTGCTCTGCCCAGCAGCCCAAGCCTCCATAGGATTGAGCTGTTAAGAGTGCCACAGGACTTGACCACTGGGCTCTTGGCATCAGGGCTGCCCCATCCATGAGGCTGCCTGAGACAGTCGCCTCAGGCAGCAGATTGGCAGGTGGTGCCCACCTCTGTCTGCCCACTCTCACCTACACTGTTCCTCTTCCCTGGATTGGAAAAGATGGAGATAGGGAAGAAGAGGTATGGATAATAGGAGAGTGATGGGCCAGAGTGTCTCTGAGACCCCCCCCCCCAGCACATCACTCTTCTCTCCTCACTTCCTCTTCTGCTTCATCTCCATCTTCCTTTTCCAATTCAAAGAGTGGGAGGAGCAGAGGCTGGAACATCACCAGATAAAGGAGGCAAGCTTTGGCATGCTACCTTAGGCACTGGTAGGTCTTGGGTTGGCCCCACCTGGCATTGTCAAAGATAGACGAATGTAGATGAAGACCATCCATTGTTGTAGCACAGACTCCTTTTTAGTTGTGGCAGTTCCCATTCTGTATCACACTCTTTTTTTATTCCTCACCCTCACCTCAGTTACAGGTGGGCCCCCATATCCGCTGGGGATATGTTCCAGGCCCCTCCGTGGATACTTGAAACCGTGGATAAGAGCGAACACCCCCTCCATGGTTTCCTGAGGGGCCCCCCCACCCTGCCTCCCCTGTAAGCAGGCATGCTTGCCCCCCCCAGCTCTTATTTTTCTTTCAGCAAGCTTTGTTTCTTCCTTAAAACAAACAGAGAAGCAGCCTCCATTGCAGGCAAGCAGAACGAGACTAAGTCCTAGAAAGGCTCTGCAAGGTTTCTGTTAACCTTGTAGAGCCTCTCTAGTACTTAGTTTTGTTCTATTTGCCTGTAATAAGCAGCCAGAGGCTGCTTCTCCCGTTTCTTTAAGGAAGAAACGAAGCTTACTGGGAAAAAAGTAAAAGCCGGGGGGGGGGGGTCCCCACGATCCGTGGATAACTGAAACCGTGGATAGCGAATCAGTGGATATGGGGGCCCACCTGTATATGCATCCCAACATAACTTGGAATCACACAACCACTTACTGCCTGGTGGTGATCACTTCCTCCATGGTAATTCTAACCACATACAGAGCCGATTATTTTCAGTCTCCTGTGGCTTGCCCAAGGCTACAAGCAATTAATTCTCATGCAGTTAGAGCTCCAAAGGAGAAGTGGTGAAGATCATCTCATAAAGAGCTGTGTGGTTCCACCAAGAAAGAACCAAGAGTGAGAACTGGGTAATAGTGTGTGGACAACTCCTAAGGAGTAGGCCCAGCTCGACTGGTGAGAGCTATTATGAGCATGAAATTACCAGTGGGTGGAAGATGAACACGAGCCAAATGCCTGCCTCCTTGGACGTTGGGCAGTGGAAAGACCGCTACTTGGTCTTGATGTATTACATGAGCAGCTGTCAACAAAGTTTTCTACATTTGGCTCCAGACATCTGGATTCCAGTTCTCAGAGTCAATGTTAAGTGATAGAAAAGAAAGGCAATGAGTGCTGGGGAAAGCAATGAACAAGGAGCCAAGAAATGGCTGGAAAAGAGGCAAGGTCTCTCTCACGTGTTCAGGTGGAAAGTTGTGTAGCAGCTGCTGAATATCATGGGAGAAAAGGCGCTCCCAAAGTCTCCGGGCCCAGGCCACGCAGTCCTCCCAGCTGTGCGGCTTCTTCTGAAGGGCGATTTGTAGCTCCAGCGTTTCCAGAACCTCTACTTCTTGGGTGTCTAGGAAATTGGAATCTCTGTGGACAGAGCGTACTTTGTCTGTGGCAGAGCTGCTGTTCTGTTGATTAAAAATAGCCCCTTTTGCCACCAGCACCGCCTCAATCCCAGGTACGCCACCCCACCCCCCACCCCCATAGCTACTCACAGTTCTCCCCAACCCGTGGGGAGAACTTTGAGAACCGCTGATCTCGCACACTTTCCCTGCCCAGTCCTTAATCACTTCTTCCAACCTTGTTTTCTCATGGGTCTCTCTGCCTTTATTTATTTATTTATTTATTTTTCACATTTTTATACCGCCCTTCCTCCAAGGAGCTCAGAGTGGTGTACATATTTCCTTCCCTCCTTTTTGTCCTCACAACAACCCTGTGAGGTAGGTGGGGCTGAGAGATAGTGACTGGCCCAAGGTCACCCAGGAAGCTTCGTGGCTGAGCGGGGATTTGAACCTGGATCTTCCAGGTCTAAGTCCGACTCCCAAAACACTACACCATCCTGGCTCTCAACCCCTCTTTACCTACAACTTTACCTACAACCCCTCAGCCAAGATCCTGCTGCACACTCACGTCAGGAACGCATTGACGTTCTCTGCTGTTGTCTTGAAAAGACACTCAAACCGATCTCGGGCCCACTGCAAGAGAGGAAACGCACTTGTTGGTTTCTATTAGGAGATCCATTACCCAGAGTACGCCTTGTCTCCAGCAGTTCCTTGAGTCTAGTTGGGAAATAGTCTAGGCCAGCCCAGTATTACAGTGATTCCTGAAAGCAGATTACCTACTGCTGTGGCTCCCCAGAGTTTTGACACTATAGAATGGGTTCAGCAGGACAGTGTCCCTATCAGCATCTTCCCCTTGGGGCGGAGAGGGCAGGGACATGAAAAGACACCGGAGCTGTGAGATAAGACAGGGCCTGCCCCCATTTCTAACCCTGCCAGAGCAAGAGAAGACACAGCTGAAGTTCTACACAGGCTGAAAGAGTTGGCCTAGCTTATGGGTGAAACAGCTGGACCCCGTATCCTGCCATCAACACTGCTGACAACCTTGGCCCTAGTGCAGCTGCCTGGAAAGAGTAAATGAAACCAAGGGGCCAGGCAAGGAGCTATTGGCAGCTGAGAACGAAGTGCTTTTTCCCCTCTTTAGGGTTGGACCAACTGGAGAGAAAGGCAGGAGAGGGGTCTGCAGCAGAGCTGATCTATCTGCCAGTGAAACCATGAAGAGCACTGAATCAGAGCAGCCCTCTACCTGTAGTGTGTGCTGAATGGTGCTGGGGAAGTTGCGCAGGGTGCAGAGGGGGTACTTTCTCTCATTCAGATCTTGAGGCTGACCATACGACTCTGTCAGAAAGGGCACAAAGACCAGAACGTGCCCCTTGGTTCCTTCCGTCCCAGAATCAAGCAGAGGCTTGAGGAACTGTACGCACCGCTTACCCACATACACTCCTGCAGGGAAAGGAAAAAGAGGCATTACAAGGTGTGCTTGGCTCCCTTTGTGGCTTCCTGCCTTCATTGCTCCTATTCTGGACATCCGATCCTACAATGGAAATTGCCCCAGCAGGAGTCAAAGGGAAACACTGACAGCTCGTTATAATTTATCTCAGTAGTAATATCTGGTCTTCTGCAGCCAGTTCCTCCTCACAGTGGATGGAAGGCTCAGTATGAAGAGGGCTTGGGCCCCGGTTTTCGCCCTTGCCATGACCCCTGCCGCAGCTCCTGTGTGCTTGCCCTGCACAAATATTGCCCTTCCTTGTAGCATCCCAGCCTTTCTTCTGCTTCTCTACATTACTCCATGCTATAAAAAATGTAGGTATATCAAATCTATTCAATTTGAGAACATGTAGAGTCCAAGAACTGGCGTAGCATAGGGTCCATGAGACTGAACTGTACTACTAACAGCCCAATCCTAACTAACTCCCCACACAGCGATGCAGTGGCACCAACGCGGCCTCTACTGTATCCCACGGGGGAGTTTCGGCATGTTGACTCCTTCTCGGGGTAAGGGAACACTTGTCCCCTTGCCCCAGGTTAAGCCCCAGCAGCCACCATGGGTCAACTCAGACCTAGAGCTGGTGCAAGTCTGTGTTGACCCATGAAGGTGGATCAGGCCGGGGAAGGGGGTTAGGATTTGGCGGGCACCGCTGCTGCCAAACCTGCCCCCTTCCTGGGCCCTATCTGCCCTCCTCCCCGCCCCATCTCTTTCCTGTTCCGAACACCCCCTCTCCCGTTCCAACCTACCCCTGCCCTCCCCGTCCCGCACTTACCCCACCCTACCCCTGCTTACCCCACCCTACCCCGCCCTTACCCCGCCTACCCCGCTCTACCTACCGCTTACCCCACTGGCCTACCTTGGTCAGCAGATCTTTGGCTATCCGCCAGTGCGCGGGAAGCCACTTTGGTCTCCCAGTGGCCAGGCAGTGTGCATCATTGCAGCCGTAAAGCAGTCACCACCGGTACAATGTGCATTCCGCTGGTGGCTGGCCCGACAGGGCCGTAAGAGACAGAATCAGAGTCTCCCTTTCAAATTTCAGCTCGGCTATGAACTCACCAGCTAGCCTCAGGCAAGCCACTTTCTTTCTCAGCCTCAATCCTCCATCTTTGATATGGGGATAGTGGCCTACCATGCAGATATATGGAAAGGATCAGATGATGTGAAATGCTTTCAACTTTAAAAATGCTATGTAAGTGCCAAGTAAATATTATCCAAGTTATAATGCAAAGAAATGTATTCAACCCAATTCGTTAAGAGGATGGCATCAGCAGCGTCACTGCATGTGCTTTCGTCGGCCGGAATGGCTCCAAAGGCGAGGGGGCGGGGCCACTTTCTCCCATCGTGTAACGGAGGGTCAGAGCCCGACGGAACATGGAGCTCCGCCCCCCCTGCAGTGACGCTGCTGGATGGAATTATTGTTGCAAAGACAATACAGTGGGAGAAACAGAGGCTCTCTGCCTGGAAGACTCACTGGCTTGCAGGCTGTCCAGGGCAGTGGCAACACCATCCAAGCCGAGGAAGAAATCATCCCCATAGAAGGACTCGGTGTCAGGCCCAACGTGATTCTGCTGAGCTGTCACATTGACACTGGGATTCATGAGTTTGATAGCAGCTGCTGCTACTCCTGACTTTTGTTTCTGTTGGAATATAGAGGATATCATCAGATGATGCTGTGATGGGAAGAAAAAACAGTCCATGTGGTAATTGGCCAGGGCACTAACAGTATGGCTGAGCCAGAGTCTAGACTCTCCTTTTCAACATCGTGTACAAGTTGGCTAATGTTGTACTCTGCATTGAGACTCATTCCTTGGCCAAACTGCCCCCCCATACCTCTTTCCCAACATCATCTCTGCAAGACTTACAGATATATCACAGCGTCGAAAGAGGAACTGCCTGTTGAGATTGGAATATTCAATGGTGTCCATGTCTGTCACAGTGATGTTCCCACCCTCACCAGCCGCCAGGCCAATCATTGCAAAATTCTTCAGGAGTTCACAGCCAATGGCACCTGCTCCCACCTAAGGAAGTTTTAGTAAGATTGGTTTAAGCCCCATGGCAACCTGGATGTGACCCTGAGCCAGGCCATGATTTCAGACACTCTCTAGATGTGGGGTGAAGGGACATGAGAAGATGCTATCTGGACGGCTCTGTTATAAGGTTTTCTTCCACCCAAGTATTATTGGGCTGATTCCCATGCAGGAGCACATATAATGTAAGGTAAAGGTAAAGGTAAAGGTGACCCCTGACAATTAAGTCCAGTCGTGTCCGACTCTAGGGTGTGGTGCTCATCCCCATTTCAAAGCCGAAGAGCCAGCGTTGTCTGAAGACGCCTCCGTGGTCATGTGGCCAGCATGACTCTCCTTGCCGCAGCGCGTAGCATGCGGCTGGAACACGGAGCGCTGTTTACCTTCCCGCAAGCGGTACCTATTTATCTACTCACATTAACATGCTTTGGAACAGCTAGGTTGGCCAAGCAACGAGCGCTCACCCTGTTGCGGATTCGAACTGCCGACCTTTTGATCAATAGCTCATGGTTCAGCGGTTTAACCCACTGCGCCACCCACTGGCCTTACATATAATGTACTACAGTAGAAAGCAATTGCAGTATTTAGAACTGAAAATGCACATAATTTTTTCAGAAAAGATTCAATACTAGATTCTGATAGCTTTTTGATCATAGATCTTTCCTAGAAAGTCTACACTGGTCTTCAATTCATGGAGGAAAAACTTCATGTTCAAAGAGGCCAAAAATCAGACAGAATGACTTCTGCAGTTTACAAGAATGCAGAGAAATTAGCACAAGGAACAGCGTCAGAAAACTCCTGTACTAGCCTCAACAGTTGAATTATGCATTTCCTAAAGGAAAAAAAAATCATAATACAAGGAATGACAATCCCCCTTCATGGAAAGTGAACTGCTAACCACATTTAATACTACATATGTTTATTGTCCAAAACTTTCGAAAAGAAGGGAAAATATGTGTCTTCAAAATATATTTGGCACTCTGGACTAAGCCTTTATTTTGCTTCAAAACCAGACTTGGAAGGAAAAGCCACAACCTCATCCAATCCATGTGTCAAATAATCAAATGTGTGTACAGAACAATACAGAACATGTACAGAACAATACAAGGCCTTCAAACTAGAAAAAGGAGTAAAACCGGGATGTAGCATAGCCCAACCCTTTTTTTTTATCTTACAATCAACTATCTACCAAATCTTTTTGAAACTGTTGTTGTGAAGTCCAGGATTACCAGTACATGACTCAGCAACACACTGCCTGTTATGTACCGGTGACCTCACCATGCTCTCAACTTATACAAAAGTGAACTACAGAAGACTTTGAACTCTAAGAAGGTTTTGCAATCCATGGATGGAACACACAGATGCACTTGGGGAAAAACCAAATTCCACCGTATTTAAGAAAAAAGCACTAAATCAATCAGAACACAAGGATGGATTTGACAAATGTAAATTATATACCGGTATGTCTGGGCCAAATAATGAATGTGACATGAAACTTTAAGGTAGGCATCAAAGCATTGTAGGAAAAAGTATGAAAATGTTTGATTGAATTAGAGCTTATGCACTAATTAGATATAATTGGGGCTCTTTATATCTGTGCCAAAAATTCTAAACCCTGCGCCCAGAAGAGTCAAATTCTATGCTGAAAACACACAATCTTATACACCAGTGGTTCTCAAAGTGGTGGGTCATGACCCACCGCTGAGAACAAAAGCTGTCCCCTGCCCCCTTAAGGGGCGGGAACAGCACAGCGGCAGCGGTGGCGATCCCGGGGATTGCCGCCACTGAAAAAGTGCCCGAAACCGCCGTTTTTTGGTGATCCGAAGATTGGGGAGGCCTGCAGAGGGTTGCACAGGCCTCCCCAAAGCCTTCCCAAGCTCTGGTAAGGCCCAAACCGGCTGCTTCGGGGGTGTTTTTCCCAGCAGCGGCAATCCCTGGGGATCGCCGCCACTGGCCCTGCCCCCACAGACACTCAGAGTTCTCCCTGCCTTGCGGGGAGAACTTTGAGAACCACTGTTATACACAATTACCTGGGAGTAAGTTCCACTGAACTCAATGAGTAGACATATATAGGATCATGCTGTAAGTGAATCCATAAAAATTATAATAAATTTGACGTTCTTTCATGAAGACAGCTTGCATTGTTGATCTTTAAACCAATGTTTGAGTTGAGGAAAGAAGAACTGGAGAAGCCCCACCCTCTAAACACAGGAGACTTTTACAGATGCTACCTGTTCATTTTCAAATATACCCCCAAACCATGGAGACCGGGACTCCCAAAAACACACATAAACCTACATTCAGGGAGAGGAGGGATTCTCATGAATCCATGCCAAATATCCCATAAATTATGTCCACCCAGAACCTGTAGTGACCATTGCCATCATTGCTCATGCACTATTATCCAACCAGAGTTTATTTCATGGCAATAAAATCAAGAGTCCACCTTAACAACTGACTAAACTAATTAGGAAAAAAAGCCTTCTTGATCCCTACATCAGCAGTCATGCTAGCAAACATTATATTTACAAAGGAACTCCAGGAACAGTTGCAGAGCAGATCTAGGTCAGTTACTCATCATTCAAAAACCACTATTCATTTTCTGGTACCACCTCAGTTAAAGCAGTCAACGCTCTCCCTGCCGTAAAGCACAGGAAGAAGAGGATGTAAAGTTAAATGAAAAGTCAACCCATTCTTGTGCCATTAATGCCCAGATTAATAAAATATTCCCTAGCCAGCAAAATGAACAATCTAACCCAAATGCAGTTTGAACTACCAGTTCTGGGAGGATCATTTGGAAGAGTGACAGATTTTTGTACAAGTGCTTATATTAGCAGACAACCTTGCCATAATGAAATGCAGTCACCACCGCAGATTAGAAACAAGAATGGAAATGCACAAAATGTACTTCAAAGAGAAGAGATTCTGCAATCAACGTGCTGGAAGAAAAATAAACAGATATTTTCTGATGCACAAAAGTTCATATCAAAACTTTAAGACCATGTAAAGAAACAGCATCTAAACATGAGCAGAGGGGCCAAGGCAAGCAAACACTATACCCTGCTAACTGAGCAAAGGGGCACTTTTTCAAGTGGTGCTCCTCTTATATTTAGTAAAATATAAATATTTATATTTCCCCTGCTCGAAAGCCAGTTGTGTCCAACTCTAGGGTGTGGTGCTCATCTCTGTTTCTAAAGAGCCAGTGCTGTCCGAAGACGCTTCCGTGGTCATGTGGCCGGCATGACTAATGGAACGATGTTACCTTCCCGCTGCAGCGGTACCTATTTATCTACTTGCAATTTCTTGCTTTCGAACTGCTAGGTTGGCAGGAGCTGGGACAGGAGATGGGAGCTCACTCCATCACGCGGCACTCGGGTCTCGAACTGCTGTCCTACCGACCTTCCGGTCTGCAGTTTAGCGTATTAACCACTATGCCACCGCGGCCCCTCCTCTTATATTTAGCAGGAGGAAAATAACTATCCCTCTTCACCACAGCACAGTGTCTTTGCTTGCTGGTGTTGTTCTGCATCTTTTTAGATTGTGAGCCGTTTTGGTACAACGAGCCATTTAATTATTTGATTTTGTCTGTAAACCGTTTTGTGAACTTATTTTTGCTGAAAATTATTATTATTATTATTATTATTATTATTATTATTATTATTATTATTATTATTATTATATGCTGTAGCCTGCCAACAAGGTTGCCAAAATCTAAATAAAAGGGACAGCTCCTTCTTTAGTTTAGGCTCCATTGCTCTTCACGGAGCTGTCTCTTTTATTTAGATTTTGGCAAATCCATCAGGCTCTGCTTTTCTCCTCACCACCACCTGCCTTTTCCATAGCCTCATTCTGCTATCCTACTTTCGTAATACCTAAACTGTATATCAGTGATACCCAAACATGCCAGGGGATACTAGCGTGCCATGCGAGACAGGCTGTTATGTGCCTTGACAACTTAAGCCACTGTGTAGGAAGCGGATCTCACTACATCCTATGGCTGTGAATTCCACATGGTCATTATTATTATTATTATTATTAACAGTATTTATATACCACTTTTCAACAAAAAGTTCCCAAAGCGGTTTACAAACAAAATCAAATGATTAAATGGCTCCCTGTCCCCAAAGGGCTCACAATCTAAAAAAGACGCAGAACACCACCAGCAAACAGCCACCAGAAAAGACATTGTGCTGGGGTGAAAGGGGAGCAGTTTCTCTCCCCCTACTAAATAAGAGGAGCACCAATTGAAAAAGTGCCTCTTGCCCAGTTACACTGTATGTGTTGGGGGGGGGGGGGAGAGACCTTGGCTTCATCTTCATGCAGCCACCCTGACCCTGCCCTACTCACCACAAAGTATTTCTGCTTCCCAAGCTGTTCCTGGAAGTCAGCCCCAAAGATAGCAATTTGCCCATCGTAGCGGCTGCCATGCTGTCAGAGAACAGAGATAGCAGGCATTAGGGATCCAACAGGAACGCTCAAACGGGAGGCAGGAAGCAATTAATACAACTCCTACAGGGCAGACCTGAATCCTCTTTAACAGATTCCGAGTCTGAGCTCAGTAGCAGAGACAGAGGGGACTGGAGAGAGAAAAGGTCTTCTCTGGTGGTCTATACTAGGGATGGATGGTGATGGTCCACTAGGGGGCAGCACAGAGGACTGGTGCAGATAAACAGACTTGACTGTTCTGGCAATCAGAGGTCAGCAGGGGGGAGAAAGAAGAAAAACCTTTTTTCTAGGGAAAGTCTGTGTTGGGAAAGTACAAACCATCGAATGTCTCACTCACTGGAGCACAGTCTTCCTCCGTTAGCTTCACAGCACACCCTTCCTCTGGCAGGCATTCATAGGCATCAAAGTACAGCCACTGGTCCAGAGGGGTGAACTTTCCTGAGACAGCCTGAAGGCAGAACAAAAACCAAAAGCTGGTCATCAGCGCTTCCTCTGGAGGAACTGCACCTGGGGGCTGCTGGGGAGGGGGCAGCCATTTCCACAAGGGTCACAGAAGCCTCATGGGACAGTCATAGCACTGGGTTTGCCCCATTTTTTCCAGGCAAGGTTCCTGTGCTTGTGCAGTCTTGTGACAGGCAGATATCTAGTGCCTTAATAGCTGCATTTCAGGCAGATATTCAAAAGGCAATGCCTTGTTTTCATATCAGGAAACGTTGAGTCTTTTGATTTTCTGCCTGTTACACAGCCCTTAAAGGTACAAGAGACCTGACCAGGGTAGGAGATGGGAGGAGATGACAGTTCTTGTCACTCTAGTAGTAGTCATATCACAATGGCAGCAGTCCTCTTGGTTACCCTCATATCAAGAAGCCTTACTATTCCCCATCTCTGCAACAATGGCCAGAAGACAAATGTGCTCAGAACTAAATAGCACAGATGGAAAGTAAACAGACGTTTTAATTCCAAGTACTGCCTCCAGTTGGGATCTGAGACGTTCACAACACACTGCTTTGGATTCATCTCAGGCAAAACGAACTTCTTCATTCTGAGGTGAAGACTCAATCTCCTGCTTGTAATGAAGGGTTCAGCGGGACCCAGTCACCCCCATTGATCACTTGCTACAAGGGGATCCCTTGACTGGAATGGTTTTCTTACTTAGGCAGTAAGTCAAAACCTAAGGAGAACCAGCAAAGCTGGAGTTACATACACAGAAGGATCCAAAGCTGAGGA